>JAWWES010000021.1:11245169-11352820 GCA_035583135.1 Lophotriccus pileatus
ATTGCTGCTTGTGGCACAATATATGTCTGCAATGAGAAAGCAAAAGCAAGTGAAGGAACACTGAAAGAGAATTCTGTCAAGGATCATGTACCTATACCGGCAATGTAAATCACTTTCCATTTTGCAACATGCTCTTCACCGCAAATCTTCATCTTAACATGAAAAGTCAAGAGATAACAGCCCACTTTATGTCATTAGAACAAGTGAGCCAACTTTATCAATGATGAGCATGAGTCTTGGATTAAGTCATACTTCCACATCTATGTTGTCAGAAGGGCTTCCTGTATGGACACCCACAGAGTGTGCAGCTTCCAAAGGGAAGCACTAATGATAGAGAACTGGACACCACGAAACTGGAGACCTTCTAGTCTCTTCCTGTGAGTGTGTACACAAATATGGGACAAGAATACTGGGATACTTTCTATGTGTTATTTGTCTTTAAAGCAGGACTACTCCAGTACTACTCACCAATAAAATCTCAATGGCACCAAGGATATACATTGCTCCTGCAAATGTCGTTCCCAAATAGAAGCACAGCCCTACAGCTCCACCAAACTCTGGCCCCAATGATCTAGATATCATGAAATAGGAGCCACCAGCTACGAAACAAGAAAAGTGAGAGTAAAATTGTAATTTATTGTTATATGTTTTTAAATATTCACAACAAGAATACAACAGAATTTTATACTGCGTATCTGCTATTTTGAGATTCAATTAAGTATCTGTTTTGTTAGCACAGAGGTAAAAATCAAATAAGCTAATCTTTAGCCTCATTGATACTAAGAAGAAATACTAGACATGAATTTGGGCTTTGTATCCTGGATTAAGCAAATTTCTCTGGAATAAAATCCTGTTAACAACTTATAGCAACTTAGGTTTTGGTGGGTTTTTTTCTTTTTTTTAGCACAAATAAGATATTCACTTACCTGGAACAACACCATTTGTGGCAATAGCACTCATTGATATGGTTGTCAACATAGTCTAGGGAAAACATGGAAAAGGAAGCAATATGTCAACAACATTTTTTAAAACATAACTTATTTCTTGAAAAAATACAGATGCCACTGTATAGAGGATACAGTATTTCTATTTATTCTGCCTGTCATTATCTAAAAGAAAAAAAAACAAGGGCAGGAGGAATTTAATCATCGAGCTGTTGAGACTTCTGTTTGAGGGATGGCCACTGCTTTATCAGGTCAAACAGTGGGTGTCTGCAGACAAAGCAAGAGAACAGAGGTGTCCCTTCATCTGCAGGGCTGCAATTCCAACAAGGGTTAGTCCAGCAAAGCAAGAGGCCACCACGTGGGGCGGGCATGGAAAACAGTTGTTTGCTGAAGAAACACAATTTTTAAGGCTGTATCTACACTAGATAAAGTTTGTCATTTTAGAAGTACTAGCAGAAAAAAAAAAAAATCCCACAGCTATGAACATCAGAGAAGTGTGTCTGGCATAAATCTGGCTTCTCTTTCCACAAGCATCTACAATGCTGCCCCTCCCAGTTTCTCAACAGTTTCACAGAGGTTATGTCACATGCATTAGTCAACCTAAATACTTACACAACAGCAGCAAAGCAATACAATCAGGAAGGACTGGAGGACTCCAGCCATTCCCACCATCCAAGTCAGTCGAAGGAAGAGAATAACCCCAAAGATATTCTGCATGCATGGTAAATACACCCCCATCAGGGTGCCCATGCTGGGTGACTGAAAAAAAAAAGTTTGTATTCATTAATTGAAATTATTCAAAGCACAGATAACCAAAAAAACCTAGATGTTCAGCTTTTTAAATGGTAGACACATGGGAAACATAAGGTAGACACAAATACTGTTGTGCTAGACTTCCACAAAACACAAAGCAAACTCGAAAATCATGAATTTCTGAGCAAAATGCTGACCCTATCACATCTTCACATTTTAAGTAATTACCCTTTAGCATTTAACACCAATTACTAACAACAGAAAAGGTATTTATTTCTTTTCTTGTAGATCCACAGATATTCAAGTATGAAACCTGTCAAATGCTGCAGACTGATCCTACCCTAATTGCCAGTTTATAAATTAGTTCCATGGAAAACACACTTTTTCAATGCTATAACTAGAAAAGATTTGGAAGCAATGTGGAGACATGCATAATGTATTTTCTTCCATTTTTATATTCCATGTAAAACTAATGGTTCTGCCCTTTCTTATGTTTAATGTCAGCATCAGACTCTGAATTACTTTCGACAGCGACTGAGAAAATACAGGTGAGTTATGTGACTTCACAAGAAGTGAATGGGTGGCATTCAACATAGCATCCAGCAGAATTCTCCTTTGCCCAAATAGTTATTGTCAAATGATAGTCAGATCCAAAATAATGACATCAAAGGGCTTCATTTCAAGGAATAAAGAAGTGTTTGCTGCATTGGCACACTGGCACCAGCAGCATTTCAGAGTCCCAAATTTCTGTGGCTTCCTGCCAAGATATTCCATTACTTCTGCCTTCTGAGGTTTTCACTTGCATTTAAAATTATATTGAATTCTAAAACATAGGGGGAATGGAGTGTAACTTCTCAAAGGCTCATCCCTTTTTACACTCCCTTCTGTAAACCTGAATTACAAAATATATTATAGATAACATTTAAAGAAACTCTTGAACAATCATTTAAATGATAAGGATATTAAAGGGAGGTGACAGCACTTGTTCAAATTTGACTCCACACAGCATTACCTCAATGCAAAAATAAACAGGTCACATGTACCTATTTAAACAAATAAGTACTACTGCTTTGGATTAATGACTAAAGACAAGTACATTACTCTTAAAATGATAAAATGGCTGTCAAAAACTTTACCTAAGGTAAGTCAATAGTGTATTCAGCACACAAAGCAAAATCCTAGAAGAATTAAATGTTTATAAGATCACCAGGTCACAATAAGAAGCCTAGGAATTTAGTGCTTCAACTTGTAATTACATGTTACAATTCAGAATTTTCTCATCGGCATTAGGAATCTGCCCTGACAGAGATGAAAGAAAAATGTGCTCAAGAGCATGATCTGAATCCTTCCTTGTTAGAAATGCCAGGAATTGCTGACTGAATGTTTTTAAGTCAGCTTTGAATTCCTTGTGTGGCTAGAGCTAAAACAGATCAACCTCGTACACACTAAAACTCCGGTGAACCTCCTGAAGTAAAGCAGGCAACAGAATCATGTGTTGAGGGTTTGCAATGAAGTAACCCCACGAGACCTACCAACATGGGGCCAAAGCTGTTATTCAGCTGTTCCAGTGCCATAGTAAAAAAAAAAAAAAAAAAAAAAAAAATTCCCTAAACCGTCACCTGCCATTGTATAAAAATTACCAGCCTAAAGAACTAACCTGATCGGCTTTATCAGGATTATGTATAGGGACAAAAGGAATTGTAGTCTTCTGATAGTCACAGAAAGGACTCTAGTATGTAAGTGTCCTGATCAGGGCAAGGTAAGGATTTTTTACTGTTGAGTTGCTCCAGTGCTGTTGTGGAAGAGAATCTTCACAGGGTATTATTTATAGTGTACCTGTTTCCTCAAGGAAGGGGAGGTTTAGATACTTTTGATTCCAACACCTTCATCTAATTCACACTGTGCTTTCATCTACATAAACACTAACTGAGAAATTACTAAATAATATTGCAGGCACTGGCAGGTTTTGCCCAGCACAGGGGCTTTCCCATTCTCACATTAATGCATGCTTTGCCTCTCAACGACACATTCCACATAGTTTTGTCATCTATCTGACCATTCATCCATCAGTCCCTCCTCTGAACGCAGCAGCCAGCATCATGTGAATTTATCAGATGTGTGGGTATGTCAGGGATAAAGGAGTTAAACAGTTTGTCAAAACTGCCATCTGAGAAAAGAACTTGTTGCTCCTACACAGAAGAAACAAGTGGACCACAGTTTCTGTGTATTCTACATGACAGTCTTCCAAACGCTATGAAGCAGGTGACTTTTCAGCCTACCCTTTACACACTTCCCAACACCTGCTTCCTTTGCATAAGAATTCACTTTAGCTCAGTGCCCTATTGAATTCACTTTAGCTCTCTTCTGCCCTATGTCCCTGCAGCTTTGCTCCACTGTTCCACCATCTTTTCCCTCTCCCTCTTAAGTGGTCTCTTAAACCTATCAAGTCACAAGCTCACTTCAGCCACAGAGGAAGAGAAATTGTGCATTAGTTGTACAGTTTTGAGACCACTGCAGAGCAGAGCAGCCTAGGAAATGCCTAAGTGTCAGCCCATAGCCAAAACACAAGCCACTACTAAGTGTATCTTGGGCGTAAGAGTTTAGTCTAGATTTTCTTACCCTGTGGCAAAAAAATACTTGTAAGAAAGAACAATCCACAAATGCTACTTGAACCAGCTTGTTCACAGAAATATTTAAAACCAGTAACATGCAGTGACTTGACCCTTTTTTGTAGCATCTGACCATCACTAAGTGATACTAAACCAGTGCTGAAGTCTTAACAGAATACAACGTGAAACAAGAAGGGTATTATTATGTTCAGCCTCAATAGCAACCAAAAGAAAAAATATAATACCCTCATGCTGAATACAGGAAATAAAACACAGAAACATTTTGAAGAACACTGTTTTAGAACAATGAAGAAGGGACAGAAAAATCTCGAAAACAGTCTCTATTTCAGTGATGCAGGTCATGTTTCTGTTCACTCTCATCACTTGCAGACAAAAAATTTATATAAATATTGATCTGAGTCTGAAGGACACTATTTCCTTTGTGCCAGTATGATGGGTTATTAAAGCACTTCGCTGCAGGGCTCAGGGACATTGATCGGCAATGACAGCTCTTACAGTTGCTGTGTAGCATGAGGACAGACAGCAGCACAGAAATAAACTGCCTTATTAAAGATACATGAGCTAAAATAGTTTATCTAATTTTTTCCATCATGAGAAGGGGATATTTCTGTAGCACTGTGACTATTAAGTGCTTTATTATAAGACTGTATTAAGGAAAGAAAAAGCAGTCCCATTTCTACCTTATTACATGGAGTTGTGTCAATCATACCTGATGTGTACCTAACACAGAATGCTACTATCAAAAATATTTAGTGGGGATGCTGAAACAGGATAATATGTTCATATTAAGATGTTTTGCATTGAAATGAAATGAATTTAAAAGGATATGATTTGGTTGGGGGGGGTTCTAGGTATTCCCTGAGAAACCTGTCTTACCTGCTCAGAGAATTACAGACGCTTAGTGAAAGGATTGCTTTCCTCAGTTCATTTCTGAGTATCAGATCTAGAACCTGCTCATCATCTAGAACTTGCTCCAGTTCTTGTCTACGAGATGCCAATTCCAGTGAGTGACAGGCAGGTTACTTTTTGTCACATTGGCTGGGTACATGTTTGCTGAGCACATCCAGTACAGGATTCCACGATGGGTGGATTCACAATGCTGGCACTTACACAGACGTGCTGAGGCGCTGAGTGAACTGCCACACTTATGTAGTCATGCTCAAATGGGAAGGATAAGGTAACAGCAGCATGGTGATTTATACTTGGAAGATGATTAAAAACAAATGTGTAGAAAATTTCCATTTGCACAGTTTCCGAATATCTTCAATCCATAGCCTTGTAGTTACTGCTTTTGAATTTTCTGGGTTTAATGGTTGTAACTATTGGCCAGGTTAATATTCAATCGTCTTATATTCTGCAAGATGTTTAAAATTTTATATTGGTAAGAGAAGGAGAAGAAATTCAAACTGCACTTATGACATTGCAGCTGATGTAATTTATCCCAGAGACAGACATGGAGGCTAAGACTCCCTTTAAGGACACTGCAGTGTTTACACAGAAAATACTGAGATATTAACACAGGATGATACTGTCACTTTTTGAGTGGTTACCAAACCCATTTACAGCAAACATCTGAGAAGCCTGCAAACACATATTTTTGGGACACGGGAAAGAATAATTCAGGACAACCCAGTTACTAAGCCCAAACTCTATTTTGCCCTAGAAGTAAAGCTTTAACAAGGACAACAGTCCTTTTTTTATGGCAGTAAATAGCTTGAAAATACACAAGTACTTATACAAATCATATCTAGATGTACAAATATTAACACAACACCTTACATGGTACTCTACCAACGACTGAAAACAAGTTGTCAGTTTCCTGTTATTAGCCCCATTTTTACCTTATAAAGTTATATGCATTTGCTTCAACCAACTTTACACTACTGCCCCATTGCCAAATTCTCCCAATTCTTTTCCAACAGGGAAGTTTACCCCAGTATTCTGGTCAGGCAATTAATATGGAAATAAACAGCAAAAATGATCAGAACTTTCTCAAAATCACAAGGACTGTACCGTAATCTCCTCCATGCTTCTTTTGTTCAGGAAATAATCAGTCTGCTTTTGATAGTATAGGATGAAAAATATCTTAGATTATGCAATAATACCATATAACAGCTTATGCCTGACATTATTCCCACCAAAAGCATGCTAAAACAGAGATGCAGCTGATATTCCTTATTAGTAACGCAAAGGTAAAAATTTTGGACAAACTCAACAATTACTACACCAAGTACCGCACAAAAGAAAATCATAGTTAAAATGTTTAAATTACTTTTTAAATGTCAGCTTATAGTACCAGAATGCAATTATTGCACCCAGATGACCTTCGTTTTGTCTTGTAATGATATTGACCACAATACTGCAGCACTGTAGTGCATGCGGTGTCAGATAAAATTGAATTTTAAGCTTCATGATGACTAAACAACTTTGTTAACCCCAGTGTAAAACTGTGCAGAGTAAGGAGCTGGAGTGTAAGGATGTTCAGCATGGGGTAACATCCACGTTCTGTGAGAACACTGCTGGTTTTCAACACTATCACTGCCATTTCTTTCTGAAATGGCTCAAACTTTGACAGTGCTATTAGATCTGCAGAATTCAAGTGCTATCTTAGTGCTTATCTGAAAACCTTCCTTTTGACAGAATTTGCAAGCAAACTGACACGCCTGCAAGTGCCATAAAATGCAACCACACCGCTTGCAGGTGTAGCATTAACCAAAACACTCGCAGAGGGACTGCCAGAGAAGAGGAGCAGTTATCCCTTCCTGATAGAATCTAACTACCAACAATCAAGCCTCACCTGCTACCTAGTCATTACAAGGCCAGCCCAAATGGGCAAACCGTCCAAATGCAGACCCTTTGGGGCAGAATTCAGTTGCCTAAGTGCCTAACACCAGAATGACTCCTGAGCTGCCCCAGGGTGTTCAATCATCTGACCTCCACCCAGCACTCTAGAAGGGTGTTGCCTCCTTCAAATCCTGTGTCATACCTACCAGGCTTGTAGAGATGTGTCAGATAGCACTGGGCAGCTAAAACAGCACTAGCAAAAAGCTGGGAGGGGGGGCGGTTGGTTTTGTTGTTTACTCATATCCCCTTCTTATCTAAAACCACACCAAGTGAATTGCACTGTAGTGTGCAGCGCTTAACCACTACATCTGCCCCAATTCTTTGGTAACCTCTGATTCCCTACAGAGTTCTATGTCATTTAAAGAAATGACAACATTTAAAGAAATGGCAACACTGTCACAGCTCCTAACAGAGGTTAAGAAAAAGCAGAAAGCAGCACAGTTCTCCAGAAATCACATAAGGAATCATCCCATTCACCAGCTGGCCATGGAGAGAATCTTTACTTACTTTTGATACCTTCTTCTTCGATCCATCAGTACTTTCTGCTTCTTCATGTTCCTTAACACCTTGGGTAAGATTTGTGTAATTGACCAACTTGCCGAGGAGAGATGACACTTTTGGTCGTATATCAAGTTCTTCCTGTGGAAAAAGACAACTACTCAACTTCTGCAGTTCACAGCATTTATGAAGAGAGACTGGGGTCACGCCTTCCTTGGCCCGAGGCTACCAGGGAACACACCAGGAAAATCATTCAGGGAATGCCAGAGTATTTCATTGTGCCTGAACCACTGATTAGAGGGTGGCAACTCTGACAGCAAAAGGCTATACCAAAAGGTTTGTACTGCATCCTTCTCCTTTTAGGTGCCGAAAAGCATAATTACAGCAATAAAGAAGTCTGAGCCTTGGCACTGTAAAAAAATGAATGTGTACCCTGCATGTGTCTCTAATGTCAACTTACATGAACAGATATACTTTTAAAAAAGTCAAGTTGCCAAACAAAGCAGTATGGTCAAATCAAGGGGAAAAAAGAACCAGAACAAAATCCTTCTCCTTTCTCTTTGAAATTAAAATGTCTTACATGTCTGCACAATAAGTAATGCACGGTAAAGAGAAACAACTTTCCACACAGGAAAAACTGATTGAGAAAGACTTCGCTGTCTGCAGTCTTATCATATGTTTATGTATCATCATGGACAGTTTTTGGTAGGTTCACTGTTGTTCCGTGCTTTGCACCTGACACAGAAACTGATGCCATACGGGATCATCCCTAAGGGGATGCCATGAGCCAAGCACCCCTTTTCTTACTCCTTCCTCTGATCTGACCTGCGGTAGTTCACATCTTTAAAAACCTGGTTACGATTCCCCACAGAAAGAGGTTAAGACGGTATGTGTCTCCTGTTCAGTCAGCTGAGCAGCATGGCCTTTAGGATGCTCCTCTCACTACTCAGTAACACAGAAGAGTAAAAGTCACAGAGTGAGTTTATCCTGATCAAAGATTTACTGTGCCATGGAATGAGGAGACACTAAAGCTGTGACCGGGACTCAAAGTCTTTTAGCTTAAGCACACTGCCTGCAAACAGAGTGGCAGCCTTTCCATGCTGAGCTCCTGTGCAGCAGCAGATTGGTTCTACTTGTCCAAGCTCTTTCCCACACAGCTAGACTGTGAAGGTGCCAACCAGCTCAGGCTGCCCTACACCAAATTCCCAGAATGGGAAACACGGGGCATGTATAACCAGTGTTGCTGTGAAGCTGTAACTCAGAAGCCCATCTGGAAAGCAGCTGCAGAGCCACACGAAGTCCCTCTGCATCAGTTCCCAGCACCTGAGCTTCTGAAAAAATTTTTGAGAAGCTAGGTCTTAGTGTGCTGTAACATACTGGCATTTAATGCAGTGCCAGTGAGGTGGGGATGTGGAAGGTTCTGCTGGGTTTGATGTGGCTCCAACTGGCCTCTGGTGTGAGTGTCTGATCCTCCTTCCTTCCATATGGAAACAGTCACATCTCTCTGCCCCACAGTCCAAACCAGAATATCTGAGCTTTTTCATCAGACAGGGTATCTCAGCCTACTGATACCTTAGACAAGAGACGCACACCCACAAAAAAAGCACGTGTGGGAGAAACATGTGCTCAATCCCTTCCGTCTTGGAAGATCACAAATCACATTAGGAGTATAAAAACCAGTTAGAAAAATCACCTCAAACAAGGCCAGATTTCTGTCATAGTAATCACCTCCCTTGCCTGCTTCTGTACTGTTCAGGAAAGGACTGTTTTCTTTATGGTTGCCATGACCTGCAAAGAAAAAAAGAAACAGGTTTTGAATAAGCAGAGAAAGACAGACTTTGTAACCTTGACAAAACCATAGGGAATAAACTTGTTTAGTCAATTGAATTTGTTTATTTTAGTATCTAAAGTTTTGTAATATTAGCAGTATCAGAGCTGTTACTCTAAAGGTAGAATTATTTCTATTTCTACTCATCTATCTCATTAAAATAGAATAAACAGTCACCTAAAGTGAAATTTACAAGTAGGGTCACAGCTACAAGGCTTTATGTGCCTTTATTCTCTAATGCTCACTTCTATAACTACTTCTTATACAGAATAGTGACAAGTGATAAGACAGTTCTCATGCACTTCGAAATCATTATTAATGCTAAGAGCAACTTTTGAGCCATTATGTCCAAACTGATTAGATAGATTTAGTAAGACTGAACCCTTCAAAGACTATATTCTGTTAGTACAAGTAGAGAGATGCCAAAGCACTCCCTCCCTTGTTTTTTATTATTGTTTTTTTTACTATGCCCACTAATCCCAGACATTAAACACACTTATCATGCTTTTACCCTGTGTTTTGAATATTTATACTGTGCATTCTTCAGATTCCTCTTAAAGTTAAAACCTAACATCAAGTACAGTAAAAGCAGAGCATTCACACATACAATGAACAATGTTAAAAAAAAATGATAACATGGAAGATCAGTAGTGCTTTCTGTAACAAGTAGTAACTTAAAAAAAAAACAAGGGCACTATAGTTTAAAATAACCTTTGGAGAAAAAAGAGATTAAATTGATTTCCATCTTCAGAAGTTCTCAGACCTATGTCTCCCATTACACTCTGCTTAATAAACAAAAATTCTTTTCTTCTGCCTGTACCTCTTCACTCCCTACTCTTTCAGCCAATACAAATGAAAGATTTCCAAGAGCATCTCCTTAAGAAAGGATCAATCCAAGGAATACTTTTTTTCCCATTTACAAAAGAAGTAACCACTAAAGAAATTAAAAATGAAAGAAAAAATTATTATTATCTCAAATTAAAATACTGCAAGTTAAAGAACTATTGTACACTGAACACACCAAATGCAAGAGATTAAACAGCTGGATTTTTTGGTATACATTTTCAATGATTAAGGTAATTAATTCAACAATACTATACAAAATTATTTTAATATAATTGAAGTGAAAATATCTGTGCCCTCTGAAATCTGAATCAACTTACAATATGAACTTAACAGGCAAACAGAAGAGTCCTCCCCTACCCACAGGGATGAGCACACACCACACTGTTACAAAAGTAATTGTTATAAGCCAAAAAATCCTGAGAACATTCAGTACTATTCTTACTGAGGGGAAGAGATTCATGGAAAGCAGCACAATTTGCTGGAAATTGCTGACAGTGCTTTGAACAAAACTGATGGAAAAACAATATTCACAAACAACAGAGGGATTTTTAAGTTTCTGCAAGTAAACAGCTGATCAAAAACATAGGTAGAGAGCGTCTGCTGTGTTTACATGCCTATTGCCTTTCTCACAGCTCTGACATAACTAATCCCAAAATGTTAATTAGCAGCTGCCTTGCACAAGTGGGCTCAGCTTATTTGCTGACCCCACCTGCATGTAAGGAAGGCTCACTTTGCTGTACATTGTAGAATTTTTACTAGAAAAACATCAGTAAGCTTAACCATACAGCATCAAAATCAAATGTTTATCAACTTCAGCACAGGTAAAAATCTGCAAAAACTCCCTGCTTGCTGTATTAGTTAAGTCTACACTGGCAGCAGGACTACAGCAGATCAATTTTGCTGCAGTGCTCTAAGCTATGCTGCAGTCCCACCTTTCTATTGTGGTTAAAATACATTTCTGATTTTTGCTGAGGAAATGGGTTATCTGCCATAAACGTTTTACTCATTAAATTGGACACAAATGATGACAACAGAAACAAAAATAGTCTACTTGATTCTTCAAGACTGGTCTCTACAGTATCTTCTCACCATTATACTTTATCAAACACAGTAGGGTCATGAGCAACTTTGGTTTCTTTCCTCATTGTCCATATACTATGTAGGAAACCCTATATACTATATAGGATCCTGTATACTAGCTCTGGTGACTGAAGGTTTGAAATATCAGATTGATTTTTTTTTAATCACTATGATTTTTAAATCAATTCTTTGCTGTCCTAGTTTTTCTTGTTCTTCCGTCAGGAACCTTACCTTAACATTGTCTCAAGTCAGTATAATGGGCATTCCCTTACTTGTAATGCTTACAGAAATTCTCACCCTTTTGATGTATAAAATCACACTGTTGCCATGATAACTCATACTTTCAATCTCAGATATAGTATGACAGCTGTTTTGCTCTTTCAAAATGCCAAGTCTCTCATTACCATCATCGGTATAACCTATCCTTATTTAAGAAAGATCACTTCATGTCATCTCTCTGAGTTTGATAAAGACCAGTGACTTAAGATGAATCTTCAACTTAATTGATATTATTTTTCAGATGCAACCTCATTTTATCAGCACGGAATTTTTCACAATTGGTCTCTTCAGAAACTCTCTCTCTCAAAGAGCTTCCATCTTCTCTCTCATTCTCAATTTGTATGTTCAAGCATCACCACTAGACTTTCCTTCCAAATTTGACCCCTCGGTGTGCTTGCTTTATATACTTTCCTGCACACAGGAAGCCCAAACAAATCAAAGTGCAATAGAAAAATTAGTACAACTAGTGACTGAAAATAGAGTATTGTTTTTGCAGTTGCTAGGGCACATCTTCCTCTAGATGGAAAAGTTTAGATGATAGAAAAATGCAACTGGCTTTTTACCACATTCACAGCACTAGCTCCATTATCCTGTAATAATACACAGATTATGAATTACCACAGACAATGCAAAAATAAAAGTGGTCTTTCCTACTAATCTAACAAAGTGCCACGTTAAAGCCCCTCTCTAACACTGTACACTTTCAACAGGAAGCGAAGGAGTGTAAATTTATACGCAAGTTCTTTACAATGACACCCGAGTTTCACTTCCCCACTAAGCAAAACTGGATGCTGCAGAGATGTGCACTGATTCAAGGGTGTTACATTGCCAAGTTAATTACAGCTAATTAAATGACAGCCAAAAATCACCTTCACCACACTTGCACGTTCAATGCAATTTCTACTTTTCAGACATGTTCTAAATTAAAGTGTTCATCTTACTTTCTCTCTTTCCATACTCTGTTTGCATTTCACAAGTAAAACCTGTAACAGATGACCATTTCCTCGAGAAGAATCACAAATGTACTTTGACAAAACAGAACAGACCAGACTGCAGCACGATATATAAACTGCACTGCAATAAAAGCTTTGTCTAATATATTCTGTCTGCCAATAAGCAATACCAGCAGCTTCAAAGAGACTTACGTGCACGGGAAGAGCTTGTTATCTCCATCAGTTTTGGAAGAGAGCAGATGTGACCTCGGAAAGCTACTCTGGGGAATTCTTGCCCCAGCTTCACACGAGGGCAGTTTACATTCTGAAGCATGAAGTCTCCTGGGCAAGCACCATCCTCTGACATGCATACAGTTTTCCACATTCTTAGTTATTAAGTCTTTGGTCTTGGCCAGTAGCTATGTGGTGTTAGTTTTCATCACGCAAGATTGTTTTGCAAGGAACATTTCTTAAAGAAGTAGCTATATACTCTGCAACAGAGAACAATTTATTTGCCTTAGTGCCTAATTAATGTCAAATTTTGAGGCAGGCAAACTTTATTCCAAGTAGGCTAATGTTTCCTCTTCACTTCTTTCAGTGCTTCTCAGTCTTCGTTATCTTTCAATAATTAAAGGCATTTTATTTCTGAATGCTACCAGTTCTCTTCCAAACCAAATAATTTTATTTGCAGCCACCACTACAACTATACAGTTTATCTAAACATCTCCAGCATAGTTCCCTGACCATTTTAGTGCTCCCCTACTCAGATATGAACACAGACTTATAGAACAAGTTCCTCATCATGTGGATAACCTGAGTTCCTTAAAACATTAAAGACTGTTCATGAACAAAACCTACAAACCTTAAGTGTGCATACTCCCAGATATGCAAACACAAGCTCAGAAGACAGAATAAAAGCCTAACTTTTATCTCACTGCCAAGAAAAAACACTGTGGCTAAATCTGTAGCAGATATTTTACTGACTGGTTTTATTTTGTTCTTCTCCAAAAGGTTAATGTTGTCTTTACTTAAAAAAATGAAAAGAAAAAGATTAAGAACACAGAGGGCAGTATTCATGTTACTGTTTTCCTTCTAGGAGAGGATTAGGACAGACACAGTTTCACTGCTTGAGCATGCTGAATGCAAGTCTTTTGTTTCTTTAGTAACTGAGGGATGAAAACCAGAATTTAGAGAGTTACAAACAAAACACATATATGAAATTACCTAAAGAATAGATTAGTGAGGACAAATGAAAGCTGAACAATTAGGCATAGTGAGATTACTAAAAAGAACAGGAAGGTTCACAACAATAAGGTCTACTTAGCCAGACTACTAAAATAACCATCCCTGTGAGGTGGTGGTAAGAGTGGTTGCATGGCTTGACCTGTCAAGGTTTTATTCTCCTCTGCTGTCAGCTTCTGAACTCCCTTACAGAAAATCACCACTCCCCTACTTCATCATGTTCAGGTAAATAAGCAGAAATTAGTGCATCTTGAAACAACTGCCGATTTTTCCACTTGGACATGACTAACTCGGAGACGCTCACCTACTGCTTATGGAAGCTTTATCCACCTGGCAAGTTAAGGCATGACGAAGGCACAGATCGTCTGACCAGCTTCAGGCTGGCCAGCAGAGATAACATGGGAAGTGAAACAGAGTAATG
This sequence comes from Lophotriccus pileatus, assembly GCA_035583135.1. Classification (NCBI taxonomy): domain Eukaryota; kingdom Metazoa; phylum Chordata; class Aves; order Passeriformes; family Tyrannidae; genus Lophotriccus; species Lophotriccus pileatus. Next base: position 11,259,467 of record JAWWES010000021.1, read on the forward strand.
CCAGTTAAGCTACAATAAGGCTTAAAATATTAAAGAAAAAAAATCTGAAGAAGGCTGAACTTTGATAACAAACTTTTGCCACTTTGCTTCTTACAGGCAATCGGAGCTAGTCAAATCCAGTCGGCAGAGGCACGCACACCACGCTCACGACATCTCACGAGGAACAGCCTCAGAGGAAAGCTGGACAAAGCTCCAGATACTGCTGTGACCTGTGATGATGGCATGAAGGGCTGCCATAATCCTCCCTGCCTGAAGCGTCAAGAGTTACATCTTAAGTGAGGGGCTAAATTTCTTCAAATAATTTTAGTGCGAATCAGAATACAAAAGTCAGAGCGGGAACTGAAATGCTCAGCTTTGACAAAGAAACCTGTTGGTTTACTTACCTCTATAACTGACAAGCAGCAGATATTTCCTAGAAAACCCAGCTCAAAGGACAGCTTAACACACCTCCTCTCAATATAATTTAATTTCTGGAACAGCCCCAGAGTTAATATCTCACTTTATTTGTACTACCATGGTAAAAAAATATTGTAATGAAACAACCAGTCTAGCAGCTAACACCACTTTTTGCTGTTATTCAGACACTATTTCACAAGCATCACTGCCTACAAAGCCTGTGATAGTTAAGGACACAAACCAAGCCATTTTCATGCCCATGGAACATCATTTAATCTGACTATTTCTTTAGTTAAAGAAATGCATTCATACTTTTAATATTCCATCTACAACACTAGAATTTAAGATTAGAAATCAGAGTTGATATCCAAGTAGTTGCTGTGGGTTTCCTTTAACCTAATTTCAGCTATCTAAACAGCAGGCAGTTATATATATCCAAGTAGTCACACAGGTTCACTTTTCACTCAGAACGACATGGCCCAATTAACTGATCCCTGGAGTGCCTCCTGTGTACCTTGGCATGTGGCAAATTGCCCCTAAACTTAAATAAAAGACTGATTTATGGACGGTTTAAGGTATGCAAAATTTATCCCACTTGGGAAGGAAAGTTAGTTGTGTTCTGATTTATTATGCATTTCCAGATTTTCACATGTCAAGATGTTCTGTACATTTCTTCACGACTGGCAATTAAGCCAGAATTTATTTTTATTTTTTGACCACAAAGCCAAAATAGGTTTGCTACACTTAACCGTTCTCACAAGACCTGGAAACAAATGCAAACACCCATGGTAAGCATTCTACAGGGGAAAAAGGGAAACAACGGGATTCCTGCAAGCAGAAATTATAGCATAACCAGGTAATTTTATTAGTCACAACATTATTTTTGAGGACATTTGCTCACAGCCTTATGGATGAAGTTTTTATACTAAAAGCTGTCCATGTCTGTTTTTATTACACTTTGGGGTTTTAGTTTGGTTTTTTTTAAAACAGTTCTTGAGAAAGCCCTTCCCAGATGTCAATAAGGATAATGATTTCCCAAGCACTTTTACTGTTCCCTCCAAAAGGCTGGGTGATGTTCAGAGCATTCTACTTGTCACCCACTGAGTATTGCTGAGGAAAAGAAAAACCTCAACACCTTTCTTGGCCTTTTCCAGCAATTCAAGGCCCTGGTACCTTCACATTTCAGGAGCCAAGCATTCAAGAGCACTGCTGAAGTATATCAAGAGACTGACATATCAGGATAACCTAAGAAACATGTAGATGACAGTGTGATTTCAAATACATTCCAGATCTCATTATATTCTTAACTTATACTTCACATGTGGCCGGACTAAACAGAACTCCTCAGAACTGTTATGGAACCTTTGTCTTGGTTCATTTGGGAGACTGCAACAAATAATTCTATGTACAATTACGTCTTTGCAGATATCATTATCTTTAAATTTCCTGAATAGACATCGGATATAGCTTCTTTTCTTAAATTACTCACTTTCAACAACTTAGCAGAATTCCTAATCCAATGTCAGCAGCTGTCCAAGATAGAGATTTTTCTTTTAAGTAATAATAAAAAAGAAAGCCTATTAGAAATATTTGCTTCTACATGAATAGCACACAATTAGTCAGAAACATGAAGCATTTCTAAAACAAAAATTCTGATTACAAACTTATTTGTGGCAGCTGACAGCATGGATCGGATAATGAGGAATACTTATTTTCCCTTTAGCTACAAAGTAGTCAATATTATCCAAAGCACTTTTTTCATGCAAAATCAGAAAGTCATGATTTAACTTTCATGTTTCTCAATACTGAAACCAATAATTTCTTTATTTTGCAGTAGCAAGAGAGCGACAGTGACATTCCAAGCGCAGAAAAAACAGTTCTCAAAATGTTTTGATAAGTCCACTAAGTTCTTGGGTTGGAGGTAGGCTGTTTTAGGTGTGTGGGGGGTTTTATTACTATTATATTTACATCAGAAATAGACACAACAGGAAATAAATAGCATTGCATCTAGATAGATAAAACTCATTCACACTACAAATGTAATGAAAGAACCCTCAATGCCAGTTCACCTTGAGCTACCAGGTTTTTTTCACTGAAGGTGGCAGAAAGCACGAGCTATAAAATCCCAGCTGATCCAGTACTTTATGAAAATAAAGGTCAAAGTCGCACTAGATAACAACCCAGGCAACAATAAGGCTATATGAGAGGAAAGCACAGCAGAACAAAAGGACAGATCTTTCCCTGGATAGCTTTTAGGCAGCAAAGAGATCCTCTGTACTTGAAACACAGGCTCAAACTCAGTTACACTGACAACACTGAATGCTCACATGCCTGATCCAGATACACACTTCCATCAGGAACTGCAGCTTAGAGACCAAACTATTGACATTCATGGGTATATTAAGAGTACATGGTGTTCATTCATTATTATAACATTATCATATTATGTAATAACATTATTTGACTGTCAAATTGACACTGTCAATATAGTTTTGTGTTTACTAATTTTTACCCAACCAGCAAATGTGGGATTCTCAAGATTCATTACACACTACACAGCAGATACCATGTACATATTTATAATCAGCAACAGCTATGGCATCTACAAAAGTGATACAAACAAAGCACAATTTTACCAAAAAATAAATTACGAAGATGCATATTCGTTCCACTGAAACAGTTCAGAGTTCAAAAGACTGCATTTGCCTGTGTTCTGCATGAAAGAAACAACGAAAGCTTTCCCAGACAACAACCTATGCAACAGTTAGGCTGCACCAGAGCACAAAATTAAGTGTACAATTAAGCACAGATCTTGAATTTATCACTAGATAAATGTGTGAAATTATTTTCAGACTTCAACTGTACTTTACAGAACTAGATTAGAGAATAACTTTACCAATCAAGTTAACTGATCCCACACAACTTGAAGGATTTAACATTTAATAACCCTGTGTTTCAAAAAGTGCAATGATTATATTCTTCAGTTAAGTTACGCTGATAGTTTCAGAACAGTTGTTCTAGAAGCCCTACAATTCTTTGTAGGTACTAATATCAACACAAAGTACTTACCCTTTACCAATAGTTCTTTGCCATTTTCAGTAATTTGGTTTACCATTATTCTTCTTCCTGCTCTTAGCACATGCTTTAGTAAATGCCTTCTCTGGGGAGTCCTGAGGATTGGACAAGTTTAATAATATTGTATTCCCAAAAGAACTTTTTTCTACCTGCCCTAACAAAGTGCTGGCTGCAACGTCGAATTGGACTTCCAGGACACAAGAGCTTCTTACAGAAAGCTAAGCTGACACTGATACAATCCTGACATTATAATCCTTTCAACACCGAGAAAACACACAAATGTCAGAATCTTACTCAAAATGTTATTTGTCAAATCCAAGCCCAGCCACATTTAAGAGAAACACTGCCAGTTGTTTGCACACTTACTCAGAAAAGTGTGGCACAAATCTGCTGCTTGCTCAGCGTGGAATCAGACAGCATTTTTAAACCTGCTAATGCCACGAAAAGTACAACTGTGTGACGTTAGCCCTGCAGGCATTTCAGCTTTCAAGTGAAAACAGTGATCTATTTCTTTCCATCTTCAATATGTTATAATATGGTTACCCATTAACAGACCAACCATACACGAGATCACCAGAAAAAGCATAAGCACAACAAAACGGGAGGTTTATGTAAGATACACAAGTAAATACTAACTTAATGATTCGAAGCAGTTCATAATTACCAGAACCCCCATCATTCTGCCCATTCACAAGGAAGTCCTCTAGATACCAGCACACACCACACTGAGACTTATCTACATGATACAGTAGGTACAGTCACCAAAAATGCCTGTGTAATTAAATATGTCAAATCATTTTTGAGAAATTGGATTTAGGAACTCACATCACTTAGGAGCTTTCATAATATAACTTGTCATTGCCAGCTGAAAAAAAAAAAAAAACACTATAAAAAACAACCTTTGTACTTCACTGTAATCCACTTCAGAGGTTCTTTCATGTGGAACAACTCCAAATCATTTCTCACAACTATCCTCCCTGAAACTCCATCCTTTCACATGCATGAAGGCACCTCAGATAAGAATACCTTGTATCAAAATATAGGGAGCAGCATTCTAACACTTTCCCTGCCTCAGGAAAAGCCTCTTGCTGCAAAGTGTTCTCACTCTCTCCAAGAGACAGTAACATACATCTATTAGAGCAGCATGCACATTCCATGCAATATTCAAGTTACCTTTCTCTCCGATACCAAATACAGAAAATTGTTTTCAGCCCTGCATGTGTTCAGCTGACCACTGCTACACAGTACAAAAGATGAGAGAACAAAACAAAACAAAGTCAAAAAAAAACCCAAACCACAACACACCCCACAATTTCGGACGTTCCTGCTCCCTCTTCCAGCTCAACGTGAGCCAAAGAAACAACTGTATAGGCACAAACCATGCAGTGAGAGAAAGCAGGTGGGAACAGTGACCATTAAAAGTCAATACTGTCACCAACTCAAAAAGCTTCCTACAGGAAACAAGTGGAAAGAAAGAAGGTATAAGCTAGGATGATAAGTATCTCCAAACATGCAAGAAATAACAGGTAAAAAAGGAGGTTTAATTACTTTCAACATTTCAGTGGATGTACATTCTACGCATTACATCATGTACGATGTACATTAACAGACATCTACTACCTATTTCTGGAAGACAGGAGAAAGACACTGGTAACTGGTTACAGCCTATTGGGAAGCCCTGAATGTTCTATTAGTTTTCAATTAACTCATACAGAAAGTGCTGAACATCAGATATTTCTTACATTTGAGAAGCACCGTGTTCCATGTGAAAACAGTTTGCAAGAGATTTTTTGAAACTAAGGAAAGTGGGGGAGGGTGTTTTAAGGAAAAAAAAAAAAAAAGAGCTAATTCTGTATATGGTCCAAGGTTGAGATCCAAGGATGACCCAGTGTGAAGTGCTGCAAATAGCCAAAACTCACTGTAACTCTGGCCATAATACTTACAGAAAGTACAAGTCAGCAAGATACTTCTCCAAGGAAAGGAAGTCACTCCTTCCCAGTGAACATTTTAGAGGGTGGAGAGCACTCTGACGTTGCATGAGATAAGCAACAAACCACTGTCCTTCTAAAATCCATACATTCTAACACACATTGATAAAGAGCACACAAATCTTCCAAAATAGCATAATATATTTCACACAGTGCAACACATAGCACAGACCAAGACAAATTCACAGATCTGAAAAAGTCACAGCTGCTTTTATCATCATTTTACAAAAAGTTCATCCATTTGCAAGAGCATCAAAGCAAAGTGAGTACAGCACATTAACTCACAGAAACTTTTCCAAGAGCAATGGGCAACATTAGATCAGTTTTCTGCTCCAGTCAGAAATTAAGCAGATGCAATAGAATCTAAGTCTAAAGAAACTCAGGGACAAACAATGGTGAGTTTACTCCTACTAAATATACACTTCTACTAAAAAGTCCATAATACAGTATCTTAAAAGGGCAAAGGCAAAATATTGCAATTAAATCACTCTGTGTATTGCCTTCAGTTATAGCTGTAAAGCTCCTTGCATGTATGCTAAAATGCATCTTAACACCAGGCAGACAATCATCCTCCTGTGGTTACACAGTATCGTGATCTACCGAACACAGCTCAGCTATACTTCCTTTGGTGTTTGGTTATCATGTCCCAAAAGTTAATCCCTGACATTGTCACATTTCCCAGAACACAGAGAAACATCAAAAGGGATTGGCTGGTGTCTGCCTAAGCAAGGAAGTCAAGATGCAAGTTCCATGTAGGAACTGAAGCAAGGGTTGGCTTGTGGTGCCATTATAACAGCTGTGCCTTGGAGATCACGCCACAGGATAGAGCGCAGAACACAACCAGGAATCAAGGGAAAGGAAGGGATCCTGTTATGGGGAGATGGACAAGTGGTATTACTGCCGAACACTTCATATGGTAAAAGTCACAGACTGGACAGTTAAAACTCTAGCAGAACAAAGCCAAAAACATTCAGGAGCAGTAGGTTCTAAAATCAAACCTGCACGACTACTAAAGAACTTCTGCTTTTGTCCTTTGCGTCAGCTCTGAGCACAAACATATACTATAGCAAGTAGGAGTAAAAGTAAAGCCAATCATACTATTCAGAAGTGGATCAGGAAGACAAAGCTCCTGAATGCAAAGATAGAAGGCAGGCGAGATGCAGTACGATGCTGTCCTCCATCAGAGACAGCAGCAGCTATGCTGTCTTCTTGAATTACTCCTAGTCTTGACTCAGATCTGGCCTCCGACATGGAAATCCAGAGGTAGACTTTGCACACAGTAACTAAAGTCAGGGCTGCTCAGCTTGCAAGCAGAGACAAGGTCATAAAACAAAGTAGTATCACTGTAGATAATTTTATGGAGAACAATTATACTCCAGGGCATAAAATCTGTGTTTTACTGCAGCAATCAGCAATTTAAAGTATGCAAGAGCAAGTCTCAACAAGTTTGTCCTCCTCAGGAGTTACTCTAAGTCAGCAAACAGGCAGCTTCTAATGGCATACCATAAAAACCCTTTTTTCCCTTTGACATGGAAGTGAAAGTCAGAAGTTTGGATGGTCTAATCTGCTTCACGATAAGGGGGGAAATGTAGTGATTGAATGATGTTCTAAATCCCTCAGATAAACACCAGAAATTGCTGGCTACTGGTAGGAGATGAAAATGAAGGCTGGTAATTAGACTGTAGGGAAAAAAAAAACACATACAGTTTTGTTCAGGCATAATTAGCTTGAACCTATACATAGTACAGCATGCCTCTGCCCTAAACACAGCTCTGCGTCATTGCTCCTCTCTCAGGATCTTGTTATACAGTCTCTGCTACACTTCCCTTCAAACCAGCCTCCAACATTAGCTTACAGCTTTAATTCTCATTTCAAAGTAATCAATGGATCGCATCCTAATTATATTATAGACCACATGTCAATCAATGAAAGAGTTGGGCTTCTAGGACAATGCAGGTCACTCGGGTGGAATGGGGAGAAGGGAGCAAATTAAGCATTCTGAATTCAAGCGGATGGACCTGTGGGGCCAAACATCCATGAGACATTACACAAACCCAGAATCTGAACACCTTTGGAAATGCTACTCCCTCATTCCTTATGCAATAAGCTTCCTGGCTTCCTGTAGCAGCACTGTGACACCAAAACAAAGGTGGGACCATCCTTCCACCAGAACCAGCCATCTCTTCCCTCACCCCTTGCCCTGCTGCCCAGCCCAGCCTGGCACTGGCCTCCCATCTTCCGCTTATCATAATGCCATTTTTCATTTAGATTTCTGAAAAGTCATAAGCTCCAATCAGCAATGCAAAACTGCCAAGTTATCAAGCTTCCCCATTCATCCATAAGCTAGTTGAGTCAAAAGCTCTTTTGTGGCAATTAGTGCTTTATTTTGCGTGTCAAACTTCACCTCTCTGTCCTACAGAGCACAAAGAAGATCAAAAGATGATTAAGAAAGAATTCCACCAAGCACCTTTAATAGCAGCAAAAATTCTGAAAAAATGTATTCCCAGAACAGTTCTGACCCTATACCTCTGCTGCTCAGACATGAATTATGACTGCTAGAAAGTAAATAGCCTTCTTTTCCAGGACAAATCCAGCACCTACCATAAAACCTAAAGCGCTATTAGGAAAAAATGCTTCTTCATTATCTCCAGGAACTTCTTTTATGGTTCAGAAATGAATTTGAGACTTGTGAAACAATGTTTAAAATAAAAACCATTGGGGACAACTAGGCAGTAAACAGGCTACAAAACTTCCAGATACAGTTTTAAATTTATATCTATATATGTATATGTGTGTGTGCATATATATATATATGTGTATATATACATGCAGTTACAGGATACAAAATGTTGTCATATCCAAAATCAGGACAGCTTTACCCTACATGCATTGTAAGAGATGTATTTTTTGTGGTCACGTAGACTTAAATTTAAAACTAGACATATTATTGTCAAGTACTTGATTCTGTGAAAAGACTAACACTTTGTGTACAGTATTTTGTTATTTTGCTTGTTTAAAACCAAGATACTGTTTCTTTGGCAATGACTACAGCAGTCACTGTGAAAGATGTACAGTTCTCCATGCGTGACAAAATCCAAGTATGCTGAAGGAAATCATCCAAAGCAGCTCAACTGAAAGAACAAGAACAGTACAACTCATTGCTAAGGGATCACTTGGCAGCATTTAAAGAGATGCCTACTGAAAACTAATAATTATGAAAGAGGTTTTACTAAATCAAACAAAAAAATACTGAAACTTTATCTGAGAATAAAAATCAGCTTACTACAATTAAGAGATTTAAAATTTCTGATTCAAAGGTTATTGAAAACAAAGGAAACAATGCTAAAATGTAACTTAGATAGGCTTTAGACCATGTCTTAAAATGGTGCATTTTTCTTCTCTGTAGTTCAGGTGACAGACCAAAGTATTTAAAGAAAAACCTCAAAACAACAGGTTGAAGACACAAACCCTTTGATCAAATAAATCTTGCTCTACATACTGGTGCTAACAGGACTTCTTCTGTAGTTTAAAACAGTCTGCACATTATTTGTTGCAACACAATCAAAAACAGGTGTAAATCTTTAACTCGATCTTGGAAGGTGAAACTCAAATGCAGCTTCTCCCTCCCTGTGGCACTGGGTATCCCTCCATTCTGCTACATGCACTTAAGAAGAAGTCAGTGATCACTAAGCCTGATCTTCCTCAAGGTGGCTGTTGCCAACTCCAGCAAACAGCATTTATTATTTCCTGTCAACGAGACTACAAACTATCTTAGTCTTCATTCTACACCAAACTTTAGAACGAAAGCCAAATTTAAACTTTTCGTTGAAGAGCATGCAAAAACATTCTTTAATTTTGTTGCAGCAGGAAAAAGAAAGTAAATGTCACCGTTTTCTTTAAAGAACTGAAACACCGAAGAAATTTGAAACAGGAAATTGAGTAACACACAGATCAATTTCATACATGAGAGAGAGAGATGTACTACAAACACAATAGAAGAAACCCAAAAATGTATTTAAGTTTCTTTAGAAAAATTCAGAGTGAACAGAAGATACGGCTTCAGCATATTAAACAATTCCCAAACTTAGTCTCAAATTAATTTTGAAACGGGCACTTAGCAAGCATTTGCAGGGAGAATTACATGGAGAATCCACGCATTTTCATGTGCAATTCCTTAGCCTCTATTGGAGGTGTTCTCCAAAACACAAAAAATCAGCAGCTACAAAAGACCAGCAGATGGTTTTTTGGGTTTTTAACAATCTTTTAGTTTTTTGCAACATGCAGACCCACACATACAAGGTTACCGGAGCTGCTTTCACATCACTTAGACACATCACACAGATTCTTCACAGAGCTTTTTCAAATAACTGAAATACCAGAGAACCCACAAAAAGCCCCATGTTTTTCTATATTTAGCTAAGTCTCCTGGTCTCCAGCAGCTGGCACCATGATCCCTTTGGTACCAGACAGCTGCAGCCTCTCCAGCTCTGCCTTAATCACTGCACAAAAGAGGTATGAGATATGCTTAGCAAAAGTAACAGTTTATGCAGTAACATGAACTTTCTTCTTTTCCTAGACAAGCATTTTAACAGACAAATTAAACATCACAACACCTCATGCTGCTAAAAGAAACTGGGGGTATCCACCATGGGCTCCACTAAAATGAGCTTCTCAGGAATTCCTCTGCTTATAGTCAATAAATAAAGTACATACCATCCCCTTCACCCACCCGTTTTAAAGAGTTAACTCTCACAAAACACTTTTCTACTCTGATTTTTAACATATTGAACACTTACCTTTCCTTACGAGAAGCAACAGTCAACTTCTCCATGCACTAGATTGTCGAGAAAAGTATTCTGGAATCTAGCACTCCTATCAGTGCTATGCTAATTGCTGATTGCTCAAACAGCAAGTAACAAAAAACAAAACAAAACAAAAAAACCAAACCAACAAAACCAAAACAAACAAACAAACAAAAAGTACGACCCTGCTGCTAAGACCCCTTTCAGGACCTGCATTTCAAACCATAAACATTGCTGTGTATCCCACAAGTACCCTTCATGCAGCAGAAACACATATTGACATATTTAGCACAGATAGAACACCTTTCATATCTCCAAATTTACACTTCATACTTTTCAGAGAGGGAAAACAAATGCCAAGCTTCGCAGAACAGAAAAAAGACCCTTCCTCATGGAAATGCAGCTACATTGAAGAAGATGCAGTCTCCATAACACCTTCAGCAAGAAAACAAATCATTAGAAGAGGTAGTTCAATGACATTAGCATTGCTATTCTCAGGTTACCTTCTTTCCTATCAAACAATTCAGAGGTTCTGCCTCAACTCCACCTCAGTCTGCCTCCTCCACAACTTCTTTCTATAGTTGTGAGGCAACATGAAAAACGCTCAAGACACATGCTACAGAGGTTATGCAAAAATATTCCTCTCTGACCACTACATTTGTGCCATTTACCCACACTGCTGCCAGCAGAAGTTCTTGAATTAAGATAACTTAAATGTTATTTGGACACATGTTTCTGCCAGTCCTATTTAGCTATAGTGTCTAATTTATTATGTCATTAATTTTATATTACCTCTGGACTTTGCTGAAACACTTACATGTACAAAGTAAGCACTTTGAAAAAGAATTTTTGAATTATTTTGTGTCCCCATTAAAAGTATCTTCAGACATATTTTATGTGAGCTTTATTTCAAATCTTGTAAAAGACTGAAAATCTTTACTATATTAAAATAACACATATTAAAAGCAGTGAACCAGGAAGAAGCTTAAAGTAAAAGTGCACTACTATCACGTCAGAACTTTATCCATGTTCTCAAAAACAGCTTATTGCTAATGAGCAGCAGAATCTCTTGCTGCACAAGAGCACTGAACACAGTGCAGAATGTAAGCGTGAGGAAAAATTCTCCACTCCAGTTGGAGAACTCTGGTCTGAGAGGAAGCCATGTGATAACTGGAATATACGCAGAGCAATTCCTTGGCAAAAACCAAGGGTGGCAGCTGACCAAAGCTGGTTAGTGACACCAAGCTGATTAGTGTCTCATTTCTACATACAAAAGTCAAGGGGAAGATAAATAACTTCCCACAGGACACATGACATGGCTGCACTTTGGTTAACAGGGTGCACAATCACTGTGGAGTTGAGATTCCTATTAAAGCCAAGTGTATTTGGTTTTTGTAATCACTGTTCAGACCCCGCTGTCCCTCTTCTTGCCTTGTATACCCAACCTAACATGCTGGCATTATTTCAAAGACTGAAGGGATGCCAAATTCACATTTCTCATCCCTGATGATCCATAAAGGGCTCACATGTTTATCATCGGATCACAAGATAATTCTTTGTACTTCTTTTTCTAAATGAAAGATGTCAAAGCCTATTAGAAGCAGTGGCAGTCAGTGGAACCTGCTTAGAAAAAAAAAGGCTGATTTTATTCACAAGCACAGGAGCTATCTGAGAAGGCTAAATCATTGCACACTAACTAATGTCTTCTTATGGAAATGGTTGACAAGAAATTCTGTTACAGAATGGCTTCATGTCTCTGGTGTTTAGATGATACCCTATCACTTCATGTTCTAAATGAAGCAAAATTAAAAAAAAAAAAAAAACACACACACAAAAAAAATAAAAAAGAAACAAACAAAACCCAAAACCCAGAGCTATGACAAATAAAGGTTGGACTGAAAAGGTCAAACTGAAATAAAAATATGTCAGAATCATAAGGAGCAGCCTAAGAGATTGTGCAAGGAGTATTGGACAACACAGCCACTACTTTGCATGGTTACAGTGCCATGCCAGACCATACTCTTGAAGGGCCATGTCATTACTGAGTCACCTTAACCCATCTTCAATCAAACTGAGCAATCCAAACAAGTTTTTAAACCAGGTTCTGAATAACAAGCTGACAAAACAAAATCTTCCCAGAAGGTTCTCAGAACAACTGCAATCAGTTTCTCACACCGACTACGGTGGAGCCACTGGCTCGCACGGAAAGCCGGGACCATCAACACTGCTCAGGAAGCTCTGTGTGCACACATGCAGTGCCAATACCAACTATGTGCACTTCCATAGGGCCACAACCTACAACCTGAACCGTGCACTCAAGTCAAACAGTTTACCTTATCTGGAATCAGGGCCATTACCAACACCAACAAATCCCTCCACAAGCCAGTTATCAGCTGCCACAGAAGGCTCTGGAGGGTCACTCTCTTCCCTCTGGTCTGCAGGCTCCAGCCAGTACTAAACAGCTGTGAGATACTCTGTCTTCAACAGGAGCTTCCATCTCTGCCATGTCATATCATCAACACTCCTCCCATAGGAGTTGCCTGAGTACTCTGCATAGGATGGAGAAAGAAGCACCAAAACCCAAAGGAATAAGACGAGGAAGTTCAGATTCCCCTCTAGAGAGCTACAAACCCAAAAAAACTAGGAAGAGACAGAAAAGGCTAGTGGGGAAAAACACACTTGTCAGTACAGGTAGGCAAGACATATCTTTATATGCACACCCTGAGGATATGAAACAATACTTAATTACTGTGAAAGTAAATTAAAAAATAGAAGGCACTTATAGTTCAAACAGAAACAGAACTACCTAGCATACATTAACAGAGAAGTTACTAGATATTTATAGGCTTTAAAATAAAGAGACTCAGCTAACTTCCAGTAGCATGGTTGTGCACTGCAATCTGAATAGCAGTATATAAGAGACCACAGTTTACCAGTGACTGATGGGAGCTGAGTGAGCACCTTGAAGTCTCTTGTTTGCATATATCCTACAGGCAGTCTCATACCCAAACGAGAGGTCTGAATTGACCTTCCTTTATCCATCATGGCAGCAGCTTCCACAAGCCACACTTATCAACCCATGGCCAAAGCTAGCTACTGGAAAAAGCACTTCACAAGGTCTCCACCTCAACCTGCTGAGATGGGTGAAAAACACCTGTTACTTTCCTGCACATGGACTATATGGTAAGTAACCTGAGAGTAAAACAGACCTTTTTGGCAAAACAAAGACCAGGCCTTGCACAGCCTTTAGGACTAGCACCTAGAATTGTCTGTGATAATAGACAGCTTGGGAAAAACAACTACCTTTCATCACTCCAAAATACCCACATTAGACATGGAAAGAATGGACATAAACAGACATTAAGCTACTTGGTATACTAAATCTAAAATTTCTTTGAAAACTATACAAAGAAAGAAAATTAAAAAACCCCAGTGGATACATATGGGGACATTAAAGCACATATTCTCAGAGAAACGAACAAAGTAACAATGCGGGAACTGAACTTTGTTCTTAGGACAGTTGAGTATCACTCAGCAAAATAACCCTGTTGGCTTCCTTAAGCACAGGCCTGAGCAATGGAGACTCCCTTCGGGGATTACTGTACATCCAATAACATTTGCAGTCTGAAAAGTTTGACTGCACAGGCAAGGAAGAACAGGTCAGGTGTTTACTGCTTTTTCTTTTGTTGCCTAGAGTCACGCATGATTCACAGAGGGTAAGTCAGATTCACCAGCTGAGCCCATGGGAAGATCCTCTTCCTAAAGGTTACAGAAAACTAAACATAACCAAGGCAGAAGAAAAAAACAGATGGCACAAAGAGCTAAAACAAACTACTCTGCTCTCCAAATCTAAGCATCCTTCATATTCCCACTAGAAAGACTCACTGTATTTAAATTATTACCTAAAAGTCATAGCAAAACACCAAGACAGGCTGAGCACTGGTATTAGCTGCCTAGTTAAAGAATGTACTTCTCACCACCCAAAATCCCCTCCTACTTACGTGATTTTCTTCTGTAATTGAAACAAATTAACCCCTAACAAAAAGCAGCTCTGCCTGGCAGGAGCAGTTGTGAGCCACACAGGCACAAAGCACTTGCTGTAGTATTCAAGGGCCCGGTTTGCTAGACAGCCGCGTTTTTTAAGATGACATAAACAAGAAAAGCAGCCACTTAAGACGCTGCTAATTTAACTGACTTCGCTATCACCCGTTTATTTTGGCAGCGGAGCACTGAAAACACTTGAGCGTATCTCCACATACTCTTATCGCTGGAGACAGCAGCTTGTGGAGAAACGATAAGTACAATCCCCCCGAGCCGGCCCCGCTCCCCGCTGCACCTCGGGCTGTCAACGAGCGGCTGGGGGCGGAGGGAACCCCCGGGTGGCTCCCGTGCGCACCGGGGGACACCGCACCCCCGGGGGACACCGCACCCCCGGGGGACACCGCACCCCCGGGGGACACCGCACCCCCGGGGCACCGCCGCAGCCGGGCGGGCTACGCTGCCGCCTCTCGGCCCGGCACGGCCCGGCGGGCTGACAGTGGCCACAGCGCTCACGCACCGGCCCTGGCAGCAGCAGAGCCGCGGCCCGCCCCAGCGGACCCGGGAGGACTCCTCGTCCGTGCGCGGCGCCCCGAGCCGCCCGCGGGAGCGCCCCCGCCTTTGTGTGCCGCGGCGCCGGAGCGGGGCCGGGCTGGCCTGAGCCCCCGGAGCGCGGGCAACGCCGCCCCCCGCCCCAGCCGTGCCCGCTCACCGTCGGAGCTGACGGTGTCGTAGGAGTCACCAGGGGCGGGCACCGCGGCCGGCTCCCGGTAGTCCACCCAGCTGAGCCCTTCTACACTGTCGTACTCGGCGCGGGGCTTGTCCTCCACCGGCACCACAGTGAAGTGCGGCATGGCTGGCGGGGCGGCGAGGGCTCCCCACGGCAGCGCGGCGAGGCAGGCGGGACGCGGCGCGGAGCCGGCGGCGCATTCCTGCCCCGTGCGGTCACTTCCTCTCAGGAAACCGCGCTCCTCAACTCCACCCATTCCACTGCGAGCGCCGGGGCGGTGCAGCTCCCACCGCCTCCGGGAGCGCCGGGCGAGCACCGGGCGCGGGGGTCGCTCCGCCGGGCAGGCGTGCTCAGCAGCGAGGGCGCAGAGGAGGGGCCGGAGGCGGCGAGGCAGTGCGGGGAAGGGGGAGCTTTCCTCCCGCAGTCATCGTGACAGGAGCCGGGACCGGGGGCGGCGGGAGCGGAGCGGGGCGGGGCGGGCGCCCGCCCGCCGCCCTCCCTCGCTGGCGCTGCCGGGCCACCCCGGGGAGGAAATTTCGCTTTGCCGTGTCCCGGGTTCCTTCCCCCTCCTCGCCGCCATTTGCTGGGCAGGAGCGATGCGGGGAGGGCGGCGGTGACGAGGCTGGAGCCGGCAGAGAGCGTTTCTTGCCTGCGGCCGGATGGTCCCGAAAGCGCCGGAGGGGCGGGGTGGTGCGGGGCAAACATCAGCAACCGAGCCGGAGGCAAGAAGCCCGGGAGCCCCGCCGGACTCGGGAGCCAAGCGCACCAATTATGGATGTATGGATGTCACGGCTCCCAGCAGGCGGTTTCAGCCTGGTTCGGGGCTGATGGAACGGGCGCTGTCACCCCGAGAATGGCGCTCGGTCCGTGCAGGTGCCGGTAGCGGCAGCTGGACCCGCTTCCTGGGCCTGCGATGGCAGCACACAGTGATTTCCCTCGTGCTCGCTCTTGGCTGTGTCTGCATGAAACCCTCAACAGAGACGTGGCAAGCGGAGCAACCCCACGGGAAAGATGGCAGCGCCAAAGGCGTGGGGGCAGCAGGAGTAAGAGCGCTGCCCCGGGGAGATTTGCATGCGGGCCGGCACCGAGGGTGTTCATAGATGTATGCAAAGCACACAGTTGCTAAGGCAGCAGACGGCTAGGGATGATGAACTGTCGCCTTCCGGCAGAGGCAGGGGCCGGGGTGCACCATTGTTCTGTCCCACTCAAGGGAGCCAGTGGGGTGACACCCCCTCCCTGATGCCTCGGTGGCGGCAGGGTCCGTCAAGCCTGGGACACGCCAGACTCTGCCTCCTGTCCCCGAGAAAGCAAAATTTGATTTTGCCTTCACATTTGAAAAAGCTGGCACCAGCAATGGGTATCTTGGCCTTCATTTCGTGGATGGTAGCCTTCACATGGAGTTTAAACGTGAATTAACAGTTGATAATGCTATTTATTGCCTGTGTTTGAAAGATGGCCTTGACAGTAAAAGGATCCCTTTCTAATATGTTATGTAATCATCACAAAAAACTCTAGGAAAACAGTTTGTGCGTTTTACTATGGACTGTCAAACTAGTTCTCTAGATTTTGTTTTTACTAAAATTCTAATCAAGAAATCTTTGTTCAGTGACAATCTAATCCAGTAATAATGTAAGTTTTGTCTTCCGATCACACAGGAGTCTGTGGAAGGATACAAAGCTTAGAGCAGAGGAAGAGGCTAGGACTAAACACTTCCTGTGCTCAGAACCACCTTATCCCTAGCTTTCTGAATTTGTCCTGCCTTTTTGACAAAGCAACCCCTAGCTCATGAGGGAGAATGCTTTGTTCACAAGAACTGAGTAATAAGTCTAATTAGGTGGGTTTTGAAATAAACATGAAGGATCCATGCTGTGGGATGACTACTGCCAAGGGGGTACAAGTCTCTCAGTTCACTTAGCACAAAGTTGCTGGTAGACCACCTCTGGGGAAAGTCAGAGCAATTACACCTCTTGGTATTCATCAGACAGATGGAAAGACTTCTAAGACTCCTATGCTTTCATATAACCTACATTTTGCTTTTGTCTCTTTGCACTGTTAGAGGAAACAAAAATGATCTTCATGTGGCTGTGTGTATCTATAACAGTGTCATCAGTTCTGGAGGAGACTGGAAAAAAAAAAAACAACAACAAAAAACCCCAACAATTTCCTCTATTCAAAACTCATGGGTTTTGGCCTAGGGCGAGACTTTTTTTTTCCCCCTCAGTAACCCTAAAATGAGCACATTTTTGAAAGCAGTCCCACTGTAAAGTTTTACTTGCCATTTCTGTGGGCAAGTTTGACCAATTTTAACAATCTAGAAAGCATTTTCGGTAATTTTAGAAGCATTGGTTCTGACAGATGGGAAGCATCCTAATGCATGACTTAATCCACTGTCCTACCTGCAGCAATATTTTTTCCCCCTGAGGAATGTGGAACAGTGGGCCAAAAAGAAGCATTTTCTGTTTTACCCTCTTTGGTTTAATTACATTTCATTAGTGTTTATGAAAAGTATGACCTAATATGCTAAAGCCCAGCAAGAAAACAGGAAAATACTTAATTGATAGGGGACAAATAATTTTATATAGAAAAAGGGCAAGTTTGCCCTGAATGCTTCTTATTACAGGTGACACCACTGAAGTATTAAAAAAAGGAGCTTGGCTTTTACAGCCCAGCATGAAATAAATAGTGATTGCAAAGAGACTGCTAGAGACACAGGCTTGGCTTATGTGTGCAAGGAGTTTCATCCCTTTCCTGGCAGACAGCAGTTCAGAGATCCTCGTCCTAGGAGAAAGTGAACACACAATAGCTACCAGCATTAGTGATCACTTTTAAGGATGCAGTAGAGGCTACAGTCTGCCTCAGCCCAAGTGAGGGGGTGTGGTCCTTGTACATGAGCTCTGGAGGATTGTTAGCTTATGGACTTGCAATATGTGATGTAAACCTCAACCACACAACAAAAAAAATCATCATTTCAACTCCTTCTAAAAGAAAGTGATTTGCCATTTCTTTAAGGATAGGAAGAACCAGCATCTGAAACTGTGTTTGAGGACAGCTTTTCTTATCTTCATTTCTTTCTGAATGTCATGAGGAAATGCCTAATTTTAAATAGTTTATTTTGTCTGACTAGGAAATTCGAGGCCAAGAAAAAACTGTCACCCTTAGAATTAAATATGCCATGAGATTACAATTCAGTTTTGGTTTTTCTTAATTCATCTGTAAAATTATGTTGCCCCTAACATTGTTTGCTGTGCTCTTTAATAACATGATACCTCAGAAGGCTTGATAGAAAGTTTAGATTAATTTTCTGTAAATGAAGCTTGAAATACCTCATTGATCGAGTAATCTGCCTATTTATAGCTGTCATTGCTGACTGTAATATTTATGTCCCCAGGCAGAGGCCTGCTCAGAGGTATATATAGAGGATGCACTGCCCCAGAAGCCTGAAGGATAGCATCCATAACTGTTTATCCAAAATACATAAAACTTCTTGAGCTGAATGCCTTTATTTTGGTATTTTAGATAGTAATCATGTTGCATCTCTGTTAATATAGACCAGTATAATGCTCCTCTCCTCTTTGTCAATGAGACAATCTATGAAATTGTGCTTTGAAACCATGGGAAATTTCTAAACCATATGAGATCGAAAGTATTTATAAATATCTTAAATATCCTGGATCATCCAGTTAGTAGCATGGTACTGGCCCAAAAAAAAAATACATTCTGTATGACCAGAAATAAGGCTGTTGACTAGAGGAAGGGTTTGCAGATTTATAGACAGCATAGATCTAGCATAGTAAAAAGATCTCTAGGAAACTAGCTAACTGCTCAGTTAGCTCCCATACAGTTAAACACAAAGCCCTGATACCTGGAAGTATTAAACACTTGCAAGATTTGAAGCCAACTTTTTTTTTACAAAGCATTGAGATATTTGAAAACAATGTTGTAAATAAAAGGCTGGGATACACCTAGCAGGGAATCTGTAACTGCTATTTATTGTTTTCAAAGATTTTTCCCATTGGAGTGGAACCTGGATAACAAGTAGCCAAGAGCTGACACCAGAAAACAAAATTTGTCACTGCCAAGGTACAGCTTCCCTGAACATGAGGCTTAACAGGAATTCTGCAAGTTCATGACCAGCATTTCACCATAGTGAACTTCAGTTTTCAGCACATTCCTGCTTCTCCACGTCCGAGGATCACAACAGCCTTGCGGACAAAGCAGGCCGGAAATTGGCAACCTGGCTGCAAAGGTCGTGACTAACAAAGACCGGGATCTGGTTCACCCATGACAAAGATAGGCAGGGGCTGGAAGAGGTCCTTTGGACAAGACCACAACACGTACTTGTACATGTGAAAAATGGGGGATGGCAGTCAGTGCTTCTAGGAGACACAATGTGAAATCCTCCATATGCCATTTCCAGGAGAAGAGTAAAGCAAGAAAAAGCCACATTATGGTAATACAGGAGCTCTTAACCTAAAGGCAACGGAAAATTTTGCTGTTCTGCTAGAAAACAATATAAAAGTATTATCCGTATCTTTAAGAAAAGCAATATATATATTTTTAATCCATGCTGTAGCATGAGAAAAAAAGAGTAAAAATTAGCAGGCAGTAAAGTGACAACACAGTATAAAGAAAACAGCTGGAAGGCATAAGGAAGCATCTTACATTTCAAGTATTGAATGAAGCAACTATCAGAGTACTAGTTCTATGAAAAGAAATCATGGATGGCAGTTTTCCAATCGCTTATGAACCTATTAGAAGAAATACTCATGGGAAGTAAACATTCCCCATTTAATTCATCATTTACCAGTAAAACAAGTTCTGATGCCAGTCAAGCAGTATCAGGAAGGCCAGACTTCTGAGTCAGTGCAGTAATTCCCCTTCTAGATGCATAAGAAGGATTAGTATTTATTGAGAAACTGTTCTTAAAAATTTGGCTTTTGTGGAACTAGACTGTTCAACACAATTTGTAAAGAATTCAGTAAGTGACTGGAGTATATTCAAAATATACTTATCAAGGAGGCCATCATAGCAAAAGAATGATTTTGAAAGAAATTAATAAGAAATTAATGGAGCTTCATTTTGAAGCATGAAAGAACAGGATTCTTCTGGAAATCCTACTTTTACATAGAGTGCAGAAATGGATGGTAGGAACAGTCTCAAGTGACTCTAGAAAACAACTGACTTGCTGTTTTTCCATTCTGTTCATGCTTAGCCTTCTCTTTCTCTTTCCATAGCCTTTCTCTTTCCCTTCTCTTTCTAACACAAAGTTAGATACTTTGTGTGTTTACAAATACTGCCCTTAGATCAATTACAGGACTTTTATTCTATACTATTCTATTAAATTCTGTAGATTCCATATCAGTAAATAAAAGGAAAAAAATCACAATTAACAGCAAGCATTATGAGAAGGCACTTACCAGCAAGCAGTGAGAACTGACCCTACAAAGATGTTGCGCTGCCGTCCTATAATTTCATCACAAATTTCAGTATATTTGACTGAAATGTCCGTTTTGAGCCTACCAAGAATAGGCCTATCTCAATATATGCTCTTCTCTATAATAGTAGCTTCTAACCTCACATACCTTGTGTACTTGAAAATGTGTTCCAAAGGCAAAAACAGCAGAAGATTTATAATAAAAGGCCTCTTCCTAATCTCATGTCTAGGAATTCACTGGCAATGGTCTGATTTTAGCCAGCTAGAATAAAAATTAAATAATCAAACTTGTTACTGATAAGGATAATTGTTTAAATGTGAAAAAGAGTTCTGCAACCCTCTGACTAGCCAGAATTCCTTCTTTGTCCTGGTTTGTTCTTGTTCCCATCTTCATGAATGTGCAGCAAACAGCAGTCCCCAAATTATAGAAAAACTATCAACAACATTGCCTGTTCACCTGTACTTGAATGCAGAAGATCTCCTTCCACCCTTCAGTAACTCTCCAGTTGCCCACTGTCCCGGTCAGGGTTCAAAAATAAGAGTTCAGTACTTCAGGATGGATCTCTAAAACTAGTGGTAGGCAGGAAACCCAACTCAAAATAGCTTTGTCTTCCATCTCGTCATCTTAAAAAACAAACCAAAAACAAACCCCAAGCAAACAAAAAAAAAGCTCTCTTCTCCATATAAGGTGGTCTCCTCTGAGTAAGCTATCACCTATTGATGAAAGTTGTATGATTTAAGAAGAAGTAATACCTGAAAACACCTTGGCACATCTGTCTTAATCACAATTTCTCTTTCCTGTGTGGAACTGCTGATTCTGTACTCCAGTATTTCTAGCAAGTGCCACAATATGGGTGTCAAAACTATGTATTCTGTATTACAGAATTCATTAGATCTGAATAAACTCTATTAACAGTGTTGGTCCTGGTCTAGCCAAGATGATACAGAATTTATCACTTCAAATCATAAATGCTTTTGATACATCTTTTAAAATTAACATTAATTTTCAAGTTTTCAGGTGACTTTGTAAGAAATTATATTGAAAATTAAGTAGAAAGCTATAATTACACATTAACAAAATACAAAAAGATAGCTAGTTGCATTGCAAATGACTCCATAAATCTCTCTCTAGACTCCATAGACCTTATGATTCATAATACAGCATTAAACATGATACAAGTGTCAGACTAAAGGGTTGTGTCACAGAAGGAAATACAAAGGACCTGGCTGGCTCAAGCCGATGATTACGTAGGTCGAGGCGACAGGAATTTTGTACTTCTTGTAGAGTTTCACTTTCACCTACATCCATTACTCCACTAATGTTCTGCACCTACAAAAATTCAAAAGGTTGCCCCTGAAAGCCAGACTGGCACAGCACCAAAAGCTTTAAGCAGCTAGCAAATTCAATGCTATTTCAAGTTACCCAACTCAAACTGTATTGCAAACCCACTTCTGAATGTGAGGAAATCAACATCATCCTGTTGTTTGCATTCCTAGCAAACATTTCTCAAAATTCAGTACAGGTACGTTACAGGCAAGAGTCACAGGTCTGGCTGCTCTGTCTTGGCTCCCTCCACACATGGATGCATTAGCTGGGAAACCTTAGGCAAACAAAACCATGAGCTTTCTTCCCTGAACTCTCAAGACAGGGTTTCAACATCTCTAATTTAGAAAGAAAAAT
The DNA here is from genome assembly GCA_035583135.1 of Lophotriccus pileatus. Lineage (NCBI taxonomy): Eukaryota > Metazoa > Chordata > Aves > Passeriformes > Tyrannidae > Lophotriccus > Lophotriccus pileatus. Next base: position 11,281,611 of record JAWWES010000021.1, read on the forward strand.
AATATTACTAAATCTCATGGATTGGAAAGGTATGATGAATTTGAGCCTCTTCATAATGTCTGTCTGTCACCCGATGAACTCAGCATTATATAGATATTTTTGCAGATTAACTGGAATAGTACAAATTTCCCTGATTTTTGTTCAACTAACATACCCCAAAAGGACAAGTGGAAGAAAGGCCACTGTGACATATATGTTGTCTATAAGGCTTTGTGTATAATATCTACTTATTTATCCCTGTTAATAAAAACAGCAGGATGAAGCAGTCTGGAAATTTCAACAGAGACATTTGAAAAAGTTACCATTGAGGGGGTCCTTACTCTTATATGGTCTCCTTCCCTCCTCTCCTCCCTCATCATTTTGGATTTGCTTCTACCATTTACGTTTGAAACTCATTGTTATCTAGTTGTGTTTATAGCCCATTAGTGACCTGGTCATGGCAGGAGCCTTTTGGATAGCAGCCCAATCCCATGACAAGAATTAAATTGATTTGCAGGAGTCAACATTCCTTACTGCACCAGCGAACACAGCCAGACTGTGATGCTGGTACATCCGCAGTTTCTCCAAACCATGAAGTGATTCTATTTAGAAGTCACTGATGTGGACTTATCAGATTACTGCAAAGAGAAAAAACTTCCAAAGAGCTTTGTCTGCTCTCTCTCATTTTCCTTTATTCTGCTAATGCTTTCTTGCCATCTTGATTTCTTTCACAGCATTTGGAATTAGTGAATTAGGTGCTTACATTCCCTCATATCTCTCTCGTTGAACAACAACAGCAACAAAAAAAAACAAACAAAGAAAAATCCCACCCAAAAAATAAACAACAGAGAACCAACTGTTGCTTTCTCCCTCTTACTAAGAATCAAGATTCAGTTTGGGTTTTAATCTTACATTTTCCACTTCCCTGAAGACACGGAGGAAGTTCTCCCTTAACACTCCTTTCAGTTCAGTTTCATTCCATCCTCTTCTAAGAAGTTCCTCAATCAAAGAAGGGTATTTAGAGACATCTTCCAATCCCTCGGGGAAACTGTTGGCAAAAGTCACACAAGAATATTCAACATCCATCACTGAAAAAATTAAGAAAAAGATTTTTAACTAGTCTTTTGCACATGTTGACTTTTGGAGTGAGCTCACTGTGGACTTAATTCTTCCTCTGAGAATTCAAATGACAAACAGAGGCAGGACTGGGACACAACAAAAGGTTTTGTCTGCACATAGGATCTCATAAACAGAACACAACTGTGTATTCTGGAATGAAGATGCATAGGCATAATATATAAGCATGTATATAATGTAGAGGCAAAACAACAGCATGAGAAGATATTAAAACAGAACAAAAGGAAAAAAAGAACCCAAAAGAAACTCATGTGTGCATTAACCCACTCTTTATATCTGACGTTTAGAGTAAGAGGAAACAGCTGCATCACAGATGGAGTTGGTGCAATGCATTTGTGTAACTGAGAACAAAAGGAAACCTGCAAACACATGATGAGCAGAGGAGTTGCAGGCAATTTTATAGACTTTGTTGGTTGCAAAGTAGTTTTTCCAAAGGGAATATAATTAGAATAATAATATTGAATTCAGCCATTTAGGAAGGGAAAAGCAACCTATTCAGAGCTTTCTACTGAAGAAATTACAATAAGCAAAGTTGATCTATGTCTTGTGCTAATTCTTGTCAGAATAAAAAGAAATAGAAGCTTCAAAACCTGCATTAAACAGCTGTTTAAAATTCTCTTTTCATGGGACTATGACACTGTTTTGAGGTAACTAATATTTTTGCTATTTTTCTCTTCTGTGGATGTGTGGTGACAAGCATACCTCAAGAAATCTGTACTACCAGGAGTTAGGACCTTAACCACTCCACCACCAATTTGACTGATGATCTTTGAGAAAATTCATGCAATAAAATGTGTCCTTTTGTTGCAAACTTTGTTTTTATTTTGAACATTACAGTGTCAGACCTATGGCTAGCTATCATGGGAGCAGACACATTGGATTTGTGATACTTTTCAGATGTAAGCCCAACTCTGACTTTCACTCCTAAGCATGTCTGAAGAAAAAAAAAAATAAAAAGGAGATGATGAGTAAACCAAAAGATAAAAAGCAAAAAAAAAAAAAAGTTTAGGGTTGCACCAGCAAATGCCACCCAATCTGTATTTATTTCCTGTGCTGTAACACAGGAAATAAACCAGCCCAAGAGTGAGGAGAAGTTATGTAGGCTGTTTACCATTTGCTGCTTGCTTCAAAGACTTCACAAGTCCCTAAATCAGGAGTGGTTTCACAGCACCAAACACTTTGGGCTTTCCCCAAGGACAGTGGAGGAAAGAGTTTTGCAGCATCTCTCTAGGCTGACCATTTACCATCTAAAGGCTGAGGCAACTTTTCTGTCATTCATCTATGGCTTTTGGAGAAAAACAACCTCTATCACTGTTTCTTTATGCACAAAACACCTTCTAGAACACAGAATTGCAGAGTTCACAGGGCATTAGGATCCATTTCCACATTTGTAGCACTGCTTCATACCGTTCTATAAAGGAATTATTGTGCTCCTCTTTCATAAAACTTGGTTTAGTGCTCATCACAAGAGAACTTGATACCACTCTTTTAGTCTGCCTTCTTTTTGTTGCCCTTAAATGAATAAAAGCTTCCATAATTTAAGGAGGAGATGTCAATGTATGTACAATTTTACTAACCGTGCTGCTCCATCATAGTCACCACCAATTCCTATCGATTCGGAACCTGCAATTTTCTTCACATGGTCAAAATGATCTGAAAGAAAATACCAAAGAAAAGTACATCTAAGCATCCAGCAAAAGAGCAATATTACAGTTCACACCTATTGGAACAAGGCTGTTCACCTTGATTGTGGATTCTCAAACAAATTCTTTTTTAAAAAAGTCAAAAGATATTCCCTCAGGCAGCAGTCTTCAAAATAACAGCTACACTGATGAAATGCATATGAGGAAAGAGACATGATCATCACAGCATATCCGTTCCCAATAAGTAGCCCAATTATACCAACAGAATTTTTATTATCCATTACATACTTATGTTTTCTACTCTTAATGACATAGGCTTAAAGTGTGTTTCCGAAAGTAACAATTACTTTGGGATTAATGTTTCTTGGCTCCTTTTGTAAACGTCATGTCCTGCAGCTACACTCACCTTGTACCTCTTGTTATTGTTTAATGACTATTAGCGCCAAAAATACCTAAAATTTGGCAAAGGCGTGGAGGGAATAAGCATTTTTTTATAACCTCAAAAATTATGCATACATCAGGAAATTTCTAGAATTTGTATGAATTCATTGAACCAACAAAAACTACATTGACATCAAACCTGCAAGTGTAGAAATATTAACAACATTTCTGCCACAGGCCAGTACATCTGCGTTGAAAGTCACCATGATAATTCCCTTGTTCTTTTTCTGAAAGATATGAAGAGATAGGTGATGAGTGAACACTCATGTGCCCTGCAAACCTCATGGGCATCCTATATAGAACCTTCTACGTCCATCCATAAGTGAACAGCAACACTCTGTAAGTCAAAGCTCAGATGGCAACACAAGGCTTTGCCTCCCTGTCCCTTCCCTTGGGTTCATTATTGTGATGGTTTTGGTCTAGGCCTTCCTGGTGACCAGCCTGTAACCAGGGAAGTGACCATATTCCCAGTATTCCATATGATTTTTCCGTAAACCAGGGTATAAATAAGAGAGAGATCAGAGGCCTGGCTCTCTCTTCTCTTCCAGGGAGGTTCGGGAGCGGAGGGTCCTTGCGTTGGTCTCGCTTATCTGGAGGCTGAGGCTGCAGCGACCGCTGCTCTGCCACGGGGGAGGTTGGAGGGTGCTGGCCTGGCCATCTTGTTTCTCTGAGGGACATGGTGAGATTTGTTTTGCTAGTTGTTTTGCTAGTTCTTGGTTTTGATTGTGTGTATCTGTTCCGTGCCCCTTTTTGTCCCTTTTTCCCCTTTTCCCCTTTCCCTTTCCCTTTGGGGGTGTTTGGATTCCCTTCGCTGTGTACATAGTATTTTAATTGTATATAACTGTAATATATGTAAATATATATATTTTTTCATATAATTAAGATTGCTTTCGAGTTCTTCAATCTTTATAGTTTTTTTTCCTTTGCCCTAAGGGAAGAAGGGAGGGGGAAGGAGTTGTTACTGTGGGTTCAGGCACTTGGCAGGGAGCCAGGTCCAAACTATCACTACTGTACTCTCATGTAGACTGAATCAGCAGAAGTGCAGTGCCTACATCAAACAAACTCAACCAGAATTTCAAAGTATTTGCAAACGCTTAATTTTTGTAGTCAAAGACTAAAGACAACTCAAAGAAAATCTCCATGACTTGAATGCACAAGTTTACCTCAGCCTAGCCAAACATTGCCATTAAACCAAAAACAAAAACCCCAAAGAAGCAAGACCAACAAATACCTTCCCTCAAAAAAGGACAAAACAAAACCAAGAATGATATTGCTCACGAGTTGCTGGAGGATATCATCGGGGACATTTCTGGAGTGATTACAAACAGAAAATGCTGATGAATGGCTGAAAATTACTGGTGCTTTTGAGATATTCAGTGTAGCTTTTGCTGTGGAATATGAAGTATGAGATAAATCTATCAGCATACCCAGGCGATTCATCTCCTTTACCACTTCCTAAAACAGATGCACAGAAAACAGTGTCAGTATTAAGTTTCCTTAAAGGAAACTGTTTAGCTGATATCTGTAAACAGAAAGGCTAATCCTGCAGCTGTCAGCTAGTCATAAGCATGCTATGCCAATATTGGTTTCTCTATACCTATTACTTTAATAGTAATTTATTCAGTCACAATCAGCTAGCACACCACCACATGCTCAAAACTTAGAAAACTTAGTCAATCTAAAATAAGTAATTTGAACTGTTATTCACATCTCACCGATTCCACATATGAATTAATACATCTGATCTGAATTAAAACAGTTGTTCTAATTAAATCTAGTGCTTCTTTTACCCTAAAGAACATAGCAGGGAATTTGGTTTGACTGAGCCCCGATCACCTCCTAACTATCAAGACCTTCCAGTAATTAATTTTTAATGACAAGTTGCTTTTGAAAAGATAAGGCCAGAAGTTGTTAGTTGAATGACAAATTGCCCGTGTTAGCATTTGAAAGAGATTCTTACTTGACCAAATGGAGTCAGACCAATAACATTAGGATAAAAGTTGTGTATTCCTTTAGATGATGATTCAGACCTTAAAAAAGGGAGGGAGGAGAAGTATCATATTATTATGCAGACTACAGTGCCAGCAACTGAAACGTCTTACACTATGCACAATAAAGATGTTTACCATATCACATAGCCAAATGTGGGGATAATGAGCTACATAATAAGTATCTTGTTTGGACAGTGCTTTTTTTGTTCAGAGTTGTTTTCAGGTTCATGAATGTTGATGTTTGTGAAGCAATGCAGGACAAGCAGAGAGGTGATTGTCAGAAATTTTCTGAGTAAACAACCTTCTATGAGAGAACAAAGAGACACTGCAATGCCAGTTACCCACCAGCCTACTTGTCAGCCCTCTGTACCCAATTCCCCTGGCTCTCAGTCAATGCGAGAAGGTATTTTGTCAATCCAGCAAAGAGTAGGTGCTAATATTCTGATACAGGAACTAAATATCCATCTCTGTAGCACCATATGGGACCTGCATTTTTGAGGTGGCCAAAGAGGGCAGTGTTGAAGGCTGCTGACAGCTGAGTTCTTACATAGCATTTATTCTCTTTTATCTACCGTATATGCATTTTTAGTACTTTCCTTTTTGTCTGTTTTGACCTATGTTACTTTCCTAACATAGCAAAGGAATAGCAAATTTACCATCTTTGTGTTGTTAACAGGGTTAAAAGTGTCCAAACTGTCACCATTACAAGCCCTACATAACAGATGTAGTCTCCCACTTGACACATGGCAAATGATTTACCCCCCAAACCTATCATCCTTGACTTGGTTCGGAGTCTTTCACAGGTTAACTCTGTGGCTGAATCCATATTTCTCCCATCATGAAGCTGCCACTCCTTTGCATTAGACAGGCACACCAAAAAATGCACATTAGTTACCAAGGCGTATTGCAGGAATGTGTTAAAGTCATGTAACGAACACCCAAGTCATAATACATCCTCAGCGTGGCCAAACTGCTGTCAATGGAGTGGCCACCTTCTATTCCAATCAAACACGCGATCCTTCTACTTTCAGAGATACCTGGAAACAACAAAGGGAGATAATTCCAAAGTAAGATCATGACAGATAAGAAGCCAGCTCTACTGAGCAACAACTGTTTTTGGAAATTGCAAGCAATGATACTGACATTTTCATAGAATAGGAGCTTATACTAGTATGTTTATCTGGCAAATACTCTCACTACTGCAGTGGACCTGGACAGTGCACAGAGTTCCTTGCTGCAGCTCAGCAGAAAAGTTGAGGTAAAGTTACTCTTTAAAGCAGGATAACTTGCCTGCTTGCAGCTCTCTGTCTTTTGTACATACCTCCTGCAATCTCATTTTTACAGTTCTTTTACAAGAAAGAGCATCACCTTGGGAAGTTGTCACAAGTTCCAGCTCTTCATAGCTGTTACACATCCTCTTGACAACATCAATTTGCTCTAAAGTCAGACGCACAGCATCCTTGTTCTGAGCGCTGCAAAGAACATACACTGACCAAAACTGAAAGAGACATTGACAAGTAAACTAGATAACTTGTGCTTTGACTTGGAAACTTCCATCTCCTAATGGTTCACGAGCACAGACCAAAATAACTTCCTACAGTTTGCAAGGGAGCTGCCACTATAGTTTTTCCCCAAAAGAAGGCTCATGATGCAAGACAATAGCATCTACTCCAGACATGATTAAAGCCTCCTGACACAGCCATCTACTGCACAGTACACGCAGGAAAGCGGGTGTAAGCTTCCTTTAATTTATATATCACAAAACAAATGCTGCTGTTTTGACTAAGGGCACCTGAATTATAAAACACAAACTTTTGAAACACAAATGTTATGAAACAGTGTTGGGGGCTTTTTGGTTTTATTGTATTTTTCTTTTTCAATATAAAGAGCCAAAATCAAGGCCAGGAGTACTTGTGTGATTGGGAAGGAGGCAAATGTAAAAATATGGTCTCAGACTCACAACCATGGCAGTACATACCTGAGCTCCCACGTAACCAGCCTGAAGTTTTACAACGTTTGTGTGGGTCTTGTTGAGTTCTCTTAAGTTGACTCCACTGATTCTATTTTGGTAAAGTATTCTCAGTTGCAGTGCAAAGTCATTGTGGCTAGAATTGAAAACAAATTGGGCTTTTGATAGAAATAAGATGTTCCCTTTCTAAGTCAAATGTTATTTCTTCCATTTCCCTTAGACCCTTAATTGCCAATAATCCTTACAGCAATAGATGCTTAAAAGTCTCCCTTCTTTTTTGCCTTTTCTGCTTCTCACCCCACTCCCCCAGTGAGCAAGTTGGGGGTGTACCTACTTTGCGAGGGGACACAGCTGAGAAAGCTGGGCCCAGCTGGCCAATACGGGCCATGCTCGGCATATAAAGCTGGGGAGAAGAAGAAGGAAGGGAGGGGACATTCAGAGTGATGGTGTTTGTTGTCACAAGAAACCATTATGGTTGGTGGAGCCCTGCTTCCCGGGAATGGCTGAACACCTTAGTCATGGGAAGTAGTGAATTAATTCCTTGTTTTGCTTTGCTTGTGCGTGGCTTTTGCTTTCTGTATGAACCTGTCTTTATCTGAACCCGTAAGTTTTCTCACTTTTCTGATCCTCTCCCTCAGAGGGGCAAGTGAGCAAGTGGCTCTATGGGGCTTAGTTGCCAGCTGGGGTTAAACCATGACACCTGACCAGAAAAACCACAAAGGTATTTAGAATAACCCAATCCTGTAATAAGTACCCTCTGAACCAAAATTCCTTCCCAATACATCTTTTTTTTTTTTTTTTTTGCAACAGGAGCTAAGTGCTATGTGCTGGTAACAGCCTGTGTCTCTACTGATCCAAACACACTTCCACATTGCCTCCTCACTTGTCAGGATTCACAGAGAGGGTTTAGTTGAACATATTTGATATACCCATCGATTAAACGTGCATCTTGCATCAGCTCAATAGCTCTCTCTCTCATTGATTTCTCATAACTTAATGGCACAATATCAAAAAAGAACATCAACAGCCACAACAACTTTGTTGTATTTCTCTTCGGTTCCATTTTCCAGTTTGCTAAAGCAAAGAGATACCACGATTATTTGCTGATGACAATGAAATAGCAAAATTCCCAGTCTGTGGAGGCTGGAGAGCCGAAATGCCTCTCCTTCTGGTAAGGCTGGTGTGAATTCTACAGTAGGAAAGAAAAAAAATAAAGAAATAATAGTGAACAGAAGGGAAGATAGCATTGGAAACTGTGCAATCACTTCTCCCAAAGATTTTAAGATCTCTGGCTATTGTGCTTTTGTACATATAACCACTCCTTAAACTCTGCTGCTACCTCCAGCTTACTGCTGAAGAGAACCAGCTCCCCAGTCAGAGCTGGCAGGGTGAGCCTGACCTCCCAAAAAGCCAGAAATTAACTGCTGCTGAGTAAACTGTCTTCTTAAAACAAAGAGCACATCAGAGTACTTTCAGAGGAAATCTATTGAAATCTAACACTTTCCCAAAGCTATATGTCCTCAAGGACAATAAGTGCCAAACTTGAAGGGTCACTTTATTTCCATGAGGAAATGGGTATGACAACAACTTCAAGAGTAGTCAGAGCACCTCCTGCACTTTTATAAATACAGTACTCAAACACTTGGACAGTAGTCTTTCATGTGACAGCAAAAAAGCATTTTTTCCAAACAGATTAGAAATAACTCCAGTTCTATGTAAAGTAAATGTAAGATTTTCTAGGAGGTGAAAATACCTTTGCAAAGAAAAGATTGGGTTCACCCCCACCTCATTCAGAGTTCTTGGCAGCATTTGCTATAAAGCTGAGAAGCACTTGCCTTCTTTATTCGTGGGAGTGACATCCTAATTTGAGGCAAGTGCCCTCAGGGAGGACAGAGCTATAATGAAGCAGGATGGCCATATCTGCCATATGAGGATGCAACAAGGGGCGTTTGGTCTTGTAAAATAGATAGATTTTAAAAGAAAATTTCACAGTAAAAAAAAAAAAATCTTTTTCTGCATTCTTCTGTCATTTAACATCTTCGGAACTATGGGCAAGCTGCCTGCCCCCCCCTCCTTTCCAGCAGGCAGGCCAGACCTCAGTGCAGAAGGTTCAGTAAATAGCTACTATGTAAGTGGAGCAAATCTCAGTTAGGAATGGCATTCCTTTCATCCCATTTGAAGTCCTTATTTTCCATCTTATTTTGTATTAAAATAATTAACAGCCATTACGTTAATACTCAAATTTGTTGAATTATTGTGCCAAATCAAATATACAAAGTGCAATAAAATAGAGCTCACTGCTCAAGATAGTAACGTATCCTGACAAAAGAAGAAGGTTCATCCCCTCCATAGTCCAGTTATGCTGAGATCTTGTAGATAATCCTACTGTAACTCTGAATTACCTACTTCAGAACACGGCAGCAGCTTAGTTGCAACAGCACAGAGAACACCAAGTGATCAGAAACCAGGTAAAACTTCCTTACTGACCATGGGTCAAAGCATGGATTCTCCCTATTCCTGAAGTAATAATTAAATATAATTAGTAAAACATAAATATTAAACATACTTTTAGGAGCAGAACACATGCATCATACTATGAAGTATATTTTTTAGGAAATATACTGATATATATATATATACAATATATATATACACTTTGAAATTCACCTTGTCATCAGGATAGTCTTTCAAATCTTTCTCAATTTTTGCTTGAAATTCCTTCTGCCATCACCAGCTCTAAATCATCATTCCTGACATGTCAGGTTTATCTGTTCTCTTGCTTGGAAACCACCTTAGTGCTGTATTACAAATCATGGTTTCCAACGTGCTATTCCTTCACCGCCTATGCAAAGAATGTAATGAAGTGCCACCAAGCAATGAGAAGACATAATGCTGTTAAACTTATTGCTTCAAACAGTGATAAAAGGAAATAAATACAGTAATGTTTGGAAGGCATTTCAGGACCTCCAGGGAAGAGACAAGAACAAGCAGGATAGCTTGTCCCAAACTTCCCGGGGAATAGGAATGCCCTAGAGGTAACTACAATATTTCCATACACAGACAAAACCTGTTGCCCACATTTTCCAAATTAAAAGAGAGCACTTTGTTTTATTCCAGTTATGCCATGCAAAGGAAAGATTTTGAGAAACAGTGATTACTAGAAACACAACCGTCCTCAAAATCCCTCCTCCGATAGAAGCTGTAGGAATAGGTGCTCTTTCAGAAGAATTTGTAACAAGAAGGTCGAACTCGTTTCACTTAGGAAGCCTCTTTTCTTTTTCCCTTCCGTCTTTCAGAGAAAGTTGCAGGGAGAGCTGTGAGTGAGATCTCCCTCTCTGGAAGAGAGAACGTTCCTTCGCAGCCCAGTGCAGGGCCCCCTCAAGCCAGAGGGCGGGGGAGGAGAGAGAAGATAAAAGTGCTGAAAGAGTGCTGGAACTTGCCTTTCCCCTGAGGCCCGGCGCTGTCCTGGGGCTCTGGGGGGTTTTTGTAAGTTTTTAGTGTCCTTGCCTTGGGAATAAACCTTTTTTTGAATCCTTTCCACTGCCTTGGCATTTCTGGGGGAAAACGCCTGCGTATATTTACTTTACAAGAGTACAGTCTTGGAAGTTTTCCTTCCCTAAATATGCACCAGAAAGATGCATGCACTGTGAGACCCAAAAACTTTAATGGGACAGGACTTCTACAAAACTGCAAAGATTAGAGAACAATCAGAAATTGTTTCTTTTCTGCTTTGTAGGAACCATAGATATTTCCCTCAAATGTCAAAGCACAAATACAGGCTTAGCCTTTTACCACAAATGCAGACTTTGTTTCCACACTGGGAAAAAAACAGATATATCTCTAATCTAGAAAACGTTAAATTTGTTTGTGGCAGCTCAGCATGCAAAGCGTTAAAAAGAAAAGGTAAAAAAACTGCCCAAGCAACAGAACTCTGACAAGTTAGCACCATAAATGTAAATTAGTTTTTGCAGGCATGTTTTGGTTTCAAATTCCTCAAACCAAAATGCAGGTCAGATCTACAATTTGAGTCTCCAGAACTCAACCAAATCCCAACAAAACAACTCCAGAGGGAAAAACTAAGATTTTACATCTTATTATCTGCTACTGGCCTTGTATAGGATAACTGCTATTCCAGAAATCCACATAATTTGGCAGTTCAAAACTCTTAATGAGAAAGTAGCAAATTTTGTTCACAAAATAAGACTGTCCTGATACTATAAAACCTGTTACATATTGTAGATTTTGGTTCAAATATTTACTCTTTTTCTATCTGTATGAACTCCACAGCTATTTTCAGGAAGATTTTTAAGTAGGAACTGTACCTACATGTTCTTCAAGTGGTTTGGCTACTAAAAGAAATTATACTTATCTATACATTACCAAATCTCTATTCTGCCTATATTACAAAAACGCAAGCATAAACAAAAATAAGAACATGGTATATTAGCACTCCTGTTTAAACAACATTTAAAATACAAAACCCACACAGCTTTTTTTCCATGCTGACTGAGCAGAGTTACAAAGTGGAAGTTAGCATTGCATTTATAACTTTCTTGTTGTTTGTTTATCTAAAAGCTCCCTGGAGCAGTTTACCTTCTTAGGGTAATGCAGCTGAGTCGACATCCACATTCCACTGTGTCGGATCCAACAGTTAAAGCTTGGCACCGAGTCTGCCTGGCCTCAGAGCAGCAAGGAAGAAACGTCCTCTATTTCTTTAGCTCGCATCACAGGCTTCACACACAACAGGCACTGGGAAATTGCCCCTCTCAGAGATGCAGTGTCTGTGAAGGAGCTTTCAGCTCAGCTCCACCCACGTGGGAACCCACAAGCCTTGTGCTGGGCCGTGTTAGAAACCAGGCATTTCCTCCCTCTCGTAGCAGCCTGACGTGCAGTCCCCAGTACATCTGTTAGTACGTACTAACAGATGAGGTATTTTAAATTATATTGTTCAGAAATAGGTGCCTCTTGTCACAGAGTAATTAAGGTTGGAAGTGATTTCTGGTGGGATGTCACCTAGTTCAGCCACCTGATCCCAGGTAAGGTAACTTCAAAATTACATCAGGTTGCTCAGGCCTTCATACAGTAGAAGCTTTGATGTCTTCAAGTAAAAAGATTATACAAACTTTCCAGGCCCCTGTTCTATGCTTGCTCATTCAAATTGACTACACCTAAGCCAATATGTATCTACCTCTTGTTACCCATACCTGCTGTATTTTAATCAGGACTTACAGTGCCATTATATGGTATTTGTAAAGGTCAAAATATTCACAAGGTAGAGGTGACCTTTTAAAAGATACTTATGTCTCTGAACTTACTGGAAATTTCCACTCCCTTTGTGGGAGCTGAAAGTTTGGAAACAAAGAAATACGTGCAAAACCATCATGCTAAAGTTTCAGAAGAAGAAAGGTTTGCTTATCGCAATTATTATTTCACTTCATAATTTGTACAGACAACCAAAAGGGCATTATGCTTTTGTTTATGATTTGATTGCAGAGAAATGACCAAATCTCATGAGCAAAACTCCCACAGACCTGTTGCACAAGTCATGTCTTAATTGGAACATACATTCATCATCAAGCCTCTAGTTCCCACAAATCAGAAAACCTACCCAGAAACCCCCACATCACCGGGAATTCTGCTGAACTTTGCTAATTTGACGAACTTCACTTATAAACATTTATCATTCACCCCAGTGGACTGAAGAACCCTGAGGAATAAAAAATGAAGTGTCTGGAGAAAAGACAAATATTTTCTGTATCTAATCTGAAGCTTGATCCAGGCCAGAGGCATTTTTATGCCTATGGCAGGAAACTATCTTGCATATTTCATTTAAAGCAGCAATTAATAGGTTCAGATTAATTATCCATTTGTGGTCTAGCTCATGTTTTATTGTTAATTTTAAACTTTTCAGATTCTCATCCTTATCTTCCAAAGTAAATAAATATCACATAACCATCATTGCTTGCAATTTATTTTTCCTATTTTCTGAATTTTCTCTCCTTGCAAAGTCAAGTTTAATCTCTGATCTGATTTATGCCTGCAACTCTATGTTTCTGCATGCCTCTAGAAAAACTAAACTCACCAACTCCTTGTTCAAGAATGGTTTTTGCTGAGCCACTAAGCTCCCTCTTGGGCTTTTAACAGCTCACCTCTTTGCAGATTCAGAACTTAATTGATTTTTAAAGCTGCTAAAAGCCAAATTCTCCTTTTGGCTCACAGTAAGGTTTCTTCTACCATTTTCTTCCAATAGGCCTGGATGAAAATTAGCAGCTGTTTGTGTGTAATAATTCTTATAATGTGGCATTTGTGATGTACATCCTTCCCGCAGAGTCCATCTGGCAGGACTGGTCTCTTAATAAGTATTCCAAGATCTATCTTCATTGTCCAGAATGTTGTTATACAGCTGTCTCTCCCTGATAATAGCTATCCCTATATTTATATCATTTTATATTCACCTCACACAATTTTGGAGCAAGCTGAGAAGCTATAAAATAACTGCAGCACTTAGACAGATACCAGACAGATAGCGTCAGACACAGAGGGATAACATTATGTGTTGGAACTATTTTTCACATTAGAAAGGCTTGCTCGAGCCCAGAGCAGCTTCATTAATTTCAATACTTACACTTCCAAACCACTGGTGTTTTTACTACCAGCACAGATTAACTTATAGATTACTACAGCTGGGAAAGTAGGACTTTGCACATATAGATGCCTACTGTGGCGGTCCTTTTAAACTGCAATTTGGTTTCCCAAGGAAATCCTTATATTCTACCAACTCCTGTCTTCGTCTACACTACATAATAGCACTCCAGCATTTGGTATGGATATAGGTTTGTGTGCAAGTCAGCTTTAAAATCACATGCAATGTAATTGTTTAAGGACAAGCCATATTAACATAGTCTTCAAAGTTCTGCTTATCAAGTATTCAAACTTGGTGTTTTACGTCTTTGTAAAGATTGCAATCTCCAAAGCTCTCACTTTGGCATTTCTCGGGTACAGCTATCAGTGTTTCAATTGCAAACTGTTACAACTGGTTAGGAAGAGGACTCCCATGTACCAGGATTTCTGTTGTCATAAACATTGCAATACAGGCAGTCTTAACTATTGCAAATTGAATTCCATCTGTTTCTTCCACTCAGTATTAGTTTCAGGTCCTAAAATGAAGTGAGTTCACACTTGGACGGGGTGGTGATGGGAGGTTCTTTGGTAGTTTTAATCTGTTTAAATCAGTGTGTTTGCAACATATTTCTCAGATAAGATCTTGTGATAAATATTAATCTAAGCTTGGGAAATCAAGAAGTTAAGAATCAACTCAGTAAAAAACCTCTTTTTTCCCATGTTGCTCTGCCTTGTGCGTGCCTGAAGCTGCCACAGTTTCACGACTTAATTTGACCAGCATCCTGAAGACTGTTCAGGTGATGCTGTATTCTCTCAGGGTATATAAGTACAGAACCACGCCAGTTGGCACCTATTACCAAATGCAAACGAAACAGGAAGTACAAAGATAAGGTTTCCTCTTCACAGAAAAAAGGCTCCATATGAAGCACATCAAGATTCAACCAAAGCTCCTAAGAAGGAAGCTAAAGCTGAACGTTTCCTAGAGATGAAAGCAAATAGCCCATAATGAGTGCAGATACCTTTCAGGATGAACACAAATGAGTACTATTCTGCCACCCATTAATATCTCTTGTCAACAACTTTTTATAAAAATACCAACGTTACTGTGTGTTCTTCTGGCTCAATACTCTGTCAGAACTAATTTCTTTACTTTCTTGGAAAGAAAGATGGAGAAAGCAGCTGTAGAGGGAAAGAAAGAAAGCTGCAATAAGCTTATCTAGTAATCTAAACTATGCTTATTTTAAAATAATAGTAATATTTACAATTGGTAATGCCCAAATAGTGAGGCAAACCAAACAAAGTGTTTGTTTAGCTGTATGTTTGTTCTACAAAGGTATCAGGTATCCAGTTCAACTCTCGATTCAAGGAAGGTAAACGTTCTTGCCACAGTGTGGCAGGAGCTTCCCAATTAAACTCATATTTAATCTGTAATCTGACAGATTGCTAATTGGCAGGACTAGAGACTCTTTCTGAGAACCAGAATGCAAAACTAGCTGCTTCAGATGGGTTGTCTTTTTTATTTGGAAGTTGTTCCCCCACTTAAGAAAATAAATCTTTTTTAAAAAGCAATAGAAGAGGTCACAGAAGACTTGTGGACAGCAGAAATTGTTTCCTACTCAGTTGGAGAATTTTAACCTAAAAAGGCTTCCAAAAACGTTACCAGAAAAAAGGTACTTTCCCCACTTGGGATTGATTTCGATGTAAGCACTCTTTCCTGTTTAAAATCAAAATTCTTAGAGCTCTGTTTCTGCTACTTCCCACTCCAATTTTTCAGGAAGAGTACATCTATTTATAATTTCATATCTATTTAGAGTAGTAGCTGCCCTTGTGACATTAGGCACCCACAGCCACGCAGGGCAGCAAGCTCCTCTGGGTGCCGTGTTTCCTGTTTAGCATGGGTTTCTGAGAAGAGCCAGTCCTTTTGGTATCAGTGAGAAAACCAAATTTGGAGCAAGTCTACTTAGTCAGCTTCATTTTTGCTATCTAATAACGAGTTGATATTGTGTTTCAAAGCCTTAGCTTTGAGTTTTGGTGATGCCTAAAAGTCATCATCATTGCTTGATCTGCAGATGACATCCAGGTAATCCTTGAGCAAGGCTTGAGTCCTTATTCATTCCTCTGCCTCTTTCACTGGAGCTCATGCCTGAAATATAGAAGCTACACTGTTTTTGGAGATGTTTTACCCTGTGCTCACAGCTGACAGCTCTACTGGTGAAAGTGTAAGCCTAGACCTAATCTAAATCTTTTGGTGATGTACAGTGACCAACGTTCATGAATGCAGCACTGCAAGTTACACTTACAGTTCTGTGCCTGGCCAATGTAATTTTTTTTTTCACTTTTATTTACTCTCAATTATTCTGAGGAACTGGAACATCACAAAACTCAGGAAGGACCAAAACATTTCATCCGGTGCAGTCACTCATAGTGTGCTATCAGCAGCAAGAAGGTGCCACCAGGTTACAGTGGTCACTGGTGCTTAAGTCTGTCTACAGAGAATGCTTCACATAACAACAGCCAGACTGTGGTAGCAGAGGATGGTATCTTCTGGATTAAAAAAAGCAATTAACATAATACAGGTGTATGAGAAAAGTTTCAAGTGTTCTGTCTGCCACTGACTTTAAACTGTTTTCCTACATTTCTTTGCTTTAGAGCTCTTATTGTTTGCTACTTTTTCTCCCAAATTATAATTATTTTAAATTGTGCTCTCAAGAGATAACAAAATCCCAAAGGTAATTCTGCATAAACATCAACAATGGTACGTAGTGGATTCTACAATAGTAATGCACCTAACAAGTCATATGCTTAAACCCAAGTTACAGAACAAAGGAGAAGAGCAGCAAGCTAAATGTGAGTAGGGCAAACAGAAGGTCTGATATACTTGTCATATCTCTCTGTATCACAACATAGCTACAAATACAACAGACATCCATTATATGGTAGATTTCTACTGTATTTACACTGAAACACATTCATTCTTATATCAACTTTCTAAATAATCAGCTTGTCACTGCATTAGAAATTCCTAAAGACTCATGTAATGACTTCTCTTTCCTGCGTATCACAACCAGCTGTACCAAGCACACATATAAGCAGGGTTTATTTTCCTACCCTGGAAGTATAATGAACCTCAATGCAGCATGGAAATAAATTGACTAGCTATGCCTCTTGTCCAGAATACTCTGAACAAACTGGAAACTGAGTTGTGATGGTTTAAAAGCAAACCAGCAGGAGAAATTAACCCAACTCGAAGGAGATTATTAGTCAGAATTACAATTTAGTAAAAATAATACAATAAATACAATTATACAGACGAACAATTGGTTTTACCCCACAAAAAGACCAGATGTATAACCCGGCACCCTGGGGCACGAACAGAGTGGTGTTCATTGGTCCCCCATCGACCCCCCTGAGTTAAAAATTAAAGGAGAGGAAGAACCCGTTGGTCGAGTGATGGCCGCAGTCCGGTTGAGGGTGGCAGTCGCAGTCTGGTCGAGAGTAGTGGTCCTCCTCTGGATCCCACCAGTGATACCAGAAATCCCAGGACCCCAAGATCATCTCCACTCAGGTTCAGGCAGGAATGCCCAGCACCTCCCCCAGGACGGGGAGTTCCACAGTGGGTGATTGTGAGTTGTGGGTGTGAGGACAGGAACATCCTCCTGCCTCCCAGGCCTCTGAACAGCCGGCTCCCAGCCCCAGGGGCCGGCTGTGCTCCGGCCAGGAACATCCTCCTGCCTCCCAGGCCTCTGAACAGCCGGTTTCCAGCCCGAGGGGCCGGCTGTGCTCCGGCCAGCTGTGCAGAGGGGCCGGCTGTGCTCCGGCCAGCTGTGCAGAGGGGCCGGCTGTGCTCCGGCCAGCTGTGCAGATGGTCCGCTGGGAACAGTGCCCGGGAAATGACACAGAGGGTTTAGAATACACAGTTTGGGTTCCACCCACACAGTGCTGAACTGGTCCCAGCTGCTCTAACTAGGACAGAAGTAAAATCACTCATTCGGTCTGACAGAGGTTTTCGGAGTAATTATTAAGTCAAATCTAAAAACTCTAAAATTTGCTGCAATTAAGTTAGCTGCCTCAGAATCTGACATGAAGCGTAATCGTGTGCTCTTAAATATCCAGGGCTATGGGCAAATAAAAGATCCTAGATAAATTATTAATTTTTACAGAAATGTTAAGAAACTTTTAAGTATCTTTGTCTTGGGATGTCTTTGGTTTTTTTTCTTTTTTTGACAAACTGTTGTGATCAACAGTGCCCAAGCAACAGTTTAGGGCACTTGTACCAAGGTCAAGGTTACTTTTTCTAAATATATAAAGTGCATATTACTTCAAAATTAGGAAGCATATGGCTGAAAGGACTTTATTTCACTGTACTAATTTGGTAATTCTGGGTGCTGCAATCTAGACTGACCTGTTCATAGATTGTAAAAAAGTGTGTTACAGAAGTTAAATGACAAATTATGCATCTAAAAACATAACAGATATATCCAAATATAACCTAGTAGAACAACTCCAGTATCTTTTCTTACAGCCATCAGAACACATACAAATAATTTTGTAACATGTTTCTTGAGTACAGTGTTTCAGCAGCTCAAGGAGACCTAATGCAATGTAAGATGCATATCACAAATGCAGATAGGATCTTCTGTAAAATATAATATTGCACTGTCTCCAGAGATTTACCCTACTTCTATACATGAACAGTAAGCTTCAGCTTGTGGACACATAAACTGCCTGTAGTTAATTGAACTAGAGATGAGAGGCAAGTAGTGCTTGCAATGAACAGGTCCAAAATATAAAGGTTTCCAGACTCCAAATGGATCACTCTTTCACTGTATTTCTAAAAATTTGAAGTTATTGTATTAATAATTTTACTGATTTGTAACTTCCTCGGAGAGCCCCTTAACTGTGCAAAATGAGCAGAGCACGTGTGTACAACAGGAAAAGGTCCTGTAGCCTGAACCTTAGGTGATTACCTGTGCAAGTTTTCTCTTTGCTTAGCTCTTACTCTTAGGATACCATCTCCAGTCCATTACTTCCTCAGAAACCAATTATTTAGATACTATGCTTGATGATCCTTTTATTTACCAGGCTTGTTATTTCTACAGTCTGAGTCTTAGCAAAGGCTAAAGTTGATAGCATGGGCAAAACAGCCACTAAAAGAAAGGGCTGTGATACATCACTGCAACAGAAATCAGAGCTAAAATGCTATTTTATGTGATAATTTACCGTGTATACAAACTAGCAAGTAGATATGAAATAACTTCAGCCTCACTTTAATCCTCTTGGTTTAAAGCAAAATAGAAAAATGGCACAACACTCAGAAGGAATCCTGCACTCACTCTGTTACTTGTGAGTCACTAGAACTTGAATCTATGCACTCCTTTAAGAGAAGACATTTTAGTTTTTTGGGGGTTAGGGGGTTTTTATTTGGATTTTTTTCTTTTACAGTCAGTTCAGACACTAGACATGTCACTATAGCATGCAAAAAAAGAGGAGGAAATGCTTAAGGGCTTTTAAAATTTTATTTAATATAACATGATAGAGCAAGATCCCCTTTCTCAGTGGAAGGCAACCATAAAATGGCTAATTAAGGCCTTGAAAGAGCCTCAGGCTTTATTGTGCCTTCTCACTCCCACAGAACTTTAAAGGTATCTGGTCTAGAATTCTATGAACAAACTTCTATGCCACAAGAAAATCAAATGTCATTTGTCCTTTAGTCTTTCTACGTGTATCCATAATAGGTCAAAGTTATACCAATTTTTTTCCTGCCACAGGATTAACTTTTAAGTTTTAATAATGAATGTTTAGCTGCTAGTGGTGGGCAGCAATGAAATGCAACAGAGCTGCATATCATACCGGCATATTTTCATTCTGATTTGGATTTAAGTTATAAGTCTCAACAAAATCAATCAATTGATGAGGTCATTCTTCAGTGTTCTCCAAAAGCATTGTTACTCACTACCTTCCTTTTGCAAAGCCCTGAGTTGTGATGGGTATGGAAATGACTACTGCAGCTTCCAGAGCAGCCCACAAAGTTAACCTAAACACCTGGTTCTGAAACTCAATTCTCAATTCTTGCAGTCTACTTCACACAGAGCAGCTCATTCACTCTGCCTTAAGGACTTCAAGGTGAGTCCCTACCAGGCCACCTAGTACTGTCCGGCAACTTGAATCAAACTCCTTTAGGTGAAGGTTTATTAATGAAGGAGTCCATTCCCGGGAGGCCTGTCCTTTTCCGGGCTGCAGTCTCTATTTTCCGTACGAGGTCCACATCCCACCGATGGGTGACAAAACTAACCGCAACTCCAAGTGCCTTGCTTCCAACCCGTCCAACTCTCCCCACACGGTGCAGGTAGTCCTGCAGGGTATGTGGGAAGTCATAGTTGACCACGAGCTGCACGCTGCTGGTGTCCAGACCCCGCGAGGCAAGGTCAGTGCAGACAAGGACAGACACATCACCCTTCTGGAAAGAGGCAAAGATGCCAGCTCTAGCAGCTGCTGACATCTGTCCCTGCAGCCTCAGGTGCTTGATTCTGTGGTCATCCAGGATATAGCCCAGCCAGTTGACAGTGCTGGCACTGTTGCAGAAGATGAGAACAGCCCCGCCAGATGATGGGTGCTCTTTTAACAGCTGCAGCAGCTCGGGCAGTTTGTCCCGGCCTTTGAGGCGGACGAACTTCTGCTGGACGTGGGGCGGCAGGCGGTGCAGGCTCTGGGTGGTGAGGGAGACAAACCGGCCCACGTCTGTGAACTTCGCCAGCGTCTCGCTGAGCCCTGCGGGAAAGGTGGCTCCGACCACCACCACTTGGGTCCTCTCCTCCCCCGGTCCGGCCGGCCCGGGGGCTCCAGCGGCCAGCGGCGCGTGTGCCAGGATCTCCTCCAGCAGCTCGGTGAACGAGTGGTCCATCAGCGTGTCCGCCTCGTCCAGCACCATCCAGCGCAGCCTCGCCAGGGCCAGGAAGCGCCGGCGCAGCGCCTCCCGCAGCGCCCCAGGGGTGCCGAGCAGCACGGCGGGGCCCGGCGGCGGCGCCCGCAGCTGCCTGCGCAGCCCTCCCGCGGCCCCCCCGCCCGTGAGCCCGCGCACCGCCAGCCCCGCGGGCGCGCACAGCGCGGCCGCCACCGCGCCTACCTGCGCCGCCAGCTCCCGCGACGGCACCACCACCAGCCCGCGGGGAGCCGCCGGCCCTGCCGGCCCCGCCGGCCCCTCGGGGCGGCAGAGCAGCGCGTCCAGCAGCGGCAGCAGGTACGCGAGGGTTTTCCCGCTGCCGGTCTCGGCGGCGCACAGGGCGCTGCGGCCGCGGCGCAGCGCGGGGATGGCGAGGCGCTGCACGGCCGTAGGGCGGCCGATGGAGAGCCGCTCCAGCCCAGCCAGCAGCGCCGGCTGCAGCCCGAGCTCAGCGAAGGTCGGGCCCTGTCCCGCCTCGGCCGGTGGCGCCTGCAGCGCGGGAGCCGCCTCCTGTGAGGGCTCCAGCTGGAAGTAATCCCCCCACGCCTTCCTGTGCTTCCAGCCCGCCGACACCAGCGGTGGCTGCTCCCAGCGCCCCACCGTCTGCCAGCGGGGCTGGCTCAGCTCCGGCCGCCGGCTGCGCAGCAGGAGCCTCCCGGGAGGCGCTGCCGTCGCCGCCTCCCCGTGCCCGCGCCGCCGGCGCTGCGCCCCCCGCTGCAGGCGCACCCGCAGGGCCCAGGGGATGCGCACCACAGCCCCGGGGGGCTCCGCGCCCGCCGCCGCCGCCGCCCCGGTGCCCGCGGGCCGCCGCGGCAGCAGCAGAGGGAGCGCGACCGCCGTCCCGCGCCGGCCCAGCGCCATCGCGGCTCCCCCACGTGGGGTGGCGGCGCTGCCCGATGACGCCGTGGAAGAGCCGCGGCCCTCGGTGCTCCCCGCCCCGCGGAGCCACGCGAGGAGGGTGAGCGCGGCGGGCGGTGCCGCGGGGGGAGGCGGGGTCGGTTCGCCTTTTGGCGCTGCCGGCTGAGAGCTGCCCCCGCGGGAGCAAACCGGGTCCTGGGGGCTGTGGTGGACACGGCCCGGCCCCCTCGCTCGGGGGAAAGAGCTCGTGTGGCGGGGAGCATCTCTTGGTTCCGCTGGGCTCCCTCACGGCTGGGTGAGCGGCCGACCCGGCTGCCGAGGAGCCCTGTCGGGTATGACGGGGCACCCACCGCCCCTTCCCGCCAAAGGGCAGGTCTGGGCGTTTTGCCGGTAGGAAATCGACATTCCATGGCTGTCCTTGGCTTTCTCTTTCAGGTAGTACCGCAACAGGAATGACGGTGAACCTACCCCTGTGTTTTAGAGGAAAGAAGATCCTGGCTCCAATGGTACGAGTGGGAACACTGCCAATGCGTCTTCTTGCCCTGGACTATGGTGCTGATATCGTGTACTGTGAGGTATGGCGGATGAGCAGATGAGGCAGTCTTACCTGTTCAACATTATTATTAAGAAAAGTAAAAATAGACTTTGTTTATTGTAGGACTTGTTCTTTTTGCACATATTTGTCGATTAAAAAATTGGGTGAAAAGAACCTATGGCTTTAAGGCATTTCTCTTTGAGAGTTCTCAAGTTATGGCAAATCTATATTTTAAGCCTATTCAAAATTCTCAGTTCATTTAGACAAAACACTGTAAGAATTTCCTCACATTGTACTGTTATTTGGGTTTTATTGGGTTTTTTTTAGTATTTTTATTTTGATTTTTTGGGGGGCAGAGTCAGAACTTCGATAGAAGTTTTAGACTGACCTTCTGTCTCACCTGATTAGTTTTGTACATCCATATATGTCCCCTCACAGTGCCGCACTCCTTCTTGCTTAACCGCTTTTCTCAAAGCTGGCAAAAAGTGAGACTCCAGTTTGATGCAGATCCTATTAGTGGGACTGCTCTGTAACTTAAGGTGCTTCCAACCTAAACTGTTCTGTGATTCAGTACTCTTATGTTCTTATGTTCTGTCAATATTTTGAAACTTCAGCATGTTGTATATTAAACTCTTGTTTTAATTTGCTTTCTCTTTCTGTACTTGGTCTCTCTAGATAATTAATTATTAAATGGGCAACTTTTTAGAGCTTGCTGGCTGAAACACTTCAACTCACTGAGATTTTTTTATCCTTCCTTCTCAGGAGCTGATTGACATAAAGATGCTGCAGTGTAAGAGGGTTATAAATGGCAAGTATAGCATTTCTTTTGATAATACCTATAAGCAGTCTTTTTTCTAATCAAGAGAAGAGATAATTACTTCTCTGAAGTATTTTTCTAGTGGTTACAGTGATGTACCAGAACATATAATCTCTCTAAACTGTGTCTAGGGACTTAAAGTAAGCTTTTGAAGTACTAGCCTGGACCTGTCTGCTGCTCTACAGTTTCAAACTTTCAGCTTCCCTTCTAAAGGAATTTCAATAGTTCAGTTAGTGCCCCTCAGGAAAACCATAAACATTTTTGGAGGACACAGCTAATGGATTAGTAACAGACAGTTTGTTACTCTTTTTAAGACTCATAACACAGGGTCCTTCTCTGCCACTGGCTTAGTTTATTACAAGGATTCAATGAGTTTTGACAGGAGTCAGGTCACTGGGTGTGCAAGTATTTGCCTTCTAAGATGGAGAGCTGTAATTTTACCTCCTGGAATGCTATATTTCTCTTCTTCTTAAGAAAAATGGGATCAGTGTTGGAAATCCTTTACTAATGTTTCAGCATTATTCTTTCTGGCAGCAGGTGAAAGAAACTAGTAGCTGGAATAAAAGGGACTTTCTAGTGCATTGTTTAAAATGTTAAAGCTTTCCATTTTATGTGGAAAGACAGAGACTAAAATTGTAATTAACAGATAAGCTTCCTAATCTTCCTCAATTCGTATCTACATACTGACTCCAGCCTTTCTACTGCCTTCATATGCTATTATAATAAAGAGTAAAAACCTCTAGGGGTTGTTTTTGTTTGTGTTTTGTGGTGTTTGGGTTTTTTTTAAGAAATTTTGCATGTGTCTGTGCTAAAATAAAATCTAATTTCCTGAATAAAACTATTAATATTGGATACAAAGCCTTTTAATTTTTTTTTAAAGTTTGATAATGTCCAGGGAACAAATTTGTTTGGATGGCAGTAGAGACAGTCTTTTTAAATGTTAGCTGTTTGTGACATCATTATAATATACACACCTACAAGTCTAATGCAATAAGGAAGCAACATATACAGGATCTCACCTTTCATCATTTATTTACTAACTTGAGGTCCGTGGGCTAGACTTGGTTTAACATGATTATCACTGCAAGTTCTTAAAATTATATCTTGAGACCTCCCTGCCTGAGTGGCATAGAAACAGTTGTTTGTAATGTGCCTGTTGGGGAACAGAAGTTCACTGCAAATCTACTCTCTCCTCCTGCCCCTTCCCAAAAATAGTACTGTTAGGTTCAATCTCGGTGAGTCGTCAGTGTTCTGGTGCTGATGTCCAAGGCTGAGGGGTGATTGGGGAGCACTCTGGGAGGGAAACAGCCATGTGCAAGAAATGCACTGCAAGGACATACAGAAGGTAGGGTGCCATTAGTTCTGCTCTTCGTGGAAGACTTCTTTGATAGCATTTCATTTATATACAAATTACATAGTCCTATGACTTTTTTTATGTTTACATTTGTATATAATTTTCGCCTGTTTTATCATCTCTCGTTTCACACAGAAGTACTTGAAACGGTGGACTTCATTGCACCTAATGAAA
The DNA here is from genome assembly GCA_035583135.1 of Lophotriccus pileatus. NCBI lineage: Eukaryota > Metazoa > Chordata > Aves > Passeriformes > Tyrannidae > Lophotriccus > Lophotriccus pileatus. The sequence continues at coordinate 11,306,070 of JAWWES010000021.1, forward strand.
GAGTTGTTTTCAGAACTTGTGAAAGGGAGAGGCAACATGTTGTCTTTCAAATGGTGAGAAACCAACTGCAGGTACTCTGCTAACAACACGGTTAAACAAGGCAGTGCTAGTAACACGTTGATCTAAGTCTAAAGCACCTCCCTGTACTGCAGACTGGCAATTTCTTGATGCTTCAGGTGGAGGTAAACTTTCACACCAAATGTGCTGCGGTATTTCTGATCTGTTGGTACATATTCAAGGAGATGCTACATTGTAAGCTCTCCTTACAACTGTTTTCAGAAGAGGTGATTAAGATGAATTCTGTGCAGCTTGTTTTTGTAATAGATATCTTTGATTTTTTTCCAAACATAGATGCCAAAAATAAATTATGCTGATGTTTGATCACGTTTAAATCTTGCACTGTCCTTTGAAACAGTTTCACTGGACAGGCTGAAAGAAATAGCATTGTTTAGTAAATATAAGAGAGCATTAATCTGTGCACTAGCATTGCACAAATGGATTAAAGGCTTCTGGAGAGAGAAAGATATTAATTTGCTCCTAGAGACCACTTTCTGTAGGACGGGAAATGATGGGATTGGAGGGAAGGAGAAGTGTGGACTGTATTAGATACTGAAAAGACCTTTTTCAGTGGTAATGGTAGCCCTGAAATTGGTTGCTAGAGCCTGTAGAATTGTTATTAGTGGAGCTTCTTAAGAACGTGGAAAATAGATATCTAGTGCTGATGGGCTAAGAGCATTTGAGATTGCTGTAGGTAAAGGAGGTGGACGGACCTCTTAGAATCCTTTTTTTGCATCACCTTTTATCATTTAGTGGCTGAGTGTAGTCCATGCTTTAGCTAAATATTTTAACTGTCCAGGATGCTGTGAGTGGATCTCTGTCTATACTAAATGTTAGAGCAAATCTCGTTATATAGATGTGCAAGTGAGGACTTCTTTTTTTTTTATTAATTTGTGATACTTTGTAATTATAAATTCTCTTGTTCTACCAACAGGGTACAGCAGATGCTGAGAGAGCTCTGGCAGTAGCTAAGCTTGTGTAAGTTGTCCTTCTCATTTCCACCACAGGTTTATTTGGGATTTTTTGTTCAGAGGAATTATTGGGGAAGAGTTTTTTATGATTGAGAGGTTAAAAGTTGGTCTTCATAAAATCAAGAAAAGTTCTGTAGGAGCTGCACAGTGAAGTGTAGCTTCTGAGAAGGCCAGTGATATAACGATGTTACTGCAGCTTCTACTTAAAATAATTCTTGCTCAAAGCAGCAGCTGCATAAATTCTGTACTGGTATTGATGGCTTTTTGCTAGTGTGAGTGTGTCCTTGATCTCCCTAGCATGAAATTTCCCTGGGTATTGCACAGCTGCAAGTAAGATCACTATGCCTGAAAATATTTCCTACTGTTTGTGGTTTGAAGCCTGCAATAATGTATTGTGTAGAAATGAAAAGGGGCTCTCAAAAAGGTGTTTGGAAGCCTTAATTTTAAATAGATGGAAGTTTCAGTAGGACTTGCTTTAGCGACAGTGGTGGATTAGTGCTGAATATACCTATATATACTATATATACTGAATCCTATATAAGCGTTTTTAAGATGAGTACTTGCAGCTTTTGCACAGCACTGGTAACTGAAACCTGTGGAAAGACTGATCTTCAGATCACTGTTAAAATGTATGTATGCAAGTTAGATAAGTGAGAAGCTAAAAATTCAGAAATTCAAATAAGAACTGCCGTAAGTTCTCATTTAAGCCTTAATGATGATGGAACAAGTTACCTGGAAGGATATCTGTTTCCTGATTCTTGTTCTAATATGCTGAAAAATATTTGTTTCCTTCTTCTCTTTCAGAGAGAGTGATGTGGCTGGTATTGATATCAACATGGGATGCCCAAAAGAATACTCTACTAAGGCAAGTGGATTTTGATTACACTGAAATAAGCTTTCTCTTTCTTGGAGGTATGGAATACATGGTCTGTTAGAACAATAAATCTGTTCAGGTGTCACTTAATGAGGAGAAACTGGATGATTACAGTTGCTAAAAATAGCTTTTTGAAATCCTGTCTGCTCCATAAAGTAATGAGAGCAAATTGGTGCCCTGAATTACTGCTTAGTTATTCTGATATGGTTCTAGCAAATGTTGCCCCAGAGTGTTCACAAATGCTCCTGTGTTTTAGATTTTGCTATTTTTTCCTTCTTTTATTCCCCCCCCCAATATAACATTACACTTTTGCGCTGGCCTGCTATTAGGCAAAATAATTGAGTTGAAAAATGTGTTTGCCTAGTGCATAACAGTTTCTGTATATGTTTTCCCAGGGAGGTATGGGAGCAGCACTGCTATCTGATCCTGACAAAATAGAGTCTGTAAGTATCACCTTGTGGCCTTTGAACTGCCTTGGAAAGTTTTGTGCACTGTGCTCTGCTGGAAGCAAGATTGAGTTGCATAGAAGACAAATTTTTTTGAGCCAATTTTTTCGAGGCCTGTACGGTTTTCCATGAATTAAGTAATGTGGGTGATACCATCCAAAATAAAAGGGTCATTTATGAAGCATAAGGTGATGAAAGCTGAAAGAAAAAAAGATTTCGGAGTGGGAATTGAGAGGAAACTATTGAGCAGGCTAGAACTAAATATTGCAAAAGTATTTTTCATGGGAGTGAGAAGCAGTTGTAAATAATGATTGCTTCCCTTCCCCTCTACAACCATTGCATTTTGTTCTGATCTTCATAAGAGTGGGAAACTTGATGCTCGAAGATTTGGAATTGTTCTTTTCAATTGAAGATGTTAATAGGCAGCAAAATCTTAGGCATTAAAATTACTCTTAGCAAACCGCAGAGGCGTAACTAAACTCATAGCCTGCAAAAGACAACTGAAACTACAACTCCAAGTCAAGCCTACCATGTGATTAAAAATTATTTGGTTCTCACACTGGAATCTTCAGTGAGGCTGACACTGAAAAATTTTAGGATTTGCATATGATGCTATTGTAAGAAAAATGTAGTGACAATGTTTTAAAATTATGTCATTTTACTTTGATTTATATGCAAAAAAGTACAACTTGAAAATACTAAGGGGTTTTTTAGGTCATTTTCTTGGATGCTGCTATTTATTTTGAGAGAACACTACTGAGGAAAGGTTTAGAGAGTGCAAGGTGACAGAAATTGCCACCTGTTTTAAGAACAAGAGTTTGAGTGCAGCTATAACAGCTCATGTCTGTATTGGGAACCTAATAAGTGCAGTAACATTAAACAAAATTGAAGTTCATAGGATACACCACCCTGAAAGCATTTATCTGCAGTTCCATCCATTTTATAGAAGAATAGCATGCATGATAAGATCTGAGAAAAAGAGTTGAAAAAGGAGGAGTTTTTTCTGATAAGCTGATCCAGTCAGGATCATCTGGCTTCTACCCCTTTATTTAGAGACCTATTGGATTTCTGATACTAGTTACTGTATAGTCATACAGTGATTTAAACATATATAGGCCATTACATAACACTTTTAAGTAAGATCTATTGGACTTGAATTCAAGCTGTGAAAAAGGAGATTCTTTCCATAGCTCAGTTCTTAAATGATTAGACTAATAACCACTCCTTTGACTGATTGTTCCAAGTTTGTTGTAATGAATAAAATGTGCTTTGTGTTAAGCACGGAATTCAGTTTGCTTTCCTTAAGAAGATTCAGTGATGTTGCTTGACATTCCACAGATTTTTTTTCCATTTTGAAGACTGTCTTATTTTTAAATAACAACCTCTTTTAGGGAATACTTACATTTAGTTTTTATGCAAAACTGCCAACTGGAATATAAGATGATGGTGAAAACAGTTGCATGAAAAACCTTTGCACTTTATTTTGAAATTATTAGAGTTCACAGGCCACCTCATACTAAAAGCAGTGTTGAAACTCCAGCAGCAGTTAATTGCTCTGTAAATTGAAAAAAGTTGGAAAAAAAAAGAAGAAGTGGAAATAGAAATGCCTTAGACTAGAAATAGGGTTTTATATCTATTGGATAAAATGATATTTTCAATTACAGATTGAATGTGTCTATCTAGCCTGTGAGATTTTTTTATAGAAGAATAGTAAGGAGTGTTACATTGTTCTAATTTCTTTTATCTTCAAGAGAGAAAGGAGAGCTTTAGTAATGTCACTGCTGTGATCACATTTTTGTCTTTTTCTTCCTTTTTCCAGATATTGACTACCCTTGTTAAAGGAGTTTGTAAACCAATAACCTGCAAAATCCGCATTTTGCCCTCAGTAAGAACATAAATCATTATGCTGAAGTGTTTGGTTGTTGTTTATTTTGGTGATTTAGTATCAGTTATAATATATGCATTCTCATATGATGTCATTTTAGGCCTGTTGTTGTGAAATGGTGCTTGGAATTTTAACTTCTGTTTGGAATGCTCTCCCAGCCTAAAGGATTATCTCACCCGCAGATGTACGGAGACTGTGATTGTGAGCTTGTCAAATTCCATGATATGCAAGGACACAGAGGCTTTTATCCTTGAAATTTTTCAACTAAGTAATTTTTAAGTTTTACAGATACAAGAGGGTGTAGGACACTACCCCTTGAGCAGCCAGTAGATGCTGCTAATTCCTATTTTTCACCCAGGGCAGCCAATAGATGATTCTTTTCTGGTTTTTCAGGCTAATTTTTTTTTCCAAACTGTTTTGCTTTTCTTGCAGTTAGAACAACCAATGGAGTTATAGATTCTTTCTTTTACAGGATGTTTCCCCCCTTTTCCAAAGTTTTTTTACAGGTCATGTAGCTTCCTTACTGGATTTTTTTTTTTGCAGTTTAATTCCCTACATGTTTTATAGATGTGTGATTGCGTGTTATGTTGATTTCAGAAGGTATCCTCTTACTGAAAAGCACTTTAATTACAAGTTACTGAGTAGTCATTAGAGAGAACTTGCTAATCAAATGTTCTATATCATTTTCAAATGGCAGTCTGTAAACCTGCTGGAAATATTCTTCTGCTACAGAGTATTATGTTACCTGATATGAGAAAGTTTGCAATCTATGGTTTCAAGGAGGCATCGAAAATGGATTCTTATTTTTGGTGTAGTATGTAGTTCTTTAACTGAAGTATGTATTAAATGGTTATGTGTGTTGGGTGTTACTGATGAAATATGGGAATCACATCCCTCTTGAGGAAAGAAAAGACTTTCAGCATTTGTCTGTACAGTGATTGCATAATAGTTATTCCTTCTGATTTGAATTAAAATCTTGTCATTCTGTCTTATCCCTCAGGTTGAAGATACTGTGAATCTGGTGAAGAGAATAGAAAAAACTGGTATTGCTGCCATTGCAGTCCATGGAAGGTAAATGGATTTTAAGCAAGAAATACTTAGATTTTTTAGTTTGTCGATGAACAGAGCACAGTATGATATGACTAGAGTATTCTCTACATGCTAGATGTAGTATCTGGTTCTGATTTGAACCGTTTACTGAATTAGTGTCGTGGAAAATCAGGCCACCAATTAGGGAATTGTACTGCTTTGCTGCTGTTTTCTGAGATTTTTTGTTCCAAAGACCAAATAAAACTAAAATTATCTGCATACTCTGTATCTAAAAAATGCTGCTTATCTGGATATGGAATTAGAGTAACAATGTCTTCAAATGTATTTGATAGGAAATAATTCTTTTGCATTTAAGGAAACAGCAGGAAATGATATCAAATATATGAGATAAATAAGTGGAAACAAGTATATCCCCGTACTCCTTGTGTCATGTCTGCTGTGATTTAGAGATCTACAAATTCCACAGGAAATCTTTGGTCTTGTCCTTCTTTTGTTTGTTGGACAGGAAGAAGGAGGAGAGGCCTCAGCACCCTGTCCACTGTGATGTGATCAAGGCCATATCTGAAGCTGTCTCCATTCCAGTAATAGCAAAGTAAGTTGGACAAATTTGCTTGTTATGGCCAGATGCCTGTACCTAACTTAAGATTTGCAAGTGGAGGAAAAAAGATCCATGATTAATTAAAACAGTGTTGTTATTTTTTAGTGGAGGATCTCATGACTTCATCAAAGAATATATGGACATAGAGACCTTCCAGAAAGCAACAGCTGCCTCATCAGTAATGATAGCTCGTGCTGCCATGTGGAACCCATCTATCTTCAGAAAAGAGGGGTTTTTCCCCTTGAAGGATGTCATGCAAGATTACCTTAAATATGTATGGGGTTTTTTAAGCTCTTACTTGTTGTTAACATTGTTTAGAATTGTTAATCCAAATCTTCCTAGAGTGTCTTAACTCTTTGTTGTTTCAAAGACTTAGTTTGGGGATATTTTAACTTAGTGCATATGACATGAGTCTTGCAAATCAACCACTGCTTCCTCTGTTTCACTTTGTTCAGAAAACAAAAGTTCAGACATCTGTATTCAGTTTTTCCTGGTCATTCTTTTCTTCTGTACTGTGCTTTTTAGCCCCGGTTTCTTGGGAACATTAACGACGTTTACAAGGCTATCTAAAAATGTCTAGAAATTAAAAAATATATAGAGCAACTCTTTTGAAGTTACAGATGTGCAAATTGAACAGATTATTATATACAGTATACAGTATTGAACAGAAAAGTGAAGGATTATGAAATAGTTTCTGCTAGATTCATTTTTAGAAATTAATTACTTTTCACAAATATTGTCAATAATTATTCACAGCAAGGAAGCAAAGGGAATGATTTGCCAATAAAGTAATGCTGTATTGTAGTACTGTAGCTCCCTTGGCTGAGTCACCTGGTATATCAAGTTTTATCTGTTATTCAAAAGACACTATTTTAAGGGTGTAGTAGGAAATAATCAGAAATCTGTAGCTTTGATCATGTCACCAATTCAAAATTATTTAGTTTTTAAAAATTTGAACTTGCCATTAACCAGTAACTTACTAAAATAACTGTGCATTGCTTGTTGGTGATGTAAACTTGTCAACTCTTTCTTCATGAATATATGAATAAGTTGAATTTTTGTTCCTGAAGTCATGCCAAAATAATCAGATAATAGTCACCTTCATATTAGTATTGAATATGTTATTGAGGAAACTGCCTTGTGGTTTGCCTTTCAAAAATGATTTTGAAAGTTATCAAGAGACATGAGCAAAATATAAGATAAATTTGTTAGGTGTGTTTTTAAATACTTTGTCTCTCTCCTTCAGGCAGTGAGATATGATAATCACTATACCAACACAAAATACTGTTTGTGTCAGATGTTAAGAGAACAGTTGGAAACTGCTCAGGGTAAGAAGCTACATGCTGCACAGTCCACACAGGAGATCTGGTAAGCTTGTACTCTCTGTTACACTTGCACATCACTTCTCTGTCTGTAGCACTGCCTGGCATTTCATACCTTCAGAAGTTGCAAAAACCCCAAAAATGTACAAACAAAAAAAAAATGCAGTTAGTGAGATGTGAAGTAACAAAGTAAATTTTCCAGGTTTCCTTCATGCTCAAATGTTAAATCTTTACCCCTAAAATATTCAACTAATTTCAACTAAAATACTAATTTAATTGGTGCTTCATTGAGTGACAGGCATTTATTCAATATTTGCATTAACTGATCAAGAAAAGTTTCAGCATTCTCCAGGGTCAGTTTGGAAGTTAACAGTGTGGAGCTTGTCTCCTTCCAAGGATATTTATTTGTTTTAATTTTCCCTCTTGCATGTGGGATTTTTAATGTTACTGGAATATTTACAGCCACATGTTTATTTTAAATGAACACTTAGAGATAAAATAATATATGAGGGTTGTCTGTATGGTACTTCAGTGTATTTCTTTTGTGCTGGTTTTCATACCTGGAATATATTAATGAACAATGACAGCTTTTTTGAGGAAATTTAGTAGCTTTAATGAATCTTGTCATCCTGGACATCTGAAACAGTCTGGATGAAATTTCTCAAAGGGCAGAGACAGAAAAGGAAGAAGGAAAACTCTGTGAGAAACCATAAAGTATGCATGCAATTAAAGAATTCACACAGAATTAGGGGAAATAAGGTATGGAACCATCTCAAACTGAACAAAATAAAGGTCTGAGCTTGCATGTGTCATATCTGTGTAGTGTGATATAATTATCCTCCTGATGGAATGGAGGGGAAGAGACTTTGTTTTTATAAACAGTCTGAAACGGTTTGATATCTTACATGTATGAAAATAGATAGAAGTGTTGAAAGCTTGAAATATTTTGTAAATATTTGTAATAATGTAATTTATTGTTTTCTCACAAACCATAATCAGCATTCTCTTCATGTTCAAAGTTAATGGAAATGCCTGCAATCCTTTTGCCAGTTTCTTGCCTTTTACCAATTTTGGCTTTCTATAAATACTTCTGTCCGTGATTATTACATTTCAATACAATAAAGGGAATTTGTATTTCATATATAAAAGGAGCCATCTTTCATTAGTCATAAAGGAGCAGTGGAATCCAGGAACAACATTTAAACTTTGCAAGTTACTTTTCACTTTAGCAGTGTAAAGAGTAGAAAACTTTTTAGTATGGTAACACGCTATCTTTTTTGATTATAGATTTGTAATTCGGAAAAAAGACATATAATATAGATTGAAATGGAAACAGTCTTTTACAACTTCATATAATTCCTAGCCAAAAGGGTGGTGCATTAACAGTAGTTCATAGTATGTAAATAAAAGAAATTGTAAAGTGGGAGTCAAGCCGTTAACAGGTAATTAGAGGTGTCACAGTTTATACACATAAACACTGGATAGAGATCTAGTGTAAAACTTTTTGGGTTTATGTGCTGTGCCTAACAGTTCTTTAGGAGCTTCCAAAATTGAACTTTGTCAGTTTTTGTACGTGTAAGGCAATATCAACTTCAAAATTGGCTTAAGCAGTGGGTATGAGAGGGAGAGAGAGAGACTGCTTTGTGTCAGCAGACTCGGTCCTTTAAGCCCTGTTCTGAATAGCTTGTTTCATGTCCAGATAACTGAAGAACATTCTGTTACTTAAAATGCACCTGTACACCTTCAGACAAAAATGGTCCTCTCTCCTGGTGGCGAGGGCACGTTACAGCCATGCGAGGTTTAACCTCAGTACTGAATGCAAGAGAACAGGGGCTGCATTTTGGATTAAACATTTACATACCAGTTCATAATAAATTGCCTTCCCTTAGTTAACATTGTTCAGCTTCTTTGCTTTTCCACTTGGAGCATTGGAGATGGCTTTGTGGCCAGAATTCATTTTGCCATTGAACAGCCCTGTACCAAAGAGCATTCTCATAACAGTCAGAAAGTAAAAGTTTTCTTGTGCTGCAGGTTTTATTGCTGTTATTATCTGCAGAAAATTAATAGTCTCACTTTTACAAAGTAGATCCAGCTTGCCATGGATCCAAATTTAAAAGGACTTGAGAATCTTGCCTTTGACTCAAATCCTGATGGCTTCCTCCCTTACGTTTACACTTGTAAATATTATTCTGATGCCAGAAAACCTGAGATTTTGAGGGTTTTGGATGTTGTAGTGTTTATTGCTTATGGTATTTTTAAATACTATAATTAGAAGAAGAATCTCTTTCCTACTTTTTGCTCATATTGCCCTTGTGGAGCTGATGCAGCAGGAGTCACACGGAGGTGTTTTTTGCCAATTCATCCATCTGCAAGTTACTGATTGAGCTAATAACTTGAACATTGCAAGACCTGTATTTCTGATTGATTCTGCCTTGACTTTCAGGCTGCAAATTGCATAGGTAGTGATGGAAATTAGAACATTCTTTTTCTACTTGTATCACAACAGTGTCTGATAAGAACTGAAAGAGAAACTATATAATGTCACCGTGCAGAATAAAGCCACACTTCCATTTGATTCTGCATACGCATATACTCTCTTTAATCACAATTGATTTCTGTATTTGCTTTTCTCTACCATAATGTGATACAAAAATTTATAAACTGATCTCTAATACAAAGGAATTCTGTTTGAATAGTGAGGTCTTTGAAATGGGTGACTTCTATGAAGAAACAACAGCTATTTTTGAAGCAAAGAAAATGTCTTTAGAAACTGAGACACAAGATGAAGATGACCAAATGGGTGATCCAGATGTAATAAAAATGGCTGTTAGATTTGACAAGTAAGCACACAAATTAAGTTTTTCACTATCTTGCATCTGTGAGTAGCAACTGTGAGTTTGACAGTGCCTGACAGTTTTTGAAAATAATTATTTGCAAAACAGCACTTACTGAGTGAATTTTTATGAGGCCATATGTGTACATCATTACATAATCACCACTCTTCCTGTGCTATTTGGCTGTTGTAAGATGTTTAGTCCCAGGCTCTCTATTACTTATCTAATGAGGGAACAGCATTTTTCTCATAATTTGAGTTGTAAAGTTAAACCTCAGATAACTGGTAGAAGTAATATAATAAACAGCACTGTCTGTTTTAAAATAGAACTTCGTGCACAGTTGTTGACCACAAATTTTTCTGTTTAGGCGAGAATATCCACCACAGATTACTCCAAAAATGTATCTTCTGGAATGGTGTAGGAAAGAAAAGCATCCTCAGCCTGTTTATGAAACTGTGAGTCAATGAAGAAACCCTTTCAAAACTCTTCCTCTGCCTTGTCTATGAAATTAGATATTTTAGGACTCAAGGCAGTGAGGAAGTTCTGCTTCCCAGTCTGGCACAGCTCTTTGCAGAAGCAGCTTCAGAAATGGTAACGCTCATAGGCATGAAAATAGTAGCTTATTTTATTAGAAAATAAAAAATTAAAAGTCAGACCTTCCATCTGGTTTTGATTCACGGGTGAAAGAAGTTGCTGTAACTGTAGGTCATATAGGAGCCCATGACTGACTTTCTTTTACTGCTGCTGCGAAGTAAAGAATTTAGACTCAGAATGCTTTCTCTGTTGTTGGACACGGTTATGGGTAGGAACTGTATGGGACAGGAGCAACTGTTTTGTTAGATGGGGACATTATTTGATTATTTTTTATTTTTGCAAAGCAAAATATTTGCAATTTGGACAATTTCTTATATTTGACTGTTAAATATGTAAGGTTAAATTTGTGGTGTGAATTACAGTAATTTTAAAGCTGTTACTTGTTCTTGTCTCTACACTTACCAAAGAATCCTGATGATGTTGTTTCTTCTGTAAATTACATGACTGCTTTTTGATACCCCACTCCCTTTTAATTTTTTTTTTCCCACAGATTCAAAGACCATTGGATAGATTATTCTGTTCAGTAGTGACAGTAGCTGAGCGAAAATACCAGTCAACTCTGTGGTAAGCTGTCCTTAATGGTTTTTCCAGCTGGATTTTTGTTTCTGAAATGTTGCTTAAAATACTTGCAATATTAAAAAACTTGCAATAAAAGGGCACTCCAGTCTATTTCAGTGCTTTGATATAGGTCAATTAAAAACTACGTTCTAAAGCTACCTCTAGGAGGGAGAAAGGTTTAAAAATTTCTGAGAATTGAATGTGACAAGAGGAAGTAAGTGTTAGCATAATCAAGTAAATGAATACCAGTTTTAATTCACTTCGTGTGTTAGTCCACATGTTCTGTTGGAAGGGGTGCAAATATGTGACACGGTTCAGTTCTGTATGTGTTGAGTTCAGAAACTAACCAAGGGAGGCAGAGGGGAATGTTGGGGGAGGGAGTGTCTTCGGCCACCACAGCAGATCCATTCCCAAAAAGAAGTCAGGATTAAGTGTCTACACATAGTGAAAGAGAGGACAGTGCAGTGGCTTCTTGGGGATCACAGTTAATTAGCAGTTACATTCAGGGCTGTTCTAAAGTTTCACAACGCTATTTTGTACAATCATCCATTAATACTGGCGTTGACTTGAGGTATTTACACCTAAGTTGATCTTGATTTAACTGCAAAGTTAGAGCTCAGCATTGAACATTTTAAAGAGGACAAATGCACACAACAATTGCTGCCTTGCAGTTTTTCTGTTCAGAGACTTTGGGAAGTTAAGCTCAGCTGATATGAAAATTTGAGAAGAAAATGCTTTCAAATACTGCATCTCACAAGTGGGTGATCTGCAGTACCTCCCAGAAATGATAGAATTTTTATTATTATGGGACAGTTCCTACTTTTGTCAGCATCAATAAACTTGTTCGCCTGCCAGCGTATATTTAAGTCTGAGTCTCTTTCAAGAAAAGTGATCCTTCGTAACTCAGTTAGTTTTGTTTAGTGATCAGATTTGTAAAAGTTAACTTTCTGAGGATTGCAACCACTTGGGCCAAACACATGTTGACTTTGTACCTTTGAAATGAAGAGTGAGACACAAGACCTGATAGAAACAGAGTTTCAAGGAATATTACATCAGGAGTGATGCATCAACACTTGACACCTAGCAAGATTCAAATAATTTCTGGAACTGACCTATTTTGTTCTTCTGCTATGAGATGACTACAAATGCTGTTTGTTTATGATGTTGCATCAGAGACAGGAAATTCTCTTGGCAGTGTAGAGACTTCAGTTTCTGCTTTTACCTGTGCTCTGTCTGCTTGCTCTTCAGGGACAAGTCCAAGAAACTAGCAGAACAGGCTGCAGCTGTTGTCTGTCTGAGAACATTGGGTGTCCCAGAGGGAAAGCTGTGTGAGGGGGAAAATCACCTGATAAACAAACGCAAGAGGGAAGACCAGGAGCGATTGAATAACAGAGACCATGGAGAAGATCTTGCTGAGCCTTCCCATAAAAAAGCTAATTTTATTGAAGAAACTTCTGACAAGAATGTGCCTGAGATGCCACGATAGCATGGAAATTAAGAGGTTTCATGCCTATGCAGCTACAAATTAGGTCCTATTTGTATATCTTGTTGTTCGCATTTCAGTTGGATTCTCTCAGAGACAGATAAATTCCCCAGGTATGAAAAATGCCAATGAGATGTTTACTGTTCACCACTCACTATGTCCCTATAGTGCCTTTCAGACAGGATAAATTAGGAACTTGACTTTAAAGAACACGGAGAAAATTATCCCAAATAATAAATTTTTTTCAAATATCAGGTATTTTCAAAGCAATTTTGTCACTGGTTTTATTATTTATTTTTAGGAAGTCTGTGGTGTGCTGGTAAGCAACGTATTAATATATCACCCATAAGCAGATGGATTCCTTGTGCAACTATGTCGTTAGAAAAATTGATGTAGGAAAATAATGAGTTTTATGCATGTCTTGCAAGCTTTGTTTATGTCCATCAGGTATCAAGAAACAGTTTTTGCAGACAGAAGGACTTCAAGTAACACTAAGCATTAAAATAACATTCTTCTTTCATAATTTCAACTACATTTTTCCCTTCAGAAACATGACAATAGAATTAACCATCCTTTCCTGGTCCTAGGTATTACAATCATGCCTTTCCAGTGGGAACTGAAGCCAAGTCTGGTAGCCATGAATTTGCTGAAGGAAGGCACTTGCAAGAGGTTTTATTGTTTTGAACTTGAAAGTCCTCGTAAATGTCTACAAGTGTATTACTTGCAATAATGGGCTTCCAAATATGGCCTTGTATGTTTTTGAAATGTGACCTCGTTTGTCTCAGTAATTAGCTGTTGGTCTCAATCAAAGATACATGTTCTCTTCTTCATTTTCCATGGTCACAACTTCCTACTGAAGTAAACTATAAGTACATGCTATATGCCAAGAGAGGATACAGACCCAGTCTGATTCACGGCAATCCAGCTGAGCTTGTCTAATTTAAATTAGAGTTCTGAATCCCCAGAAGAATGCCAGAAGAATTCAGGGATTTCAATTACTAACAGTTTATGGAAACAGTGGTTTAGTTTCCCTTAACAGCATGAGGGATCATGAGATTATCAGTTCTGGTCTGAAAACAAAATGACAGGAATATATCATGCCATGATCTCTAAAGTACTTTGTATAAAAATGTACAAAATACAATTAATTTGGATGTTCAGAAATACTCTTCCTGTATAAAATTTCAAATCTTTTCCTCAATTAATAGTGCCAACACTAAGCCATTCTTTTAAAAAGGAAGAACAGTATCTCACCAGTTCAGAGCTGTGAAATTAAATAGTTGTGTATTCAGAGATAAAATGTCAGCTGTTCACATCAGAGTAATTTATAGTAAATGTATGCAGTCTAAGAAGAAGAAAGTTTTTTATGTCCATTTTGGACATTGCAGTAAATGCAGTTAAATACACTTACATTTGATATAACTTAAGTGCTACTCCAAAGCAGCAAAAGAATTTGCAGTATTAATCAGAAATTTCTGGTGTAGGAATTTTCCTATCGTGAGTTCTGTCTGGGTATCTTGTTTTTGTCAGAACTGTTTGGGGCCATCAACATAGAGAAGACATTGTTGTTAGGTCCTGTTAGCAGTGTGACTTCCAAGGTCTAATATAACAGAATCAGAGAATGTTTGGGTGTAGATAGAAAGGACCTCTGAAGATCATCTGATCCAAACCCCATGCTCAAAGAAGGGTGAACTGGAGCAAGTTTCCCAGGACTGTGTCTAACTGGGTTTCGTGCATTTTCCAGGACTGAGACTCCACAACATCTCTTGGCAACCTGTTCTGGTGTTTGAGCACCCTTATGATAAACAAAAGTAGGGGGTTCTTTTTCTTCTTCTGCACAGAATATCCTGTATTTCAATTTATGCCCATTGCCTCTTGTCCTGTCACTTAGAAGAATCTGGCTTTGAATCTTGTCATCATTGTCTGTCTAAAACGAAAATTAAATCTTTGGATATTATAGCTGATGGTGCCTAAATACAATGTAGACTTGTATGGCAGCAATTGCTATGGATTGGTGGAAGTTACAATGGATTGGGAGCCAAGGCCCTCATAACAGTACTTGTACCTTTTTTTATCCTCCTCATATTTTGTCACATGATGCGAATACTCATCCTTCTGCCTCCTTAGTGAGGTGCAGCCTACATAGACTTTTTGTATTGTTTCCTTCCAGCGAGTGACTTAGTGCAATTCAATCCTTAATGCACAGGGTTATGGCAAGAGCCAGGTGTTCCAGTGGTGCTTGAGAATGTGGAAATCTTGAGTTCATTTGAACAGCTGAGCAGATTTCTGTAGCATGCTGTCAGAAAGTCACATGGAACTGTAGTTGGAGTTTGATACCTAAACAGAGGTTATGTGAGTACCCAGCGTGTAGGTGCTTTACCAGCAAACCATGGTTTGGTTTGGTTGATGGAGAGAGTTGGATAACACTGGCTACGCAGTACACTGTGAGCTGAAACAAATGTTGTGTTAACACAAGTCCGCGAAGTGTATATATTGTATTTAAATTAAATCAAATGGGTGCTAGAATTTGGGGGGATTTTTCTGTTTTCTAATAAGTGCACGTTTTCAAATCCTTCCTGAAATTATTACATGGTTGCCAATGTTTAGCTCACTGCACTGGTTGTACACAATAATGGCGCTGTCTGTGCTATAGTTATGGATAGGGCAAACAGAGCCTGTAAAAGTGAGAGTGAGGAATGAGCTTTCAATGCTAAATATAAAAGGACTGTAAATTTTGGCAAGTGGCTAGAAAGCATAAAATGTTTGACACACTCCTTATCAGTCTCAGAAATTACCAAAGAAAAGTTGCAATTGTATACATGTCTATGTGTGTGTCAGAATGTTGTGATTTAATGACTTTCTGTTACATACTTAAATCTGTTACAACTAATGTATGATGACTTATCCTACTTCGATCATTCAATTCACCCAAACCAGATAGAATAATTGTATTTATCACGTATGTTCCCTTTTCAGCACTGATTTTAAAGTAATTACTTCAATGACCAGGGCTTTCCTCCTAGAAATCGTTCTGTTCACATTACTTTAAAAGGGCAAACTACACTGGTGACTCTGTATTAGTTTCTCCTGTATTAGCTTCTTTTCTCTGCTGTACTTACCATAAACGGAAGGTGGCAGTTTTTTATTTTTCTTCTGAAAAATATGCTGACTTCTGCAGTATTTAACTGCAGATCCAGCCATTGCACTACTGCATTCTTGCATAGGGTGGCAATTGAGACCACAGTTGGGTTAGAGGATATTTAGCCTCACTTTTCAGGATTTTTTCTTCTCAGTTTTAATGTGGTGTGAATATGGTACTTGGTCAATATTGATCAGAACTGTGCTCTATTTTAAGTATTTGCTTAGTGAAAATGTTTCACTGTTAATCATATGGAACTCAGTGACACAACTGGTTTCTTCTGTCCCGGGGCTACTGTCAGCGAACAGAAAAGCAGTTTTATTTTTTACTTGATACTGATGCTGCAGAAAGTATTTGTAATGACACCTGCCAAAGTATGGTCCACGACTGTTGGCAGAACTGTAGCTTGTCCTCCCTGTAGCCAACATGTACTCTGATTACTAGAAACCTGAATGGGAACACAGAGATATTTTTACTAGCCTTTAGCATGGATGCACTCACTGTGGGGCTACCTCCAGGGCCTTGCTGGTTGGAATGCTTTTTGGAATGTCCTGGGCTCTGAGCCCAACCCCGCCCTGGAATGTGAGGTTAAATGTTGGCGGTTCAAATACAGAGTCTGAATATCGAAATCCTAGAGTTCCCTTGTACTGCAATTTCAGAAACTGGCAAGTGAACCACATGTCAGCTCAGCTGCTCGCTGATTCAAAGGATGAGCATGCCTTAGGCTGCTGGGGAAGGAGGGGGAGGTAGGATGCTGTTTGCTTT
This sequence comes from Lophotriccus pileatus, assembly GCA_035583135.1. Lineage (NCBI taxonomy): Eukaryota > Metazoa > Chordata > Aves > Passeriformes > Tyrannidae > Lophotriccus > Lophotriccus pileatus. The sequence goes on from JAWWES010000021.1 coordinate 11,322,646, forward strand.
GGTTTGCCTGTTACGACCTGCAGAAGAACATTCTTTTCGAACATGTCAACTGGCAAGATTGCAAGAGGTCCCAAACAGGTGTTAGCTAGAAAGAAATCTTAATTCACAAAAGCATTTTATTGCTAGTTCTTTAATCAAACCTAGGAGCTTAGCATAATGGGAAATGTTGCTTTATTAAACGGGAGTCTGCTTATATTTGGACTCCGAGTCAAGACATGATGTCAGTGAGATGGCCTGGAAGGTTTAAGTTCCATCTGTACCACAATGCAGGAGGCCAATGTTTGAGGCTTTTATTCAGAGTTGCTGATGACGAAGCTGATGAAAAACATTAAAAGCTAAACATGAAAAGCAAGTCTTTGTTGAGGAGGGAGTGCCTTATGTATTGTTAAACAAGTTGCCTAGGTCAGTTAGGGAGAAGAGCTGAGCTCCAGAGGGAGTCTAGTTCAGTCATCCGTGCTCGAAGGAGCACTAACCTCAGTGGCTTTTATGAGAGAGGCTTAAAAATACACATCACTTGTGGTGTTCACTTAGCTCCCACATGAAACTATTGCAGAGGTTAATGTGAATCTGCTGTTAAATATCTATTAGTTAAATAAAGAAATACTTTTCCCTTGCCCTGGCATGGTGGAAGAGTTTCTGTTTTTCATTTTTAGAAAATTGTTGTCTGAGAGATATCCTCTTGTGAGAGTTTACAGAGTAAAAAGAGAGTTTACAGAGTTAAGAAAGTAGTACAAATCTGACACTTTACTAATTTTAACTTAATTCTCCTTTATAAGATCCATACATTTTTAATGTTTATGTCATTGTGAAAAATGAAATTAATATTATCTATGTATAATTGTGAACACGGATTTTTTTGATTATTGCACAGAGCTGATAGAACTGGATTTGAATACAGATCTTCAACTTTTTAGCACTTTTAAAACGATATAAACATGCTGCCCTTCCTAGTCCCGTTTTCTGTTGCTTTGCAACTTACCTATGCAGTGTTAGGCTGCTGCATGTGCCATGCATGCCTGTGTACTTGCCACTGTGCACAGGTGTCAGCAAGGAGTGTTAGCAGTTTGTCAGAGAGCTTTATGTCAGACTTCTTAAACAGAAACTGATAAAGTGGTTTCCCTCATTGTGGTCTGAGAAAAGTGAGAGTTACAAAGATATTAAAAAAAAAAAAAAGTATGTTTTTGACTTTTTAAATTTCCAGTGTTGGAAAAGATTATCTTTCTGAGGTAAAAAAAAAAAAAATCAGGCTCTAATCAAATTTCATTGGGAAGCTTCTTGCTGACTTACCTTATTTGATTCAGTGTATGCTTATTTACTTAAGAAATTAACTACTGCATTTTTCTTTGTGTTTCTCTGGTAGCAAAAACTGTGTTGTAGTTTACTGTTTCATTAGCTCTTTGAATCGTTGTAAAATTTAAGGCAAATTTCCTGGCCATCTGCGTATCTGTTCTAGTTACATACTCATATAGAAATCCCCAGCAACAAAAAATTTAATAGCTGAAACCATTGTAATTGTTTTCTTCTGTGCTGAAATAGAGCCAAATCCTGAACACCAGGCAGAACATAAGTAAACACGTCTAAAAAGAGGTACCTACGTGAACCACAAAACCCATGAGATCTGTCGAGTGTTAAAAACGCTATGAGACAGTTTCACTCAAGCAGAAGTGTACATTTATTTCCCCTGTATGGCATACAAAAGGGGTTTTTGTAAGGATTTGGGGTTTTTTTCAGAAGTTAATTGAACATTGGGTGTTCAGATCCTTACGTGGGAATAAATGGAAGATGGAGTGTTCACAAGGGCATCAGAATGATATGATTTCAGAGAGGTGGAATACTGAGACTGCAGGATTAAGCCAGTAAATCACTGTACAGTTAGTTTCAGATGCCTACCTGTCATATAAGGGGCATGGTAATTCTAGTTTACTGTGCTGCCCTGTGTCATTCTCTTACTACAACTAATAGCAGCTTTCATATTTTGCTCTGCCTGAACATGGAAAACAGTTGTAGTTCTTAGAAAGTTTATAGCCCCTAGAAATATTGCATTGTGAATACTGAATTAGCAGTGATTTAATTAATTACCTTCTCTCCCATTAAGTTTTATCAGCATGGCAAATGTTGCAGTGTAGGCTATAAAATCCATTTGCTCAGTAGTATGGGTGCTGTGCAAGACTAGGCAGCGTGACTTGAGAGTATGCATGTCCTGTAATGACAGCAGTGCTGGGTTAAGGGATGAATAGAAAGGAAAAAAAAAGAAAACTAGTCACTAATGTCTTTCTGTACAGTAGTACTGATACAGCACTTAACCTGTAGATTCAGCATATACCTGTTTTCTTCTTGTTCATATTCAGTGTTTTAACTCTTGAGAGTCCATAGGAGGATTCTCAATTCTTTGTTAGAGGCAAAATGTGTAACACAGCATTTATTTAAAATGGTACCTTATGCCACGGAAGTGAACACAGCTCAAAGTATGACTGTGGATAGAATTTCCATTTAATTTTGCAGAGAAACACGCTGAAGACAAACAGATTTGATCTACCTCCACTTTGTTATTTTCTTCATACTTCTTAATTAAAAAAAAAAAGTAATTTGGATGAAGAGGAGATTTTACAGAAAGAGTTGATTTATTTTCATGAAAGGAAGAGCTAACCTCATCCTGTTAGAAAACATCTCACATCTTCACCTCTCACCGCCTCATTCCTATTGTGTACTATTTTCCTCTCGGCCCACCCTGTGAGTTCACTGGATCACCCGTTCAGAGAGAACATTTCACCCACACAGTTCACTCTTCTCACTTCCCCTGTACTTCAGCACCCCGCACACACACTATCATTGTACTGACATGGATCCTAAACTCACAGAAAACAGCTAACTGGATTTCTTGCATTAGTAATTTTTATGGGCTGTGACTAGAACTGTGACTTCAGCTGATTTTCACTAAACACAGCTCGGCTCTTGGAGAAGAATCTATCTGCAGCTTTTTAACAGATTTTGGGATACCGAAAAAGCTAATCTTATATTGAGGCTACTCTTCGCTTAGGTCAGTGTGGGTAGGGAAGAGAGGGTTTTCAAATGGTAATTCACAATAGTTTCTGCTGAGTTGTTTTCTTAGCCTCACTAAGCTAAAGTTAGCTTTTGTAAATACCTTTTTTTTCTTCCACCTCAGTATTTAGAGTAGGCATGTCAAGTGTTTTTATCTGAACATAAATAGTCACCTTGTTAATCCTCGGTTTTCCCTTGCAAACCGTTCTTGCATCCTTGGGTGAACTAAAATCAATTTGGGATTTAGCTGTTGCACCTGAGCAGTATTGTGCAAGTATTGACTTCCATTCAAGAAGGCATTTAGCTGGGATGACAAAGAAGTGCATCCCTTGTCTTCCCATCCTTGCTTCGCAAAGGTTGTTTCTGTAGGTGGAGCTCATTCCGCAGTGCAGGCACTCCTTCCCTGAGGTCCACAGTGCACAGCTGGCAGCATTCAACACTGGGGCCAATGTTGGGTTTCCTTACATTAGTCACTTACGTTGCATCTGAGGTCCTCAAAAACATGTGCATATCCCTTCAGCAGGGGCATCAGCACAGGGCCAGAGCAGACCTGAGAGTAGCCACCACTTTTGCTGGCTCCAACAAAACCTCACAGCAACACCTGCAGTGCCTTGCTTGGCATGTAAAGACAGGCTAGAACAGCAGTGTAGGGAGAATACTTCTGATAAATTATACAAGTGGAAAACTCACCTGAATAGGGGGCCTCTTGCTCTAGCAGCCTGCACTCACAATAATACCTATGCACATAGTAAGGATATTTTAAATAAAGTAGAATGAGCTGCTGGGTACATTCCAGTTCTTAGCATGAAACTTCCTGTTGACAACCTCAGTGAAAACACCAGTGGCAGAAAAAGAGGAGGACAACTAAAATACTTTTTAGTCCTCTCAAGTACAGTATCTCCAGATGAAGACTAAGGGTCAGTGATAAGGGCATCTGTGCAGTTTGTACTGTTACTGTCTGTGATGTAGATGATCTCCTAAAATAATATACTAATTTTCATTCTTTGACATGTCTATGCATATTAGCACAGAAATTAGTGTGATAGGAAGATGCCGACCAATACATGCAGTTATCCGTTATGCTTCCTTGTGATTGAAGAAATGGAACTGGGAGATGTCTGGCATATTTCTGTCCAGTATACTTCCCATTTATTCACTGCTTGATATTTTGCAGACAAGTTCATAAGCTTTGCATAGCTATTAAATTTATTCTATTAATTTGTATAGATTATTTAATGAACAATATACAGTACTGAGCTCTGTCAACAACTTGTGTTTATGTATCAGAAATACAACCCCAGTGCATGGTGAACTGCTGTAGTTTAACATAAAACTAGCATCAAGAGGATCTTCCTTGATAAGTGAGGAAGTGGCATGATCTGTCATTAGTTTCCTTCTAACGAGAAGCAGGTATCTTCAACCACATCTTTAGACTCCCACGCCACTGTGGAGATCAAGATGTTAAGCTTGGTTTATTTTAAAGGTCATCCTGTGAGATCTCACACACAATTTCTAAGCTATAAACAAAACATAACTCCACAAAAGGAAAATGCAGATTATCAAAAGTGAGTGAAACTTAACACAGTGTCTAAAAATAGATTCCAGCATTACATTTCTGATTTGAAAACATCAGCAGTTATGCACAAGTTTGGGTTTTTTTCGTTGATATGGATGAAGTTCAGGTCTGTGTGGAATATAATTTTATTATCTGTATTACAGCAAAACCCAAAGTAGGCCAAGTGTTAAGACTGTATGGAGCATCTGCTGTGAAGAATTTACCATCTAAGAGAACAAGGATGAACAGTAGAACAGACAGGATATAACCATATAAAGGGTGAAAGACAGGGAGGAGCACAAAGCTGACTGACCCATTTTTCACAAGAATAAAGGAGACCTGGAGTACATATTTTTATGCTTTTTAAGCTCTCTGTGACAGATAAGGATGGATGTGGTAAAGGAGGAGGAAGCTCAAAGTGGATTCATGTTATAATCAAGACATGGGAGAAAGAAAAACTTTATGCAAAGCAGCAAAGAATGTGTTGTGGGTGAACTGGTGAGACCAAAGTTAAAATAGTCAGGGATCTGGAATTGGTGTTACATAAAGGGATATAAATGTCAGAGTAAATGATTTACCATCTCCGTGAGTGCTTTTATTGGTGATTCAGGTACGGTTCTGAGATCCTGGATGATGTCCTGAATTCAGATCTGTCCACTATAACTATGGGAAGTAGTGATATAGTTTCTTACATATGATTGTTGACAGGAGATTGTTTAAAATGAATATCAGCATTGTTTCAAATTTTCACTAGTTGACTATAAAGCTTTAGACTGAATTACTTATAAAGGATGAAATGCTGGTTGAATTAGATGGATTAAAGTAACATACTTTGGATCCAAGTTCTCACAAACCTAAAAGCTATTTAGTCAAGGAATTTTGCCTCAAGCTTTTTCCTGTTTGAAATTTTTAATTTGTGTGCCTAAGAAGGAGCTGATATCCAGTACTTCATGATGACTGCATGAGATTTTTCATGAAATGTATTACATGTAATTGAGGTGGGATGTGAACTGAAGAATGCTGAAAAGGGGTTTCGAATGACCATCAGTTAAGGAAGTTGCTGCCTGTTCTTGAGCCTCATCGGTGTATTGGAATGACACTGTTTGAACTATGTTGTCAGTATATTCTTGGCACTAATTATTCTTGAAACAAATAACACACATTTCTCAGAGACATGCAAAGCTACTGGATGAACTACTATAGCATTGAATTCAAACATGTCAAATGCTTTCTTTCTTGAAAGGAATAGTGTGGAGATAACTAAGGCAAGGGACTGTGAAAGCTGACTTGACATCTATTCTGAGGTCTTTCACTGATCTATGCTCACTCACCAGTAATTTCACCCCATTACAATTCCAGATCCTCTGTTAGCATGGACACCAGTGTGTGTTTTCAAGGCTCACATGATACCTGTGGTTCCAACCAAGGTATCTAGTCGTTGCCTCTGGCTTCTTGTTGCAAGCTCTTTCACTTATTACCTCCTCCCTTTTGCCAGCACAGGCACTTGCTTGAGATTGCTTCAATTCCCTGATGTGATTCACTCTGGGACCACAAAAGCACAACAGCAAAGATGGCACCTTGGAGAGAAAGGGTACCTGGGAACTGAAAGCGCCTAAGGAGTGAAAATGGGAACCGCTTCATTCAATATTTATCACCTAGGAAAGGTCAGTATAGTCACAGCCTCATTAACTTCAGGCCCAGAGAAGAACTTCCTGGCAGCCTAACCTTTGCATTTATGGATCTTGTTTATGGGCAGGGTTCATATTAGTCAAATGAGACTTGTAATTTTTGCATTAAATTGTCCATACAAGTGATGAGAAGCATGGCAACACAACCCTCCTGAACAAGAACATGGTACCTTGGGAGACAGTTTGCTTTGTAAGTTTGGTGGTTTCTGGGAGCAGCCAAGACAAATGGTATTTCCATATAACTGAAGTTGTATTGTTAAAATACCAGTTACAATGACTGTCTACTGGCAGAACAGCTGGACCGAAACAGATCCTGGAGCTGGCTCAACTTCTCAAGTATTTATTCACTTTTGCAGAACATCATGCACCCCTGCAATGAAATCTGTGCTGCAGGGGTTCTGCTAACAACAGCTGACACAGCTGCTTTACAGCCATGCTGGCTGTGCTTGCGTGAGCTGAGCTCTAAAAATGCCTACAGCGTACATCACCTCTCATGGGGAATTGGTGGGCCAGTATCTGTATTATTGAATGGTAAAATAGTTCTAGTCCAGGTGACTGCCCATTGATTTTGATGCATATGGCAGCAATGCGAGTTTGTGATGGAAATCTCTGTTTCTGAGCCTAGATTGTGTTTTTAGAGGAGACTGTATCTTTTAAACCCTAGACATTTTATTGCTTCTTGCTAGTTCTCAATAGGGATCATGGCAGCTGATAAACAATTCAGTCAAGGGTAGAATCTAAAATTAAATATCTTGTTTTACCTCTTTTGTCCTCACACTATTGTTTCCTGAAAACAAAGAGCATTTTGAAATAATTATTGAAACTACAGCCTACTTGTAAATGTTTGTCTAGTAAATTAATGCTCTGAAGAAAGTTTGGATTAGTGCCTACATAGGCTGATGTCCTCTGACTATGATTCAGATACACTGTGGTCAAGTCAAGTTTACAAGCGTGTCTTGTGAAGTCCATTTAGAAAAGTACCCTGGACCTCCTGCCCCTGCATCTCACTTTCAGTTCTGCAAGTGCCACTGTGTGTACAACCCTTTGGCTATGTAGTCCAGGGAACTGATGCAGAGCAAAAACAAGCCCACAAGATAGAGTGGTTTTGTTGGGCGGAATTTTTTGATAACTAAGGGCCACTGATGCCAAAAGAACCACTCATGAACCACTTTCATTCTCATCTAGGATGCCTTTGAACCAGATTATATAGTTCCTGTGCTATCCAGGGCCCCACAGTTCACATTACCAGTTGCTTTGGGCAATGTCTCACTCTAAAATGAGAGATGAAAACAGATACCTTTTCAACACAGAAGTGGTGGCTGTAAGTATTTAAAGGGTAGATATTGGCAACTACAAATGAGCTGAAATGGAAGCTAAGTGGATTCTTGCATGTCTAACAGACAAACAGCATTCCTGTACAAAGTGAGTTGTCTCTCCTGGCAGGAAGGCACTCAGTTGTTTCTTGACTGTGTAACAGATGCTGTGCCTCTTCTCTATGCATGTAGGACAACAGCATTTAATATTTGGAGGAAAGTTGCTCTGCAGCAAAGAAAATTTGTGGCAATTCAAAATGTGGAAAAGAGATCGAATAGATTTCATCTTGCAGCAGTTTCTGAGTTAACTGGTTTTATTGTAAGGGATTGTTTTTAAAATAGAACTGCCAGAGGCTAAACTTTGCAGATCATTAAAATATAAATACATTTTTCCAAATGGTCATCAGTTCCTCTCTTTAAAGAAACTGCTATACAGTTTCTAGGGTTTCCTAGTAAGATTTCACTCCTTTCTTCTAAATTATGGTATTCATTCACTTTGTGTCAGGGTATTAATAGCCACAGTAACTAACTCTCAGTGAGAACCTTGTCAAGTCCTAGAGTAACACGAGCCAACAAAAAGGAGCATTTTTCTTTTATTTCTTTCCTATGGTTCTCTGATAATTTGCCACAAAAAGCATATTATTTTGACAGAACCAGGTGAGGCAGTGGTTCTATGTGTATTCAGACTGTCAAATCTGAGAGGACTGGCAAATACAGGCAGTGTGAAGGAGTTCATCTTTTAATACAGATCAGCTGCAGGTCTGACCATGTCCTCAAGTTCAGTAATAATCCCTCTCAGATCAAGGCAGGGAAGACAGAAGCTCCATTCCCGAAGTGCCTTGAGATACAGAGGCCAAATGAATACTCAGCTTATGGTCCAGTTTCTGAATGATAAACTTGGAGTTCTGATTGCTCTAGACAGACAAGTATGATCCTTTGCTTTACTTGGTTATGAATAAAGCCAAGGTTTACAGAGAGATTCTCCGTCCTGAACTGGTCTCAGAGAGCATAAGGAATGGAAAAAATGTATGGGGAAGGGAAAGGTTCAGGGGAAAGAATTGAGAGAAAACTTGTTCCAGGATCCACACTAACCTTTTCTCATACTCTTTGATGATTCTCCTGAGACTCTTATTATTTTCTGAACAACCAAGGTGTTGATATCTTACACAGTATATCTTCCTGAAGAGTCCAGGTATTTCTCACAGCAGCTGGAGTAGGGAACAGACAAACACAGTTGTTTGTGAACCCCATAACGCATCTGGGAAAGCATATAAACTTCTGTGACATTATTCACTCTTAAACTTGAAGGCAGATTGGCAAAAATACAGTTGGCTCTGGTCTCCATGTTCCTACCACATCTGTATAAACCTAGATAAGATAGAAATTCTTTTAAAAGGATGTATGCATTTGAGTTTTCATCTGACTTCTGGCTCCAGGTTTTTGTCTACAGATTAAAAAACCACAAGCGTGCAGGATTACCAAGAGTAGTTTCTAAAGGGAAAGACTGGGGAGGGAAGGATGAAAACAAAAATGTGCCTCTGTTCCCTAAAACAAAAGCGCATTCTTTGAAATCTCTTTATAGAAATTCTAAATAGGGAGCATATACCCTGGTCAGTATGTGAAAGATACTTAGTCTACTCCCACTGCCCTTCAGAAACATTAGCGGGCTCTGGCAGCATCACTGGGGAGGCTGATATGACCTGTAAACAGGCTAACTGCTAGGGATTACCTCCTACCTCATGGAAAAACAAGTACTCTATTATATAGAGTAATAATTCAGCCTTGTATTCATCAAAGTGAGGAATAAGCAGCTGCTTAACAGTTCTTTTTTGAGTGTTATGGAGTTTTTAAAATTTTGCCTATGAATTTTTAAATACAAATACCTATATTGTGTATCTGGTTCAGGGATAGGCAAACATGCTGGATTGTGGAAGTTTATACATTTATGTAGGGTTATAAAATAGTCTGCATATTTTTGTTTTTAATTTTCCAATAAACTGCAAGAGTCAGTAACAACAAGCTTGTTCATACAAAAGCAGCATGCAATTGCAGATGTATCTGGGGCGAAAGGGAGAAGGAGAGACCCCCTTGGAGAGTGTGTGTGACCCTTTTTAAGTGGATATCTCCTTCCTTGGTTCTCGTAACATAAGTCTGATTTATAGGTGGATGTTCTTTTTTTTAAGAAAAGGGCAACACCGTATAGTTTGTGGGCAGACAAAATGCCAGCTGAGCTGTGAGTTCTGAACATATAACATGACGCTTTAAAAATTTTGAAATTTTAGCAAGGACTGTCTCCACCGTACGAGCCCAGATTTGCACATACAGTGAATGTGCTGTAATATGGATTGGCAAAGAAGCAGCTAAAAGTGCATATTTGCAAGGAAGTCACTGTATTCCACTCATGGGACCCCTATGGTTTCAGTTTAAAAGAGTACCTAATTATTTGAGGGACACGTTTTGTTGCCATCTTTAACTGACATCTTTGTGCTTCCCAAGAATTCTCCTTAATTGGATGCCTCAATAAGTAGCAGAAACATCTTATGGTCAGACAGGATGGCTGCTGCAGTTTGATGAACACTTTTTCTGGTGTCAGTACTCCTCAGTCTCTGACTGTTCATTCCCCGCATCACTGTCCCTGTCTCACTTGCTTAAGTGTGATTACTTATGGAATTCTGTGGTAAAACAGATTAGGGAGTTGATGCAGGTTAAAACCTGTGTTCTCCACACCACTTCCACCACCCCCCCAAAGAGTTCTTTGGGGTCAACAAGGCAGAAAGAAAAGGAAGGAACAAGGAGCCTTGGAGGCAAGTCTGGTTTAAGACAGCACTGCTGGCAAAACAGTATTTCTCAGACTATGTTCTGTAGATATTAGCCTTCTTTGCTGATGTGGAAGTCTGTGACTAGAAATGTTTAGAAATGTTAAAGATTTCCCAGTAGAGCTAGTCCAAGGAAGTATAAACCAAACCCATTTGTTTCATAAACAAAACCCCAATCTGATCAGTCCAAGGGGAGAACTGCCATTATGGAAGAGATTTGCTGTTTCTCCAGCTGCCCTTGGTAAGGCAGAGCGCTCAAAATTTACATGCACCTCATAGCTTTTCCCTGCACATACGTGTATTTGTCATACAAAACTGTTGGTAAAAAAATTTAACCAAGTATTTTCTAGATTTATTTTATTATATATATATATATAAAATAAAATGATAAATCTAAAATTTTAAAACTTCAAGTTTTATTTTCATACCTAATATTGGAGACTACATCCAACTGACTTAAAATGAAAGACTGATAAGTTTCTAAGGCATGTTGGAAACGAAATGTAGGTTTAGGAAGTAATTTATTGATGGTAGGCAATTTACTCCATCCATTGCTCAGACCTTAGTCCTACTGCTGTGTGCAGTCAAGCTTCATTTCTAGGCATTGCCATAGGAACTTGGTGGTTGTCAGAGTTACAGGTCAAGTTAATTGAGAGGTGTTTTTGAATTAGTGCCATGTACCTAAAAATCAGAAGTTGTCTTTCAAGTTGAATATATGCAGATTTTTTAATCTTGTAAAATGAAAACAATTATTTCTTCTTTAACTGCATGCAACTCTTTGGTGCAAACCAAAATTTTACTTTACCATCCCATTGTCTCTTTTAGTAACAAAAGGCAAAGTCAGTTTACATAGGATGTCTCACTATAATCTTCTATATTTAGAACTGAACTTTTCCCCCACAACTCTTGAAGACAAAACACCATGTGAGAAGTTGACTACTCTCAGCTGAGAACAGAAATAAAAGTGCCAGTACCATCGCAAGTAAGCCTTTTTCTCACGAGATGGACAGCACATTTTTTTCTGCCAGAAAGCATTCAGATGCATTTCCAATCTGTTAGATGTTTATCTGAACTATACCCACATTTTTTTAACCTTTTGTAGCTTTCCTTATATCTGAGACTAAAAAGTATATTTGTCAGGGCCATGGCTTAGAAAACAGTCATCACTAGTGGACAGATTGTTTGTTTGCAGAGGTACTGGTATGAATTGTGGGGAGGGGATAAACTCATGAATTGTTGTCTGAGTGTTTCAAAGATTCTCTTTTACTTGAAGTATATTTTAGTCTGCTTTTCCTGATGATTCACTATTGCATATCACTTCTTTCAGACAATAATCTTTTGAAGTGATTATCCTTCTCTTTTCTGAGTGCAAAATGTGTCTTTAAAACTAAGGTTAACAAGAGAAAATCCTGTAGCAAATAATCCAATAGCCCTGTATTTATCCCTTGCAATAAGCCTCATGATTTACTTTTCAGACTTACTTTCTCCAAGTTTCACTGCTGATCAGCCTCATCTCAGGTTTTCTTCTAAAGTCACTATACAGCAATGTACTTGCAGCATTTATCCTTGAGATACCTCTTCACTCACAGGGGGTTGTACTGGTGTTTGTGAAGAGCATGGATCTGACAGCAGTGCTGGAGTATTTCTCTGGAGCTGTTGCCCCTCGTGGCCATGCCCAGTGACTGGGACTGTGTGTGAGGTTTTGTCTCATGACATGCAGCACTTGGCAGCAGTACTAACTTTAGATATCCTTGGCCTGTGTTCTTATTGCAGCCATTGCACCATCCCTGAGCGCTTGTGCTGACACAGCTTTGTGTGGATCCCCTCCCCTCCCCTTCCCTTCCCCTTCCCCTCTCCTCTCTTTTTTTTTAAGGAAAAGATGTGTAGGAGGCACAACAACAGAGGATCAGGAAAGGACTATGTGCAAGCCCCTTCTTTCATGTCTGTTGTGGCCCCGTTACAAAATAGGTGCATAATGAGAGAGCTCTGGTACATACCCATCAAATATCTCAGAGAATTGGCCCTGGAGCATAGGCAGGTGGGCTGTTGGTGAAGAAAACTAAGGTGATAAAGCTGTGACCACGTTACAGGTTCCATCCTGATTTTCACACGGAGTTAAGGAAGATCTGCTGTTTAAGCTGTGTGGGTTGGTGTGGCTCATTTGAACGGTAACTGAACAGGGAGTGTCACTGCTTGCTGTGTGAGCTGAGCAGGTGTCTGGGAAAGGTCCCCCTTCCCTGAGCCCAGCAGCCATCACACCAGGACATGCATCCCCAGCCTGAGAGCAAACGGCCACAGGCTGAGCGGAGCTGAAAAACCTGCCGCTCCCGAAAGAAAGTGATTCCATTCCTGCCTTATTCTGCCCCAGGCAGAAAATTAACACAGCAAAAGTGGGTGAGATGTTTCCATCCAGTTTAGTGACTTAAATCAGTTCTCTGAAGGTCATATAAGAGAAAGCATGTGGAATCCCTCCTTTCCTCGGCAGGGAAGTGTTGGACTGGTGTGGTGATCTCTCTCCACCTTGCCTGGGTTGGTTTTACAGAACAATTCATAGCAAGTTATGCTGGTTGATTTGTGACTTTTTGCTGAAAGATGTCAGTGTGCCCTAACTAAGATTTAGTGAAGTTTCATCTATTTAATTTACTACCTGCCTAAAGCCAATTACAGTTCACGTCTCTGTTTAGACTGTGAGCACTGGAGTTCACATGAAGGTGGTTAACCACGGAGTACTGGACTGCTCATGGTCCCAGGGGCCGGGACCTCCTGTCAAACAACCATCAAACTGAGCGAGCTGAGGTCCCTCCGTCGTGCCACTCGTGCTACCACATAATGAGCCAGTTCAGGGAACTGAAACAAGAAGTTGCTTTCTTTGGAGAGCTAGTTTTTAACTGGCTCGGGTCCCTGAGCTGACTTACTGTGCCGTGCTCACATCAGCACAAATCACTGAGCAGTCAAGGGGAGGGCGGAGGGCCAGGCTGTGGCAACTGTAAATTAGGTTGGCTTAAGATGTTACAGAAATACACGCTAAATGGAAGCAGAAAAAATATAAAAACTTTCCTTCCAGAAAACTGTTTTTCTTGAGTGATTGAGCCACTACCGAGAAATGCAAATATATTAAGTACAAAGGAATTTAAATCCTACACAATCCTTATTTCATTTTTAATTTTGAGTCAGTATTTGGTCCAGTTATGTTATAAATATTGAAGTGGATTTCCCCAAAAAAGGTTTATTCCGACCCTTTTGTTTAAATACCTGTCATTCTGGTGATTTTATGGGTTAATTAATTTATTTTCTGAAATGTATTTCTGGGATATTTTCCCTTTAACTACTTCAACCCATAACCTCCTGTTCTGAGAGTTACTTAACCTTTGGTCTTGTACAGTTTACTGGCAATTATTCCTTTCCTTTTAGGATTTCTTATTTTTGATTCTCTTAGCAGTATAAACCACATATAGCTACTGTTTCCTATCATGAAGCCTCACACAGTGAATTGATGTTACATTTGATTAACAGAAGAGTTTTAGATATTTCATAAAGTTACTGACACCAGAACTGCTGCACATTAATACCAAATGTTTGACATGGTTTACTGTGAGAAGAGATTGCAATCCCAGATTTAAATCATATTAAAAGATGGACTCAATTTACTTTCCAACTAAAAGACTTCTCTAGGAAAGAGTTAACATTGCTTGGATATACTATATGTAGTTCTCTGCCTTAATAAGTTTGGATTTCTTTCAAATTCTACCCTAACATTTCCTGCTTTCTACACTAATTTTAAAGTTTAATTTTAAACTCTTACAATCAGTTTTATAACAGCATCTGTATTATTTGTTAGGGAATTCCCAATGAGAAAAAGTCCAAGAAATCCAGTCAGACTGTTTTTAATACTCTGAAGGTATATAAATACCAATGTTGATACTATTTTTAGTTTGATCTTTTGTCTGATTCATTGCTACATACCAATTACTTTGTACCACGCACAGTCAGAGTCTGGTAGCTAGTTGAACTGGGTTTACAACTTTGGAGGCTGCTAGATGAATAACTTTCATGTGCTGTCTTGACTGGAAAAGATTATTTTCCAGTTTATGGTCATGCTGTAGCAGACGCCCCTCCCCATGTGATAATAAATATGAAACTGTATTCTGTGATATGGATCTTTAATATCTGGACTGTTTTTGGAAGGTGATACTGTAAAAATTTTTAAAGCATAAAATACACTTTTTCTTAACCTAGGTAAAACTTGGAGCAAGCAGTGTCCCATTTGGTGCCTCTGGTGCTTTAGAAGGCTTTTCCTTTTAATGTTTCTTGAACAACTGTATAAACCCAGAGGATTAGAGTCTGCCTGCAGGAGAACACCAAGAAGGGCAGCTGTTGTTCTCTTCAACATTTTTTTGCTGAGCCATCAGAACAGTTTAATGCTACTACAAGTTAAAAGCTCATGCATTGTAGTGACTGTGGGTGCAGACAGTGCTGTGACCAGTTCCTGCTGAATCCCTGCCCCACTGAAAGCACTTCACGGCCGATTGACTGTTTCTTCTTTTGTAGTTGTGCAAAACTGGGGAAGATATGTATGTTTTAATTCAAATGGAAAACTAAGCGGGAGATTCCAGAGACCTTTTCTTGTCTGTGTCCTTTTCTACATGATTATATTAAAACCTTTACCTCTGCAGTCTGACTATTTTCCTTGTATGTAATAGGATAAAAGGTAGATGCTGTATCAGCAGTAGCTATTTTACCTTGAAAAATTATCCATCTTTTTGACAATGTTTTGCTTGGCTTTTAACCTATTAAAATAGAAAGAGTAAAAGGGGGCAGAATAGGCAAAACAACAGTCTTTGGGCTTTTTTTCCTTGTAATTAGGTAAATTCCCAGCTGCAGTGTCTTTCTTGCTGTTTTCTTGATTTATTTTTTTTCTTTCTCAAATGGTCATCAGATTCTGCCTTTGTGAATTTTCCCCCATTGTACTATCTCTATCAAAGTTCGTTCTTGTTGTGGTAGCAATCTGGGTTGTCATCTGATTTCACTCACAAACCATTTTAGGCTTTGTAATAATACTCTAAGGTATCTATAAAAGCAATCGTTCCAGAAGCACTTGTGCCTGGAGTGTCCTTGTATATTGATATAAGTAATAATGTATCTGATACTTTTACTTTGCTTTCGCTTCATGATCTAAGAGCAAAGTACTATGAGTATAAAGTCTGTGAGGAAAGCCATGCAGTTCAATATCAGATTTCTAGACCCTCTTTCAACATGTGTGATGGTAACCACCAAATGGGAGGATTCCAACCTGCTCCATAAAGCTATAGAAATATAAAGCAGCAAACTTTATGAAGTAATGTTTGGATTACATGGCAGGATGTTAAACAAACAATAAAGCAAAGCAACGATTGTTTAAAAATATATTGAAGAGAAATATATTAAACTGTGTTTAATATGACTGCAGTAAGTTTAGGAGAGTGATGAAACTTCTTGGGGAAAACTGTAAAATGGTTAAATGAGACTGTGACCTCATTAAGTTTTTAATGTGGGTATATGTTTTTGTCAACACACACCTTGTAGGCAATTTTTTTTTAGCTTTGTAATCTTGTTATTACAAATGCCCCATTGATCAAACACTGAGCACAAGATCTAGATAGGATTGGTGTAATTAAGTTATGGCATAGGAAGTCTTAAAAGGATGACTAGATTTTCACTGAAAATTTCAAATTTATACTAGTTCAGTCAGATTGCCATCTTCTACTCTGTTTTCTGCTACCCTGTATTCTAATGTCTGAATTAGGACAACTCCTAATTGTGCTACAAAATTTTCCAATGCTATGCAATCTACTTTTGATTTTGTTTTCCTTTTAATTCCCCAGTGGCAGAAGTTTCATGTTTCACCCAAGCACTGGTAATTAGCCAAGATGTCACATATTAAATATAAGTAACCTATGACTTTGTGTGCAGAATGCAAGCCCTTTTCCTATACTACTGCTGAATTTAACTTTCTTCAACATAGGCTCTATACTGAAATATCATCTTTCTTCTTTATAACACCATTCTGCTTGCTTAAACAATGGATGTGCCTTGTTAGCTGTAAGAGACATGAAGGGAAGGCTGTGATAATTTTGTTTGTATGCCATTTGCAAATCAGCTTAAGAGTACTTAGTATACATTCACACTGATCAAAAACCTTCCCTTGCCGTGCTCCTGCTTTCTTCAGCAGCAGCTGTAAAAGGCACAACCACAGCTGCAGCCAAGGAACACTGGCTGCTCGTGCCAGGAGTCTTTGTGCTTTCTCATCTGCCCTTTCTGTGCCACGCTGGTGTGTGTGCCTTCTAAACAGGTCCAGATTCAACCACAAGTGGGAATGAGATCAAGCACATGAAATACAACCTTGTGTGTTCTATTCCTAATTCCAGGCTGTTTGGTTTATTGAATCATGCAGAACGAATGCCTGACCATGCATCTTCCAAAGCCTATTCTGGCTGCGATTGCACAGCTGGGTTTCATTTGCTGCCCATAGGAGGGGGAAGGAATCCCTGTTACTCCAAGACAAATACAGATCTGGGATGTGGCTGCAGATCCAGAATTCCTAGCTATCCAGTATAGGATGATGTGCAGAAAATAAAACACAGCACAATGTCGTCCTCAGGTTTTTGGACCCGAAAGTCACAACACACATAGAAAATAGCCCCAGTTTGGAAAGGATTCAAATCCCACAGGAAGCAAGTTCCTTCCTGCTCAAGGCACATGCAATAGCTCCAGCTCCTGACCAGACTAAGGTGTATCCCCATCTGGATGCAATAACGCAACCTAAAAGCAGCAAGAGCAGAACCCAACCACACATATTAAATAAATGAATAAATAAAAGCCCCCTTTCCTCACAAAACCTCTAGTGAAATAAAGTTGCCCTTGTTACTACCACCGTTTCATTTCTCAGTAGCAAACAGAAGCCAAATCAGCCATCCATGCCCTCGACCTTAAGCATGGAGATTGACATAAGTCTCTGGAAACTGATGTGAGCTCATCTCAGTCATTTTAGGGCTTCTGCCAACTCACTCTCAGTCACAACCCAATCACTCTTTAGCTGTATAGAAAAGGTTTGAAGGTGTATTTCTTTTTTAAAATTTCAAATGCAGAAGGGATGCACTTTTTGGTGCAGTAGAACAGAGACAGCAAAATGAAAACTATGGTGAAGACTAGACAAAAAGAAAGGAGAACGTTGGCAAGAAATGGAAGTTCTGAACTCAAAGACATCTAATTTTGAAGTAAAAAGCTTTATAAAGATTACTGTAAATAACTAACAATTGCTTACAATGCCACCTTACCTTCTACATATTCTCTAAATTCTTATCTTGTTAGCTAGGTGGTCATGACATAGTCAATTTCTCTGTTTTATTTTAGGACATACAGTCTGCTTTCTTTTTTAATTGACAGCAGTAGGTAGGACTAAAAGCACTGCCTAATGTCCTGCATATATCATCGCTTTCTGAACAAACAGCGTCTCAAACAGGGAGGACGAGATTTATTTTACAGTTAAGGGAAAGGAACAAGTCAATATAAATATCTTTAATTCAGCATATTCATTAGAAATATACTCAGTGCATCTTATCAAAGAACATGGATCAAATATTTGTGTTCAAATTCCCCCTTGTGAAGAGAATGAGTTTGATTGCATTTTTCACCTGGGACACACATAATGAATAATGTACTGGTATAATAGAATAGGAAATTGCTGTTGTTGCTCCATTTGCTGTAATCTGATATAACAATTATTTAATAAAAAGACAAATTCTAATACAGCTGCCTTGAAAAGCGAAAGATTACCAAAAAGTTTTTAGACAATAATTAGCTGCTAAAAGTCATTCTGTGTATAGTGTATCTTACTGAATTGTTCATCGTAGATCTGTTTTCATTCAAGAATATATGAGAGTATTTCTTAACCACAATTAATCTAATTACACATTCTTTTCCAGCTTGTGTTGCTACGTGACCTTGGATTTAGAGATAAAAAGAGGCTACAGACCAACTGGGTGTGAGCTTCATATAAGGTTTGGGCTTCCTTCAGAGAGGGAATTGGCAACTCTAACAAGAGCATCAGTCTTTGGTTTTGTAGGTATTGTAGGAACAGTAGCTGTAGTTGCTCATGTATTTTCAGTAAACAAATAGTGGTGTGTGGCAAGTGACAATAGCAAGGACAGTGCTTCAGCAGATCAAGTGAAAAACATATGGCTGCTTTTGCACTAGAAGCATCTTTTTACATTTTGGGCAAACTTGGGGCAAATTCCTACTGTTCCAAGTTCTGCAAAGTATTTTTTAATATGATGCTTTATGTTTCCCCTAGAATTGCCATGTCAAAAGTAGGTTTTCATTTAAGCTTGCTTTCTTCAGCACAGATTACTGATCTTCCTTAGGAGTGGTAGAGAGATAGAATTCACTGCAGTCTATTAAGAGCCTCTAGTCTGAGAATTACTCACTGTAGCCAGTTCCTCTTCATGAGAGCCTTCTTTTCTCACCTTCATTTACAGGCTCTAATGAGAACATCTAGACACAAATGCATGCCTGGGATTATGACATGCCTGTTTGGATCTGTCTAAACAGCAACAAACATGGAAAGACCCTCTGCATACAAACAATTGGAATTAGTTATTTATGAAGCAAACAGTATTAACAGATAAACCCATAATTTCCACATGGCCATAGAGTTACAACACTGGCTCTAGTTCAGTTGATTTTTCAACTAAGTAATGAAATCCCCCATTCCCATCAATGCCCAAGTTTCAGCACAAACCTAAAATCTTCCTAGATCACATATATTAAGGATATATTTTTTCTAATTCCACAGCACACAGTGACTATTTCATTAAGTTGGAATCACAGAATAGAATCACAGAATCATTTAGGAAAAGACCTCCAGGATCATCATGTCCAAGCTTTGACCGATCACCACCTTGTCAACTCAGTCATGCACTGAGCGCCACATCCAGTCATTTCTTGAACACCTCCAGGGATGGTGACTCCACCACCACCCTGGGCAGCCCATTCCAATGCTTGACAACCCTTTCCATGATGAAGTTGATGTCCAATTTGAACCTCCCCTGGTGCAGCTTGAGGCTGTGACTTCTCGTCCTGTCACTGATTGCCTGGGAGAAGAATCCAAACCCTACCTGGCTACAACCTACTGCCAGGTATAGTTGTAGAGAGTGATAAGGTCTACCCTGAGCCTCCTTTTCTCCAGGCTGAACAACCCCAGCTCCCCCAGCCACTCCTCACAGCACTTGTGCTCCAGACCCTTCACCAGCTCCATTGCCCTTCTCTGGACACACTCCAGCACCTCAATGTCTTTCTTCAAGTGAAGGGCCCAGAACTGGACACAGGACTCAAGTACTCATATTAAGCTCCTCTCAAGTTGATCTACACTTTCTTGGACTGCAAATTTCAAACACATCAGACCATTTACAGTTTCTACACTGCCATCCCCTGCAGGGAATAAATGCTTCTGCTACAAGAACAACTTAAATTCTACAGTTTCTTTTGCCCTTTTATTTAACTTTCAACCTTACTGCAAGGCAAAACCATAGGTGATGGTATGTTGTTGTGCAGGGAGAGTATATTGAAGCTTCTGTGCTCTTCCTAGTGACTGCTGGGCTCCCTTTATTGATGGCATACATTGATAAAGAGTAGCTTAATTTGTATCCTATTGGTTAAAAGCTGTTAGATGAAGATCTCATAAAGTACAAGACTGTAAAGACACTTTTCCATGCTTTAAGATTATTTTTTGAACTGGTTTAGGAGGAAAATTGCCCACAGTTCCACAGCCTTGGTGCAGCAGCTGTGGTGACCAGAAAGTGAAGTGCATGAGAAACTGCCACAGTGCGAGCCAGGGTGGTTGTTGGGCACTGGAACAGGCTCCCCAGGGTCACAGCACCAAACCTGCCAGAGTTCAAGGAGCATTTGGATAAGGCTGTCAGGGACACGGTGGGATTGCTGGGATGCCCTGTACAGCGCCAGGAGTTGGACTCGATGGTCCTGCTGCATGGTCCTTCCAGTTCCGGACAGTCTGTGGTTGTGTGTGTGTTCCATTGCTCCTGTTCCCACTGAGCTGGAAGGTGAGTGGCTGACAGAGGCCTGTAGCCAGCCCTTGTTACCCAAGCGACATACCTCTGCTCACGTCAACCTACCTAATTACTCGAGCCATTAATTAGTGTCAAGAGCACCACCTGTTTACATGCGCTGTTTTAGAAGATAACGTGAGATCCGCACGCCGCGAGGGATTCCGCTCCTTTGCTTTCACAGGCGGCCGGTTGCGCTTTGCAGGAGGGTTCACACAGGGACTCCTCAGCGCCCGCCTCCACGGTACCGGGAACACGACCGGGAACGGGCCCGTGCCAGGATCGGGATCGGGATCGGGATCGGGCCCGGCGGGCACGACACGTGGCACCGCGCGCGGCCCCGCCCCCCGCGCGCCGCTGGCCGCCCGGGATTGGCCGCCGGCAGCCAACTACAACTCCCGGCAGCCCCCGCGGCGCGGGGGGCGGGGCCAGGCGGGCTCCTTCAGCCACGTGACCGGCGGCGGCGCGGCCTCTCCTCCCTCCCGGCACCGGTCACGGGGCGCTGTCGGTGCCGCGACGTCACCGCGGGCGGGGCGGCAGAGGGAGGGGGAGAGGGAGGGAGGGCCGGCTCGGGGGGCGCTGCCCGGGGCGAGGTGCGGGGGCGGGACCGGGACCAGCCGCGGCCCACAGTTACGCGCCCGCCCCCCCGGAGTGACAGAAGCGCCCGGGCACCGGAGCTCGCGCCGGGGCCGGAATCGCCGCTCGCGCCGTCGCCCCCACCCCCGCTCCGGCCCCTCCGGTGTTATGCGGCGGCCCTGAGGGGCGAGCGCAGCCCGGCAGGACCCGGCGCGGCCCTGAGGGGCGACGGGGTCTCGGTGCGCCTCGCCGGCCAAACCCATGACTACGGCAAACTGCGGCGCCACCGACGAGTTCGACTTCAGACTGATCTTCGGCGACGACGGGCAGCCCGGCCCCGGGCCGCCGCTGGGGCCCGCAGGTGCGCCCGGGGCCGGGGGCGGGTCAGGCGGGTTCCTGTTTTGCTCCGGGCGAGGCGGGGAGGGGAGCGGGGGCCGCGGGAGGCGGGAGCACGGGGGCAGCGGCGCCGGCCGTGCCTCCCTCCCTCAGGCCGCGGCCGCTGTCCGGCGCCGCTCCCGGCCCTCCCTCGGCCCGCGGGGGTTCGGGGGCGACGGGCCGGGCCGGGCGGGCCTCTCCCCGCCGTCACAACTTTCTTTGGGAAAAGAAACTCAAGAGCTCGCGTCGTGCGGCAGGAGCCGCCCGGGAGAAAAAGGGGAAAGGCCCTGGGTTGGATGTGGTGGCTCCGCACCCGCCGAGCCGGGGGAGCGCGGCCGGGGGTGGTCCCGGCAGCGGCGAAGGGTTAACGGGGCTGGACCGGAGACATGTTCGGGCTCATGCGACGAAAAGTTTCCACCGAAGTGTTTCCCGTCTCTAGAACATCACAGTTACACCAGTGTGTTCCTACAGACTTTGTGTACGTGTGGATGGGCGAAACACGGCGTGTCGGAATTCTCGGAGTGCTTCCATTTTAGTCTGTTTTGTGGTATTGGAGCCTGAAAATCCCGTTTAAAAAAACCTCGTTTTTCTTTCTTTAAACTGCGGAAAGTGAAGTATTCCCTGTGAATTACGGTGTGAAGAGTCAATAAGGGCCAGCTGTGCGGTGGTGGCTGTACCAGAGTTTGATGGCTGCATGCTTTATTTTCTAATCTACTTGAAATAAGTATTAATTGCTAAAAGGCTGTGTTATGTCTAAATGTTAGATGATGAGATACGACTGTATCCAGGCTAAATGATGCAGCCATGTTGTTTAGTTCTCTGACTCGGTTGTCTGTCTAAATTGATTAGAAGAAAATTTGTTTGATACAGTCTGTGAACACTTGGGATTAACTTCTTACAAAATCTCTGACTTCTTGATGCTCAGATTTAGTTTACAGATTCGTTCAGATAGGAGAAGATTTTCTTTGCACATTTTCCATCTTAGTGGAATAGCAAATGGTGCTTTTTGGGAAGGAGGCCTGCATTCTGCTAGCCTGATAAATGCATTACATTATCATATGAAAACAATGGAAAACATGTAAACAAATTACAACAAAAATAATTATGACATCTCCATTTCTATTATTTTGACATAAAACTGATAATGTAAACTATGTTCCTTTGTTAGTGATAGGAGAGAATGAGAGAACAAGTTGCCCAGAAAACTGGAAATACTAGTGTGGTATCAATTGACTCTTATGATATTTGTATTTTGGTAGAATTCCTTAAGCAATTCAGATATTACACTGCATACAGAGAATTTCACATGCTTAATAAATTACAACTATTCTTACATTAAATTTGAAAATGCAGTATTTGGACCATGAACTAATTTGTTTGCTGTTTCAGTAAGAAATCCTGCATCTGCATCTAACTCTTAAGTAGTTT
This sequence comes from Lophotriccus pileatus, assembly GCA_035583135.1. Taxonomy (NCBI): domain Eukaryota; kingdom Metazoa; phylum Chordata; class Aves; order Passeriformes; family Tyrannidae; genus Lophotriccus; species Lophotriccus pileatus. The sequence goes on from JAWWES010000021.1 coordinate 11,345,533, forward strand.
TACTATTTTGAGTAATTCTCTCGCCTGCTGTGCAGAGATGTGGCCTTTGGGGGAAAGGTTAGAGTACGTCTCTGTCTTCGTGTATTCTATTAAAATTATTGCCAGAGTTCATCTCTTAATTCTGCGCATGTATTTTACATATGAAGAACTAGAATTCATTTGAGAGGACCCATATTAGAAATCTTATATTTTTTCCCTTACCACTCTCCCAAATATATTAGTTAGATGAATAAGAAAAAAGTTCCTGAAGCTCCCTAAAGCATGAATTTCACAATGTCGTATCATTTGCTTCAGTGGTGGTGTCTGTTGTGCTGCAAAGTGAGCAGAAGGGTAACTTTTTTCAAGTGTATGATAATAAAAAAACCTATACATCACAGGGAAAGCTGCTTAATTTGAAATAAATAATATTAAAATTACTAAGTCTTCCATGATCATGGAGAACACCTGAAAACACTTTCTAATGCTTCATGCTATATCTCTAAAAGTTTGAGACTGGCATTTCTGATGAAAGAAGTATCTAGTACTGAATTCTTGCATAAATAACATGGAAATCTGTGTTAATGCTCTCTTTTATGCTGGGACTACTGTAGTGTTGTGAAGATTTTATTCTTTTATATATGTAGAAGTATAGTTACATGTTTTATATTTAACTATATCTTTAATCAAAAGAAGAAAAGGTGAACTCTTCTTTCATTTGCTTTAAATACTTTTGATTTCCAAACTACTAAGAAAACACTACTCCCAGGCACTAGATTACCCTTTTTATGACACTAAAAGAACAGTAAGACAAATCAAATCAACTGGGATTCTGAGTTATTACACAAAACAGTTTTAGTGGGTTGCAGGATAGTAGGATTAATGTACGTAGTTTTGTGCCAAGTGGCAGGAATTGATCTTTCTGTTCTGCAGTAGTGCTTATTTCCTTGGTCTGAAAGCTGTAGTTCTCGTTGCAGAGCAGAATGTTTGAAAGATGGGTTGACGACGCTTGAAGTCACTTATCTAATGCTGCAGTTTTTGCAGCATACTGGCCTTGAAATCAAAGTGGCAGCCCATTTCAGATAGCTTGTGAGCAGAGGTAAAAATTTGCTCAGGTGGTTGCTAAATAAAAGATTCTAAAAAGCTCTTCAGCTGCTTTTAAGTGGATGTTAGGTACTGAGCACCTTCTGCAAAATCTTGCTTTCTCGGTAGTGTCCTTCTCCTAAAGAATAAAGAAATTGTCACTTCAGTTTTGTAGTGTTTGACACTCAAAAGAAGTTGTACAGTTCTAGGTACCAATGAGCTTCATCTTTTTCTGACCAAAAAATTCAAGCCTCTGGTGCCCAAATGTAATGCTGTAGAAGACTCTGAAGTGAACCAAATCTCTGTTGCAAAACTGTTTGGGTGGCTGCAGTAGCATCTGATTGCCTCGTGCCACCTTATATCAGTTGCATTTGAAATGTCCCTGTCAGCGTGTGAGTTACAGTATCGTTCAGGTTCTGTGCAGGCTGCTGAAGGGGTTGTCCTGTAACTCAGTCAGTTGTGGTATTTGAGGTGCCACCTTGTTTGGTCTTTCTGATGAAGAGATTTTTGAGATGTAATCCATGATACTTGAGTAATTGAATTTAGCTTTAATGCTTTTCCAATGATGCTGCCATTCCCTTCACCACCCCATCCCCACACAGTTTTGCAATACTATTCAGTATAATTTTGGGAAGTCTGCCTCAAATTTATTAAGCAACTAAGCTGCATTAAGGTTTTCGCACTACTGAGGATGTCTTATACCATTTAAATGCCAACTATGCAAAAGGGAAGCAACTATGAGTTGCTATGATAGTTTCTTTATGTGAAGTTTTATTTTAAGGGTTCATCTTCTCTCTTACAGAATGAGTTTTTACAAGGTAAGAGCCACACTTGGGTTATGTAGTGCTAAGCTGGGAACTCTGGATATTGTAAGGTTCTGTATAATGCAAAATCATTTCTTGTTGGTATGTGAAATCAGGGCTAACTAAAAATAAGAGGCTGTAAACTGTTCAATATCCAGAAAATCAGTTATTTAATTAGGTAGGAAGTTCTGACAGATGAGTTATTGATACTGCTGTTTCGAATCCTGTCTCAAATGTTCCTGTTATTTCTGATGAAGTATTTTAGGAACAAAAGAGGGGCTGATATTTTGTTACCCAGTGAAACATAGTAATATGTGAATTTCACTGCAATTTCCACTTCTTGTTCTTGGGTTATGAAGTAGAGGAGGAGAAATTAATATTTCAATATAAGTAATCATCCTTGGTTGATTTTGTTTATTTGCTTTCCTGCAATGTAAATCCTTCAAAAGAACTGATAAGAGTACCCTCCTTGGACTTCAGGTTCACAGTATTTGTTTTATTTTCTTGGAAACCTTGAAACAATCTGAAAAGAGATTCTCCGTATTTCCTGTGACTTAACATTTGGTTAAGTAATACTGTTTAGTAATCTTGCTACAAATGAATCTCACAATCTGTCTTACTTTTCTTCTGAAAAGTATGAAAAATATCCCAATTCTGTGGTGAATTTAGTGACATCCCCAAACGTCTTTGCAATAGGAACCTCACTGTGGCTATGGACAATATAACTGGATTTGTATCTTCCATTGATTTGAAAACTTGGACTCTTGTTCTCCACTGAGATTTTTTTTTTCTCTACCTTAGAGTTATCAGGTTATTGTTTTGTTACTGGATATCATGGTTGACAGATGCATTTTGCTATAGTGACTGTCAGAATAATGCCTGATCTTTTCTTCTGAAGGTTTTTGTGTCAAACCCTTTCCTGTGAGCTCCCGTGAGCCGCTGAGGCTGCTCAGCAGTTACCTGCTGCCTGTGTTCAAGTGCTCTGAAGCAATGACGGGCACTGAATTTTACCTCAGCTAGACAGAGTTCTCTGTAGCAAAAACTGGCACTGTATACTTGTCATTTAATGTAGATATATAGGAAAAGTCTTAAAAACACTGATTTGTAACAAAACACCACCACAATACTAGTCTTTATAGGTTTTTCCTGATCATTAATATGTAAAGTGTTCTTCTTCCCTTCTTAAATGTGTATTCATGACTGGTGTTGCTGTCAGGGACTGTCAGTAGATAGTAAAAAAACAGCTGATGCTGTTTACAAAAGTTTGTTTGTTCAAGCATGCTTGAACTTTTTCTTCTTTTCCCCAAGATGGTGATTAAGGTAAACAATACTAAGAAAGTCAAATTGTGGTAGAAAAGAGAGTAGTCTTATAATTAAACTGAGTGGAAAATTAACGGCTGGATGCTGGCAATAGCTGCGAACTTGAGGTGTGAGTTGACTGAGGAGTGCTCTTGGTGAAATTAATTTTTGTGTTCACATACTTCTGCTGCAAAGTTTGCTTTCCTTAGCTGAGTGGGAGGAACTTGTGAGACATCTTCTGAAGTCTTTTTAACAGGCTGTCTTGCACACCTGTTCACTTAAAGTGAACTTTTTAAAAAATATTTTGATTCTGCTTAGATTTGGTTCCCTGTACGAATGGGTAGGAGAGAAAGTTTTTGCACAAGTTGGTAACTGTCATTAGTATGTATAACTTGATCCCTCCATACAAATTACAGCTTTTTGTGCTGGTCCATTAACATTTGCTATACAAAAGAGTGCTCAAACAGGTTAAGAGTAGGATCAGCTGGTGCAACTTTAAGAGAGGAATGAATGGATAAGTTGTTTGAATCCGTTTCTTTTTTCTCCCTTAAGCGTGACACTTTTTAACAGAAATGTTTATTAGATACTGAATATTAAATGTATTGTGATAGAAACCACCACTTGTGGGAAATATAGTTACTATCATTTTATTTTACAAGCTAGTGGATGCTGGTATCTGCATGTGAAAGATTGACACGCAGGGACACAATGCAAGTCAGTCGTAGGCCGTGGTTATATAATCTGCTGATAGGGGGGAGGAGAGAAAACCAAACAGCTGCAGCTGACCAAAAACAGGAGCCCTTATGACTTCAAGATAACTTAGAGAAACACTGAGGAAGAACCAAAGGAAAATATGTATTAAAGTGGTGTCAAGGAATTCAAGAATTGCCTGGCAATTAAGAGGACGAGATTAAGATGGTAATCCTGGGAAGTTGCCATGTTGTCAGTATGTTGTGTTTTTTCACGGTATTCTGGCTAAGTGAAGTTTTGGCTATTTGGATGAAGCTTGACCAGGGTGAGACCATTCAGGGAAAATACCAAACTCTTTTGTGGGGTGTTGCAAAGCAATTGTAGTTGCAGCTAATCTAATTTCATAACTTTTCTGGTTTGACAATATCATTCTTTGATCACTACATAGTGCATTGAGAATCACCTTATAGTGAGTCACTGTGTAGCGCAGGCGTTTGAAAAAGATCTCCAGTTTGACAAAATGTCACTTACTTTATATGTGAATTCATAGTCACACCTCACTCTGTCCCTTTCCCTCCAGTCTGAACTGTGGGCACAGCGCAAATGAAAAAAACTCCCGAGAGTTGGGATGTGGGAGATGGGCAGCGTACAAAAGCATTTGGGCCAGTGCTTTTGTCTTACATATTTCTGAAACTTGGAAATAAGCTCCTTCTTTCTTCAAAGTCAAAAGTAGCCCTCTGCTTAAAACATGATGGTTCCTTTCCTTTGGTTTGTGTTGTACAACTGCAAGCAGTTTGCCACATCCCACCTGAAGTATAGTCAAATCAGTAATGTTGCTGTGAATGAGTGAGAATAAATTAGAGTAGATGGGGCCTGGGTCAATAGTAAGCAGAGGTTTGGCTGTTCACAGCAATAACGTAAATACGGGAGTTGTTGCCTCAAGCTGCCCTAGTGGGCCAGGGAAGTACGTGGAGCAGGCTTGGCAGTAAGCCCAGCCAGTAAAACAACATCCAAGTCCTTGCATTTGTCCAGGCATGCCATGTGGGGTTCGAATGACACTGGAATTCAAGATGAGTGAAATGATCAGGAAGGCTAACTAAAACTGCAAGGCAGGAGCAAGCTTATTAAAAAGCCAGCATTCTCTTCTACCCTTAATACACCCAGCTGTGAGTATTCTTGTGAGTTACTGGTAAAATAGAACAGTAAAAAGCTGTGTAACTGTTCAAAGTCATTCAGGGAAGATGAGTTAAAATCTGAAGCACTGCAGGTCTGGTTAAGGAGCAGTTTTTGGGCTGTGGTGTGGCCTGCACAGCTCATGAGGGGCTCACAGAACAGCTGAACTTCACCTCTGGGACTCTTCTGATGGAGTGTCAGTGGCACTGAATGCTCACGGTCACTTCTCAGTCTAAGGCCGATAGGTGTGATGGAAGAGAAGATGCTTCTGTCAGTTTTCTTTGGGAGACTCAGTTATCATTTTTATGTTCCTGGTGGAAGGAGAGAAGAATCAACTTTTTGGGGATCTGACTACAAACCTGTGATCTTCCAACAGTAAAGTCATGAACATAGAACTCTGCATGTGGTTTGAGTTAGTGTTGATTTTGGTGGCGTTTTTAAAGCAGAAACAAAAACTTCAGTTGAGGCTGCATGAAGGATGTTTGTAGGTAAAACATGAGCAGGTACATACAGCTAATTTATTAATATCAGAAATGTAGAATCCTATTATTCATATTAATATTTAAATTAATAGGAATTGCTTAAAAAATGGCTTCTCAGTCTGCACTTTGAAGATTAGTCATTACTTCTAAAAATGAAATATTTTTAATATAACAAAAATTCCTGTATGGAGTTGAATATTTGGGGGAGGCTGGGGGCAGGCAGAGGTTTTTTGGTTGGTCGGATTTTTTTCAGCAGGTTAGTGGAGGGGATTAATGAGAGACTTCATGTTTTAGTGGCTGCTAACTTTGCTTTTTTGGGAACAAGTGCTGCAAGAAATGTCTTTTTTTTAATCCCATACTTTATTGTTTTAATGGTTTTGGAAAAAAAAGGGAAGACCACTTAAAACATAATTTCAGTGATAAGCAGCATTTTTGCTATGCTGCAGAGGGAATGGAATTACAATGGATTGTAGTTGGGCCAGGGCACAAATTGTTACCTTCTAACTAAAGTTGTTTTACAGTGTAACCCTTTGTATCTTCTTACCCAAAATGAAAGTGTGACAGAATGACGGACTGCATATACAGTCATGTTGCGTTTGTGAACCATTAGTGACAATGATTCACTTGGTTTGATGGCTGTAATAATATCTACATTTATAGCTACTTGTGTATATTTAGATGCTTTCTGGAAGTTGTTCCCTAAGTCAAGGACACAAAGGAAATGAGGAGATGGAGTAACTGTATGATTACAAAAGACTTTAACGGCGTCATTTGGAATAGTACTCAAATGACAAGACCACGAGGGAATATGTGGTTTAATCCAAAGAACCACTAAGAAAATCTATTAAAATTTTGTATTTTGCATAGCTTCTTTAAATTAGGTCAGAGTGTCTGTATTTCATCAGTGTAGTTTGTCAGTTTTAGTCTTTTGAGAGTAAATGCTGCTGTCTTCGAAATTGCCGAGCTTTTTGGGGTGGGGACAAGAGGTTAGGCTGGTGAGGTACAGTATGTGATAAAAGCTGCACTCGTACTGGAATAAACACAAGCTATTTAGGGCTTTCAAAGACATGCAAAGTTTCAGGGCAAAGCTACATGTGACACCGTCATGAGACGTGCTAATACAATCTTCCATGTATTTGAGCTGATCATTCTGAAACTTGCTGAAAAAAAATTATGTTCATGCTTAGCTTCAGCCTCTGCATTCTCATTTGACTGTTGGATTCCTGGTTTTCCCTGTTACTGTATCAATCCAGCAAAGTGAATTCAAGCGTTTCTGATTCTGCGTTCATGGGAGCAGTTGGGAAAACAAGACAGTTTCGGGCTATCATCCTGGCTCATTACAGTCCTTTGATGTACAGAGTGGCTGAGCTTCATGTGCCTGAAGTCTACCTTTAAGCTGTATTATAAAATATAGGTGAAAAGCTGTAATAACTAATAATCCCAAATACCGAGTTAACGATATGGTAGGATTGCCTGCTGTGGAATGGTTTGCCTTCTGTCATGTAGGAGAGCTGCAGAAGTGCAGTGTAATTTGTCTGAGGTGTGAAGAGTTACAAACAAACTAGTTTGTTCAGATACTGTCAATACCAGCTCTCCATCTCTGTATCATGCTATGTTTGATAATCAGAAAGGGGCATGCCCCCATTTCAGTCTCTCCCACTCTTACTGTGTAATCTCTCCCCAGTCGAAGATCTTGCCCTGACTTAATAATAATAATGGCCCGCCTTCGCGAACGAAGAGCCGGGGAAGGTCCTTACCCGCATATGCAGACAAGGCCTTCGA
>JAWWES010000021.1:11352920-11411222 GCA_035583135.1 Lophotriccus pileatus
CATATGCAGACAAGGCCTTCGAGCCTGCGCAGTGGATTTTTTAGGTGACACACAGTGTGCGCGGAACTGAGGCCACCTGCTTTCCTTTTCTACTAGTTTTCACGAAGATCCTGGTCTGTGTTACTATACTCTCATGTAAAATAAAATCCACATTTTCTTGCATGCTCCTGTCTGTTTTGTTTGATGTGGCCTGACTTACACATTCTGATCTTGGAATCTTGGGTTCTGCCCAGTGCTTGGTTCAGGACTGGAGTAGTCTGTAAATGGGCAGTGTTTGTGCAGAGCAGTAGGTTGTTGTCAGCAGCTCCTTGGTGTTAGAAGTTGGCCGATGTAAAGGCATCCGAGTAGGTAACTAGGTGAGGAGTTCAGTTCACGCCATTTGAATAACTGAAGAGCCTTTTTATGGAGTCTATTAGTTTTGCCCCCACAAAGGAGGAGTTCTGCACAATAAATTGGCCTGCAATACCAGGAATCTAGGCAGCCCTTCAGCTGGTAGCTACAGCACATAATTCCCTTATTGCTTTCAATCAGTATGTGCCTAATCTTCTCACCTTTATGTTCAGTCTTCTTCCAGTGGGTCAGGCACAATACACTGGTTTCAGAGTGATCGGTCTTCCTTCGGTTCCCATGTTTAAGCAGATGGGATGGTCTGGGGTTGCAGGGCTGCAGTCCTTTCGCAGACTCTAACTGATCAGATAGAACAACGTACTTCATCTCCGGAACAGCAGTGTCAAAAAGGCTGTTAATCCTGTGCGTTAGTAATTGCCGTGCTGATATATTGTGTTAAGAACCTTCCGAAAGGCCGCAGTATTTTTTGATATCTCTGAATTACTAGGTCATGTTAAGCTGACTTTTGATCTGACACTGAATGACAAATGACGCTTCATCAAACTGGAGGGCAACAGTTACTGTTTTGTGTGCAGGGGTATTCTGCAGTGAAATAGTGTGTCTTCTTAAATGTCAGCCACAGAGGAAAAAAAGGAAGCAGAGGGGAGCCCAGAGAACTTGGAGACTTTTAAAGCAAAAAGTAGATTTTTTTTTTTTTAACCTATTATGAGTATTAACGAATAATCTGTAAATACTAAACCACAAGTTTCATAAGGTTATAGTATAAAGACATGCTCCATAATCAACCAGAAATAACAGGAGAGCTGGAGAAGGCACAGGTATAAACACTGCCTAGCACTTCCGGGGACTATTGTCTGTTTGTAACTGAACTTAGAACGACTAAGAACCTTACAGTTCCAAGTTGAATTCTTCGCCTACTTTATACATCTCTTGTTATCAATGTATTCCAAAGCTGTTCTTTCCCTATTTGAAACTTAATTCCATTACTTCAGGGTGAAGCTGGATGTACACTAAGACAGTCATTTGAGTTTAAATGCATACCAGGCTGTGGCCTAAAGGTTTAGTTGCACGTTATGTTTTTATTTGATGGTGAACACCTGCAGTTCCTGCCCTGGTTGCTTGGTTCTCCCCATGTCCCAGAGCCATTCTGTCAGTTGTGTATGTACAGGTGTTTGTGTTAGTGCACTGTCAATCTGATTGCCAAACTCATATGTGCTAAAAGTACCTCACTGCTCATTTCCCTTCCCCCTTTGTGTGGGAGGGTAGTTGCTGCTGCTGCTGAAAAAGACCGTGTAGTTACACCCTGAGAACCAGTATGCTCTTATTTTAATCAGTGTCAGTTGTAAACATTTGATATGTCATATGTATTATTCTCTTGCTTAAGTCGCTTAAACTAGTGCAGCTTCTTTATTCTTCTGCATTTCTACCAAGGATAATGGATTCTTATCGAGGCTGGAATTTGGAGAAAACTTACTGATTCTACTTTTCTACTATTCTTGCTTAACACAATAAAATGAGTGAAGTTGTGACTGGCATGACAGAGCTGCCAGTAGAAGTAGCACTTATTTTTATCCTTTTTTGAGTAATCTGATATGACCATGAAACAGAGCACAAAATCATTGAAGAGGAAGAACTGCTTCATGAAACGACAGTTGTAAATGATCCCTTTTGAAAGCTTAAACTTGCACTGCCGTTTCATGTGTTGCCAAATTTGGTCTAGAAGGATGTACTTCCCTCTATTCCACCTTGCTCCCTTAATTGTTTTCACAATTTGTTCTTTTTTGGTGCCATATTTAGCTTACTAGTCAGTTATACTTCTTATAAACTAATACATTGCTGTGTTTTTTAGTGGATTTTTTGGATTGTGTTCTTTTTAAGTTGGTGTTTAAGCCCATAGGAAGTGTCCTTCGAGAACTTAAGCTTGTAATGGAAAATTGGAGTTAAATATCCAATTATAGAGCTTCAGTGTGGTAGTGTACCAACCAGAACACTGATCAATTGTCTTTTAAATGCACAAAAGGAAAATTATGATTGTTTTGTATTTTGGGTTCTCTGTGAAGGTTTAGACTCCTCTTTCATCCCAAGAAATGTATAACTGCTGCAAATCTGCAAAATAATGGAATAAAAAAATGGAGCTGCATATCCTTTATGTGCTTATTTGCAGATATTTTTGTAACATTTTTTATAATACCATTGTGTTCAGAAAGAGATAGTGGTAAGTGTCATGACAGACCTGGAAAACAGAAGAAGAGATGGTTATCTTTTCTAAAGTTTGGAAGGGAGATGCACATGATGTTTGTGGCAATGCCTGGGTCTTTCCTCATTCTATTTAAAGGATGTGATTACTGATCCTGTTTTCTCAGTAGTATTTTTATAAGACCTAGGTCAAGTTGCACTTTCTTAATACCTTATTGCAGCTCTTGTTGTCTGAACCTGTTTGTTTATGGGCTTACAAACTTAGAATAATAAAGTAGTTTGGATAATTTTGGCACAGGGCTTCTGTTCAGACATTTGATTGTAGTTGACTTTCCTTCTCTGGAGAAATCTGGTGACTGCACAGCTGCACGTGTGCATGTGCAGTACATCCTTGAGGAGTGAACAACTGATGGGCAGCCATTACCAGTCCTGATTGTGCACTCTGATACAGTAAGTAGTGAGTAAAATGTCCTTTAGAAGCAGTTGTTCTGGATATTATTTAAGTACATTCCCCAGTTAGACAGCTTATGTTGATGTGTAGTTAGCAGCTTAGTAAGGGATGAGCCAGTGCTCCTTTAATACTGAAGAGGAGCTCCTGTAAACGGCTCTGTTTCCAGACAGTAGCAAATATACATTCAAAAGGAGAGACCTTATGGTTCTCATTGACATTGGATGGCACTGACGCCTGATGTAAGATTGCAATGAAAGTCTGCAGCTTTATATAGCTTATCCACTGTGTGAATATAAAGTATCTGCTGCCTTTTGTGATCCCTCAGTAATGAACCTGATCTCAGCAGCGTGGGAAAGAAGGCTTCCCTAAACTTCTGAAGACTCAATGGCTTCTCCATGCATAGTAGTGTTAGAAGTCTTAGCCAGTAAAAACCAAGTTGGGTTTCTTTTTGTGCCATTGATCCAGAAGATCTCATTTGATCATAAACCAAAATTTGTTTGACGTGGTTTCTTTTTAGCAAACAGTGACTCGTTTAGTTTCTCTGTCTCCTTTAAAACGCTTACTGGAACAAATAAACTATTAATACTACTTCTATAACTGAAGTTAAACTTATTGGACCATAATTCTTCGGTATTTTTTAACCTTTTAGTCCATTTGTTTTTTACTCTGTATTGCTTTTACCTTTGTTAGCGATTTACTCAGTTGACTTTACCAGAGGAAAAGCTTTTAACACACCTGCCTTTTTAGGGTTGTGGGCTTTTGATGTGAATGGTGCTGCTTCTCTTGGTCTTTGTATTTTGTCAGATCTGTCCTGCCTAGCATCTTACCCCCATGTGTTTGTTGTAGTTTTACACTCTACCTTAGTAATCTAACCTACTTTCTGTGTCTTGAATGCTTTCTTATATTTTATGGACTGTGAAGGCCTCATGACTTGGCCAACTTTACTTCTTTACTCTCTTTCCTTCCCTACTAGGATTGTTTGGATGTAATAGCTCTCCTATTAGGTAACCAGATTTCTATAACTCCATTTTTTCCCTTGGACTTCTCCATAACTCATTTTTGCCTTGCCTCATGTCTACTGTGAGACTTCCCTTTGTTTGTTTACCTTCTGCTTCTTGAAGCCCTGTGTTGGATTTCTTTTGAGCTGTTCTTGCTCCTTTCCCTCTTAAGGGTTATTACTTGAGTTTTTTTCATTCTTTCTTTTTCCCCCCCATTTCTTTCACCCCAGTTGTATTTGTGTTTGTATGTTTACTCTAGTCCCTTAAGAGAGATTAGAGGGATCTTCCAGGTTGGATTCTCTCTACAGTCCTTAATATGACAAAAATAATTATTGGTAAATAATCTAGTAGAATTAATGACGTGATTTGTAAAGGTCTTAGCGTTGTCCTTTTGTATGAGTAGCTAACAGGTTATTTTAACATATGAACTATAAGGGGGACTATTTGTGTGTGCAGGCTGAAATAAATATGTTTATCCATTGTGTCTGAAAATGATTTGGGTAATTTAGACTTCCAACTATATTGTGCCCACAGTCTTAAGCATGCTTTTGTGTACATTAGGATTCTGGCTTCCTGGTTTTCAGAGTGTGTGCTGGGGAGGGGTAATGAGAGAGCACAGTGCCAAACTCCTTAGAGGTTGTTTGTCAGGAAAGGGACCAAAGAAGCCTGAGTCAGAAGTACTCTCCTGCCTGCTGCATCTCTTCCCCAGTTCTTCCCAGCTGGCACTGATAATTCTGTGCTAGTCAGACCTCTCCACTTTAACTCCATGAAACTTAAATTTTGAATGTACATCTGCTTTTTGTAAATCGCAGTGACACTGGAAGTGGAGAAAGTGTCTTAAATATTTTAAGATTTCTGGATTATTGGTGCAAGAGAAATATGGCTCTTTGCACTGGTGAGAGTTTTAGGGCAAACCCATGTGCTGTTACTGTTCATAAACCGTTAATGACAGTATATGCTTACACATAGGGCTTGAAGCTTCCAAGTGCTTTCCTAAAACATTTTTATTATTATTTCAAAAATTCTGTAGCTGTAACTGTTTTATTTCTAAGTTTTGAGAAGCTGGATAATAGCTTTTATTAGGATTGCCTTTTTCTTCCCTTGATCTATGCTTTTAATGTTAATACTGAGTTAGGAGCAGTGACATCTGTGATCTTACGCACTACTATAGCAATAGATGTGGAAAACCTGTAACCAACTACCGTCTGCATTTCATGGTTTGTGATGATAGGAAACAGCAAGAGAAAAAATAAAGACACCCACATTAAAGTTTTAAAAAATGTCTCTTAGCCTAGTGAAAGGATAGGGAAATGGAGTTTTGATAGTGCTCAGTGTAGTGAGCTTGTGTTAATTGTGTGATACATAAAATAGACCTTCATGAAAATCAGGATCCTTTTAGTGTGTGCATATTTAGAAATTAATCTATACTTTTTTTTGTTCTCTTAACACATAATAGTAGTTAATTATATAATTATATAATATGGATAATTGTCATACATTACTGTAATACATATAAAATCACACAGTGCTTATGAAATTACTCTGTGCTCCTCTTAAATGCAGTTTGTGCCTCCTATAATACGTTTCTTACAGAGTTTCTCCCTGTCCATGAACATTCTGAGGAAGATGGTCTCTTCCTTGGTAACGATGTGCTTTGTCTCCATTTGAAATTGCTGCCTTGTCTCTGAGGAGCTGTAGTTTTGTTTATTTATGGTTTAGTTAATTTTAAGCTGATTCCTGTTAGTGAAACTGATAATAGAACTACTTCATTAACAAACTAATTTTTTCATCATGGAAAGGCTTAAAATACATAGCTTCCTGTCTGGATACCTTATCTGATAGCGAGAGAGACGAGATTTTTTTTTTTTTAAACAAGTGTTAATATTCTGCTGATACTCAGGATAAAAATCATTTTAAAAAAGAGCTAATACCCAGAGATGCAATTAATGTCATCCAGCCTGGATTTAATGAAGATTATAGTGAAGGCTCTGTTTTACAAGTGGAAAGAAACAAGAGTGGAATCATAAAGGTTAGAAAATAAGAAAGAGTTGTGGTTTTTCTACTTTTGTTTCAGACAAATGTCTCATATTCACAGTAATTCAAGGTTGAGAAGTGGGCCAAGAAAATCCGCTTCAGTTCTGTGAGACAAAGCTTCTGATTTTCTTAACAAGGCTTGCTCTCCCTCTCAATTTCTTGTTTTCTTTGTAATATTTCCTGTGTTTTGGAAAAGTTAGATCTGAGAATATTTTGTTTTGCCTTATTTCGCTGAATGACTTGTGCTCAAACTTCATTGAGCAAGAGATTGCACTTGAAAAATGCTATTTTGTGGGATGAGCACTTAAGAGATTTCTAAGCAACAAAAAAGATCTTTGGAATATGATTCTTCATAATACCTTTAATAATATTCTTTGTTAGGCCTCGTGTGATTAAATGTTTTTAGTGGTTCATAATCTTCATTCAAGTGTGAGTCACTGTAAGATGCTTTCTATTGTTAAAGTAGATCAATATTATATATGTGATATTAACAATGCTTGTAAGTGTTGACTGGACTTGCAGAAAGTACCATAGTCCTATTTGTGTCAAAAATATGTTTTTAAGAAATGATTTATGATTAAAAATGTTAAATTGTAAGTGGAATACAGTTGTGAAAGATAAAGTTTGAATTGAATGTTTAGGCTTAGATCCTTTCAAGTTTTAAACCCATTTTTCTGTTTGTATTATGTTTTCACCACTAAAGATGTGTATAAACTGTGGAATCTTGTTGAAAACAGGATTTATGATAGAAAACCATTCTGTAGTCATATTTAGCTGTAAATATGACCGGGGAAAATGTAAAGTTAAGAATTAGTTTTACTTTGTGTAGCTAGTATAATGGGAAATATCTATGATGTTGATAACAGTCCGTATCTGGGAAACAAAGGATTTTGTTTATGGCATTTTTCCAAGTATTGCATTCTGACTCTGTTCCTTCCTTTTTTTTTTTTACGTTTTAATTTTGTTTTCAGATCTTGAGTCAGATGACTGTGCGTCCATATACATCTTTAATGTAGACCAACCATCATCCTCTGTGAATCAACCCATTTGTATTCCTCGCCATGGACTGCAAGCTCACTCCTCTCCTCTGACACCTCCTACAAGACTTCAGAGCCATAAGAACTATGAAGGCACGTGTGAGGTACCAGAATCCAAATACAGTCCACTAGGTGGACCCAAACCCTTCGAATGCCCCAGTATTCAAATTACATCAATTTCACCCAACTGTCATCAGGGGATCGAAGCCAGTGAAGATGAATTACACACAAATGGCGCAGAAAATGACTATATGGAAAGACCTTCACGGGACCATCTCTATCTTCCTCTTGAGCCATCATACAGGGAATCATCCCTTAGTCCAAGCCCTGCCAGCAGCATTTCATCCAGAAGTTGGTTTTCAGATGCTTCCTCTTGTGAATCCATTTCCCATGTTTATGATGATGTAGACTCAGAGCTAAATGAAGCAGCCGCTCGATTTACCCTTGGCTCTCCTTTGGCATCACCTGGTGGTTCTCCAAGAGGTCCCAGTGATGAATCATGGCAGCAGCCTTACGGATTTGGGCATGCCTTGTCACCTAGACAGTCTCCCTGTCATTCTCCTAGAACTAGTATTACAGATGAAAATTGGCTAAGCCCTAGACCAACATCAAGGCCCTCATCAAGACCTACATCCCCCTGTGGGAAACGACGACACTCCAGTGCTGAGATTTGCTATGCTGGTTCTCTCTCTCCTCACCATTCTCCAACTCCATCACCTGGCCATTCTCCCAGGGGAAGCATAACAGAAGACACGTGGCTGAACACTTCCATCCATAATGTACAAGGCCTTAATTCTGGCCTTTCACCATTTCAGTGTTGTACAGAGACTGATATTCCTCTAAAAACAAGAAAGACCTCAGAGGATCAGACCGCCACTTTATCTGGAAAAGTAGATATCTGTCCTGAAGAGCAGGGTAACTTGTCATCATCCCTCGAAACTGTAGTAGATGATTGCTCTGGATCTCAGCACACCTTGAAAAAAGACTTGCCCGGAGACCAGTTTCTTTCTGTTCCTTCACACTTTACTTGGAACAAACCGAAGCCTGGTCATACTCCTATATTTCGGTAAGTGATTAAAAAGTCTTTCCCTCCTGTTTTTTTCCCTCCAATGCACCTTAAGTAGGCATTGTCCTTGTATTTCAGTGATGCATTAAGACTTTACTTAAAGAAAAGTTGTAGGTGGGTAGATGTTATAATTAGGAAAAAACTAGTTGAGATACCAAATACTGATTTTTTTTCTGCTTTTAAAAGTACAGTAGATGCATTGTAACATAGGATTAGTTTGTTTGTGTACTTGCACAGAGCCCAGCTGAACTAAATGTCTGCAGATTTTGTGCACACTTTGCAGTTCTATCTATTCTGAGCAGCTGACATTTTAATATAGCCAGAAAAACCTGACTTACCTGGTTTCATAGAACTGTGAGACCACAAAAGAGGTGGGAAGTTTATTTGCCTTTGTTTCTACTTGCTTCTTTGGGCTCATATAATTCTAGAAATAGAATAAAGAAAAAAAATTGTATGCCGTGCTGAAAATCATCCAGAAGGAGTGGATGTCTGGGCTGTCATTCCAAGGTGTTTCCACCATCCACCGTAGAGTTAAACAGCTGTTTTCCTTTTGTAGTTCTGTCGTGCTAGCAGAATGATCTGTGGAGGCTCAGAAGAGGGACCTGGTTTGCTTGGGGTGATCAAAACTTCCCATTCCATTACTTTCTAGATGGACCAGTTCTATGATCTTTCCAGTCCTACAGCTTTTGGAATCACTTTGCCAGTGCAGTAGGTAGAGTAGGAACAAGAGCTCCTTAAGCAGCATTGCTGCTGAATGGACGGAGTATCCATTTGATTTGGGAACCTTATCCTTGCTCTACTAGGTTTTAAAAATAAGGGGTACGGAGGTACTGGGAAGGAGAAGCCATTAGATTAATACCTGTAAAGCACAATTATCCATATAAAACCCCTTATTAAGATTTCAGTGTCAGTCCTTTAGTCCTATTCTGTATTGACTTTAAAATAACCTTGGTTAAAATAGTGTAATTCTATCCACAGGCAATGCTTAAGAGTTGCTCTTCAACAGTGTAGTAAATGAAGCAAATCCTCTTTTTTTGGAGGGTTGAGAGGCAGATAGGTTAGGATTCTTCACATATATGCTCTATTTTGAAAAAGGCAAAGCTTAAATCTTGATTTTTAATGATAAAATATAGTGTTCTTATCATTGCAAAATTTTGTATAAGTTCCTTAGAAGTTATCAACTAGCTTTTCTTGTTAATAGTTAAATATATTTAAACACTGCTTATTCAGCCATTTTGTCATTTTTTGCCTAATGGTATAATCACAGATTTTAATTTCTCAGAATTGTATTGATTTTAGTAGGTAGAAGGCTTTTTTTTTTTTTTTTACCCTCTTTTAATGTCCTTCCACATAACTGTTTGTGGATGTGAAATTTAACAGTAAAGCTGCTGGCTGGAAAAATCTCTTATACCAGATCTGAAACTGCTGTGTTGACAGATACGTTAACTGTCTTGAAATTTAGGGGGTTTTAAAATTCTGTTATGTCTGTTAATAATAGGTGTTCTAATCTGTTACCAGAATCTTTTCTTCAAACTAAAACAGTAACAACTGTTTGTTTTTCCTGAATAGTGTATTTTGGAAGTGTATCATATTTATGTAGGATGCTAAGCAGTCCTAACGTGGCATGTTTGTTAGCTTGCAGGCTAACACAGTTCAGAAAAGGTGAGCAGCACTGCAGCACTAAAGGTCATGAACACATAGGCATGTGGAAAGAGGGGATGTGCATCTCTGGTTCTTTTGTGGGATAACCGAAGTAGTTTAAAAA
Organism: Lophotriccus pileatus; assembly: GCA_035583135.1. Lineage (NCBI taxonomy): Eukaryota > Metazoa > Chordata > Aves > Passeriformes > Tyrannidae > Lophotriccus > Lophotriccus pileatus. The sequence goes on from JAWWES010000021.1 coordinate 11,362,816, forward strand.
ATAGATAACTCAGTTAAAGCTGTTTCTTCTTGTCATAGGGAGAACTGAGTAGAACTGAATAAAAAAGCAATGTTTTCATTGAAAAGTAAAAGTATATTTCTAAATGTCAGAATTTATTTAGAAGCTGGCACTGAAGAATTTTTATAAAATGGGCAAACAGGCAGAAGACAAGGAAGACACACCTCTACACAAGTAAACTAAATAAATCTGTTAAGCTGTATACATTTGGTGCCAAAATGTCATCTGACTATTGAATTAGTGGAAATGGTTGCACTGGCAGCTGTATCCTCAGTGAAATGTTGAATTACTCAGCAGTTGTAGCCTGTTCCACGGGTGCTGTGACAGTGTGCATCTTAAGTATGTTAAACATTCCGTTCTGTCATGTAATATTTTATAATCTTGATTCTTATAATGCAGGGTAGCTAAGTTGACCCTTATGTTTTATGAATAAAAATTAAATGCAAGATAGTGACCAAAAATGAGCATCCTAGTTGTCAGAAAGAATTATACAATTGATATTTATATAAAGAATTATACAATTGCTATTTATATATTTATTTCCCAATGTTCAATGAAGATGCTAATTTTATTATTTTCTTGCAAATTTGCTTTTAGAATTGTAAGTTTTCCAGAAAGTGACCAAAAAAAAAAATTTAGAAGGTCTGTTTTACAGTACTTTTCTCACTTGAACAAGGGAAATGACAGGAGTCTAGGAGTGAGCTGGAAATCTCTACTGTGCAAGTAACATAACAACCTTGGTCAGGACGTGTCACTAAAAGTACAGTTCACAAGACATCAGCAGTGTTGGTGGTGCTGATGGTGGTTATGGTGTTCTGGAGTTAGGGACCATCACAGGCAGGGACAGCCCTCCTGTGGGTAATGTGGAGCTTTTTTCTTTTTAGAAGAGTGGTCACTGATGATGCTATTGAAAATCATGTTATTTTTCTGTTCTGTTATTTTTGCTTTTACATTTGTTTTCTTCTTATCTTTTGCTTTAAACTTACAATTTTAATATGAATGACTAGTGGAACAGTAAGTTTTAGGTTCTGTAAAGTGGTCTTGAGAATCTAATTTGTGTCTCAAGAAAACAGGCACTTCTTAGGGTAATAAACTTAATGAGCCTTTTTTTTTTTTTTTTTTAACCCCATGGTATTTGATGGGAATAAATGGTGCTTTTGTGTCTGGAAGATAACCAGGCAATATTCGTTAATGGTCAAAAATCTTAAAATTAAACCTAGTTTCTTTTGCTTCCTTCATGGAATTCTTAGAGATTTTTACATTGATTTAAAAACTACTTGATAATTTGGCTTGTGTCTTCAGACTGCTATGTCATGAATTTAATTTGTAACTCTGAGAAGTGATGGGACATCAAGTAGTTTCTTTGTTCCAGTGGTGATGAACAAACAGGCTTTGACAGATGTATTTACAGCTCAGGAATCTTTGTAGTGATGAATATATAATGGCAACTTCAGAGTATTTTACTGCTGGAAACTAGGATTACTGGCAGTGTCACTTATTCTCTCAGAAAAAAAAATTATTTTAAATATAGTGGTGGAATACTCAGAAAAGTTGCTTCTCTTGTGTGAATCCTTGTCTTGGAAGTCTAGAGAGTAGAGAGGAACAGAATTATGTACTATTTTTACCATAACTATTGGAACTTTGGTCTTAATTTTAAGAAGGAAAAATCTTTCTATGTGAGTGGACTAGAGGCAAAGTTAGACTGCTAAGTATTTATCACCTTATTTTGATAAATAGAAATAACACCAGCTATGCTATGTTAGCAGAACTTTGAAGTGAAAATATTTGCAAATCGCTGACTTTGAAGATAAGGACCCACTTAAGTGAGAAGAGCAAGAGAACTTTGAACCTCTTAAGTTTTTAATAAGCAAGGCTATTGCTGTAGTGTTTACACACCGTTAATTAATCCAGAGAAATTCGGTAGTGTTTAATATGGGGCCTTTTGTGCCATACGTGTTATCCAGCTCTCCACTTTGTTCTGTAATGATAGAATATAGATTTTTACTTGGCAATATACTGTATCAATACTCTGAAAGCATCATTAACTGTGGGCCTGCTAGTAATTGAACAGTGGTGTTTTGAATGTAAACAGTATTAATAAAGTCTATTGATAAGCCACTGCAACATCTGGAATGGCCCCAAAAATCTTGACTTCAGAATTCCTACACCAGGGAGATTATTGCTTTGTTCTAGGCAGGGAAGAGCAACCACAGCAGTAGTTTGGCTCTACAAACATTCTTGAAAACCATAGTACTGGACCATAGTTCCAGATTCTTAGGGGGTTGCTGTTGGAACGCTGACTTGTCACAGGATACTCTGTGGGCTCATCTCTGTGAAAACTGCGATGAGGCGATGTGGAATATCCCCACTGTATGGTCAGTGAGCTTTTTCCCTTATTATGTTTTGGGAGGACCTGTAAGTGGAAAATATTCATTTTGCTGCAACTAAGAATCACTCTAGGAGATCTGTGAATCTCAAGCAACAAAGGAAACAATAACTTTAACAAGTATCTGGAAATACTAGTGTGTATCTCTCGAAGGTTATTACCGGAATTAGTGACTACAAAGAGGGAGGAACATGTTCATACATAATGGCTAAGATGAGTTCATATGTCAGGTCCCCCTGTGTTCAAAAGCTTTATAAGCAAGGAGTTCAGGAGATCATTAGATGGAAATTGAGCTAGTGGCCGATGTACTTCAGCTGAGGGACCAGCATTGGCATTTTGTCTGTGTGGAGCCCCAGCTGTTTGTGCAGTGGATTACCCAGGAACAGTTCAACAGGTGGAAGGTAACAGTGTTAAGTTTTTAACTGCCTTATTTTTAATGACTCTCACAGGCTTTGTTCTTCCTTCTGTCCCACATACACTGCTATAGGGTCACAGCCAAATGCAGACAGGCAGCTTTGTTCCTGGCCTATGTTTCTTCCTATGTGAGAGTTGCATAGTCAGACCAAGAGCTGGACCCTGACTTCCACAGTCTGAATACTGAAGTCCTTATGGACACACTTCACTGTTTTTATACTCAACATCATTGTTTCCTCATCAATTTTGTGTAGCCTTAATCAGTTCTATTTTGGAAATAATGGTTGCAGAGGAAGAATCTGTTAAATTAATATTGATAAAACTGTCACTAAAGTGATAACTTTAAATGCTGAGAATGCTACTGAAGGGTTCCTTCTTTACCTCTTAGTTCCTTTTAACAGCTGCTGTTCTCTGGAGCCTTTAGTCTTGATGTGATATGAATATGAGCTTTTGGAAGCTTGCATTAATCAGATTATAAAACTCGCCTGCTATTATCAGAAGAACATTTGTATGTTTACAGATTGGTGCTGTTTCAACAACTTGTGAAGATTTGATTTATTGAAAGTATTAGAATGCCTGTCACTCATTATTTCCATTTCCTGACATGTGATTTGGTGATTTACTAGTAGGTTACTGCATTGTTAATTAAGTTTTTGCTCACTTAAAGGCAAAAAATTTAGAGACATTTCTGTAAAAGACTGTCACAAGCTATTGTAACAGTACTATGGCACTGAACTGGGTAGAATTAGTAATGAAACGTGGGAATATCCACAAATGTGTTCCTCCCCCATCAAGACTGAAAAGTGAAGGGTTTAAGGAACAAAGGGTCTTAATTTTTTTTGTCTTTTGTTCTGAAATAACCTGGAAGAAATCTCACGGTGAGCAGCTAATCTGGGTTCTGAATGCAAAGTTAGATTGCTTTATCAATAACACAAATGCTGCCATGCTATATGTCAGCTGAGGGGACACAGGAATCTTTGTAATACTAAATTCTTGCTTTCTTCTGAAGCAGCTGAGCTGCTTATTCTTAAACATGTTGCAGGTATGTTAAGAGTAATGCACCACTACGTTTTGAATTTGCACAAGTTCTTCACTATCAGAAATCACTGATGTTCAGTGCACAGTTTACAACTGAGAACTGTGGTGGGTTAAGTAGAAGTTTTACTGCTGGTCCTCAGCTAATAGTGTACACGGAGTAATATTTCCTTGAGAACAGATCCTTAAATGCAGTAAAGCTACAGCTTCCGACTTACTTTCCCATAATTAGCAACTGGTACAAAAATAGCACTGCTTCATATCAAAAAGCGTTCAGAACACATGCAAACATGTTAGTTACCCCCTTGCTCCCCAAAGGCTCACATGGTTTGGAATTCTGCATAGAATTTAAAAAACCCACCAGCTTTATAGACTGTGTTCTGTTGGAGTTTTTATTTAGTGTCCAAGCTTGTGGGTTCATGTGACTTTAAGAAGGTGACAGTGCTGGCTAGGAAGTTCCCAGTCTGCCTCCCTTCCCATAGTTCTGTTCAAAGAAGGTCTACAAACAACTGGGACTTTAGTAAATTAATAGGATTAAAGAATTTACCTTTCAAAATGAACTGAAGTTAGATCACTGATTCAATTCAGTGTGTATCTCTATGGTATTTGTCTCAAAAAATTGTAAGGGTGATGTGGAAGCAGAAATACATAAAACTGATATTGCTACAAGGCAGAAAGGTGCTTGATGGCATATCCTAAAACTTTAAGAATCTACTGCTGTTGAGAAGTTGAGGATGATGAAGACGGCAAGAGAAATATTCAGAGAAACAACAGTTTGGGTATTCACCACGAAATTCAAAAGGGAAGCATTGTAACTCTCTAGCCAGCTACATCTAGAAGACGTCTGTTTGATGCAGTACATCAAAGAGATGTACACAGATATGTACACAGCTCAAAGGCTGTGCCATTTATTGGGAGATCTGTGTTTTGAAAGCTCTGCAATTTTTTGATGTTTCAGGCATCTGCACGTGCATAGTGCACTTGCTTGCTCTCTAGTGCTGTTATTTTCTATTTGTTTTCAAAGAATGACAAAATCTTGAGACTTGGTTATTTTCCTGTCTCCATATTTGTTCTAGTATGTCAAATATTCTTCCAGGAGATAATGTTAGTCCGATACAGCTTGTGCCATATTTTTATTAGTTAATTGCAGGAAGAGTAAATCTGTCTGAGAGACTGTATGGAGGGTGGTCACAAGCAACAAATACCTTTTTCTTGACTGAGCTTATCATTCAACTTTCAGTAAGAGCTCCCAAAAATTGGTATACAGCCTATGGTGCATTAACCAAGTTCTTCCAGATACCATATCTGCTCACAGTGTATACCAGCTATTTTGACATAGAATATTTGGTTATATGGGGGGTAAAAAGGTTTCCAGAAATAATAAAGGAAAATAGCATGCTGTGTTTCTTTTTGAACTCCTTTTAGTATCTTCTAATCCTGACACTTTCTTTCCTTTTCAGATAGAAGACTTATAACGTCCTTCTCCTTCAGTAGCTATAAAAGTGAATGACAAGGTCTAGTTGATAGCCAGTAGTAGCATTTAGGTAGTACATCCTGGCCTGTGGTAAGTGTCTGGAAGGATTGGGCTTATACTGCATTCCTGACAGCTTCCTCTTTTATTGCTGACATCACCAGTCCTCTCCTACCCAGTAAATGCTATTGCTCTGGGAGGACCAATCATCAAACCTCCTTTGGGGGAGGAAGAAGCCTCTTTGCTGGGCACTGAGTGCCGGTGGAGATTATTCCTCACATTTCTGCCTTTCAGTAAGAAGAAAGGGAAATATTCCCATTGCTCTCAAAGGAGTGAAGATTTCTGTTGTAATGCTGACTCTCTCCTGAAGTGCACAGTGCAGGTATCCATGGAAGAGCAGGTCAAGAGGCTTGGAGGTTGTTCTCCTGCAGGAGGAGGCCAGCAAGCGGTGCCGGTTCTTCTCCCTCTTTTCCATTCCTAGTGACAGACATTTCTGCAGTAAAAGGCAGATGTATGGTGCTGCAGGGTGAGCCCAAGTCCCTCCAGATACTTGCTAAAGACAGATTCCTTTTCTTGTTTGGTTGTTTTTTTTTCTTTTGTTCAGTCCAAACATTTCTCTTCTTTCTCAGCTGTGGATATGATTTTGTACATCTTGGCTAAATTCTCCAGAAGAGTATAATTTATCTTTTATGGGCCTGTGGCTATGCACGTTTGTGGAAATTTGCATGGATTGGTGGTGGGGTTTTGCTTAACTTCCTATAAAGTGGAAAGAAATGGGTTTGAGCTTTCCCAGGTGATGATACAAGCCAATATTTGTCCATTGCTTTAAAACCTAATTTGCTTTCCCTGTTGGTCAGGGTAAGGTAGAACAAAAACATGTGAATAGAAGCTTATTCTTACTGTAAAATATTCTTGCTTGGTAAACAGTGCATTAAATGTTCACTTTTAAATCTTCATATTTTAATTTACTCCACCTGGTAGTTACCGACTTGCATCTGACTGTTCATCTTTTTAGAATCTTAAGTCTATAAATCTGTCCAGGTAAAAGGGTAGGTATGAAAACTTTGGTTTGAAGTTCTTCCATGTCTATTAACTGCATTTTGTTTTTCCCTGGAGTGACTTTGCTAATGTATAAAAGGGTATATCTGTGGATAAGCTGAACATGTACTTTAGGTGTCTTTGTTGCCTTTTGCACTAAGTCTTTCTGCTTAGGTAAATCAGCAAGCTTTTTAAAACTTTGGATGATCATATAGTGTTCATTTTAATGATAGTTAACAAAGTGCAGTGCTTGCCAAACTTAGAAAAACAAAACCAACAAGTTGAAAGATAATAGTGCAGAGAGTCAAAACTTAATGACTGGCAGAGACTGAATTTATACTGTTCCTGCTAAGCCACATTTAAACTTGCTTCCTGATATACTTGAGGATAAAAAGTTAATATAAAGGCATTGTAGAGTAGCACTGGTAGTGTGAGGCTGGAGGTTATCCAGTACCTTTCTTTTAATCAGATATTGGAAAGAAGAAATTCCATTCTAACAACAGCAAAATAAATTGGGGTTAATTGAAGATTTTAATATACCAACAAAATTTTGGAATTTTCATGTAACATTTTTAATCTAGTAGGTATTCTTCTTTGGTTATCATTTGTTAGGAAAGTGACATCGTGTTTTACAGTGAAGGCTTTGTTTGTACTGTGGCCAGATGGCACAGTTCTTGTAATCATAGTGTGCTCATCTTGATTGCAGCACATCTTCATTGCCACCTCTTGACTGGCCTTTACCAAGTCATTATGGGCAGTGTGAACTGAAAATAGAAGTCCAGCCTAAAACTCATCACAGAGCTCACTATGAAACAGAAGGAAGCCGAGGAGCAGTAAAAGCATCTACTGGAGGACATCCTGTAGTGAAGGTAGGAAGTCTGGGTTTCTTGAATAGAAGGTAATTTTTAAACTATAGTTATTGGTATTTACAATGCTGTGAATTGTTCCCTTGTGTGAAGCTTACAGTCTGTCCTGGTTAAGATTTTCTCCCTTAAATGGAACTAGTTCTATACAAAAGTTAGTTTTGGATGCTAAAAAATTTAGTTTGCTACAGTTACAATGCATGTCACAATTTTATGCTGTATGAAGTTTTATGCCTGTGAATGGGTTCACAGTGCAATAGTGTATTATTATTATTATTATTATTATTATTATTATTATTATTATTCACAAGGTTTAAGGAGGAAGGACTGTGCATGGAGGCAGGTAAGAGAAGTCACTGTAATTAGTTGAAACTATACTGAAATGTGGTAAAGCTTCATTTGAATCAGAAATCTTCCTTTTGGTGTTGAAACAGCTTCTGAATACTATAAATGCCTCTTGTGTTTTTATTAGATCATTTCTGTGAATTGATACCCATAAATTCCTTTAACTTTCACTTAAACGTATGTAGTAAATTAAACTTGACTATCCTGTTTCTTCAGCATAAACCAAAGATTCTTACTCACAGTTTAATGTTGGCTATCTCCTTGAAAAGTAAGACATCACCTAGTTTCATTAGATTTGGACTACTAACCTGCAAGGGCAAGTAAAACTTGTTTCTTGCCTTTTTTTTTTTTACATGGTTTCTGTTGTCTTAACAGAATCACAGAAGATTTATTGTCTCTTAGAACAGTTTTGATCAGCTTGAAGAAAATACATTAGTGCAGGCACCACTCCTCATCTCCACACAAAGCATGGTGATGCACTGACTGTTTCCGTAAGTGGTGCTTGCCATTAACAGTTGCTTTAGCTGGGTTTTTGTAGCTAATGGTATATATTCCAAATGCTAATGGCATCTAAAGTATATTATTTAAATAGTTTACAAACCCTGTGCAATTATTGTTGAGCTCAGAATTAGAGGTAAGATCCTGGCAAACTAGGCTTGGCTTTCATAAGAAAACTTTGGCATCATATTGTCTTTGAAGAGAAAGATGTGTGGGTTTGATATTGTTGGAATAACTGTGTGCAGAAGCTGTGACGCTCCTCTCTGAGTGTTCTGGTGTGTACACAAAAATCTCCCTCTATGCTGGAAGACATCTGGATTGGTTAGGGGTAGTCACTGATGTCTCCTTTAATATCCACGGTGTCAGCTGGCTCATGCAGCTTGGAAGGGAACCCACTCTCATACACTGAACATGGGGAAGATGAGGAATTGTGGGACTTCTTAAGTTACCTTGGTTATGTTTGCCACATCCTTGGGTGAAAGGAATGTCTCTGCTTATTCACCTCAATCTTGCTTAATGGTCTTTATCTTAACAGTTACAAAACCTTTATAAAACAATGAGTAAAAAATCTGATTACATGAAGGTTACATCAGGGTTTGTATTTTCCTCCAAATCCCGGATATTTCCTGTTCTTTTCCAGTAAAATGATGGTCAAAGCTTCAGTCCTAAATCTGTCTCTATAGCGGCCTGTACATTAAAAATATAGTTTTGAAATAGTTATCCTCTTCCAATAGTTGGGAGTAACTCGTTACTATTGGAGACCAGATGCAAAGTGCTGGTAGGATTGGCATAATCTGTCCCCATCCTTTCTCCTACTCATCTGACAGAACTGTAGCCTATGTGACTTACACCAATGATTTTAAAAGCTACTTATTTGCATTGTAATTGTGAAATACCTGACTATACAAGAATGCTATCTTAAAAATGAGGATGGTATTTAAGTGTCTAATGGTCTCATGCATTGTACTAAGCCTCTCTAAAATAAAATGAATACAAATGCAAATCAGTATTCTACTTTGCAATTTGGTCTCTTCCAGCTGGATTGGGAATTAGTTGTGTTTGATGGGAGAGAGGAAGTTGTTATTAAACAAAGCATTGATTCGTATTAACTTTTTACTCACTGCTGGGAAAAACAGTATGGTTTTTCCAACAAGTTTGGTAAAGGTAAATACTAAATACCTGTAAGCAGATGTTAAATACAAACTGAAATATTTTCCAGTACTTCTGGAAGCTTAATACACAAATCCAGTTCACGATATGCATTAGTGCTTGTTTCTGACTATTTGCTTTTTGGCGCTCTTAGCTTTAGACCAGTCACTTTCATGTGTGTGATCACTGCAGTACAGCACTCAGCATTTCCCTGTGGAAAATAACTGTGTCAGAAATGAGAAAGAACGTGGGTAAATAGAAAAAAATATTTCAATTGGAAGAGACCTACAGCAGTTGTCAAGTCCAGCTGCCACATCTTTGGGTGCCAGAAAGCCTGTGTGCTTTTTCTTCTTACACAGTTTGGCTTGCTTTTGAAAAAAAATAATTTTTATAGAAAGCTGGAGTATTGAATTTCCAAACTGTGAAACCTCTGTAGTTCTGCATGTGCAGTTAATGTATTGTTTAAAATAAAGATTTTTAAGATAGTATATAGCTTCAAGCCATTAATCTATTAGTGCATGTCATTAATCTATTACTAATACTGTACCATACCTGTTGCTAGGACACTAAGCTTCTGACAAATTTGGCATCATCTGTTGTGAGTACATTTAATCAGCTTATTTCCAAATGGGAGGAAATCAAGTAAGTGGAGCATCATGCTTTGCTTTGTATGTCTCAACTTTAAGAAAGCAAATTCTGTAATGACGATCTCTTGTTTTCTAATGCAAAATGTTCTAACTAGCAGATACCTTTAATTTTAATCTCTGCTTTCTTGGGAGTATGTTCCAGTGAATTCATGTCATCTGGAACAGTTTCTTTTACCTTGGTAGAGAATCTACATGATAAGGCTGAGAGTTTTCACAGGGAAGGAATAAATAATTTAGCAGAATGGTTGCAAGGAGAAAGGTGGCATGTTGAATTTTTGTCATGCAAATTATGTGGAAATTTTGTAACGCACTGCCAGGAGACAAAGCCTCTGAGTGCTGTCTACATTTACCATTTTAATTCACAGATCAGAGTAGGAACTTCACCCGTCTACAAAGCCTTTTAAACAAGTAGCTGTCACATTTCATACAACTCTAAGGGAAAAATCATCATTGCTTGAATTTCCCACCCTTTCCCCACGTCAAATTGTACATGAAATGTTTACACTTACAGTTTGCTAGAATGGGCTTTTACTTTTACCTAAAGGGGTTAAGGTTCTTCATGAGACTTCACTCAGATAATTCCTGTAATCAAAACCAGAAAAGCCTTTTAGAGCAGGTGGCACATGACAAAGATCTCTCAGGGATAATTTGGGGTTTTTTTTTACTTTTGTATCTTAGCTTCCTGATCTAAAATGAATTTTTCTTTTTCAAACAAGAAAATTTGTTTTATATATTGTGTTCCTGCTACTCATGTCAATTTCTGCAATTTTCTGAGCTAAAGTATTTTAAATTTAATGATAACTTCTGGTAAATTCTGTAATCTGTGTTGTGCACACCAAGAAGTATTTCCATTTTATCTTTTGTCCTGTTGCTAGGGAAGGTGGTGATCTACATGGCAGTCATCTTGCTGACCATACAATGTGATGTACTCAGGGAGTGTTAAGCTCACAGCTACCTGTTAGCACCATTCTGTCTACAAGGAATATCTGTGCTGTGGCCATTCAACACTGTAGGAATCAGTTACAGATAGGGGTTATTTGTTCTAAAAGAGATGGTATCTGTAACAGACACTATATAGAATCCACTTACATCCTATGTATGCAAGATAAATTTGGAGCAGTGATAGCTATTAAGAATTTGCCTGTACCAGAAGTCTTTTTATTGTACTGTGAGAGGTTTAAGGATTCATCAGTTCCTCTGCCATAAGTGAAATTATTTCGGTAGGTGATTCACAGTAACAGAGGAGGGGAAGCATCATCTAATCCATATGGACAACTCAGCAGTATTACAGCTGAAGAAAAGTGTAAGATCAACACTGAAAGAAATACTAAATCTAAGCTAGTTTGTTTGGATGGCTGTATGCTGCTGGTCAATGACAAGAAAACAGTCATCTGCTGTGTGAGGTTTAATGGAGTCATGTAAAAGAGGGACTCAATGTCAGCTCTGTTTAAAGTGATTGCAGAGCTTAAAGTCATGACTGAAGAGCTGCAGTGGAAGAGAAATTAAACTAATTGAGCTAAAATAAACTAATTTTGAACTACTTTGAAAATTCTGAAACAGGAATGTTTCTCAAAAAGCTTGTCAAACTCTGCCCGAGTTCTGGTGGAAGAAACCATAAGCAGCAAGAGAGGGTGTAACTCAGCAATGTCAGAGATGTTCTGCTAACAGTAAATTAACAAAAGGGCTGTCTAAATGAGTGTATGTTTCCTGGCCTGTAATTCTGTGGCTGTCATCTTTTCCCAGGTGTTCTGTGGGGCCAGTGCATGTAACTACTTGACTATCAGGTATACCATCAGAATTCTCCCTTTTCTCTATGCATGATGAATAGTTCACTTTTTCAGTGTTTTGTGACCCTTCCCATTCTTCCTGCCTTTCACTCTTTAATTTTTATTTTTATCTTGAATTTTTTCCTGTTTTGTCCATAACCAGAAGGCAGTCTGTATCCCAGCTGTAGTTGCCTGCTGTTGTTTGGTGACAGCAACCTGCCAATAAATGCAGAGGCAGAAGATAAGTGTCAGTCTGTGTGCACTATGTAATGGGCTGTATTGGGAAAAACATTGACCTTTGGATGAGATTCTAAAAATGCATATGTTTCCAGAACAATTTGATGACTATTTAGGCATCTTCTGCATCATAATCCCCAAAATAGATAGCAAAAGCCATATTGATGCATCTACTGTGTTTGAATGCTCAATCTAGAAAATGCAGTAATTGGTATGAAAAGCAATAAAAATTACACACTGGATGACAGTCATCTGCTTTTTGTATTGTACGTTTCCTAATTTTTTTTTCTAAAGTAAAACCAATTTGTGGGGTTTCTTTTATAGTTTATATGGGAATAACCTATTTCTATCCCAGAAATGCTTGTCCAAAAACTGTTCGTAGCATAATTAGCCTTTGGAGTTGGTGTTTCAGGAATAGCAGACTTCCCCCTCCTCCCCCCAACCTTTGGTAAAGGTTTTTTGTTTTGGTTTTGGTTTTTGGGGGGTTTTTCTGAGAGTAGTAGAGCAAAGTGCAGATGGACAGTGTGATGGCCAGTTACATGTGATTGGCAGTTCTGCACTGTGTAAAGTTGGACTACTAGTCTAACACTATTTGAGCTATTAAATTATATCCTTCTTTGCAGTGCATAGAACTGGACAGGAACAAGCTAAAATACTCTTCAGAAATGCCTGAAGTCAGTATTTAAAATGCTCTCAGTCCTGTCTGCAAGCAGTGAATGTATAAAAGCGTGAGATTTCAGAAATAGAAATCCAAGTTTTTATACCTTGATGAATGTTCTGTATCATGGTACCATGTGTAAACACGTGGTACCATGACCAATAATGCACTGATATTTGCAATTTCTTGTTTGCATTAGTCCTTTGCAAGACCTGTTTGTTTTTGTGATGACCTTCAAAATATTTTTAGTTGGACTTGTGCCCCTACCTAGTAGTTTATTAAAGTTTATTCCTTTTATCTCTCACTATTTTTTTTCACAGTCGCAAAGGTCTGTGCTATTTTAAAGTCTTCAAGTCAGTCTACTCAATAAGTTTATTTAGCAGAAGACAAAGATACTTTTTTTGATGTGCTTTTCCTTCTCAGTTGATGGAAAGGTACATCAAATAATCAAGTGATAGAAAATAGTACTGTGCTTCAGGAAGGGGAAGTAGATATTTTGGTTTTAACATGTTTATATTTAAAATCAGACATTTAACTTTTTGTAATGTTATAAACTTTGCAGAATCAGAATGAAATAATAAAATAAATTCCCATGAGCTGTTAAGACTTTTCTGAGCCAGTGGTTGGGATATTGCCTAATAAATCTGAATGGAGTTTTGTCCCATGAATTTGTGCAGTCTCTTTGACACAGTCCATTGAAGATTATGGGTCTGCACTCGTTGCACCCCTGCAAGGCTACAGGAGATGACTGTGATCAGCCTGATTTTCAATAGCTTCCCTGAGCTCTGGTTTCTTCATTTTATGTATATGGTTTGCTTCAAGGGTTTTTTTAAACGCAGCTGTTGATAAATTCATGATAAATTGTACCACTGATGTCATTGTATCTTTTGTTTCAAATTACGTTCATCTTCGTGCTCTTGAATCCTTGTCATCCCTTGCTTTTATTCCCAAGTCATTGTTGATAGATGTGCTGTTCAGCTTGGCAGACAGCCCTTCAGCTTTTAAACCCAACAATCTTCACAGTTCTTTAGGGAAGTCACTGCACACCACTCAAAAGTGAAATCCTTGTGGAAAAATGTCTGTAAAAAAAAAAAAAAGTTTGGTTCTTCAAAGCTGTGCTCCGGTGCCTCTCTGATATTGCTGTCCAAAAGACTCCACACTTGTGGGTTGCATCTCCCCTGTCTCAGAGAGCAAAACGTTTAGAAGGCATGGTTTGCTTTTTTCCTTTAAGTTTTAAAAAGAAATAAAATAATATTTTACTTTCAAAGTGGACCGAAATTCAAGCAGTAAAGTTTCTTTTCCTTTAGGATCGTTTATGTTTCATGGTAAATTATACCATATTTTTGCTCAGACAGTCTTCCAAAGTAAAAGGAAAAAATACCTACTTCAAGAGAACAGATTTATCTTTCTTTTCACCCTTTAGAATAGGGCCTCCACTCTCCTCTTTTGTCCTCCTTACCTTGTGACTTTGGGGTTTTTCTAAGGAATACAGAAGTCACTGAAGTGCATCCAGCTGCTGTGAGAATATCAAGAAGGAAATACCTAGTTACAACATGCTTTTCATATCAAAGTGTTGAAAAGCCTAGGAAATCTCCATCCGAAATAAATGTTTAGTAAGTGCCTGTAGTTCTTAACACAGCTCTGTGTTTCCTTCCCTGCTCACGTTTGAACTGAGAACCTTTATATAGATACTGCTGCATTTGAAGGTAGATTGTTAACTTAAGTGAACAAAAGACTTGATTATTCCAAACTTTACCCCTGACATGCCTTGTATTTCAAGACTGCCCTATTTTTAGGGAGGCCTATTTGTATGTAAAAGCTTTCTTTCTAATCAGCCTACTTTACCAATCCAGTAATGCCATAAGAAGTGAATTAATTGCACAGAGGAAGGAGTGGTAAAGTGTTGATCAGATCTTCACCTTCAATTAGCAAGCGAGAAAAGCCACATAAAAGATAAAACTTGAGTATTAAGCCTCAGTAAAAGTTTGATTAAGCATGACATTTTCCTAATAAATGCTGGAAAGTTTTGCAGGAAAATTGCTTTAAAACTGCAATCAAATAGGTTTTGACACCGTCTGAATGCTATTTGTATCACCGTATTGCTTGATTGCTGAGCATAAAACTTAGCTAATGAAATTATTTTTCTCCCACCACCATCCCCTAACACCCCCCCCCCCCAGTTTTTTTTTCCTTCAGTCCTAAGACTGAAAGTGTAGGCATATGAAACCCTGACATCAATTCTGGATTCAGTGACACTATTAGGTGTTTGGCTTTTTGTACATAAACTGAGGACGCTTTGATTCAGAAAAACAGACTATTTCCAAGTGTACCAGTATTGTCTGGTAAGTACCTGGTTACTGTGAAACATATATTTTCTGTTGGATGTTTTTCTCAAGTATTCTTAAGACATGCAACAAATGACATCTTCTGGATAAATAGCTTTTACACCTGAATAGAGATCAGGTGATACTTGGCCTGCAACAATAAATGAAAAGCATGGATAGAACCTTCTTAATTAAAAAAAAAAAAAGATGGGATGAAGAAGTAGTACTTGCAAGTATTAGAGACTAAAAAGAGTCTTCTTACGAGTTTTTCATGTGTTGCAAGGTTTCCTTTAGATAGGAGTATGGAACCAATGACGTCTGCCAGATATGGTCCCAGTATAATCTCTGTGTAATCTGGAAAAGTGCTAACTTATTTTTCCATGTTGATCCCTCTTAATTAGTATGACCTCTTTGGTTTCCTCAGCAAGGAAAAGATTCTCACTTCTGCCACAAAATTCCACGTTTAAATGCGGCTGTCTTCAGTGATCAAATCAATGTATATAGTATCTAGTGTTACCCATTTTTAAAGGATTTTCCATGTGTACATTAAGAATGTCGGAGTGTTTTTGCCATTTAAAATACAACTTCTGTATGATCCAAAAGTTCTCTCATTAACTGACTGTCTTTGTAGTTACTGGGTAAAAGCTATAAACTCAGCATAGCCATGCCTGAGTTTCCTGTGTGCAGTGTAGTAATACGGCTGGAAGTGCTTTGGCGCGAAGCCCTTCTGGCTTATCCTGTAGTGACCTTCAGTCTTTAGCCTTCCAGCTTTAGTTTAACTTACGCAGGCACTGACCTTTGCTATGGAAACGATATAGAAACACAAAAACAACTTGGCTGAGTTTCCTCAGCAGAGCAGTGGGTGGTGTATCAGGATTCTGTTACAGAGCAGGGTTTCTAGAGGTCAGTAGTGACACTGTGCAGTAACTTACTAGTTGTCTACAGCACACAGTTTGCTGCTCCTGGGAAAGTGGTTTATCTTTTTTTAAAAGTAAAATTAGTAACTTTTGTTTGTAGTGAGCAGGTCTAGGACTGCATATTAAGGGAGTAAATGCTGGAAGGTGTACCTGAAAGTCTGCCTAGGGCTCAAGTAGTAGTTCAGGTTCCTGTCCGTCTGTAAGTGACCTGTGCTGATATTGTAGTGACTTACTGTAACACATCTTCATCGTGGTGATTCTGCAGCACTTGCCAATAGGTTGTAAAATGCAGTTTATTTAAATACCTATAGTCCGTACAAAGACACTGTGTTCTTATTTGTGAGTACTGTATGTTCTTTTCCAAGGTGAAATAAAGGTTCGTATACCATGTCTTCATTATATATTTGAACAAAGCGTAGTGTATGTTCTTCCAAGTTAATTATGTAGGTTTTTTCATTGAAGACCAGTTAGGAATTTTGTTCTACTGACTTAAATGTTTGGGCTGTTTAACATATGGAATTGTGCATAAAGCAGATGAGGTAATAACCCTGCTGTCAATGAAATGAAGAACAATCAACATTTTTTTGAATGAGAACAAAATTGTATTTAAAAGGAATGCATTTTAAATTCCAAAATATGTAATTTTTCCTGATTTGAAGTTGATTTGGGGTAGCAAGTCTCCTTTGTTATTCACAAGACAAGTATTGCATCAATAATGTCAATTCAGACTCCAAATATGATTTTTGTTTTGGAGGAGAGAGGCCACCATTCCTAGGAGACAGAAGGTAGTTCAGATCCTATGATGATTCAGTTTCCAGTGGGGACCAAGTGTGCTGGGCAGAAAGTTCTGCTTTGCTTATTTTGTACAGGTTTTGCATAGGGAGACACATCCAAGGCTTGCTCTCACCAGGATTAGCCACAGAATGGATTTCAGAACACTTCGATACCCTTCAGCAAACTGCTGAATGCACCTGTAGTTAGATATAATAGGGGAACTTCCAGGTAAATTAACAGAGTAATCCAGCACTGTCCTCTCTTCTCAGGAATGGTGTGACATGGGCTGTCTTTAGTTCTGTCCTGCTACACAGTGTGTTGGTTTCACTGTGGCCTTTGAGGGATTATGTAATAGAAACTGCATGGGATGTGCAGGGCGTCTTCACCGTGAGCTATTGGATCATTTTCTACTGAAGCTTTGGCTCATTCAGCCCCACAGAGTCTTATCTTTGATTACAGACACTGTAAATCTTTGATTTACTTCTGCAGAATCCATGGCATGCCTGGAGTTGTCAGCTTCCTTATTACACAAGATTTTATGGGAAAATGTTAATTCTAAAGCACAAATTTGTATAATAAAGGTTGAGGGGGTTTTATCCACATTTCTGACATCTCTCCAGCTCCCAGAGTTTCACTAGCACATCAGGTTGTCTCAGTAGCATCCACAGCCAATTAGGCTTACTGGCATTTTGCTGTAAATAGGGCTGTTGGGAACACCAGGACACTGTGTAGTCTGTTCATTGCTTGCTTAAGGCTGGGATATGTTTCCCCTTTAATGTGGCCCTGTTACTGCAGTCAGTATAATTCAGGCCCTGAATTATACTCTGTGCTGTGGGAAATAGGGGTTATTCTCTTCTTCCCCACCCCTAGCTTATTTAGTTGCCACATGTATTGCACGCATTGTTTATATTTATGGCTTTACAATGCTTTTTCTCTTTTTACTTTAAGCCTTGAATAAATGCAATAAATTATCTGCAGTGCAAAGTGTACATTTTTGAAGTCTCTGCTACCTTGCTGATGTGTTACTACTCTCTACCTAATCGTATTTATGTATATTCTAATACTTTTAAGAGGACATCATTGCAGATCCTTTACAGCAATTATATTTGAGACAAAGCTATAATGGAAGCATCTGACTGAGTTCAGAGGAGGGCTTGTTGGCTTTGTGTTTGTTTTGGGACTGGTTTGCACTAGCATGGCTTTTAAGTAGATATGAAATTTCATGGGGTTTGTCCTGATGTTATCACAGATAATTTTTGGGGTGCCTTATTTATATGCTTTGGAATTATAAAATGCATCAATTTCTTCTAAATTACTATAAAAGCGTATTCTGTTGCATTATGGTACTTTCCTTGTAGTCTTCTTGGGGCATCTTGTTTTTCATTTAATGTAATATATAAAGCAGAAGAAAATTGACTGATGGTGATACTGTGGTAGTCTTTTTTTTACTACTTCTGAAACTGCAGTAAAATAGTTTCAAATGTCTACTTTGATACAGTGGTGTACTGCCATGCTCTATGACTCAAGCACACAGGCAGGCATCACAAGAACATCCTACAGCAAATGCATACGGTAACCTATTGATATGTAACTAATCAGACTTGCCTTTCCCACAACATGCTTTGCATAAACCAGGCCCTGTATTCCATAATGGGATTTCAGGGTGAGCACAGAGGGTCAAGAATCATGGAGGGAAAACTAGTGTTATATATGGCTTTGAGCAATTCAAATGTATATGGCCATAGAGTCTCACAGGCAACAACAGTGCAACTGCTGGCATGGGGAATGTTTCCCTTCCCTGAATTAAACTACTGCTCTGGGTAGGCTTCTGTAGAAGATGTGTTCTCCATGGACGGTAGGCAGACCAGCTTGGTTTTACAAGTATCCCCACCACCCCTCCTTATCTCTCATATCACCAGTATCTCTAGAACTGCTGTGTACAGACCATTGTTTGGGAAGGGGAAAATAGCCTTAATTGGAAATTAACTTTGTCACAGTGACCGCATTTGGAACTTAGTCAAAATTTTGAATAGGTCTGGCTTGTAATTTTTATAATTCCCAGTATTAGAGTGAGCACACTAACGTCACATCTAGGCTGGATTCCATTCTGTTAAGATTTAATTTTAACTCTGAGGAAAATGGATGGTGGAGTCACAGTGTTGAGAACTGGTGACAAGATGGCTGCTGTAAATGCTAAACTCACACATGTCCTAAAATAATTCAGACTATTAGAAAATATTAAAATATTCATGTGGTATTTAACAACAAAAAAAATTTTTTGGAAAGACATTGGAGTCCTGCATGAAGTATAAAAAAGGAACTTGTGCTTGTGTCTGTATTTCATTGATATAACAGTCCCTATAATTCACTCTCATCACAACACTAAGAGGAAAGTTCCTTGTGGCCCAGTTATGTTATGGTAGTTACAGATGAATGGAGAGAAACCTGTCAGTACACTGATGGCCACAGGAGATTCTTTATATTCTACTGCAACATTTATAAGTGCTTGTTTATCGCATTTATTTACATGGGAAGCACTTCTGCTAATCTAGACTGTCTCTGCTCAGTGTCAGAAGGGTTGTTTTGGTTTGGTTTGTTGGGTGCTTTTTAGCTGGATTTCACTCTGTTGATACTGAGAAGTCCAGGGAGAACAAAAAGGTGTTACATATTTGACAAAGACTTTCCAGACTTCTGTCAGAAACCGAATTTCTATTTTTTATTGAGAAAGCTCTAATGAAAGTGATGGGTCCGGTAGGTGCTGTTGAAGCCATAACTTGAATATATAAACCAGGCATTCATTTGATCCACAAAACTTCCTGCCAGAAGTAAGTGCACCAACAGTGGGGCTTCTGAGTGCTGGTGTGGGTGTGCTTTGGGCTTTTGTGCTGCTGACTACTGGCATTAAATTACTCTTCTGAGTAGGTTAAATTGACATGTTTTGTTTGGTTTTTAAGTGTTAGTTCTGTAAAGAGCTTGGATAATATTGTTGTGTGACCAAATAACTCTCCCTAGAGACAAAAATATTGACATGACAAAACCACGTTTAAAGAATGACTGTCTGGCCCTCCCTCCAGTTTGAACATAAGTTGATGTCAAAGTCAATGAAATGTAAATTTGCTCCAGTGCAGTTTAGAAATTATATAACTCGCAGCATGCATCAATCTGCCAGTTGCAGGAAGGTGAAGTGAAATGGATTGATAAGAAATATTTTATAGGCTTTAGTTTTAAAATTGCAGTGTCTAAAGGAAACTTTGGTGTTACTGTTGGCTACAGTTGTTTCCTTAAATCTGCTGGATAATATTACCAATGTACTACTGTAAAACGAGCTTTTTCTTTTAGAATCAATTTATTATTTTTCTGATGTTTCAATGTGTTGTGCCTAGAAATTACTGCTGTTAGCTCAAGCAACAGATGGGTTTATGACAACTGAATGTATTGGTGGCTATATGTGTATTTAAGAAAAGGAAAGATGTGTGAATCAACATTTGCAAAATTTGGGGGGTTTTAAATATTTTCTTTACAAAATAATACATAATTTTCTTTACAAAATAATTCACAAAAATACACCAGATGTGATTTTCCAGCTATTAATTACATTTTCTCAGTCCTCACATAGATTTGCATTCACAAAACCTCTTATGTTTAATAAAAGTTGCTATTCCAGTTTCATAGTAGAAAAACTAAAGTATTTTAGTATTTCTAGAATCTCGGTACATCTTAGTAAAATTGATAATTAGGCTTTGATTAAAAACCATATCAGAAACAGACCTATAACATAGCGTGGCTTTGATGTCAAAATTCTGTAGGTCGAGCAATTCTCTTTGAAAGATTTAAAAATAGTAACCACGGTATTTGAACATCCATTTGTTCTGGTAATTGTTGCCAGTACTTGTCTTCGGGGACAGATACTTGTACTCAGTTTTCTGATTCTGAAGAATTGCATGCACAAATGCACTAGAAGTCAACTAATTTGTTTTTCCATCAGCTCCTGGGCTACAGTGAGAAGCCGGTGAACCTGCAGATGTTCATCGGGACAGCGGACGATCGGTACCTGCGGCCTCACGCCTTCTACCAGGTGCACCGAATCACCGGCAAAACAGTCGCGACAGCCAGTCAAGAGATCATCATTGCCAGCACCAAAGTTTTGGAAATTCCACTTCTTCCCGAAAATAATATGTCAGCCAGGTACACCCCTCCATAAATCAGCTGTTTGGTTATTATGTATCTTATTTTTTTTTCTTCATTTGTACAAAGGTGAAAGAAATGTCATGTAGAACAATGTATTTTTCACAAACGCGGGTCATGATTAAGATAGACACGTCTCTTAAAACATACCAGTGTTTAGGTAGTCAGAAGTAAAGGAGTGGAGAGGCAGGGAAGCTCTCATGCCTACATGTTAATTAATTGAGGTATGTGTGTCTCATATGAATAACTGACCACTGTGTGGAATGGGAGCTGGGATTTGGTGGATGCATTTTGTCATTCTCTAATCCTTCCTAAGGCAGAACTAAATATAGGTCTCTTGCTCTTTGTAAATGATGTTTACTCTATTAAATAACTTACTTGGAAAGTTAGACAATGCGCAGTATCAAATAATCTTTTTAAAGTTCGAAAAAGCAGCAGTTAGACATTTACAAGACAAAATGTTTCAACAGAGTACTTGCTGCCATTTTCACACTAACAGTTCTTTTAATTTCAGACATTTAAAATAACACTTAAAACAACATAATGTGGGGAAAAAATAAAACACGCTTCATTCTTTAACAAAAGGAAGAGTATACTTTGTCAATAGTTTGGTTCATTTTCTTCCATTTGTCTTCCGCTCCACCTGTCCGTCCTCTCCATCCTGCAGTATCGACTGTGCGGGTATTTTGAAGCTCCGCAATTCAGACATAGAGCTCCGTAAAGGAGAGACAGATATTGGAAGGAAGAACACCAGAGTGCGACTTGTGTTCCGTGTTCACATCCCACAGCCTAGTGGAAAAGTGTTATCTCTGCAAATTGCTTCCATCCCTGTTGAATGCTGTAAGATTGCTTTAACTATACATAATTTATACTCATGTTTTCTGCATGTGTCAGTAGTATTGTCATTCTGAGAATATTTATTGCCAGAACTATATATAACAAGTGTGAAAATCATTGTGCGTAAAAGCTCGGTTACCAAAAATTGAGGTATCTTTAAATATGGTTCTTGCCAAGTGGTAGCCTGAAGGTTTACAGGAAAACTACCTTATAGTGCAGTCACACAGCAGCTTCAGTAGTTCCTTTGGATGAGTGGCGGCAGCTGATTAATCTCAGAGAAAATATTCATTCCAGGTAGAACTAATAGCATTTAATTTACAAGAGTCTATACCGTCACTTGTCTTTATACAGTATTATCTAGTGAACAGCTGAGTTTCTGGAAAGTTCATTTGTTAAATGCTAGCACTAAGGAATCAAGGCATGACCTCAAACAATCTCAATTTCTCCTAGAATTCATTTTGGCTAGAAAATACTAAAAAAATTTTTAAACTAGTGTTCCTAAACTAAAAAGTTAATTTGCTGTAACAATAGAGACTGTTGAGATGCATGGCTTTGTGGTGTTTCTTTTCTGTAATTATGTAATTTAAACATAATTTTAAAAACAAATCATACACAGACATGAATTGTGTATGCAAATAGATGTCATTTTCGTTTCACTCCTGATTCTTCAAGTTAGAATCATAAAATAAATGTCATGATCAAAACTGTGCAAAATAATTTTTCCTTAATATTTTTTAAAGCTCAGCGATCTGCTCAAGAACTTCCTCAGATTGAGAAGTACAGCATCAATAGCTGCTCAGTAAATGGAGGTCATGAAATGGTGGTGACAGGATCCAATTTTCTTGCAGAATCCAAAATTATATTTTTTGAAAAAGGACAAGGTAAAGTCTTGCTCTTTTTTCTTTAAACCAAAACCACTATCTGAGTTTGATTTTAAGAAGTAACGAGGTTTTAAAAAGGAAAGAAAATCCTGAATAGTAATCTGAAACTTCATTTGGGCACTGATCTGTGTGCTTGAACAGCTTTGATAGAAACATTGCTGCTGCTGGTTTCCTGATGGCCTGTACAAAACCCAGTGACAGAGTCGAGTACTCAGTTAAGGATATGGGTTATGCCAGGTCAGAGCAGAAGGAGATTCACCAGGTGATTTACTTCCCTCCCAACACAGACAACTTGCCCAGCAATTGAACTACAGGGTCTGTGGGTTCAGGGGAAGGTGTTTGTGGTAAACGTGTATAACCCATGGGTTGGGGCACAAAGGTGTGGCTTGTGTTACCTCTTGCATGGTGACTTAACCCCCAAGTCATCAGCATGTTTGAATAACCACAAGTGTTAGTAGCAATTTAACTACCTTTCAAAAACGTTTTTAGAAAAATAGGATAAAAAGCACTCTGTACACTTAACAATACCCACTGCCTCCTTTGGAATTCAGTCTGCTTTGTGGGGTTAAAATGCAGAATCCTGCACAACAGTCAGCTTACAATGGTTGGAGTGCTGAGACTCTGAAAGCAGCTCTATCCTTTACACTTTTTTTACAATATATGTCTGTTGCTTAAACGGCCTCTTTATGGCTGGAAAGAAATCCAGTTTTATAATAAGTATTTAAGTATTTTTAAGATGAATTATTTAAGTGTGTTAGAAAATGCTTTTTGCTTGATTTATTTCTAAATTTCTTTCAACAGATGGACGACCTCAGTGGGAGGTAGAAGGGAAAATAATTAGGGAAAAGTGTCAAGGGGTGAGAAACAACTCTTCTTACTTTAGAAAGCATATTTTTATTAAATGAGAAAATAGACATTGTCATTGTTCTGAAATTTAGACTTCATTTAGTAAAGTAAGTAGATCACTGGCTAATTCAGACAGATAATGGGAGACTTCTAAATTGGCTTAACACTGTAAAGTAGCCATTAAGATGATGCTTTGAAGGAACTGAAATAGCATGCTTTTTGTGAAAGCAATGAAAAAGGAATTTGAAAACTGAAAAAAGGAAACTTGAGATAATTTTGCGAAGATGACAAATTATTTCCAGTGCAGTAAAATTTTTCTTAAAAGCTTATCCAATTCTTTCACTGCTCAAGGTTTTTTATGCTCTGGCAAATAAACAAAGCATCCTTTAGATGATGTGTCTATTTAATTAAAGCATTTCTCTTCGGAGCACTTGTGTTTAAAGGGAAAAAAGTCTCAAAAATTTGCTTGTAATACTGTTTTATTATGTAATGTGTATTGACTTGAAATTTGACAATTTCAAAATATTAGGATGCTTAAATTTTGCAATAAATGTTTTAGGTTTTCTGTAATTAGTACCAGTTTCATTTGCATTTGATACATAAAACTTTTTTGTTTCAACTTTCCTGTAGGCAAACATCGTACTTGAAGTTCCTCCATACCATAACAAAACCATTACAGCTGCAGTTCAGGTGCAGTTTTATCTCTGCAATGGCAAGAGGAAAAAAAGTCAGTCTCAACGTTTTACTTATACACCAGGTATTAAATGAGAAACACAAAAGTTGTATTTTATTTTGCTTTTAAAGTAGGCATTTGAAAGAAACTCAGATAGTCATGTCCCTTTGATAGGTACATAAGTTAGCTTTGAATTGGCTGTAAAACAGCTTCTAAAGGTTGGTTGTCTAATTAAAAAGCTGAAATACAGAGTAATAAGCTCCAGTACTATGATTACAGCCAGGTATTTCTTCATTACATTTTCTAGAGAATAATTTTTGCATTCTGCTTTTCTTTGAGAATGATGATGAATCTCAGAAGCTCCTCTTTAAATAACCCTAGTGATGACATGGAGAATAGTGAGATCATAGAAGAAGAGGTTTATGGGGTTTTTTTCCCTTTAAAATGCCAAAAAAAACCTCCTCAGGTTTAGATACAAGGAAGGTCAAAATATTTTTCCCCCACTCTGGACACATTGCAGCTTATTGAGAGAAAATAGTTTGTAACTTAGCCGGAAGTGAAAACAGGACATGTTAACTGTAAGTGTAGTTAAAACATCTTAATCCCTCCCATTTGGGATGTGGAAGTGGTTGCTATGAGACATACAATACCTGCTTCTTTGCCTGCCACTTTCTTTTCCTTTAAGAACTGCACACCCATTTAGACCAGTCAGAATTCCCAGGGAACCAGGGGTGGTGGGGACTCTTGGGCTCTGCTTGGGTCACTTGAAACCAGATATCTGAAGGAGTCTTTAAAGTCAGATATGGATATTAATTTAAACTTCTTGAAGCCAATGTGTATGCTGACAAAGCCAGCTTTCATTAGTTTACACAATTTAAAATAAGTCATGCTCTCACTTGTTGCGCTCTAAAATGACCTTCCTTCTTCATACCTTCATATGTAATGTAGGCAATATTACTTTAAGTGTCTGGTACGCCTAGTACATATTAATTGTTACCAGATTTCTGGTAATTTTCAACTATTTTTAAGAATATCAACTCCTAAGATAGTTGCACATCTTAAACTATATCTTTGTTTGAGAACTCTTTATTTAAATTATTTAACTGGTGGAATGAAGTAATGACACTTAATACCTAAAGAAGAAGCAATTTTAATTGTAACTGCAGCTGTTATTACACTAACACTTTAAAATCCATTTTATCTATGTATGTGTAACAGTTCATTGAACTGCAGTATTTAGTTAACTGTGTATTATAAAGTAGTAAATGAGATGTTAAGTGTTAGCATTTTTCTACTACTTGTACTCAAGATCAGTATCTTTTCATGAGACTATCAAGAGTTAAAAAAAGCCAAACCTGTAACTGAAAGTGTATAATTTTGTAACTCTATTATAAGAACAGTTGTTGCCATCACTGAAGTTGAGGCATGTGCTGAAAGAGCTGCTGTAATTGAAACAATGTGCACTACTCAAACTACTTTCTGTATTGCCAAAGTTCAGCTGTCACAGTGATCAGAGGCTAAGGAAAGCTTGAAGCCTGCTAAAAATTTCCTTCATGTTTTGCCAGTGCATGATACTGAACTCACATCTGCCTGTTTTCAGTGGTGCCCAGCAGCAGCCCCCTGGTCCCTCTGGTGCATCCTTTAGATGTGCTGGACTTCCTCTAACTGGGTTGCAAATGTCTTTAGAAACATACATTACGTAGGAGGGTGTGTTAGAAGGGAAGGTAACTACCTTTGAATACGTGATAGGAGAATTGTTCTGGCTTCTCTGGGTTAATATAGCAGGCATGAAGTCAAACAAGATGAAAGCAGAGTAAAAGAAGGGAGATCGCAGCAACAACACTAACAGTGCTATTGAGGTTGTTAAACAGCTATCGGTGTGTATTTATCACAGGATACAGATGTGTTGGAACTGTAAAACTGTTTTACTTTTTCTAGTTATAATGAAGCAAGAGCACAGAGATGAGGTGGATCTGTCTGCTGTTCCATCTCTGGCCCTGCCACACACAAGCAACATCCAGGGCCTGCATTCGATCCGCACTCAGCTGCCTTCACCAGAGCAAGGGCACCCACATGACAATTTGCTGTCTACGTCACCCAGAAGCCTCGTGTGTCCTGTTCAACCACCATATACAGCAATGGTGACCTCGGCAGTGTCCCACCTGCCACATATGCAAGGTAGAAACCTTAGTCCAAGTGAAGAGTGTCATGTTTTGCCTCCTGCTGTGGTTCAGTCTTTTCAGGTAACATCAGCACCTCCTGTGAGGCCTTCTTACCCGCCTATGCAGTCTAATAACGTGTACAATGGACAGTCTGGTCTTCCTATTAACTCTGCCTCCAGCCAAGGATTTGATGCTATTTCATTTCCGCAAGACACAGCTGTACCTCATTTGATAAATCTTGGCTGCCAAGCTCTACCATCAGTGCAGTTTCATTCTTCAAATCCAGGTTCTGTGTCAACATCAAGTACAGCAGGGCACCCACTGGCACATCCAGCTCATTCAGGAGAGCCATCTGCTCACCTGCAATCAATGGGATACCACTGCCCAAGCACTGGGCAGGGCTCCATCCCTTCTGCAATGGGTCACTCCCTTGGGCAGTCTTCTCCCCAGCTGCAGCAAGTCCCATTCCATTCTACAAATCCGGCATCCACTTCATCCCCGTCCCCGACAGCTTCCCACCCGCTGGTCCACTCGCCACTGTCAGGACCTTCCTCCCCGCAGCTACAGCCTCTGCCTTACCAGTCTCCGAGCTCGGGACCCACCTCGTCCCCCCCGCCCACGAGTCACTCAGGCCAGCACTCCCCCCAGGCCCCCAGCCCTGCCCTGGGGGCTCTCAGCGCTGTGTCACCCCTCGGGCACCGCTCTGTGTGCGACTCATCTCCGTTTGCACCCGACGGGGCAGCTATTAACATTAAACCCGAACCTGAGGATCGAGAGCTGAATTTTCAAACCATAGGACTACAGGACATCACACTAGATGATGGTAAGTGGGTATAATATTTTAATACTCTCATATAATTTACGTGAAACTACAAAGTGTGTGTGTGAGAGTTGTTTGGTTTAGATTGCACTCCACAGAAGGAAATTGGTATCATCAAAATGGAGTCATATATTTGTGTCCAAAGCAACAACTTATTTAAAACTAATTATGTCATCTGTAAATTTGTAGTTATACAGTTCAAGTGTTTTAGTCTAATTTGCCCATAGAATTTGTTCCTGTCATAAAACAAGGCTTGAGGATTAACTCCTGCACATTGACACCTTTATTCAAGGAATTAATTTGAAGCCTTTTCTGGTTGTCTCATTGGTATGTTTCAGTGAAAGTCATAATAAAATATCTAAGTTGCATAGATGTAGTTTGGACTTTCGTGTCTTGGAGTTGTCCCAGTTTTGAAGGGCAGGGTAGTGTTTTGAAAATCTATCACATGCATTTTGGCACTCTCTTAGTCTCCTCAGAGACATTGTGTAGATATCTGTCATCATTCAGCACCTCTGCTCACAGTGGCTGTTTTGCTTTCTCCACGCTGGCTGCCTTTTAGAGAAATTCAGTTGTTGAGCATAAACAGAACAAGGATGTTTCAGTGCTAAAGGCAGGCTGTACACGTCTGAACTTTAAATACTTGAACAGTGTAACTTACAAAACTTGTCCAATCAACTGAAAAAGAAGAAATATCCAATCCCAAACATCAGACTGTTGGAGACGTTGATGCCAAGCCGTTTATAGAACATGTCACGCTAAAAAGGCTGGAAGAACAGAGGGCCTGGCCTTAAATGACATGTAAATTGTGTTTGGTATTGATGAATGCAATTTCACTACTGTCTCTTTTCTCCAACAGCCTTTACTGTTGTGGCTTGTTTTTTTTTTTAACCACCCTTAGTGATTACTTAATTGCATCAGCAGTAGTGTAAAGATTTAAGTGTAGGCCATCTGTTAAGTATCCATGTCAGTCCCAGCTCCTTGCGTAAATACAGCCTTGCTATTGTTATCTCCAGACAGTAGTAACAAAATTTAGTAGGAAATGCCTTCAAAGACAGGCACAGTAGGAAGAAAATGAGAGAAACCAATATACTTGGGCTTTCAGTTCAGTGGCCACCTTAATTAAACAAAGCTCTCTTTTTAGAAACACTGTTTATCAATCAACTTAACTTTATTTAGACAAGAAGGAAGAGACTGATTCTATCAAGGACTTGCTGAGGGGAGGAGAGCAAGGCTTTGTGAAACAGCATGCAGCAAAAAAAGTAGCATTTTCTACTTCTGTATAGAGAAGTGAGAAAGAAATCTAATGTTTCACGACATGTTAGGTTAGAACCTACTTTTTTCTCATCCTTCTTCCCTCCACACCCCCAAACAAAAGACGTAGGAATAAATAAAATACAACTAAATACTGTAGTTAGACTGTTCACAGTGTAAGCAGAAGTGTTCGGCATTTATGATTATCTTGGCAGTTTGTTTATACTTGCTCAGAAATTAAAATGGATGCACAGTAAAAAGAAAGCCAGTTTTTTTCCCTACATCACAAATATTAGTTGCTTTCAGTCAGAGCAAGCTGGGCTCTGTTCAGAGTATGAGTGAACATGGATTACATAATTTGAAAGCAGATCCTACACCTGTGTGTCTGTATAAAGGACACTTTTTTTTCCTGTACTGAAGTTTGTCGGACTGTTCATTATCTTGTTGTTGGATCCTGTTGAATGCCTTCAGACTTCTCTAATCTCCACCTTGAATTTGCTATTCTGCTTTGTTGCTTCTCTTGCTGCCTTTGCTTCCTGCAGGAAACACTTTCTAATTCACTTGAAGAAACAAGGGATCAAAATGCATGAGGATACCCAGATATGAAATTCAAATTATATTACAGAAAACATTTGAAACAACACAATTGCAAAGTAATATTTATTGTATGTTACTACTTCAAATGTGTTCTGAAAAACTACTCTTTTCCACTTAGGTCCTTGCAGTAGTCAGGCTCTACTAGCTGGTAAACTTTCAGACCAGAACTATGTAAAAGCAGCTTCTTACATTTTATTTGTCCCCTCTACTTTTTCTGTCCCCTGGTGTGTTGTTGGACCTTTTTTCCCTTAATGTCTTTCAGCAAGTCAGCCCTCTGCCCAGCACCCCGGGTTAACAACTCCTGGATAGACACTGGAATGGTTAGGGCCGCAAATAGGTGTAAACAAGGCGGCTGCAGTGACAGGGAACAGGCAGCTGGTCATTTCTGTCCTTTCCCATACCCATCATCCATACTGTGTCCTGCTGCATATTCCTCTAATAAAGGTCCCATTTCTTCCCCACATGATAAAAAATCTACTCAGACTCAGTATAGTTATATGATGAGGCCTTATTAATGTCCCCTCACTCTGATTTAAAAAGTGCTCCTAATGTGGTGGTTTAGCTATCCCACTGTCAAGTTTTAGATTTAAATCTATTCTAATACTGTTGAGCTAAAATTTAATCTCTTGTGGTTTGCAGTTTAGGAGGGAGTTTACCTTGGATTTCATGGCTTTCTAGCATGTACAACTGTATTTAACCATTTTGAAGGTATTACGTTAGGCTGCATTCAGCAAATCAGGATGACCTTCTACTAATCCTCTTACATTTTGTTACTCATTGCATCCCCATTATATAAAGCTGGAGATTAGAAAATCCAGTATGTGGATTTACTATAAATCATAACTAGAAATCCCCTAACCATTTTGTGTATATATAAAGCAATAAGTCGGCTTTGTCAGCCACATTCCATGTAGAATTCTAAGCCATTAGCATTCATTCATTTTAGTAGTTCTGTGATGACTCTCTAGCTGATAAAGTCTCTTGCTGAGAAGCTCAGATTGTTCTGATCTTGGCTAGAAAATGTGTACATCATTACAGGTTGCTTTTTACTGTGGCTTCAGCTTAATTTCTAGAGAATCAAAGTAATTAATAAGAAAATATTGTAGAATGACTGTACTTTTTATTTCTGTCTATATTTAAAACTTATGCAATAACAGGTCATTCTTAATTAAGGCAGTGTCCTGCCAAATGGAGCATTGAAGAAACGCAGAAAATACTGAATGCAAGAGTCTAGCTTAGTATGGAGGAGAGCAGCTCAAAAATGTGCTGTCTTGCTGGTGCAGCTCAAACTTGAGATGTACATCTCAAATTGAAGGTGGTTTACTCTCTCCTAAGCATGCAACAAAATGTTGCACCTTGCAGCATGCCCAACATGGGTAAAGATCCAGACTGACCGGTAGTCTAAAAGCAAAAGGTTGGAGTGCTGAGGAAGGGTGGAGAGTGTTAGCCATCAGGGGTTGGCAGCAGTTAAAGGACACTATTACCATATCTTCTAGTGGATTCATTGTATCCATAAAATTTGTGACAGCAAGGCATCTATTGAGAAGACCAGTTACAGACTTCTGATTTGTAAAAAGTCAGTTAATCCTCAGGTGTCTGACCACGTCTTCCTCTGAGAGCCACAGGATGTCTTGTAACTAATGCAAAGTAAGCTCAACTCATTGTACCACTGCAAAAATATTTCCATTTAAGGATTAGAAGGGGTTAGAGACTTCTTCCATGAGAGCAAGTGGCATGTCTGCATTGTGGTGCAGGTGCTGGCAATAGCAGCAGAGCTGGAAGGAGCTCAGCAGCCTTGTGACACTGCAAAAATACACTGAGACGCTTCAGCAGCGCTTCCCACTGCACAGCACGTCCTGCAGCACCAAGGCTCACGCTTAGTCCTGGGTTGGACTCATCTCTCTCCTTGTGTGAGAGAAGGGGGTAAACTTGACCTAAGGGAGTTGGGTTTACCAGGATGCAGAAATGCAGAGTGTGCCATTATGACCAAGACAGGAACAAGATATTTGTTACTGTACCAGGTAACTGCAGAGCTTGTGCTGTGACTCTGCAGGCACCTGCAGCCTCTCTATACAGCTCTAAACATTATGTGCACACGAAAACCGTACTCCTCCAGCATTTCATGCAGCCTTATTTTGTCAGTTAATAGAAAAGTAGTACTTCTTAGTAAAGTTGGCATCAATCCTGAACTTATTAAAAGCAAGCCTGGCCCATGACTTGGAATGGTGATGTGCAAGGCAGCCCACCCTTGTGTCCTCGGTGGTTTGCCATAGCAGACACGGCCTGGCACATGACTGGTTCGGTGTCAGACCTGCAGAATCAGCTGTGGCTGCTCCACAGCACAGGGGACTGAGGGTTAATTTTAGCCTGGCAGCTTTTTCTTTTTTGTTGTTAGGGAAAGTTGACACTGTATTACTTGCTGGTCATGTGGAGTCAAAACCAGGCTAAATATACAGCACTGAGCAATGTGATGTAGTAACAGGGATTCTTCACATAAATGCAGCTGATAGAGTTCTGTTTGGAGTTGACAGCGAAGGCCTGTGTCTGAGGAAATGTGTGCTGCAGTCTATCCATAGTGTTCTTTGAGGTTTACTGGTCCTTGTTGCCTCTGTCAGTAGAGCGATTCACTCAGCCCTCCCCTAAACACACAGAGACAATTGTATCAACTTCTTTTTGTGGGGCATATTAAGAAACTGTCACTTACTGTAGCTACACTACAATCACCTATCCCAAAATATTTTTGGAAGCCACTTTTCTAAGACCAGTACATATTCTAGGTTTAAGTCCCATTGCCCACTACTTCAGTTCAGTGGGATGCACGGGCTAAACTTGTAATCAGATAGTGCTGTAAAAAAGGAAGTTACTTGACTCCTGTAGGAAGAGATCCTGAAAATCAAATGGTATAACTCCAGTAGCCTTTTGGTCTGCCTGTGTCCATAACAGAGCTCTAATTTTACGTGGACTTCCTACCTTGACCCAAATCTGGTGCAGATAATTGAAGGTTTAAAGCTTTTCTTAACCTTTCTTTACTTAAGGGATAAGTAGTCAAGACAAAGAAGGCATTTATAAAAATATGAATTTTTGATCAGTTAAAGGGTGTCGACTTTCTTGATTTTTGTTTCAATTTAATCATTTTAATTTTGCTTTTATATTCTGTCAGTAAAGAACACAGTAGTGCTTTAAGAAGTAAAAAACTTTCTCAAATGTTTATGAAATTATGAGGTAGAAAGGTATTTTAATGTATATTTATGTGGTAGCTCAAGTTCTATCTAACTTACATGCGTGTTGAACAAAGCCCTTATGCTACATACCACACTGGAAAAGGCTGGTGCTTCGTTCAGCACGTTTCACGACCGACAAGGGGTGGAAGCCCAAGGCAAGCGCATGTGCTTCGTTCTCAAAGGTGCTGGCTGGAGGCGTGTTGTGTGTGCTGTGCATGACAGTTTCTCAGGGGTGATAAAAGCAAACTTGGCAATACTTGGCAGCTTTGTTAGGACACACGAGAACCTCAGAATCCCTCTAAGTATGAAATTAATTAGAAAAACTGCTCAGAATCATGTTTCTGTGCTAGAGTGACAGATAACCCTTACTGTATAAGCTGTGCTGTCTTTATGGTGCAGAGCCTGTTGCTTTATAAGCTAATGAACTGCACTGTTTTCTCTGGAGGTTTTTTTGACAGTGTTTGTTGTCTGCTCCTTTGAAAGCTGTGCCTTTAAAGAGCGTTGCTGGCAAAAGTTAATGTTTCATTTCGAGGTAGTTTCCTGCCCATCTCCCTAGTTTCATCACATCTTTATTTAAATATCACTTTCTTGCTGCTTCTACCATAATTGGTGGGGGGAAATGTTCTTTTCTTAATCTCCTATTATTTGACAAGAATTTGTCCTTAAATCTACTCCTTTCCTTCACAGTGGCAGTGGACATTTTCATTGAAACCCAGATAAAGCTTTCCACTTTCCATTTAAATACATGTAACTTTACACTTTGAAAAATTAAGCATAAGAAGTCACCCAAAGAAGTCATTTGAGCTGCTTGAATTTCAGAAGGAAGTAAGAGTAGACTCATTCTCCCAGGAGTGACCCCTAAGCAGGGCTTAGAAACCATGCTGGCAAAACAGGTGTGTGCCTCTCTCCCGTAGGCACGAATTGGACAGGGTCCAGAGTAATTTTGTTAATTGTGTTAAAGCCTAATTTACTAAACTTGCAGCTCTGTCTTGCACAGGAAAAAAACCCCCTATATCCCACCCAGTACGCTGTTGTAAGCTCTGCATAGCCACCAATCACAACTGAATAAACACACACTTGGTGACAGTAATGAACACACTATTTGACACTGATTTTTCCTCCAGGAAAAGCAGTTCAGTGACATGCAGCTCTTCACTTCCTCTGGGATTTCCCGCATGGCCTTGGTCTCAGGGAGCCACCTGTGCCAAGATAATATCGATATTCTGGCACTGGATCTGTGTGTGGTCTGACTGCAGAGCAGTACCTTGGACAAAGTGTCCAGACAGGGGGACAAGTAAGGAGGAAGCCAACAGCTGTGTACAGTGACAGTTTCCTTTGGCTAAAGGATAGGGAAAAAACAATAAAGGTTTTATTTACTAGTACTCTTTTGCCTACCTTGTTCAGTGGATTTGCTGTCAAGGGGCACAAGCACTTTTTAATTTGGCCACAGTAAGTAAAGCAGATTGAGAAAACGGCAGGAGGAATGTTTTAAACTAACGCAAATTCTAAAACCAAATTTAAGTAGTATAAAAAACATGATGATACAACTAGGCAGACATCCCAAAATATTAACCATTACCTTTATGGCTGCTAACTGAAAAGTAACTAAGCATACAAGATAAGTAATACCATTTTTAATAAGCACTCTGATAATTTATAAAGAGTTATTTATGTCGGCTTACGCAGTAGTTGTGAATGAAGCTGGGTATTTAAATTTAGTGCTATTAAAAGAAAAATGAAAATCACTTCCTCATTGAGTGAACTGTAACTTCTTGGTTTAGTCCAGTCAGTAGTTATGTCTGTCTTCTTCTCTGATACAGACAGTTTTATCTCTGACCTGGAATACCAGCCATCAGGTTCAACAGAGAAATGGACTCAACATTCAGCATTCATGTCCAACTCCTATGTGGAAAATCTAGAGGGTGAGTCTGCTTACTGAAACGCTTCAATGTTTGAAATTGGAGCACAAAGGAAAGGGGAAAGTCTTCTAATAGTCTTATGAGCTACAAGTGAAAAGCTTTGTGTAATACTGAAGTATTACTGTAATGGACACCTGGGTATTCTGAAATAGTTGGAAATTCAGCAGTTGTGAACCAGGTGTGCAGTCACTCAGTAAAATTCTCCACTTGTAGAGCTGCCACAGAACTTCCTGAGTGCTGTAGGATCTAGGAAAACAAAGAAGAGGATATGAAAATCTTAAGCCAAATATGGGCAAGGTTAAAGAGTGGCCAGATAAGTTACTTGATAAATTTGGAATGTTTCTCTTTATTAAAAAGATAAGCAATATCAATTTAAATAGATGGAATACAGTGGTGTGCACCACCAATCTAAGTATTAGGAATACAGATTCATAACTGGATTTCAAATTGAATGTGCCAGGTAATTAGGAAAGAACATCTGGATTTATTATTTCAGCTTCTTCATTTCACATATAAACAAGGCAGTTATGCACTATGATTCTTATAAATACTAATGTTAGAAGTTGATGCATGGTATATGGGTCTTGTTTGTGTTTATACTTAAGTGTTTTTCACTCCATTACAAACGTGCCTAAAATGACAAAGAACTACACTGTCCCTTTTTTCCAATATATATGCATATACATAAAGACATATATAACATGTTTTACGTTCCCCAATGATTTTTAAAGGGTAACAACTGTAAATGCACAGTAGATTTGGGATTAGTAACAGTAATCAATCTCTTAATAAAACTTGCACACAATTCATGTGTAGACTGACTTTAAGTTTGCCTGCGAAACTGAAATAAATCACATTGGTCTTTTATCATCTTTCAAGATATTTAGTTCTGCTTTCCTTACATATCAAAATGTTATTAGTAAGGTAAGTAGCTCCTATTCAGAATGGCAAAGCTAGGGAAAGAACTCTGGACACTAAGTTGACATTCCTATATATTGAAACAGCAAAACAATTAGTAAATTGCAAGTTATAGCCTAGATTATTTTGGTGTTCTGGACTATATCCTGTGCAACTCAGACTCTGGTAGGTTCAGAAAAATTGTTGAAAAGCAGAAGTTCTTGCAAAATGAAAATTCAGTTAAGTAATAAAATATCCCCCAAATACCAGTTTCATCAACTAGAGAATAACACACAGGTTGGCAAACCCCAAATTTAGGCTTCTGAAATGCACACGGACAGGTCCCTTTTAAAAAGGGCACACGGACAGAGACCCAAACTTAGAGACAAACATGCTTACACACAAGTGCTGGCACGTGAGAAATACAATTGAGAAACATGGCATTTTTAAAACTAAACTAATGGGTATTTTATGTATTTGGCATAAGATAGCGTGGTACTAATACAAGAGATTGTTTACACAGGAAAGTAGAAAGTACCTTTGTACCTTGAAGAATGCAGTATCAAATGAAAGCAGCTCCTGTATCCATTGCCAGTACAGAATTGTTGAAGAGGTTTTGGGTTTTGAGGGTTAAACTAGGAAGAGTATAACTTCTAAATTATACTGCTGAAGAGGAGAGCAACTGTAAGCTCTGGTGTGCTGCAGGAGATCGTGGCATCTGCACAGGCAGGAAACAACTAATGGAATACTTGAGTCATCCTTTATAGAATGGGTAAGTGTGGTGACTGCTGTGTGGAGTACTAAGCCATGAGGAGAACCCACAAGGGGAAATATCTCTTTATTTGGTCCAAAGGAGCATACAGAAACTGCCTGGAAAAAAAAAAATCTTTGTTTTGTTGCAGTTTCAGCATTACAGGCCTGTGACAAACATAAAAGGTGAACTATAGCAACACAACCAAACTTACTGATATAATAGATGGTCAAAGGGTCAAATAGTTGCAAGCAGCCTGCAAACTGTTTATGAAGGTTTATACTAAGTGTACAATTACTCTGAAGTGAGAGAGACTATAAGCTGCTTCCAAATGCAGAAAACAGAAAAGAACATGAAAATTATTAGATTTATCTAATAATTCTGCCCCACAGATAACAAATCAGTTACTCAGTTAAAATAAAATAAATGATCTTGGAAGTCTTTTGTGTTGATGTTCACAGTTGAGGAACTAGAGATTCTCATGCCCAAAGTCCTTTGAAAAGAGAGACATATTGCAGGGCCTGTCCAAGGTAAGGTGTCAGTGAAAAGTTTTCAGAACAGACAGTGGCAGTGACAATTGTTCTCAAGTAGATAACATGCCAGACAACAGATCTGGAAGAGTAAGAAAGTTATCAACAGTATAACCTCCTGCTTAAATCTGATTTAGAGCCTAGGTGAATGTGAAACTGGTGCTGCTCAGCTATTCAGAGGAGTGAAAACCAAAAACTGTCTAGAAACCTCTAGAGGAAGACCTTGTGATTAAAGAAAATCAGGTAGTTAAAGAAAAAGTAGAAATTAGAGTAAGGGGAAGAATAAAACCTGCGCTAATCATACATACAATGACAGTCTCTCTGAACTATTATAATTTAAAGCTGTCTTGAATTTACAATGGACAATTCTATGAAAATTTGCTCAGTAGTGTTAAAAGTAGTCTTGAAAGGGTGAATAAATGCTAGGAATGAGCTTGTTATTATAACTTTTTTAAAAAATGTACCCCAAACAAAACATTCAGTCATTTATTAATAAGAGCATCATATTTCATTATGATGTCATGCTTCATAACACAAGAGTTTTGTTCTATTCAAATCAGCAAACATGGATCACTTTCTGTAGGTGGGAATTTCTCCTGAGGGGTTGGTCAGTACTGGAACAACTGATAAGATCAGCACCCGGAGCTCTTGTGTGTCACTGACTGCACAAATGTTCAACTAATTTTAGTTTATCTTAAAACTCTGGATTGCAAATTGCAGTTTTAAGAGCTCTCCATGAACAGTCTGGCTGTCCTGCACAAACACTGAACGCTGGCTCTGTCAGCTGTCCCAGTGCAAACCTTCAGCGACCCAGAGGCAAAGCCCTGGGCCTGAAAGGCGAGGGCAGAGGAGACCCCAGTGCTTTGGCTGCCTCCATTTGTGCAGTGAGCAGGGCTGAAAGCAGGCAAACAGCACGATGGGAAGTGAAAACAGTGGGAAGAACCCAGGAAAACAGAACAAGTCCTTGCTCTTATTTTACAGCTTGACAGCAGATCCAAGAGTCAGACCCGCTTCTCTGTTCCGCTGATGTTGGTGTTACTCTGCTGCTTAATGTATTTGCAGGGTTCCAGGGGCTTCAGCCTCCAGCTGACCTGCAGTGCTCTCTCAGGGCATGTTCATTCTTTTTCAGTGTGGCACAGAGGGAGAACAAAGAAGAAAAAAGAAAAAAAAATGACAAAAACCTTTGCAATACAACACTACAGTATCACTTACCAGGCCAATCTAATCTGATTGGAGCAGGTTTTCTCCCTACCATGTTAACTTCTGTTCTGCACAATCCATTTTTAACTGTTAGTATAAATTTGCCAGCCAAATTACATTCTAGATAAATACTAGGGGAGGAAAAGATGAAACTATTGCAAATAAAGTAACAGCTGAAATTCTGAAATCTGGGATAACTGCCAAAGAGGTCAATTAAATAGACAAAATTTTTAAAATCATTTCCATTTCATAGCCAAATTTTAAAAAAAAAGTATTAAAAAAGCTGTGTTGCATTTTGATCTGAGCCATATCTGACAAACAAGTTTTCAAAGTGCAGTCATCACTGCTGTAGTGGAGGAATATGCCACACATGTGCACAGTGTAGTGTGTGCCACCCTCTCTCTTGTGATCTGGTCCAGTCGTTATTTCAGGATTAGTAACCTGGAGTGTAAGCACAGGAAACATTTGATAATGCTTTTGCTGTTATCCACTCAATTGACACTGATCATCCAAAATGACTTTAGATGATCAGTAGGTACTAAATGACTACTAAATATTAGCTGGCCCTCAGCAATTATTTAGTATGTAAGAGAATTCTGGTTCCTCGTGTCTTGACAGGAGAGGCCCAGGGTATGGGATTAGCAGTGAGAACACCTGGTACCACACATACCAAACAGGCAGTTGCTAACTTGATGTCTTTTAAGATTAAGTGAAAGGGCATATGAAATCTTTCTAGCTATATTTCTAGGGCACTGAAATACTAACCTTTGGATTTCTGTTTCAGTCTTTAATACAATTTTCTCCATCACAAATTAATACAAAAAGGAAAATGCTGTATGATTTCACCTTCAGCCTTGTACATTTCTATGCAGGATTTTATCTCTTCTTACTGACTGCATGATTTGCATTTTAAACTACTTTATGCCATCACCCGTACCTCAGCTGGTCAATGTACAGTCTTCTGGAGTCTGCAAGCTCCCCCGATCCGTTTGTTGCTCACAGAGTTCCAGACAGCTGAACTGAAGACTCCTGGAAAGTATAAAATAGGAAGATGTGTTAGTTGGGACGGTGGTCTGGGAGAAAACACCTTGGCCAGACACAGCAGTAAAAGCATTTTGGCCTTTTCTTGAGGCCTACATGGTGCTCTGACGGAACACTGAGTTAGGTACTAATTTTTTTAAAAAGCACACTTGAATACTCGTTGGGATTATAAATTAGCAATTCTAACAAAGCCACTGGAGCAAGTAAGACTTCTCCATTAGAATTCTCTGCTGGGATAAAGACAAGGTCCTGCATTTCCCTAAGAAATGGTAGGTGCTTCTAATGTAAATCCATGTAAACCAGATAAATCTGTATTTCCCACATGGTAAAAGCATTGCCAGGAAAAGCACTCTGCTACAAAACAGCTTCTTACAAACAAATCAATGATTATTTAGAAAAAAACAACACAAACTAACCTGGAACTTCAATACTTATTATTACATAATGACTTATGCAGAAGTTTGGCAAATAAAACCCCATGTGACCAGCTACTGTATTCAGTGTAATGTGTTTTAAGGAAAATGTGACGCCACATGGCTACATGCTGTTGAGTTAAACACCTTTGCCTGTGGGAACTACAAAACATTGCAGCAGTATGGACCAGGTGGTGCTGATGGTGCCAGTACAGGTACACACCATCCATCAAAACTTTGGCAAATATCTGTCTAATAATTTCAAAATACTGAACTTCAAACCGTTATTTTTAATGTTTTTATTGTACCAGTCATCAAATTTTAGCAGTTCTGAACAGCTGCAATACTCAGTCTGCACAGGCCAACTGCTCAGTAGCATTCAGTGGACAAGAGCTGTTAGAAGTCCTGCAGTTAGAGCAAGCTAATGACAGAAGCTGATGGATCATAGCTCTTCTAAATGAACATCAAGATTTTGTTTAAAAAACAAAAGGTCTTGGTTTTTATCAGATGTTTACTTATGGCAGTGTGTTGGCCTAATAAAAATACTTGGAAAAATGCCCTACCTGCAGTCACACAATTTTCAGTGTCATAGTGCCAGTTCATAGAATGAAAGGTTTTTTTGAAACCAAATAAATTGCAAATCTTGTAATGCTTGAGGGAATTGGCTTTTACATAGCTGGTCTGAACTGTTTGAACTTTGGGGCTGCAATAACGTGTGTGTTTAACAAGCTGTCCTTGCATTCATGCGGGAGAAAACCACCGCCAGTGATCGACTCTTAGATAACAAATGCCCCCTCCATGGTTACCTGTGGGTTCTGTGACATCAGGTGCTTTTAAAGCCCTCCCGAGTAAATTAAAAGAATATTACAAAACCTTTTTTCAGAGTTGGATTTTATAAGTTACACAGACTTGTGTAACTTGTGTATTCACAGTATTGCTGCATTTTGTTTTAGACCCACTTATGCTCCTGCTGCTGCCAAAGGCAATGTTGAGGCTGGAGAACACTGTAAGCAGCAAGAGCAATTTACACTACGTGTACATTGATTTTTTTATGCTTCTGCCAGACAGGAATGGTCAGTAGGAAGCTAAATCCTACTGCAGAAGGTTAAGGAAGCACCGAGAAGGGTGTAGAGTACATCAATGCTGTTCTGTAAAGTTACCCAAAAGAGAACAAAATAACAAAAGCCTGGGTTCCAAATATATTTCTACTGAAAATCCAAAGATTTTCAATAGAAGCAGCTTACTAGCAGAGCAAAACATTCTTTTTTTTATTAAGAATGGTCCGTACTTAACAAAAGGGTCCCATTAAATGCCTGTTTATAAAGCAAACTCATGCCAGTAATAAAGGCATAATTTAGCATATTCAAAGTCTTGCAGAGTAAGAGATACTGTAGCCTATTGCCACTCAGTCCTGGAAAAGAACAGGATTGACTGCCTCTACCAATTAAATAATAATTCAGATTTTGGTTATAATCTTGGTCTAAAATTTGTCATTACTATTTAATGTGAAATATCATGGCTTTTAAACTTATCCAATAAAATAATTATTTTTGTCATCTTCCAAACTCAAGTGTTCTGCAGCAGTTATCTAAGCTTCAGAGTAAGACTGCAACATTTTCATTTGTTGATAACTTAGGTGCTAGTTTGTCACATTCACAGAGACAACCCTTACTTTTAAACAGTACTAGGTGATTAAACTTTGCTGAATTTGAGATATGCACACACAGACACACAAACTGACTGACCTGCATATTAGTCCATTTTAATTATTACCAAAAAAAAGATAACAAAAGAAGATGTAGTTAGTGCAGCTTCAGAAATGCAAGGATTCAGAAAACTGGCCCATCAGACAGGTATGTAGTATTTAAAAAGAATATTCTGTTAATGCAGATCCATGTTCTGAGGAAGTTCTGTAAGTAGCTTGAAAGAGCCAGGAGTTGTTAAGAGTTATTTGTTGTGCTTGTAACACTCTTGACCAGGAGTTCTCTGGGGAAACCTGCACTAACCAGCCCTGTGCTGTGCCTTTCAGTTACCTGCTTATCATGAGTACTCGTGCCTATTTTCTTCAAGGGATTAGGGATTCTCCAGCATGGATTATGCCAAGTACACGTGTAATAATAAGAGAACCTAGAACGCTTTTCCCCCCCGTTCCTGAAACCAGGCTCCTCGTTCATCTTCTGTTACTGAACAGCATCCAGGCTTAGCGCTGAAATATGTCTTTTTAAAAGGGATATACTAATGACTTCTGCCTTTTGGAAAGCATAAAAACAGTCACCTTTTTATATTTCTTCTTTTTTTTTATAGTGAATGAGATCATAGGAAGAGATATGTCACAGATCTCAGTGTCACATGGAACAGCAGTGGCCAGCCAGCCTGCACGTACATGTCCTGGATCTCTGGAGACAAGAATATCTGATGGAATCCAGTAATGGATAAGCTAACGACTAAACATCCATGAAAACTTCACCATTTCTCTGAATATTTCTTCATCCTTTTCCTCTTTAGACTTACTGTGCTTCCAACTCTGTGGCCTTTATGAACTGGAACAGTGGATCCTTGCAAAACCCTTTTAGTGGGTTACATTTTTGATGTAGAGACAGATCATTTTAATTATAGTTCCTCAGATGCTGTAAAGAGACTTCTTAAAATGGACACACAGAATCTACACCAGATATTTTAACTGTTTTAAAGTTACAAACAAGCTTTGCTTTTTTGCATTTAAATAGAATACTTTTATATTGTAAGTGCTTCAGATGTGTGGAGATATTAGTTTGCTCTTGTAATATTCACAGTACTGAATGTGGAGAAAGATTTAATGCACATCTTCAGTGTGCTGCTTTCCCTTAGAGATAGCAGAGTTTGTAACTGATGATTTGTAACACCTTTTGGTCATTTTGGAAAGCCTTTAAAGCTTCTATTGTCAATTTATTTTTTTAGTAAGATCTTCCAGTGGCAAATCATACTTGTCATCTGAAGCCAATGCCATGGAAGCCATTGTGTATATGAATATTGTAGTGTGTTCTTTCTTAGATTCATAGG
This sequence comes from Lophotriccus pileatus, assembly GCA_035583135.1. NCBI lineage: Eukaryota > Metazoa > Chordata > Aves > Passeriformes > Tyrannidae > Lophotriccus > Lophotriccus pileatus. The sequence continues at coordinate 11,404,619 of JAWWES010000021.1, forward strand.
AAGCAAAGCCAAATGTAGATCTGCACTTGTTTATAAACTGAAAATGTTACTTGATAGGCTGCAAAAAGACCATTCCATCATGAAAGTGTTGGGATAGAAATTACATTCCAAAATTTAACTTTTATAACTTTGTGGATAATCTTCCTGATCTTTATTAGCCAGGCTCCTTCTTGAAATAGCTTTTGTCTTAGAAAGTTACATTTTTAATCAAATTTGAGCAGTAGGATTTTAGATTAAAGAACAGCAACATCAAAGCCATGTAAGATACAGAAGAAAATTTTATATTTGCTGAGGATCTAAATGTTCCCTGCAGAATATGGTTTTGAAATCACCAGTTCAGTGGCATTCAAGTTTTTGATGCAATAAATCATTGGATCACATCTGTACATTTTATTTGCTGTATGCCTGATCATGCCACTTGCAAGTTCTAAGGAGATGACAATTACAGTTCCTTAAATTTAGGCTGTTTATAAATGTCAGTTTGCTCAAAAATAAGTTACTGTGAATTAGTGGTTAGGTAGTGCAGTGTGTCCATGTTGAATTGTAAAGGTGTGAAGCAGAAGCTACCAAAGAAACCCCCAAGATTCAGCACGGCAGCAGCGAACTCTGTGCTGTGCTCCGAGGATGCATCTCCCTTACCCACAGGAGCTGATAAATTGGAAACAATCTGTTTACATAGTTAGTTAAAAATCTCAGGCCTTTACAGTCGGGCACCTTGGAGAGGGTCTGAAACTGCCTGTGTCACTGCATTTCCCTGCCCCAAAGGCGCTCCTTACAGAGCTTTCCTCCACGGAGCACACCGCGTACAACAGTCACGGCAAAGCGAGGCTGGAAGTACACGGAACATCCGAGATACTCGCTTGAGTTCCTCCCTGGGGTGAGCCACGATGCTCTAACAAAAATTGAGTCAACTGTCTCAAAGAATTAGAAAATTTAAAAGTATATCTGAATTGGATCCAGTTCAGACAACTCTGGACAGTTTAGGAGTTGAACACGTGGGGAGCACACGCCTCTCTCTGCAGACTTAGAGCGGTCTGACAGGGGAAAGCAGTGCTGAGTTATAATGCCTGCAGGAATAAACACAGGTTCTACTGATTTTGCATTTTGGCAGTCAGTGATGGGGAAGACTTTCCATTGAGCCTTTTACAGGCAAAACATTACACCTGAATTGAAGTCAGTGCCCAAGCAATACCATTACAATTGCTGTAATCGCATCTTTGTAATAGCTGAATCACGAACTTTTAAAAAGGACATATGTTAAGCAGGTGAAATTATCATTTTATCATGTAACTTCCTTTTAAGAGTGGAGCCTGAGGCTACTGTCTTTATGTTTCATAATTATTTCGAACAACCTAGTGCAAGGCCACTGTGTACCTGCTGGGAATCCTAAGCATCCGTTTTGTGAATGTACTGTTCAGTGGTGCAAATCTTGACATTTGCAGAAAAAAATTGGCAGACCTGGAATGTGAAAAGTGTGATATTGTAATTGTCCTCAGCAATGGTGCTTTACTCTGTCCTCTACTCACGTTAAAGATCCTACAAAGGACTCACATGCTCAGAAATACATCTACTTGTGTTTTTAACACCTTAATAACAAAAGAAACCACACAACACTGTAAACTGTGTAATTTGTTTTCAGAGTGTGTGCTGGTGGCAAGGCGTGTTCCAGTTTTCATTCATGTGTTGGGTCTTTTGCATTAACCATTGTTTGTAGGAGAATTCTGACTTAAAAGCTTTTCATACTATATGGGATTTATGCTCCTTTTTCCTGCTGGTACAGACTCTCCTTGCAAGTTCTCCAAGTAGCTGGAATTCACACTGTACCTAAAATACAGGAGCCCAAACAATCCGGAGTTGCTATGCACTAAATTTTCTGATGCCTTTAAATACCTTGATGCCTGTAGACATAGAGACGCTTTCCTATTTAAAAATGAAATTTAAAAAAATAGCTTTGGATACTAAAGCAGTTTTGTATTTGCCTTGTAAAAGCTTCAGTACAAGGGTCTTAATTTTATTTTAGCTTGTGTGATAACCTAGGTAAAGACTGTTAATCTTGTATAATTTTAGTGATATAAAAAGCACACGATCTCTATTTGACTATGCAAATTTAATTAAACAGCAGAACCCAGCAATTGTTGATATTTTGTTGGCATCCACTTCCTTGCCCTTAAGTCCTGTATTCTCCCTGAGTAGTTTTCCAAAAATTTTAAATAATTTAGATTATCTTGAAGGAAAGCCTTAATGATGAGGTAGCTTTTCTATAAAGAGGGTCAAAGGTCAATGTTAAAAAAAAATTAAGGGGTAGCATATTAATCCAGGGGGGAGGAGGGTGAGTTCTGAAATTACTATAAACTAGCAATCTGAATTTCTGCAGTAAAACTTAACTGTTATCAGGGGAACTGCCACCCTTTTTAAACCAAAGAATGAAAAGAACATAATAGTTTTGTTCTGATACAGAGCTTTGAAACTCTATTTTTGATACTCATAATGGATGTCATTCCTTGAGGTTCAGAAAACGTTCAAATCGAAGTTTTATATTTAAAAATGTGGGACAATAAAGATTAAGTTCTAGATGTTTACAGAGCCTTGTATTGTAATTTCATGTACATTTTGTATTTTAAACATTTTTGTAAGTTATGATTGCAGTGCTACTTGCAGAAATAAAGGGAAAAACTTGCATTTAGGCTCTTAAATCGTAGTGTTCAAATAAATAAAAATAATGCAAATGCATTGTGATTTATTTAAAATGCAAACCCAGATGCAGAGTGGGAAGAAACTCCCTGTTTGTGATGCGGTGGTAAACAGCTGTGCTCCATTGTGACACGAAATGAGGCACATTTTATATTCCCCCTGGAAGAGTGGTGATTTTGAACAATATATAAGAGTTTGGGGCTCACCTTTGATTAGAGCCAGCGACTGTGAACTTTTACATACGTAACAAGTGATCAGCAGTGCTGGCTGAGTATCAGTTTGCACAATACTGGTGGCTTTCCTATTTGCAAGTATCATTTCAATTAGACAATGGAAAGATTATTTTGAGAAATTATTCCAGAAATTATTATTCAGGGAGTGCATCATAAACAGTAATTTCCATTCCTGAAAGAATATTATCATAGGCAAGATGCAGTTAAACTGTTTCTGAAATAAATGTGAGATTCCTACAAAGTCTAAATTATTTGCCTATTCTTGGCTGATCAAGCAGTACTGAGGGAATTGCCTTTGGGGAAAGTACAGTAAAGTCAGGCCTTAAAACCTGTATCTTATCTCAGTGATATTAGTGGTACTGACCAGCTTTTTATCTCCCTTGCAGTTTTGTTACAGCACCTTTTACTGTACTGTGGGATCCCCAGGCACAGTGACACGTGAGTGTGTTCCGAACTCAGCAGGGCAGCAAAAGCTCTGGCCTTTGGATCCCATTCCCACCTGGCCGGGGTAGAAGAGGGCAGCTCTCCTGGGAGAGCACGGCCAGCGCAGGATCAGCTTCTCCTCTGAGCGCCTGTCCTGGCCCATTACCCTCACCAGGGCTTTTATCTATAAATACAACAGAAAGGGGCAGCTGAAGTGCCAGTGACTGAACACGCAGTAATTATAGCTGAGGTTTAGTAAAAATAGCCCCGGCAGTTTGAGAGCTGTTCACATGTTTGCTGGTGTGATTAGCCCGTGTATAATTAGCACACAGCGACACCAGCAATAAGCCATTGACTGGCTGCGTCTGCTCTGCTGTCAGTTCAAGTCAAGTTAGATGCAAACAGGCTGAAGGCTGATGGGACTGAGGGACGGGACAGGAGGGGATCTGCAGTCACGCCAGGGCGCTCAGAGCTGAGCACCGACACCCAAAGCTGCTGTGCTGAAAGAGGAGGCTTCGTGCCAGGCATTGTGCAAACATCACTGGATCTTGCAAAACACTGTTTTGGTATCTCAGGTGATAGGAGAGAAGAAATGTCTTGTTAAGGTCAGTTCCTTTAGAAGAGTAACCAGAAGTTTGTTCATTTAGGACCCAAGCCCGAAGGAAATGCCGGCAGATACCAAGACCTTTTAATTTTCATATTGTAGCCAGTATTTCTTTTCAGTATCCGACAGCATTACTTTTGTTTTTCTTCCTTCTGTTTGTTTCTGCACTTCCATCACTCTCCCTGCCTAACTCAAAATACCACTGTGTGCTCTGAATCCAACACTTACTCCACTGGAGTGAATTAGGTGAGGATTGAGCTGTTTTGCAAATAGTCCCCTCACCTCTTATTTTCCCTTGGATTCACCTAATTTACAATTGTAATATTCAGGAACTAGCCACTGCTGCAGTGAGTAAAGTATTAGGATGTGTGAAAGGCCGTGGAAATGAAATAGGATTTCTTAATCTTTAAATTCTTGCATAGTTTTGCATACAGTCGTCTCTAGTAATGGAAGTTAACACTGAACTTTATTCTGCCTGGTAAAAGGATAATGTTTATCAGTCATTCTTAATCTACAAAAAGCATTGTAATTTGCTGAGATTCTCTAAGAAAGGAATTATTTTACCATAACCTACTGTTCCCTTTGTTAATATCTGCTACATGCAGAAGGAAATGGAAAAAAAAATAGCCAGACTAAGATGCAGAAGCAATAAAAAATACGATATTTACTTTACAAAGGCTAGTATGTACCATAAATCTTGTTTTAGAAGAGACCGATCCACTAGAAAAGTCAGGCTATACAAGTTCTCCAGCTGTTTCTGCAAATTTAAAGGTTTTGTTGTCTTTTTATTATTAGAAACTAAAAAAAACAAAAAACAACAACAAAAAAACCTTATTCTTCCTTGCTGTCATTACTGTGACACCTGCTGGTAAGAGCTGGAAGAATGTTTGCAGTCTTTGCTTGTTCCCATTACAAGGGCTCTCCTCCAAAACCAAAAAGAAAATCATTCTATGACATTGTTCATTTGACACTTTTATGCCTAAAAATGCCTATTTAAGTGTTGTGCATCCCAGAGAAACACAAGTACAGGAAAAGCTCAACAGCTCCTGCCTGAAGACTTGGAGAAGTCTCCCCTGGGGCTGCCCCAGCACGGCCTGTTAACCCTCTGTGTTCATCCATCACCTCATCCTGCCCTCCCAAGACGCTGCACAAAGAGTTACAGTGCCACAAAGAAACACCTGAACACATCTCACAAAGCCAGTCACATATATATGGTGAGATTGATAATGAAGCACAAGCATTTAAGAGGAGGATAATAAAACTGGATGGGCAAATAAGCAAAGAAACAAACAAAAATACCAGAGTCACTGTTTATTCTTTCAGCAAGGCCATGTTTTGGACTAAGATCATTATTAACTAACTAAAACTTGCTAAAAGTAGATTTGGTGACATCTTGCATGGGCTAAAGGGCCTGAAAATTAAATATGCAAGACAGCCTGAAAGTAAGAAAAAGCAGTGCCCTTTACATCAAGAAGGTCAATGCCAACAGATAACTCTGATAATTCATATTGCAAATAACTGACAGTGGGTATTTGAACCCCAGATGTTGTTTGTTAGCTGTTTGATTTTTGGGTTTTTCAACCACCAGTCTCAGTAATCAGACTCCCCAGTTTTGTTTCTAGTGTCAGTGCAGCTCCATCCTCTCATACTCTCCTAGTCACCTCACCTCTGGTATATGAGAAAAGCTACTGCCCTGTCTGTTCTTTTCTGTCATTTTTGATCAAAGGAAAATGATGTACCTGAAGAGGACTCAGTCATGAATATATTGCTTGGGAATGCAGTATTGGATAATCAGTGGTGTCATGTGAAATAAGTTGGAGGGAAAAGGGAACAACTACTACGAGTTCTTACAGCAATGGAATGATACATGACTGATGACTTAGAAAGGTCCTTCTTGTAATAAAAAGCAGAGGAGACAATGAAGCGGCGCACTGAAAGTCCTGGCAGTTGAGAAGGCAAATGTTTCTAGAAAAAAGGCACCTCTACACAAATAGGCATCTCTGCACATTAACAACTGCAGAGCCTGGTATCAAAGACAAGTTCCTAAGCCAAACTTACTAGAGCTTCTGCAAGTAGCAAGAGCAAAGCTGGCACAGCACTGGCTGTAAGATTAACACTGGCTTTCAAGATTTAGTCTGGTGTTGAGCATTTCTTTAGACCAAGGCATGAAATGCAGAGTTGCCTTCCTAAATTAACTACAGCTTAGTACAAAAGGTGCAATGGATTCTCTCTGCCAAGGTGGCAACACCACTCCAACAGACAGGATAGCTGAGTATTCTCTTACATACATCATACATTTCTGCTCACTGCAATAAAAGGATCTGTTTGTAAATATCCCATGAACTCCCTGGTGTATCCCCAGCCAAGTCGTTCTTACAGTGTGTTGGAAAAGGACAAGACAAACTTTCAGAAATCATTATGTCACTGTTCTCAAGTAGGAAATTCTGTAAGTATGATGCAAGAACACATTGAAGTTCAACCAGGCCAAGTGCTGGGTCCTGAACTTTGGCCACAACAACGCCCTGCAGCTCCAGGCTGGGCCAGAGTGGCTGGAGAGCCACCAGGCAGGGAGGGACCTGGGGGTGCTGAGTGACAGGAGGCTGAACAGGAGCCAGAGTGTGCCCAGGGGGCCGAGAGGGCCAAGGGATCCTGG
>JAWWES010000021.1:11411322-11422650 GCA_035583135.1 Lophotriccus pileatus
TGGGGTTGGATCAAGGGTTGGACTTGATGATCTCGGAGGTCTCTTCCAACCCAGTTAATTCTATGATTCTGTGATTAATGTTCTCTCATTCAAACAAGTGCCCGAAATGCCTGCTGCACAGCCTGTCCAAAGCACTGGTTTTCTATGACTTAATGAATTAAGGTTTAATTTTGAGGTCTGACATTGTAAGAATTGCATCATAATAAAGGTGCAAGCATTTACAGGTCAGAAACAGTTTCAGTTCACAACAGGTTTCCGGTTTAACTGCCATTAGTTCAACATCATCCTGTGTGCTTTCTAGGCAGTGTCTCCATGAGTAAAGGTTGCTCACACCTGCCTGTCCCTTAAAGCAGTTCACGTTCAGGTCTGTGCTGTGTGATCAGTTCCTGCTGTAATTATTTCTGTCTCCAGCTGCACTAATCAGCACACACAGTTTTGCCAATACATGCATTTGTGCAATTCCATGTTCCCACCACTTCTTCCCTTACCAAGAATAAAATTTTCCTTATAAAATCTTCAACAGAAAGCGAATATGAGAGGTCAAGGATAACTTTATTCAAGTAACAGCAAATACCACTCTGTGACATTTTCCTGGTTGTAGTCAAAGTAGCTGAAGGAGGAGTACGAGCCATCAAGCCAATAGGACAAATAAGGCAATACTGAAACTGAATTAAGTGCTACTATGGGATTATTTTTTCCTAAGGATATGAAAAAAGAAGCTATGCCAAGAATGTCATCATTGCCATCTGACCCCACCAGTGACAGAAGTTATAATGGGAAAGTTGCACAAACAAAGAAGGATAGCAGCAATCCAATACTGGCCAAGTGCTGGGCCGAATGACATCGTGGTTTGGAGAGGCACAGCCGTACATTCGGGGCTGTCAGCGCAGTTTTGCTGAGAGACTCAAGTGCTGGTTGCACTAAAAAACCCTTTGGAACTAATCCAGCTGCTAAAATGACACTGGAGACCAATAAGGTTTCCTTAGCTAGAAAGAGGAATACAAAACATACAAAAGAAAGAGGAAAAGGGTGGGGGGAGGGGGAGGGAAATTCTGGTTACTGAGCAGGTCTGTCTCCATGTGCAGGCCTCCACTGCTACAGAAGCCTAACCTCAACTACTTCAGAGCAGAGAGCAGGAAAAGTTCTCACAGAGTTCTTTTTAGATATACTTTTTAGATAGCAGTTAAGCTGCAAAGAACACCCTTCAGGTACGCAATAGTTAAACATCACTGGCTGAGCAGGGCATGTTCTGTTAATTGTTCCCTTTTTCTGTGCCATTTGTGCCACCTCTCCTGCACCCCCGCCCCTACAGGGACTGTGCCTTCATGGCTTTGTATTGCTTGAACATGCATTGCACTGTGCTCAAGATTCTTTTTGAATGGTACATGAACTCTTAGCAGGTCAAACACCATTCAGGCCAGCTGAGTAAAATGGAATTCTATCACTTATGACCAAAAAAAAATCCATTTTGTTTGGATGGACACAGCCTAAATGCAGTACAATACTGAGTGACATTCAATATTTTATTTAACTAGCAACTCAGTCTTTCATAATCAAAGAGCAATTAAATTCTGCCTCCACACTCAGCTTGTAAGATGGTTTTCAAGCTACCTGGTACTTCCTTCATCCAAAATGCACTCATGTAGCTCATGCATCACCGAAAGCCACTTTGCACATAGAGGTGTGCTGTGATGGACCCAGCAAACAGAATCAGAACTGCCTCCATGCAACATACAAAGTGCTCAGGGGTGATGTTAGCAAAAAAAGAAATCACATGATTGCGATTCATGGAGCTCATTTGATCAGCTGTTCTGAAGGTGTTCCTCAAGCTCTCAGGTTTGTTTAAGACGACCAAGCACCTTCAAACCTTTGTTCAGTACAGCTGGCACTCCACCAGTCACACAGATACCATCCAGATCCTGCTCTCAACAGAAAATGGAACTTGTTTTTAGGATTCCTTTTTTTTTTTTTTTCTGTAAGAAGGCCCAACTCTCTCCTACTCAAAAAAAGAATAGGATCTGGAATAAAGGGAGCAGCACAAGAGATTAAACTGGTATAAATCCTCTAGAAGACTTGAAAGGGAATAATGGCTGTAAAAGATAAAGATACCCCACCAAGTAGGTGGAAGACAAAGGCTAAATCATTAAGTTATCAGAAGGGGAAAGAGCACTGCTCTTTACTGCACAAAGAGAGCTTTCTCACTTAGTATAAATTCAAACAGACTAAACATGGGTTGTTTATGTATTTCTACTCCTGTATCTTTTATTAAAAACAAAACAACCAAAACACCCCCAACAGCAAAAACCTGCTTGCTCTGAGCATTATGATTAAACACAGATTCATGGTCAAAATCCCACTTAATTCATGCTAATTGAAGTAATCTAGATAACAGCAAGACATTCCTTATCCTAACATATGGTGAATCAGGACATTTTAGCAAGTGACCCAGCGAGCCAGTACTTCATCCACTCAGGGTTGGATTGGTTTGGATGATGCTCTCACTGCACTCACAGAGGAGCAAATGTGTGCGGAGGGGGCAGGACAGTGATGTTCCAGGGCTTATATTACCTGCAACTTACATCTGTAATGGCAGCAAACCTCCTGACAGGTCCTGGTTAGAGAGCCTTATCTCACACCAAGCTGTTACTATTATTCTGTCTTTACAGCCCCTCCTTTTAGCTCCAAAATTCTGCTGTTATGAAAAGATACTCAGGTTCAGTTAATGCCTTATTTATGCCCCATCATTGAGTTCACTTAAATAACAGATGGCAGTTGATGAACTCTAGAAATGTTTAGCACATCCTTCTCTTCTCAGTTTTATTAATTTAAAAGTAATCAATAATTTATATATAAACAATTCATTTGATGTCCCTCTCTTGTTCCTACGACAATACAGAAGCATCCAAACCACATGAAACAATTGCTTCCAACACCAGTCATGTCAACAGCTGCCTGGAATGTTTTCAGTCTCCCATTGCCACAAAAGGTAGTCTCTAAGAGACAGTATTGCACAGCTGGTGCTTTCCACAAAACAAATGCACAGCTAAAGAAAAGGAGGTGTGAAGGGGTATTTAAGAAAGGCAGCAGTAAATCTTACAGAACAGATTTCTGGTACCTTAACATTTACCACACTGCATGTCTCAAAAAATTAAATGAGAAAAAAACCAAACCAAACCAACTCTCTACAGCCTTGTTTTCTAAAAAGTAGTGCAGAATTTTGCATTGAAAAATCTCCTTTGTAAGAAAGAAGATACCTGGCAGGCTGGATTCAGAGGCACAACCAGGTAGGACTGATGATTCAGTGAGAGCTTTTAGGAAGAGGAGCCATTCTGAAAGGGAAAATGTGTCCTTCAGAAAAAAATGGTTCCTGTTGTAGTAGGGTTAAGAGGAAATCCTCATAGTTGTCTCAGTGTTGGGAACATTTAAATTATTTTTGTCTGTATAAGTAAGGCTGGCCCTGGTTGGCTTTCCAGCACCAACTGATCCACGCCAGTGGCTCCACGCAGCTGGAGCAGCGTGTCCAAGGGCTGCAGAGCTGAGCTCTTCTCAGAACACGCTGGGTGGGCTGGAGCAGGAGGCACAGAGAGAGCTCCCCTGCCCAGCATCCACCCCACTCTGCTCCCAGCTCCACCTCAGAGCCAAAGCATCCACCGCCTTGTCAGGCACCCCTTGAGACTTCCTATAAATACCTTCCCATCAGCCTTTCCTCCCAGAAACGTCCAGTAAATTACACTTACAGTAGGACAGAAAGGATTATTTATAAAGCTCCACATTAGCAGTCTTTTAGGGACCACTGCAGTAAGATAAATGCAAAGGCATTTTTTGAAAGGGAGGAATGTTTTCCCATCAGCAAGCATTATCAAGAGAACGTTATCTTCAATACCTTAATACATTTGAGACAAAAGGCCATGAGTGTGGTTTGATTATTGGTCTGAAATCAACTGCATTTACTGTGTACGCAGAAAATCACTTAAAAAAAAAAAAGGGTTTTTTTCTGCCTCGAAATGAAAGTCCAAACAGCTTATGGGAGGGGATGAGTTAAAAAAAAAAAAATCACAACTTGCTGATCTTATTCACTGCTGAGATCCTATGTGGAATACAAAGATAATTCTAGACTAAATATTAACATCAGGCTTCAAAAGTACTCAAATGTAGCCAAAGCCAGATGAGCTTGTTCCACAAACAAAAGCTAGAGGTAGGGCATATCAGAGCAAACCTGGGCAGCACTGGCTGTTGCTTTGGGCTCGTTGCTGGCCCAGCCTGTTCGTGCTGGATATATTCTGAAAAGGGAATGAGTACAAAAAAACCAGGCCTGTGCAAGACCCTGAGGTCTGAAACACAGTCCAGGCCGTGCCACAAAGGTGTTGTGAAAGCACAACCTGAGCAACTGCTCTCGAGCAGCAAAAGGCAGGACAAAAGCTTTCCTTTCCCACCCATATTAATTATGTCACCCTTCCTATAAATTGCCACTCTCATTTTCACATCTTAAAAAAACCAAACCAAACCCACCATACTTTACTCCTTTTGGCATTACAAAGCCACCACAGGGACAGGGAGTATTTCGGATTATTTTCCAAATTACTGATGGCTATTTATTGGCAGACCTCACCATGGGTGAAGAAGTGAGACTGAGTTTCAGATCTTAGATTTCATTTGCCATTCAAGAAAAACATCTTCTTCTAAATCTATCAAATTTGGAGTGATTGAAGGCCATCAAGCATGAAATTTTATTATATCATTCCTAAAGCCCATCAGCAGAACCCATTTAAGAGAAAAGAGAAGGTAACTGGTACTCTCTCCAACCTAATATCTCCCAGCAAAGGGGACTGTCAAACCAGTTACCTTCTGCACGGCACAGCTGCTCCCTCACTATCTAAACAGGGATCTGCAAAGCGCTGCGTGTTAGAAAGGCACTGAAAAAGAAAGATACTGAAAAAATAGTCTTTTAGGTTTCAGAGTTCCACTGCAGATTTGGGGGACAAAGGATTTTTAATAAGAAAATTCAAAAAACACCCTATGGTTTATGTGGGTAAAAAATAAAAATTACTTATAAACCACAGATTCTTATTTTTCCTGGTTACACTGAACAATAGAGAAAACCATTCAAATGGGGGCGGGCAGAGCAGTGGTTTTTGAGCATTCAGAAAAAATGCAAGTCCTCTTACCCAAAGGGTTTGCAGAGTTCAGTTTTCAGTGGCATAGTCTGTTTAAACTGCAACTATTTTTTCCCTGTATAGTTCACAAATTTTATATCTAGAGCTAATATGAAACTGAATATTTCTGAAATCAATAACAATACATAAGAATGGGAAGAATTTCTGAAAAGATGTGCTGTTCTTGCTTAATAGAATTCTAGTTCCTCTAATTCAGTAATAACTTTCCTGAAGAACTTCTGACTCAAACGCCAGAGTTACAAATTCAAGGGTTCCAAGAGCCAAGTGTGTGTTCATTACCAGCTCCATAATTACTCCTCAACATGGTGTGTTTTTTACAGTGACATCAACACAAATATTGCATGTTCCCCCTTGCTAAATAAGCCTTGTTTTAAGGGAATAAAAACTGAGGAGCTGGTGTAAGAAAAACTGTTCCTTGGCTCTTTCTTCTGATTTCAAATCCAATTTCCTATTCTGTATCTAGAGGCTAAGCCTTCATTTATGCTCCATGACAGACGTGCAGTGAATAAACCCTAATTGTGTCCAGCAAACCCCCCTGTCCCCCATGTTGGTCTATCCTGATTGTCTCAAAGAACTCTGGGGTCTGTAGCTCAGGGCTGTGAGTGCAGCTCAAGCAGCACCAGCAGAGCTGTGCTGGTGACGGAGCCCTTGCCCGGCTCCCGAGGGATCCGCGCTGCCGGCACTTCCACCTGCTGCTTCGGGCAGCTCTGCAACGTGCTCTGACAGATTTGCCTCCTCATGTTCACTGTTCTGTTTCTGGCTTGCCCAGAGCTACCCCGAGAAGATCTGCCAGCAGAGCTGTCCTTTGCCTGCAGCTCATCCCAGCCTGCACTGGCTAACCTTGCTGCCTCCTCAGCACACTTAAACCTGCTTTTCCTGTTCAGAACAGCTCAGAAAAACCTACCACCCTCTAAATCCTCAGAAAACTCATTCACCAAACCATTACAAAGTCTGAAAGCTACAATATCCCAAAATTTGGCTTATTCTGCAGTAGCTGGAAGATCTTGAGGCCCACTTCAGTTGTGAGTTACACTACAACAGCATGGGGCTATTTCCTCAGAGTAGCTATATCTAAAAAACCCCAGCTGGATGATCTCCTGGTGCCAGTGAACAGAATAGAGACATAATAATAAAAGCCCCCAAAATATTGCCCTCACTGCACTGACAATTTCCCCTGTTGTTAGCAGGCTCTGTGTGATGCATCATCAGTGTCTAGGCCAACCGCATTAAAAGACATTTTCTTTCCCAAATCATCCCCAAAACTGTCTCTCCAACCCAAAAATTCAGAATCCTTTGTTTTCTGAGGGCTTACTTACGTGGTAAGAACACTGACATGCTGTTATCAGTCACCAACATCTTTTAGCTGAGCAAAAGGATTAATTTAGGGACAAGTCCCATTTCATTGCTGCCATCCTTCTGAGCCTTCTCCGCCTCACAGGCAAGAGAAATGGTCTACTACTCACATGCACACTAACAGCTATAATCCCAACTCTAGCTCCTTGGTTAGGACATATCTACTTAGAGCCTGCAGATCATCACCTGACCTGCTCTCCAGATCCCATCAGGGGTACAATGCACCTGAGAAGTGATTTTAGAAGGATTTCAGAGGTAAATACCACACACAATATACGTAGCATCTTAAGCAATCTTACATTTTATATTCCCAGGCATAGATTACTTGTCAGTAAAAAATAAGCAAAAATTACTGAATTTCTAGATTTTTGCATTGTTTTTTAAAAAAATTGTCCCGAGCTTTTCAAAGACATTTTAAATTAATGCTATTACTGAAATTAATATTCCATGTAGCCTGTGTGGATTTTCACAGTAAGGTCTACAGTTGCAAAGGAGTGCATTACATCAAACAAAAGAAAGACACACCTAATCCAGTGGGAACAAGCCCCACATTTGTAGAGCTTGTTTAAATAAGAATTCATTTGACTAAGTTGTAGCAACAAATGTTATGCTCCAGATAAAGCTCAGACTGTCCCTTCCTCACTCATGGCCTGGCTGTAGATGAGGAAGCACCTCTTCCTTGCCAGCCTTTCCACCGTCCAGTTGCACCCCCTTGCCATTTCTCTCCCAGCAGGTCCTTGTGTGTTTGCCACCCACAATGAAGGAAAAGATCTTACTCCTTCTGACAAACCCAAAAGCTTTCAATGCAGTAAAGAAAGCTACATCCTACTGCTACTCCATTGCACACATCAGAGATTTTTCCAACAAACCCACAACAGTTTTTTGGAGCTTTTGGCACAAAACTCCTGTAATTCTCTCCCTCTGCAAAATACCATCATACGTTTTTCTCTTCCTCTCCTCAGTTTTCTGCTGTTTCCTTGCACCTCAGTCCTGTTCTAGTGGTAAGAAGAAATATAGCAATGTTTCCTTCATTTTGCTCTGGCATACTTTTTAATATCATTATTTTTAAAAATACCCAAAGATTCTAAAGATTTTTGCATATGAATACATATTTTAAAAGCATGAAATGCAAACATTTTGAGTTATTTTAAAAGAGAATGTACACACACACGTGACCCATGGGAGTTGCATGTTAACTCTTCCCCTACTCCTAGCAAGCAGAAAATGAAGTGCTGATAACAGAGGATGATTAAAACCAATAGCTACGACAAAAAAAACTTTCAAAAGTTACAATGCTGCAACAGCCAAGCCAGAAGGCAGGGGCCAGTACAGGGGGTTGGTATAAACCAGAACAACTGCACATTCGTCAGGCCTGTTGTAAAAGCAAAACAAAAAGCAACACAACATGTTTTCATGCTTTCACTCGTTGCTCAACAAGAGCAGGATGTCCCAGAAGGTCTAGCAGCAGTAGAAGGCCCTGTTGAGTGTTCCCAGGCTTCAGAGCAAAAGAAATTTACACAGACAATTCATGCCTTTGAAGGTTCAGGGCTGTGGGAGAGAGTGTTTAATTTTTTAAATAGTGGAACTATTGATATGCAGCTCCCAACTCCCCAGTCACTGCTAATTTCACAGAATTCTCTCTTGAACAAATTAGGCAGTCCCAAATTGCGGCAAGTGCTAGAGCAACTCAAGATCTAATATTAAAAACCTCTTCCCATTTCATACTTCTTTCTATATACCACACACTATAGTCTGAGTGATTACCATGCATGGGATCCTCTACATGGAGAATTCCCAAAGACTGTCAATTCCTGGTGCTCAACACCACCAAAGGAAACGACCTGAGAGATGTGGGAAAGGCTAACAGTGATAACAAGCTTGTATCATCAGTTTGTTCTTTCATTGCAAAATTTAACATACAGGGGCTGAATCAGAACATCACACCTGGGCCTGAGGTGAAGGGGAAAAGAAAATGTCAAATCTGGCTCTTCCCCTGCTGAGCTCCAGCTCCAGCTGAGGACAGGCACGGCCTGCTCTGCAGAGGATCCGCAGCAAGGAGCCCTGACCCGCGGCTCTGCACATCTGGCCCCCACGCCAGGATATCCAGCAGCTGTGGATCTGGAGTAGGCTGGAAACAGGATCAAAACCAACAAGAACAGCAAACTTACTCTCTGCCAATAGCAGTTTACAACCCCCAGCAGAGAGGAGCTGAACAAACAGCTTGAGAAAGTCGCCAGCTCTCTGAGAAACGCTGCCAGCATCGAGGCCATTTGACCAGACACACCAACCAGGAACCAACCACAGGGCCAAGAGCAAGTAAATGAATCAGCACAGCACAACCACCACACTCAGATCTACCAGCTGGGAGCACAGAACCATCACAACCAAATACTTGTCCAGCCTAGGCTGCAGTCGTGTGTTTTGCTACCAAATCTAATCAGCTGGAAACCCCTAACTTTATGCTACTGGTAATGTTTTTCATTCCTAAAGCCAGAAGACTGAAGAGTCATTTTGCTTTTATTTTTAGTCCCTTAGTTTCTTATGTTTTAACACAGTCTGTTCACATCTGGATGACACTTTAAGCCATCCCTTTGCCCAATAATTTCCACTGGATTTCTATCAGATACTGTATTAATTTGTTTTTTGTAGAGCGGTTTTGAAAAGTTTATTTTTTTCCAACTAAACAGAGTCAGACACAACTATGTTTTGCACAATTTGAAATCAATTTGTACATTTCAAAGCAACCGTATCAAATATCAATAAACACATAGAAAAAAATTAAAATAGGAAAAACAAGAACAAACTTTTAAGAAAACTCAACACACAACAAACTGAAGTCAGCAGTTTCATGGGCAGCGTAATGACCTTCGGCTTTAAGACTACCAAGCACCAAATGCTCCCTGGCCTTTGTACGCAGAAGCTTCTGCGGTTGGTAACAGGGAACTCCCGGCCCCAAAGCAGCTCCTGGGGAAGCCGATGGAAAGAGGACATCTACTGGCAGCAAAGATTAGTGTGGGCAGGACAGGCCGAACCAGCGGTTTAACCAAATCACATCCGCCGGTGCTCCCGACAAATCTAAAAATTCCTACTCCTGCCATTAGATAAGGATTGCTAAAAAAGAAAAACCCGCTGCAAAAGATATTCTCTCAAAGACACAGCTAACATTAAATAGACAAATCTATAGCAGTACTTTGGTAATGTTTAGAGAAGGGAAGGCATTTTATTTAAACTCTTTTTGTTATCAGCAAGCACACAGAAAGCTACATTAAATAACCGATTTTTTAAAAAAATAGGTTATTTAAAGGAAAATTAATATAATAACGCACCAATAAAAGAAATGGCAAGTAGCAAGTCTAGACTAACGTTGCCATCATCTTTATTTGAATATTCACATTTCAACTGCACATCCAGCTAAATAATGCAATAGCCCTCACCTGATTATATAAAAAGAAAATAGGAGGGAAAAAAACCCCAGGTCCTTGGTTTAGTTTGGACTTTCTTTTTAAAACTCTGTAAAACAATTAGATCTAGAAAGGAACAATTGTATATTGACTACAGGCAAACCTTGGCACAGATCAGGAATTTTGTGCTTTAGAATATTTCAAGTGATCTTTAGATGCAATCAGCTTTCAGCAGACACTGTAAGCAGTCAGCTGAAAATTCACTACAACAGATTTTGCCAAATACAGCTCTATACAAACCAGAACACAACAGGTTAAACTGCCAGCCTTGCAGTTCATTTTAACTGACTGAATACTGTTTCAAAAACTAATCTTGTTTCAAAAACTAAGGAGGTGAAGTTTTTTTTCTTTTAAAAAAATGAGGAATTGAATTTCACTAATAAAAGTTTCTTGAAAATAGTTTACAGAAACAAGCAAAACTTATAAGACTCTCTAGAGTGAGTCTGCTCTGCAGATGAAGAAATTCCAACAGCAAACACCTGATCCAGAAGCACAACTGCAACTACTGAAATAGAGAATGGCCATTTCTAACTCTGCAGTCTCAGCTCATCTCAAACAAAAGTAATAGGAATAAAGTATCTTTTCTATAAGCTGGGCAGGAACACTCCATGGGACAGTCCTACAAAGAAATCATTTCTAGGTAAAATTATCAGTATCAAAAGAACAGGACCAGAAGTGAGTAAAGGAATCATCTTCAAACCAGCAGTATCAGAAGTAGGAAACTAGAGAAGTAAATACAAACAACGCTAACTTCATTCCTCAGTTGTACAACATGGCAACACAAATGCAGGTAAGTGGCTTTGCTGATTGCAAGCACAGAAGCAGCTTCTTTTTTATAATCAGGTTTCATGGCTGTGAGGACCCTTTCTTTAACAACAATAAAAGTCAAATCATAGTTCTTTACCAAACTTCACTTCTTGGGTGAAAGGAGTTAAAGCTCAACACTTTCTGTATTTTTCTTATTCTGTTAAACCACATGCATGTAAAGACAGCAACCCCTCTGATGAGTCTTCGTAACACAGCACAGTGTAAAAATTACAAGGAGTAAATGCATTCATCTAAGAACAAAAAATACTTAGGCCTTACCCCAAGTTCCCAGCCTTCCCCAGAGACAGAAGCCACCATCCAAAGACATCTGATGCAAGTGTTTTTCTTCCATTTGTGAAGAACTCTTGGATTTGAAGCCAACTCATCGGCTACAAAGCCTCTACAGCAACATCGCAGGTTATCAGCCCCAAACCGGCACCACCTGCGGCGCGAGCTGCTCACAGGAGTGCAGCCGAGATGTGAACGCCAGCACAGCTTCGCTTCCAGAGCTCACCCGCCTCACCTGCAGCCGA
>JAWWES010000021.1:11429620-11489725 GCA_035583135.1 Lophotriccus pileatus
ATTAAAATAAAAATAGTGACTATACAGTACAGCCACACCAACAAATTAAAACAAAAACTTCATATATGTGTCAGATCTAAGAATTACCTGGCTTGGTACAAATATAAAACATATAATCAGAAAATACATCTTGGGAAATGTGAAACATTGTTTTTATGTTGTAATCTTGCTAAACTACATATCCTGGAAAAGGACTGAGAATTCTTGCACATGCTGCAGAGTACTGGAGGGGCTCCTATAATCCAGAAGACAAGAGCGTGTAGCATAACACAAATTATAGAATATCCTTTTGGTGGCAAGAAGGGTTTTCTGCCCTGCAAAATGGCTGTTTTGCACTAACATTTTAGGTGATTGCCAAATGCACACAATATGGATGCACTATGCTGCCTTCCTTTGGTATTGCTATAATACAAAAAGTCTCCTGCCAGCTTAGGGAGAAAAAGGTGTTATATTTGGGCATATAGGACACACTGTATCCATCCAAAGGGAAGCTGAAGAGAAATAAACAGCCAGTATACACCTTTCACAGAGAACAACAACCAGGAGCCCAGAGAACATGAAAGAAAAGAACCTCCCAGAATTTTTACTACTGAATTCTAGTCACCTTCACATCTAGACCCATGCCATTAAGTAAAAGACAAATACAAGCAGTATTTTCTAGATAGTCTCTGCCAGGGCAACCAGACCGTGCAAATATTAGATTTATCGGTTCCCAGACCTGCCCTTGAAACAAATCTACAAAATGTAAGTTTACTCTTGGAAAGAATGTCTCAAGATAGTACATACTTTAGATTATCAGTAGATGTACAGTAGGCAAAGATCTACAGGCTCTTGTGAGGGACAGTATTTCAAAGGTTACACTTGAAATGCAATAAACAATGCGGAAAACATGAAAGTGGGAAAACTATCCTGCACAGAAAGTCAAAGTTGTCAGAGCTTAGCCTCAGACCTAAAGAAAGAAAAAAAGAAAGAAGAGAACTAATATCATCAAAAGACCTAGCAATAAAAATAGCTTCTAATCACAAGAAGGATAGGAAAGAGACTGCAGTCAATTAAAACAGAAGCTGTGGAACAGTAAATTCTTCAAATGAAATAAAAACTACCCTAATTTGCCTAAGTAAGTACATGATGGTGAATACTTCTGATTCTGTCTGCATTTGAAAACCCGTAAGAACAAAAATATTCAACCACACAGGACAAAGCCCAGGGTAAGCTAGTTAATAAAGTAGTATACTACACTTTGTGCACATTTTTTTTCCTGTTTATTTATTTTGTCTATGGTGAGGGAAATACAGGACTGTTCTCGTTGCCTCACGGACTATGCACAGATTTAACCAGGTCACTAACCAGTAACTCATTGATTTCCATTCCATTTTTGCAGTTCCTACAGTGAACATTCAAAGCTCAGTCTAAAAACAGCAGATACAAAGCAACTGGGGGAAAGGGGAGAGCGAGAGAAAAGCACTGCTAAAGAAACCAAACAGGAAAGTATATTTAGATACACCTCAACTGGGAAAAAATGGGAGCAAATAAAAGGAAAACATCATAGGAAAAATGGGCACTTCCTGGATCGCAACTGCAATTATGGCCTAAACTATCAATAATCTATAACAGAACAGTTCCCAGAGGGATCTCTCAGACTTCAGAAAAAAAGCCTAGATGGACTAAGTCTGGAAGATAAAATGACATCTGATGACGAGGTAACTGCAACCTTTAGCACCAGAGTCAGGAGAAATACCCCAACCTGGCCTGCCCTGGAGCGTCTCAGTTGTACCCTCAAAGGGCTGATGTTCAGCAGAAGCACTGACTGCTCTGAGAAGAGACAGCACCAGAGGGGTCTGTGCATCACACACTGCCTTCTGTGTCCAGGAATGCCTGTTCCCAACAGCGACTTCAGTCTTGCTTCAAGCGTGGGAGGCAGACAGACAGAAACTGGAACCACTCATTTACTAGTCCCAGTCTCACAGATGGTTTCTCCACACAGGCAACACTGTCAGGTGGAAGAAACATTTAGGAACAAAGCAAAACAAACAGCGTGCTCTATTCTGAGAGTGTGAGGGTGAGCATATAATAGTGTCTGCATTGCCAGAGGACTTCAAATACCAGTAAGTGGGAATTCTTCCTCTACTACATCCCCTTTCCCTTCCCTAGTCAAAATATGCTATCCCTAGGATTGGCACACAGATGATGGGGTGTCCTTCTCAGACTACAAAGAGTCAGATTTCAAAAGGAACCCATGGGAAACAGAGAATACTTCCTTGTTAAGCATGCACTTCACAGAAAACAACCCTAATCCCTAAAGAGTCAGTAACAATGAAATCAGCTGTCCCAATACAAGAGAGAAATGTTGCTAATGCCCTTGGAATTCAGCCATGCACCCTGTTCTTTTCATTTCCTTATTACTGTTTTAAGCACAAGTCATCCTCCTCCCCTCCACTGACAGGCCTTGAATTCTGGGTCTCTGAAGACTTGGAGGATTAATATACTGCAAAAGCGCTTTTAACAGCGGACAAAAGGCACCAAAGCCCAGTACAGGTTTAAAGAACAGTATTTATTTTAAGCTTCTCTTACCCAAAAACATGTACACTGAAGTCCCTACGTTTCCATCCTACTTTTTTTCGGCAAATTTAGGAGGCTTTAAATAAAGTTCAGATTGTGTCCATGGTCCTTAAATCTTAGTCATCTTCTAGCTTATTTTTTTTTTACTACCATACTTACAACTTACCTAAATAGCAGTCTGCTTTCTAAGAACTAATCCACAGGGTCTTTTTCAGGCAGGCATGAATTCACATTCATGCCAACCTCCAAGAAACTGGGCAAGGACTCCTAAACCCATGCTGAATCCTAGCCAAGACAACAGCTGTGAACTAGCTTTGGTCAGCTAAGACCGGGGGCAGTTAAATTGTGGCTGCTTATTCATTAACCCAACAGTTCTTGTCACTGTCCCAACTGTGCCAGTGTTTGCATTCTCACAGAGAAAACAAACAAAAGAGTCAGCATTTGGAGACCAGAAATATTTCTCATCGATTTGTTCAGTGGCTAAACAGTAAAATCCATGGAGAGTTTAGCCAATAGATGTGAAAAAATAAAGATACTTTAGTGAAAAAATCAGTTCTGATCCGCACCAACTACACATAAATCCATGACCACTGTTACCCCTCTTCCTTCCTTCTCTCCTTGAGTTTTCTCACTGCTTCTACAGCTGTAGAGAGTGATGGCCTGAAGTAACATTGAGGAGTCCTGTTGCACGTAATTGTTATTTTTGCACCACCTCTTCCAGCAGGTGTTTTAGCACTTGTCACAGCAACTACTGTCATCCCACTTTCCTATGAATTGCATGGTGAAGTTTTTGATTTCGCTGGTTTGGTTATTTTGGGGTTTGTTGTTTTTTCAATACAGTTTTAGTTGGTTTGGGTATTGTTGTTATTTTTTAGGTATCCTTTAGCATTGTACCCAGTATACAATTGGACTCAAATCAATGGCCCTGTTGCATTACAGTGCAACTAAAAAGCAGTTTAAGATGTATTACTGAATCAGAGAGAACTAACATTAGCTGTTTTGAAGATTGCAGCACCACTACAATATTATACAGAAAGGTAGTGGGGAAAATTACCACCTCTAAGATTTACTATTAAAATTCTTCACAAGTTTTTTGATTGTTTAATCTCAGTTAATAAAAAAATAGAAGGAATTTTCAATAATAAAAACAAGAAAGCAGAACTGTGAGAACAAATCAAGCTGCTGAAATACTAAGCAAGAGGTCAATGCTGATAAAATTAAATTAAAATTAAAATGCTAATGTGCAGACTTTAACATTATTTGTTATTAGAAGCATGTACTGATGTTGAGACCAGCTTGTTGAAGCCCGTGATAAGCAAAGTCTATCTCTGAAGAGGCAGGTCTGGTATGAAAGGTGCTTTCACTTAAGTAGCAGCATGTGCATACATGCAATGTACAGAGCCCATGAAGACTGAAGGAAAAAAACAGAAGAGAATAAAGCAAGTACTAAAACTGAAACCCAACTGAAACCCCTGTTCCTTTCAGAAAAGGACATACAAAGACAAAAATCACCCTTCAATCTCAGCATCTCCGATCTGGTTCCCAGAGTACCAACACTGAAGCCCATTGAATACCAACATCAATTAGTTACAGAGAGATTAAAACCATGCCCAAACCACTGATGATCATTAGGGGCTCACTTTATGAACGAGCAGAAGAATCACGTAATAAATCCTTGGGCAGCAGCAGAAAATGAAAAAATAATGTGAGGAAAGGGGAGGAAAAAAGAAAAAAAAAAAAAAGATTAGTTATTGCTCCAGAGACACAATTTTGTCCTATTACAGTAAGTCACCATCTCTTTTTCCCCTAAAGGAATGAGAGAGTATAAAACTAGCATTACCACATGCAGGATTCCAAGAACAATTCAAAAGAATTCCTTGGCTTCTTTATAAGGTTTTGAACCTGATCTCATTTGGACAACATCTTCTAAAGAAACTGAAGAGGTGACCAATTTAATAACAGTAACTGACAATGACAGGAGGTTGCAGCAGCAGAACAGTTTTCACGTTGTGGCAAAATTTCTGTTCATGCAGTCCTTTAACTGTGCAATACAAACACCATGAACTGCTCTCCAAATGCAGAGAGAAGGAAAAGGGCAAACTGAGCACCAGACACAAAGTCCAGATTCACTAAACTAAAGATTTAGTGGGAAATAGAGCTACTAAAGATTGTCACTGACCTGTTCCATGCACAGATGGGTTCAGGCCACATTTTTCAAAGGTGCACTTACTTACTTCTAGCTGAATTTCAATTTGGAAAACAGGTGTCCCCACCTAAGGTTATAATACATCTACCATCTATCCACCAGAAGCCCCAGTCAGTTGAAAAAAACTGTGAGGCAAAATATCAGTGCCTAAACAGCAAGATGAGTTGTTATTACTGTTTGTGTGGAAATCATGAAAGCCACAAACAATTGAACTTGGTTTGAACTCTTTTCTGTTGAAAAAAAAACCCTAAACCACAACAAATTTAGTTTCTTTTAATGTTTGTCGAAATTTATCACACTTCTTATGTGCTAATCTTCAAATTTTTCCACTGAAAAACTGTTACATTTGTTTTAAACAAACAAAAAATGTTACATCTGTTTTAAACAAATGTAACACTTGAAAAAGACAACAGGTGGAGTAGCACATCTTCCAAGTACTCAACACTTGGAACGTGCACATTTAAGTGCCTGTTCTACAAAGTAAAGCTCACTGTTCTTTAAGAATCTTAAGGTAAAAAAAAATAAATAAAAAAAGAAAACATGCCTGAGTGTTTCACATTAACTGCTGCTGTGCCTTAAAAAGAATCCACCTGCACCCTACTCTTTAGCACTGTCACTGTCATCCAACTTCCAGAATGCTGAAGAACAAACATGCAACACCCTTCCACACAAATCACTTGCAGCGGTTTGAGAGCCACCAAGAGGATTTTATGTCAGGGCTTCCGAGCAGGACCCAAAAGGGCAGAGCTGGCCCTTGTGTAAGTGCTGTTATTATCCACAGAAGTTAAACACAGACTGGAATACACCATACTCAATTATCTTTCTTTTTAATAAACTTGTGATGACAAAACCTGGATATAGATACAATATCCTCTGAGACAAAGGGCAGAAGACATGAAAGGACTTATTCCATGAATTCAAATAAGTGCTACTGGGAAAAAATGTTTGTACTTGGGGCTTGTTTTTTTAATTTATCAAGAAGACAAGTTTCTACACGTTTGCTTACTGAGAGCAGTCAGTCAGTACATACTGACTGAATTATCTATAGCATGTAGAATATTTTCTATCAGGACAAATAGTTCAGAGAACACAGTTCTCCTTTAGTTTGCAATGTAATGCAATTTTAATGGAAAATATTCCTGGCTGTGACCAAAATAGTCAGTACTTGAAAGAGTGTCTGACAGAGGCATCTGTGTTTCTTGTTTGCAAGCAAGTCACCACACCCAGCTCAGAGCCTTTGTACTAGAAATTTACTCTCAGCAGACTTTAACACTTAAGTCTTAAAAGACAAACATGAGCCCTACCTAAGGCTCCCACCAAATAGTGGTCAGGACTGAAAGCTTCTGACAGCTCCCCACCTCCCTCTGGCAGCCCCTTCACAGCCCCACTCACAGCGGGGCTCCGCACTTTCTTGCTCTTCAAACTCATACCCTAAACCTGGACATAAACCCACTGCTTTCTAATTAGGACATGCTTATTATATAAGAAATAAGGCAAACTGTGTGTTCCACTTTGGTCTGTCAGCTAAATATGCAGCCTGCACACTTGTTTGGCAGTCTCCAAAAGCACTCACTTGGCTCCGTTTGATCTGCACTGATCAGTACTCAGAGGTCCAAACAACGGCAAGCACAGGAACTGCAAACTAACCTGGTACCCCTGGAAGAAGCTGAGGATCTCCTTCATTCCCGTGTTGTACTGCAAGCCCTGCATGCGGACCAGGGCTCCCGGCTGCGGCAGAAGCGGAGTGTGGGTGGCAGTGGCAGCAGCAGCGACAGCTCCTGGAGGAGCTGCAATGTACCCCACTGTGGTAGGAGATACTGGAGGACTGCAAGAGAAAGAGGGAGCAAAATTGTTATGAAAACCCAGAGCCGGTTCTAGTTCTTGGAATAGGCAAAGATGAACCTGAAAGTTTAAGTCTGAAAGTAAACCCCAATGCCACAGAAAAACAAACAGCCCTGATGTGGATTGCTCTGTGGACTTCATTTTTCTTCAGCATCTGAAAATCTATTTTTAAAGAAGGGAGGGAAAGGAAAATAGCTAACATTTGTAGTTAAAGACATAAGGAGTGGCATTTGTTACTTCACAGGGGAGAACAAAAAAGTAGCTCCAAAAGACTTAAAATAGTTAATAAAATCATAAAGAAAAAAAGGGGAGGGGTGTGTCATAATATGAAAAGCAGGCAAATGCCCAAACCTGGCATTTCTGAGCCACAAAACAGTGATGAGTTTGCATCTCCAGCTCTGGTCAGGACCCATCTAGCAAATTAGCACATACTCAAGCTAACAAGTGTCACGAGCCTAGGAACTACCAATGAACACGCTATTTCCCCACGGACCCAAGTACCATGCTGATACCATCTGTGGGAAGGAAAAAGGTGGAGATCTGCTTTGCTTTCACATGTAAAAGTGTTCTTTGCTCTCAGTGACACACAAAATCAAAACTAGCACACACCTATGATGAGCCTTTCAGTATGGAAAGAGTGTCCTAAGTAAAAGAACAAACTAAGAGATGAGTGTGTAGAGGCATTTATTGACACAGCTTCTCTCCTGGCCAAGAAATAGAACTGCCTTGATGACATTGCCCCAGTGCCAAAAAACCCTGTTAAATATTAGACCAACATTATCATGAGATTTAAACAAGACCTAAAGAGACAAACTTCACTGCAAGGCCACAGAGAATCAGTTAAAATGGTTACTGCCTCTGCTACTAAACATGGAGTTCCCAAGATTGCCTACCCCAGAAGCACAAATTTAAGAGCTGTTCACAAGTGACCACACAGCTGCCTGCTCTGAGATGAAAGGTCAGGAGCAGCAGTCCAATCTCGTGCTTACCTGGGATAGTAAGCTGTGTAATTCATATAAAGCTGAGCAGCCTGAGCTGGGTAGTAGGTAACAGTTGGAGGAGCAGCTGCAGAGGCCTGGGCAGTCCTGGTGGTTGGCAAGAGGGCCTGTGGCTGGTACAGGGCTGCCTCTGCTGGGATCACAGCTGCTGTCTGGAAAGCAGCGTAAGCTGGTGGAGAGAGACCTAAAACCAAACCAGGACACAGCAGCAAAAAGCAATCAGAATGGAGGTCTCTAGGAAGTCTAATTCCTTTCCTGCAGCAGTGTGATTAAAATTGATTAAAACCACGTGGGCATGATAGATGAACACCTGAGCAAAGACTTGCCTCTAGCCTCTCCCCTGGAGACCCTTGCTATGTCACTATGAATGACAAATGGGACATTTGGAATGAGGAATTCCTGAAATTCACAACTGCTGGAGCTGAGAAGCCTTGTCCATACGTAAATGGAAAGTAGGGAACTTGAGAGTTATTCGAAGAAAGCATAAAGCCATGTGCATAGAGAAAGCAGGCGTGCACACCAACACACCCTCATGTTTTTCTAACAGAAGCTGTACTCTGTGGGACAGAAGTATCACAACAGGAGCTACACATGGGCATCTGTACCTCCTGACCACGAGTCTTCATGTATGAGATTCCTGTGACTTCAAAAAGTATTTTTAGGATTTATCAAATGGAAAAGAGAATAACCCACTAGATCACAGTCTGATGCATTTTGATGAACAAATACCTAATTTGTGTAGGAATATTAAACTTGGCTTGGTGTGCAGTCAGATTGTTTTTATATACTACATTTGGCAGCTTTTTACTGTTTTGCAAATACACATCAGTATCTGCTTTGTGATTTGATAGTGACACTAATTAGAACAGTAAAGGTTCATTATAGTTCCTCAATAAGGTTCACTGTAATCTTAAAATAAAAAAATTAAAGTTCATCTAACTTGACCACTATAGTCTGTTAGTATATCAACCCAGTGGGTGTTTTCCTTCAAAAATAAGCCCAAAGAGTACCTTCTCAATGCTCTAAGGCAAGATAGCAAGAGCACTCATCAGCAGCTAGAATATAGAACTTCTCCCTATTTTAAAAATCCCCTAATTCCAAGTAGATTTCACTACAGGGAAGTCTACTGCAGAGCTCAGGAGAACAGGACACCCACAAAAAGCAAAGTGTGCAACAATTTCACTGGCAAGGCCTTGCTGCCCTCTACTCATCACCGGAAACACAATAATAATGCCTCTGATCAGTCCCATTATTGCCCAAAGGGAACAATTCCAATCTCAGCATGTACATTGATCATGGCAAAACCCGAGTCAAAAGGTGAAAGGCCACAAAGCTTCAGCACCTACCACATGTCAGCCTTTAGCAGCAGAGAGCAGAAGAACTGGAGACTTACATGGTAACTTACATGGCGGTGGGGATAAGCCACTACGATTTAAAGTGCCACCCATCAAAACAAAGTTCATCTCCTCTCCTGAACACTGGAATACTTCCACATAACGGTCCTTCATCATTTTTTTGTGACACTTTTGAGCCACCATAAAGGCTTTGTCCGGAGATTTCATCTGGATAAAAGCATCACCTGATGGTCGTCCCTAAGGGGAGGCGGGGAAATAATGTAAGTCAGTCTGTGGTTAAAACACCCAGATAAGACATGCAGAGAGTACTGAGACCAAACATCTACCAAAAGCCTCTTCCTCCTCTGGCACTAAGGACTCTTAACTCAACAGTTATTTATGGGAGCAGAAAAATCAAGACATATGCAAGCAGTTCCCAGTTAATGCTTCAGTCTTCTGCAGAAAAAAGCAGAAACATGTAGCACAGAAAAAAAACGTTTGGAGGTCTCTAATCCAAAGGCTGCTCAAAACATGACAAACCTTCAAGTTATATCAGGCCACTCATTGCCTTCTCCACTTGAAACCTGAGCATCTCCAGGGTGGAGACTCCACACCATCTCTGGGAACCTGTTTGGGTGCTTAGCTAATTTCTCCTTGTGATTTTCTTTTTTCCCTTTCACCTAAATGGGATTTTTCTTGATGCAGTTTATAAACACTGTCCCTCATTCTTTTGCAGTGAAGCTCTAGGAAGAGCCTGGCTTTGCCTTCCCTGCAACTACTTTTTAGGAACAACAGTATAAAGCTCCAGATCCTTCAGCAAAGTCCATAGCTACATCAGAAATTGATTTCCAGGTCTGATTTTCTGCAATCTGACAGACATGTCTGTATACATAAAATACTAAAAATTTCTTTAACCAAAAAAAAAAAAAAAAGGTAAGTATAGTCAATCTGTTTCATTTGTTTTCTTTAATACCTCAGTATTTCTGTGGCTAAGGGTTTACTTTTAACACAAGGCAACAGGGAAAATATATTCCTATGATCATGTCAGTGAAATACATTCAAAACACAATTTTTAATTATCAACTTCCTTTAAAGCCTGAGAAATCTCTAGTCAAATTATAAGTTAGTAATTTTGACACAAATACCACCCAAAAAACCCTGAGGCTGACAGAGTAGCTATGCCATCTAATAAGAGACTTGTCTTGTGTATCTCCAGCACCTCACTGAAACATAAGAACCATTTCAACAGCCTCCAGGGTAAGGTTATCATCATGAGAACAGGCTTCATCCTCCCCAGACTGATGCATACATACATACACCCAGAGAAAGAAGAGTCTGTATGGAAAAGGGGAAGAGAAACGAGGAAAACAGACAAAGAGAACATTGTATTCTCCCAAACTGCCAGAAGACTAAAGCACAGCCAAGATCAGCGAAGCTGACTTTAACTCCATCAAACACTGCAGAGTCACTCCTCCCATGCTGGTACCTGCTGATTAAGGACCATGTGGACTCCGTGGGGTTTGATATCACCGGTGGCGTCTCCCATGAAGTCCAGGATGTCGTCAATGCCGGCAGTGTAAGGAAGGCCCCGGAGCCGGACGCAGTCCCGGACGCTGCCCGTGGCGATGGTGTAGGGGGGGGGCATGACCGGGATGAGGGGAGCCGGCAGAGTCGGGATGAGAGGCGTGGACATGTATCGATTAAGCACCTGTTGGGCAACAAGCACAGCGACAGTCACACATCAGCTGCTGAGCACAGAGGAATCCTCGCAGTACTATTTCCAACAGCATAGAAAAAAACCCATTCTTAAACCAAATTATTGCTGTTAGTTTCCCGTTGGGCATTTGAAAGTTTCAAACTCAGAAGGGGAGAGGGAAAGGCTAACAAATTCAATTTGCTGGACCCTAATAACAGACTTTTCTAATCTCAATATAAAAAAGGTTAAATGCCAATTACAGTTTGTTTTATAATATCTGAAACCATATTTCTGCTAATAAACCAGTATTGTCACATACAGTTCTTACTTAAGTTAGGGTTAATTAAAACCGGTCATTTTAAAATAACTGAGACCTGAAATAACAAATAAATAAAAATACAAGCTCTAATTTATTCATAAAACCTGACTAAGTGACAGTGCTTGTATTTGTAACTTGAGTGCTCATCTCCAAGTATAGAGTTTCTGAAGAAAGCAAATAAACAAATAAATAAATAAGAACTACAAGAGACTTCGATCTCAGCATGTCCTGTTGCCTCATTTCCAAATTACAAAGGGGACATATAATGTGTCAGGGCTTACTGCTGAAAAACATTCTTAGTGATGATTATCACAAATAAACACCCTCTACTGAAAGAGGTACCAAAAAAGAGGCTACAAAGCTTTAGTTTTTCAGAGGTGATTCTTCTTAGTTTTGAGTCTCACAGCCAATAGTTACAACCTGTTGGACTTCTGCTGCTGTGCTCCTGAAGAGTTCTATGTAACGTTTTCCAAGGATTTCTTTGTGCTTTTTAAGTGCATTTTGTGCATATTCTTCACAGGCAAATAACACAAATGCATCTCCTGTGGGCCTGCCATCCGGGTACTTGACAAAGAGAAGTCCCTCTTTCCCTCCTGTGACCGGGCACTCCGGCCCCAGGAACCCCAAGACATCCTCCTGCGTAGCAGTGAACGGAAGGCCTCTCATCCGGATGATAACTTGGTTCTCCTTGGATAAGAACTGGGCCACTTCATTGGAGGTGCCTGGAGGCAAGATAACAGCACATGGTCATGCTGGGCAACTCCACAGGACAGAGCAGAGGCAAAGCAGTGAGGAAAATACAGCAGGTAAGTAGATAGCAACAAACCCACAGAAGACCTGAGACGTTGCTAACTCTCAGCAACCTTTTCTGAAGTGAAATTCTCCTACCCTGTAAGTGTTTCATGTTTTAATCAAATTGGAGCAAAGTTGAGATTAGTGTGAACTTAGACAAATCCACACAAATGCCTCCACTGCAAGAGCTCCTCTTCCTCCCAAACAGCAAGACCTGCCTGTGAACATCACAGCCCAAATGCTGACAGCTCAATTTCAACCATGGGAAAACAGAACTTGACAGGGTCAAGTATTCTTGGAAGGCAAAACAGGAAAAGCTACTTCATTATCCATTTGCATTCTCAGTCAAGAAAAAAAATATCAGAACTAGAACAACATTCCTATGGACTTAAGTAATCACACTGAAGTCCAGCATCACTTACCTCCTGCAATTTTTAAGAATTCCTCCCCAGTTGCTTTGTAAACCTTAGAGAAAAAGAAAGAACAAAAAAACCCTCTGTGAAAATCGCAACTTTCAACTCTAAACCACACACAAACCCTTTCACAAGCCAAAGAATTGCATTTCGGTACTTGGAGCAAAACAGAAGTGCAGTTTGTTCTCATTTAAACCCACGGTCTAAAATATTCCCATGGCTCTCCAAAGATTTATTTCAAGTCACAACTTTGTACCTCAATGTATCTGCTGCCCATGTGATGCTTGTGTCTTTCCAGTGCCAGGTCTCTCTGCTCAGAATTGACAAACCGAACTAATGCCTCCCCATTTCTTCTTCCTTGAGAATTTAGACAAAGAGCCACACCACCCCTGTAGGCAAATCCAACAAAAATAAATGTAGTTTGTCTCTTTAATACAGATAATACACTAATACAAATAATTGGGTAAGAATAGTAAAGAAATCAGACTTTAACACAAAGGTTACACATTAGAAAAGAAATTGCTACTATCCACAATTTAATTTCATTTTTGATGTAGCACAATTATACTTTAAAATCCTCTCCACTGAGATAATGGATCTCCAGTTGCACCACTTTCTCAACTTCCATGAAAATGTAAGTTCGCAAGCCCTTCTTATCATCTCAGAGATGCAGATTTTGATTTCCTCAGAACTCTAAACAAAGAATTGTATTTTCTCAGTGTTGAGAATCCAGAATATATAAAGTGACAGATATGCCAAACGAAACTTACTGTCTCTCTTTCTCTATGTACACACACATACCTCTATACAGAGGTATACACAAGTCATATGAAAATTTCTTCCAAACAGGGAGGTTTGTGAATCTGGCCTGTTCAGGAGGTAGAGTAGAACACTGAAGAGCTGACAAAAACCTAAAGTTTCTATTGTATCCTGGATTCTGCTTTGATTAATGCAATAGGAGTTTGATTAATGCAATAGGAGTTTCTCCCTTTAGATCCCAGCAATAAATGAACGTATGTTGGTTTTCAATTGATAAGTCTCTTTCAAAACTCTTTCTCACACAGTTAAGGCTGGTAAACCTGTTCCTTTATCTTGACAACAGCATGGGAAGGGGCCAAATGAGACAGACAGTGGAAGTGAGGACTCTAGTGGGAAGCGTGGGGGATGTGTCAAACAAACATTAAAGAAACCTGCTATTACAGACAGAGACAAAGCAAGACAAATTCTCATTATCTTACTTGGCAATATTGAGTCCTTTGAAAAATCGAGCAATGTCTTGGTCTGAAGACTGCCATGGCAAACCTCTGGCACGTATTACTGTCTCACTGTCCACAGTTTCAGATTTACTACTACACAGAAAAAAAAAAAAAGGAAGCCAAAGTAAGCTTTAATCTAGGTTTTCCATGATCTTACCAAATTTCGGATTGCAACTAATTTAACTGTAAATTGGGAATATATTTCCTGTTGAGACTCTTCTATTTCTATTTTTCATTTCAATAAAGAAAGGAAAGATAGCTGGGATTATTCTTTTATATAAACACAACACTGAAGAGATGCACTATCTTGTCACCACACTGCAGTTCCTTAAATGAAAAAAAAACCTAGGAAAACTTTCTTAAAGTAATAAGGAACCAGATTAATTTTATTTGAAAAAAATCTAGCAATCCAAGATAGATGAATACAAGGCAGCCCTAAATATGAACACAAATTACTTATGCCTAAAATGCCTCATTCTCCAGTCACTGCAATATATTTGAAATCAGAGGACCTCCTGTTTCTTCTCTCCCTAAACCCAACACACAACACAGCACCTGAGACCTCTCTCAGGAGCACCACAGCTCAGCTGCCTGCAGGGTACAACTGGCCATCACGCTGTTGACTCAGGGAAAGTTCACAAACATTTCCTCACCACTGGGTAAGATAAGCCAGCCTCACTGCCATGCAAAGCAGCAGCAAGAGAACAAAGAGCATTTAACTTGCAGTGACTCTAAAGAGACTAAAGTACAGCATCCAGTGTGCCAGCTCTAGTCTGTCCACACTGGACTGACTGCTGAGCACACTGTTACTGCTCTCAGGAGCCAACCTGCTTTCACAGTGACTGCAGGGAAATGTTCACAAGCCTTCCTTACTGTAGACAAGACTCATCTTTGCTCATAAACAACTGTGACACTTACCAAGGGCCTGTTTCATACTTGTATTTCACAGTTTCAGGCTCAGTAAATACGTGATCTGCAACAAAACAGAAAGTATATATATAACCAGGGTCAGAGATTACTTGAGAATGACACTCCCAATTCGTTCAGAAAAGAAAGATTTCTTTCCTTATAAATAATTCACTTACTACAGCCTTCAATTCACTTACTACAACCTTCAGAGAGCATGCTGAAAATGACAGCCACCATGGTTTTCACTTGCCACACGCCGAAGTCCTCCTCCGCTTCATCTGTCCCTAAGCCTAGATCTGAACAGGCGATTATAGAAAGTAACAGACTTGTACAATTGGAAACAAGTAATAAGGCTTTTCTGACATTAACACAGAACTGGTAATCAGATTTACTTGTCTTAGCAGGGACATGTGAACATTAGACACGTTACTCTGCTCATAAACTGGTTAATATTCACTTTAATGGTCAACAGTCTAAAAACTATTGAGAGCATACATAATTTCAGTGTTAACAGTTAAAAAAATAGCTGAATAAGTTCCTGTCACTTCAAACATAATAATTCAATCACATTCAGATGGCCCACAGGAATCCTCCTAATTTGAATTTAGATGTATTGTTCGGGTTTTGGTTTTGTTTTGAACTCAACTCAGTCAGGATCATGCAAAAGAAGTACTACTACACGCAAATAGCAGAAACTTGCAGGTCAACTGGTGATGAAAAGGCCACTGACAGCAGCTCAGCTTTTCCTTTAAGATTAAATATCATTGCAAGTGATGCTCTTCTTTGGTGGATTTACTACATATGGTTTGGAAATCAGTGTTAGACTCAAACTGGAGGAAAAATATTACAAGCAGAGCTCCCCCAGCACACACTGCTTTCACATCCCTTTCACTTTACCAGTGAGCTTTTAAAACCCACATCTTAGTTTAGAAGAATAAAACCTGTAATGACCACAGGCGTAAAATTTGAGGAAGCATAATTGATTGTGAGATAAAAGCTGCAGCAAAAGGATACATTCTGCCATGGTCTTGATAGTCTGATCTTTCACGGCGGCTGAACTAGGGTAGCAAGCGTGAAACTCTTTGCGCAGATCGTAAAAGGAGTAGAAGCAGTCTGACAGCGGGAAGTTCTACAAAGAAGCCAAAAAGTTTGTTTTGTACACACTTTTCCTTTAAATTTTGATTAATATTTCTGGACTAAATGAGGCAGTCTCAAAAATCCTACAGTTGCAGGTCACCAGCTTTTCTGTGATTGAGCAGTTTGGTTCCTTCGTAGCACAGTTCAAAGATCACAGCTGTACAGAACTGGATCTCTGGATGAGCAAACCCAGATGGGCAGACCTGTGCAAAACAGCTGGACAAGATGGCTGGGAAAATGTTTAAAAATATCTAGGTTTTGCTCTTTGATATTCCCATTTAGGACACTATTTTCTCTTTTGCAGCTACACTGAAAAGCAGATTGTACCCAAACATGATGACAAAGTTTAAAGAACTATTTTTGCAGTACACAAAATATATTTCAGCAACTTCGAGTTATTTATTCATCACTGTTGTGTATTGGATAAAAACTTTAATTATATAACACTATTAAATAAATGTTTGAGTAGCCCTCTACTCAGGCATTAGCTTATTTTCTCAAAGAATAAAACAGATAACTTAGTCTAATTCACCATTTTCTCCCTCACACTTTCCAACTGCTTTACCAAATAAAAGTTTAAGCCTGGTCTAGTTCAAACAGCACCCACCTTTGTAAGTAACGAATTAAGAAAAGTCACAAGGTAATGCTTTCTAGAATGGTAGGAATAGCAAATTAAAAAGTATTGAAGGAGAAGAAAGAAGAAAAAAAAGAACAAAGAGAAAGAAATGCAGTACCAAGAGACTTAACATTTGATGCCAGATTGATACCATTTGTCCACACCAGATCCATTCCCTGATCTGGTGTGAAGAATTATTTTTTCCACAACATCACTGTTTGTTTTAGTTTAGTCCATTTGTTTCAAGAGGGAAGTACAAAGAATTACTCCCACTAAAAAAAATACTAATGTGTTTGAATGATAACTATAATCCCTGTTTCCTTACCTCATCCCTACAGAAACATGTTCTTTTCATAAAAAGTCAGTGTTAAGTTTTAACACAACACAAACACCAAACTAATACTTGTAGAAACTTGGCATGAGCCAGTACTCATACAGAGAAGAAAACCCTACAACTGCTCCACTCCTTCCATGTCAGCAGCTCTCCTTCCAGGCGTTCCTGCAGGCTGCCAAGCAGGCAAGCTCCAGACCCAGCACCCTGCACCAAGGCAAGAGCTGGAACTCTGTTCCTGCTGCAGAAATGCTGCTGGAGCACCTCTGCCATTCTCCAGGGCAGGTCAGTGCCTGCGTGGTTACCCTCACAGGACACGGACACACGGTCCTGCTGATTCCACACCTTGGGAGAACCATGGCTCTGCACAGAACCTGTGCTTTAACACAAGCCTAAGCAAAGCAATAGTTCTCCATCACTTCGCTGAGATTCGATCAGGACCTCTGCTTCCACTCCTTGAGACACAGAATTTAAAGTACTTGTACTGTCACTGTCTCCATCCTGTCATTCCCACTTTTCCTCTTCATTATGCTCACCTGGGACTCCAGGTACTGTAAGCGACTTTCAAGAGCAAGTGCCAAGAATAACCACTTTGCTACTCGTGGTTGAGAATGGCAAGGAGTCACCTTAAATAGTCTTGGAACACTGTAGTTCCCAAGGTTGAACTGAGAGGCTCCCCTCAAACTCACACAAGCTATTTTCTTTGGTGTCCTTAAAACACAGGACTGCCTTTCTGCACCAGTTCTGACCTCATACCTTTTTGGATGTTTCTGGATGGAGGACTTGTCGAATGAGTAACTGGCCATCACTGCAGAGTGTGTAAGAGCTCCTTCCAAGTACTTTCAAATCACTGGATACCAGTTGACTAAACTGAAAAACAAAGTGATACATTTCATTGTATTGACTGATAGAGATAATTTCATGAAACAAGCACTTACCATTATTCCAGCACTTCTTTTTTTTTTAGGATAAAGTAATTCAGACTTTGCAGAAGTTTTTTCAAAAAAACATGACAGAGGACACGGGCTTCTGATAAAAGTAAGCAAATAAATGGTACACTTTTGTGGAATAGAAAATAAGAACACCCAGAGTATATAAAAAGACCAAATAGGAAGATAAGGTCATGGTATTATACTGGTAATGTACAAAGCCTAAACTAACTATAATAGGAGTTATTAATATTTGAAAGAATTTCCAAGATTAATCCCAATACTGATTTTGCAATAAACTTTCTTCAATTTTGGCACCTTTGACTTTGGTTATTGCCTTAATAATTTATTTTTTTAACTTCAAAAAGAAAAAAGCTACCCGTCAGGATTTACTAATGTTTCAAAAGTAATATGCTAAGAACAGCCAACAAATCATAGTCTAATACCTTCAAAAGTGAAATTATAAGCAAGTCTGATCCAACCCAATTAAAGTTCTCAGTATATATATATGGAGACACAGAGCTATGAACACTAGATAAAACAAAATTATTCCCTAACTGTAGGATGGATAACCCCAACAGTTACCTCTCAAGAGGAATTATCTTGTTCAATGTTAGTTTCCATCCTTACACAACAGTTTCCAACCTTTTATTACTCCATACCCTGTTAAAACTCCTTGCTCAGAACAGCCAACTACCATATTATAGTACCTGCATCATATCAGTAAGCAGTACCTTGTTAACTAACTTTCAAGGGGACAAATATAATTGTTCTAAGCCTCCCCCTTGATGCTACTCCCTCCCAGGAAAGCATCACCTCACAAACTAAGCAATAATTAACATCATCATGCAGTAGCCACCCAGTGCTTTCAGCAACAGCTTACAATTCCAAAACAACCAAAAGCAAATTACAAGCTGACTTGAACTCAGACAATATCTCATGCTGTCTTTTAACCCGTGCATGGGGAGAAAAGAGAGTAGTGTTGTTTTATCATCCAGACATGTGACGTGTGTCTCTATTTCAGGCCCTGCTCAGGAAAGCCCATGTCCTGATGATCCACAGCCGCCCAGAACTCCGTGTGACAAACCCTGCAGCGCCTGCGTCCCGGCGGGAACGGCTCTGCGAGGAAGGGCCCGAGTATTGGACACGAGTTGGAAGGGGCAGAGACATGATTACCCAGGCTTTCTTTCCAAATAACTGCTCAAACCCCATCCAGCCCCTTCTCTAGGCTGGGGCAGCTCATCAGCGTTCCACTACCATTTTCAGTTCAGAAATCCTGCAGAAGTGGGTATTACACACCAAAGCAGAAAACTGAGGGGCAGAGCTGGGGAAGGAGAGGCACATAAAATGAAGTTATTTAATAGCAGAGAACGTATTTGAAACTATAAGAAGAGAGAAATATCTCTCCCCTAAAAAAACCCTTTACAGTGCAATTCTTTGCACGCTACCAAAACACACAGAGAACAAACACATCACACACACGTGCAAAAAAAAAAACAAAAAATCAACCAAGCCAAGCCCTTGCAGATTCAGAATGCCAGTTTCCTCTTAACTGGGAGTACAGCTTTGCATTCCTGCCACACGTTGAAGTCTTGAAGAACCTGAGGCTATAAAGCAAGTCATTGTTCAAGGATGATTTAAAGTCAGAAAATGGAGATCTGAGAGTGCTCAAAATACCTCAGCTGATGTGTAAACACCACAAAAAGAAGAAAATTCCAGCGGGCTCAAAAGGAACCAGTTCAGAAATGCAGGTCTATGGACTGCCACAGTCACAGACCAACAACAAATATTCTCTTCACAATAACATGCATAAGATTTGACTTCTCACTAAATGCAGCAACTTATCACTTTGTGTTTTAACTTCTGGGCACAGTAAAGAGCAAATATTTGTAAAAAGGGATTGGAAATAGTGATAGGAATCAGCCTCCAGAAGGCATATGTGGATTCTTGCCAAAAGGAAGCAGAATCTTACTGATGAACAGTAATAAAACACTCCCCAAACTTTCGACTTCATACCCGGTGCTTCTGAAGATGCTCAAGAGACAATAACAAAAAAGTGCAGTTAGAGAACTATTTTGATCAGATACAAGGAGAAATCCAACCCACATAATTTGAAGGAAGCAGCAACTGTATGCAACCTCCTGCTGCACAAACAAAACAGAAGAACTGCAGTTCAAAAAGACTTTAGCAAGTTAGAAAACAATGAGAGAAAAATGCTTGGACAAGGGAGGAAATGCTCAGGTCAAATGGTCTAAGCCAAGTTCGTATAAACTGGGGCTGCTCACGGAAAGATTTCTTTTTTTTTCCCATGTGGTGTTTCCCACACAATCTACAGCTGAAAAGACAGACACACAACACAGCTACTTTCAGAAACCCATAGTGAGAAGACACCAAAGTCGTAAAATATTGCATAAGGACACTGGTAAGACCAGTATTCCAAGCATACTCAGGTTTAAAGGACTCCCAAGAGGTAGCATTAATTTTTAGTTTTTACTTAGCCTAAGTATTTACACTGTATATTTATTAAGTGTCAGGGACAACATCTAACATTGCAAACTCCTTTCCAATGGGACAACCAACATGTAAGAATTTTCTACTGTTTTTACTAGATGCCAGCAGCTTAAAGAGCTTTAGATAAACCTCCACAAGGTTGGCAGGCCTTCCTGAGAGCTTATTTAGAAACTTTTATTTCAGAAACAGCCATTTTCAAACTTTGGAGTGTACTGCTGCAGAAGAGGGCAAAAAGAGTGTGGGAAAAATAGTCAGGAGATAAAAGCAGTCCTTCCTACCCAAAACAGCCTAACTATGGCAGGGGTTAACTGAGGAGAGAAGGAGGTAACAGTGCAAACAGGAAAATTCACCGACACAAGAGCATGGGGCAAAATAGGAAGCACAGCACTGCCACAGAGGAGTGACAGATATTTGGAATCAGCCTGAACCAGCTTCTCTCAGCTGTGTGAGATGTCACCAAACTCTGCAAAGCTTGAGTAGGAAGAGCATAGCAGTGGACCAGCTCCTGTTATTCCAGATTAGGCTGGACCTTCAAGTCTTTCAGATACTCCATCTCACATGTACCAAAGGTGTCAAAGCAACCAGGGCAGATGTGTTTATAAAACCACACTGGTAAGCACAACATGAGCCACATCAGTTGAGCAATTCAGCATTCCTGACAAAAAGCCATTTTCAGCCTCCTTTCTTGCACCACAAGTTTCAGGCAGCATTTCAAAGAGCAGCCTTGGACCAGCATACACCCAAGTGTAACAAGCTAAGGACAAGTTAAGACCAGTGCCAGATTTACATTACGTTTTTCTGTCTCACATGTTGAACAACCTGTCCACAACTCTGTCATTTCGTAAATTCCATCCACTTCTCCTTCACTCTACTAATAAAAACCATCTCAGCTATTTACCTCCTGTCATTCATCCTGCCCTCCACAGCACTCCCCCACTGCAGCATGAAAAGCTGCCCCACCCTAAGGCTTCCTCCAAGCTCACACGCCCTGTCTGCCCTGTTAATCTCATTTCATAGCAGAGTTATACAGTGGTAATTACCACTGCTTGCATCTTGCAACTAGCCTTCATTTCAACTGCAAGAACCAGTCTATCAGCATCACCCTCCACCTCTATTGCTTATTCCAACAGATCAGTCTGTCCAGCAGAGAGCTGATGAGTCATTCCACATTTAAAGGAATATGTTCCCTAATTCCACACCAAGATTAAAAACTGAACAGAGAGAAGAGGAAGAACCAAACAAGCTGCTCTGTACATTTGCCTCCATGAAACCAGAAACAGTTCTAAGAGAAAAGGTAATGAGATGGAAGGACAGACTTCGACTACCAGTCTGAAAAACTGGCTAAACATGATTTTGTGCAGCTGAGAGCACAAAGAGAGCGATGAGACACGTTTTGCCAGCAGCAACACTGGATGAAAGCCAGCACAAGCTGCTGTGTTTTTTACAAATGAATCCCAAGGAACTGAAATGACAGCCCCCTTCGTGTTGCCTTAACTACACAAACAAAGCTGTGGATCTTAGGGAAACAAGATTCTTCATTAAGCTCTTTCTATAGTTATGATGCAAAAACCACTAAAATAAACCTCTGGATATTTGGACATTCCCATTTCCTTAACTAAAAATAGCTCTCATCCTTGAGAAAGGCCACTGCATCTGTGCCTGGCATGGTAATAAAATACTGAGATAATTCAGACACAGAATGCCTCCATGCTGTCAATGGCACCATTTATAAAACACCAAGGTACTCTAGGGGATTCTCTCTTTAAATCACCCCTGAGAAATAACAGAAAGTTTGGCTGCTTCTTACTCATCAGACCTCCAGCAACTCCTAGTGAGTCTTCAAAATGTGACCCTTTCCTGCACAAAGTTTCTGTTTTGCTTCTTTTGGCCCTACTGATCCATCACAGCTAACAGCACCAGGCAAGACACAGAATTGTTCTCAGAGCTTCAGAATTAAAAGCATTTGCAATTTAACAAGGTCTGGAATGCCATGCTAAAGCATAACATAAAAATCCAGAAGACAGCTTAGCTTGTAGTGTCCATGCTTAAACTACATGTCAATCTATTCCCAAGTAGAAAGACGAGTTATTAGTTTTATTAGAAGTCTCTGCACAAGGGATGGTCCTCACAGTGTGGGGCTCTGGTTTCTAATTAGTCCGATTGACAGGCTCGTTACTGAATTGGCCAGAGTTTACCATTTGGTGATTACACACCAATACATGGCCTAGTTTCTGCCAAATCAGTGTATCAAAAAGTGCCCATTTAGACTTCCGCGCCACCTTTTGATTTAGATGGGAGTACAAATCACATCTGGTCCAGCCAAAACTGAAGACATGAGGCAGATGATACTTGATTTGGCATAAAGCCTGTCAAGAGAATTTCAACGAAGTTAACATTTTAGATCAGTGTTTTGCAAACCAAAACAAAACAAGTAAAACCAACAACACTAAAAAACCAAAACACACAAAAAAACCCCACACAACTTTTTCAGGAGTGACATCTTTGGTCATTATTAAAAGGAATACTTTCAGGAACAACTTTAAAGTTATTTCTGCTCACCTAGGCCCATACATACTGACATATTCCCTTGAGCTTAAAGTCCCCTCATATTGCTAAAACTAAACCACCCTAGAGAAAGTAAAAGTAGACTCCACAGATCTGGAAAATCTACTGATTAAAAACGTTTTATCTGAGACAAATATATGTGCATTACTTACATCTCTTCTGCTCAAACCTATGACTAAAGCCATACTGATTATAACCATGGATGTTTTCCAGTCTTACTCGTATTTAAATTAAAAAATCATCATTACTATTACACATTACTGTAGTTCATAAGATTAGAGCTTTAGACTGTCTTTTAGGCCTTTGGTGTGAGTCACTCTTTGCTGGTAGCAGAGCATATAAAAAGTCCGTCTTTTTTCAGCTAAGAGCAGAGTGGAAAACAAAGGATAATCTCCAAAAAGGTCTCTCTGGTGCCCTGGTGTTGGAGACAGGCTGGCAGGGCTGGGGCTGCACCACATCTACAGGTCGCTCCAACCTCAGCTGTTGTGCGACTGATCTCTTTGGACCCTGCTTTGCCTGCTCTGCAGCTCCTCCATCAATGCCACCACAGTGGACCCCTGGTGGAGGGCAAGGGTGTTTGGGAAGGACACATTTCTGGGATGGGAGGGAAAGTGGAGATCAAGAGCTGAGATGCAGCCAAATCTCATTAACAGAACTTGTCTGCCACCAAAACATAGGTGAGATTGAAGCATCACTGAAGAACATCTCCCTGAGGTCTTTCTGAAGACTTACAGGGTCTGATGCAGCTCAAGAAAGCTCAGGAGTAATAAGCCACGGCTTTGACGTACAAAGTTTGCACACACACCCCCCATACCACAGCATGTCAACCCAGAGAAATATTTGCACTTGGACTGAGTGCCTCAGATCTTACACACGTGAGGGTTTCACATTTATTTACAATACACTCCATGGGCAGTTTTCTGCTCCTTCACTCTTCCAACCCTGGTGATAATGTCAGCCTTATCCATGCAATGGAGGAATTTAAAGCATGTCAATACCACTGGGAGGTGCACAGACTGCATTTCAGCAGTATTTACAAGTATGATAAACCTTTATTGTGCTGGGTAACTTTTTAAACAGAGAATCCTATAGTAAGCCTTTGCCTTTGTTCATCTGTTAACTGCTATCCCACCTGGCTGATAATGGATACATGGTGACCTTGCACTGAAATTACTGTGTGCAGAAAAAAAGGGAAAAAAAAAAGGGGGAAAAAAAGAAGAATAAAAAGAAAAGGGGAAAAAAGAAGAAGAAAAAAAAAAAAAAAGGAGGAAAGAAAAGAAAAAAGCATAAGCCCCAGTACAGCCATAAACTGCAGTTAACTTCTTTTACCCTTCCAGCTAAACAGGAAAAATTACTGTATTCAGATACTATTCAGACTCAAACATGAAAAAGAAAGTGCCCCTTGGTTTTATTTCTTTGCAGGGCAAACATGCAGGAAACAGCAGAGGAAGCCTAGGTCCACTCACTAGAAAGGTTCAAAAATAATACTGCCAGTTTGATTTCCCCTACCAAGAGAAAGGCAATTCTTTGTTCTTCTGAACACTAATGCCTGAGATTATTTAGTGACTGCAGACTAGCTCGTACAAAAGCATGGGTCTCATTTCCAGATTGCCACAGACAATATCACTGTGCTCAATATGACCAGTCAAGTTACTGATCACCTTATGCCTCTTGATGTCCTATAAACTATATTAAATAACAGAGTGAGTAATCAGTCACAAAGGCCCCCATAAAGAGAGAGCATTCCAGAGTAATATGTACATATTACCCCAAACCAGTCGGAGTTTCCATCCTCCTCTGGAATTTGCAAATGCCAAGAGCAGATTTGCTCTCCTCAGCCTGTAGGAGAGGCAGGACAAGACACTGAGCTTCAAGGACTGTGGACCGTCTTCTCATGAACATTATGCTGCCTCTTACTACTTATAAATCTTGCTGTCCTTTCATATTCTTCCCCAAATAGAGCTCCAACTATAGCAAACCAAGCATCACACATCCTGCTGCTTCTCTGGCTGTTCCAAAGCAATTTCATCTACACGAGCTGCTTACACAGACAAACTCATACTGCTTCTCTCATAGAAAGAAACTAATTCTTTTCCACCCATGGGACGAGCCAACAAAGGTAACAATAGGGTTAAGCTCTCAATTTTCCTGTGCTTGGGGGTCTGCCATGGAATTCCAGTCACAAGTCTTCAAAAGCAGTAGTTGAAAACCACGGAATTATGTTTTTAAAGCTATTTATGAT
Organism: Lophotriccus pileatus; assembly: GCA_035583135.1. Taxonomy (NCBI): domain Eukaryota; kingdom Metazoa; phylum Chordata; class Aves; order Passeriformes; family Tyrannidae; genus Lophotriccus; species Lophotriccus pileatus. Next base: position 11,454,276 of record JAWWES010000021.1, read on the forward strand.
ATTCACTTTTACTTTGTTAGGAGGCCAAAGTTACAGGAAGCAATACCACCTCGTCCTCCTCCTTTTGATCATCAGTCAGGTCATCACAGGTTTCTCAAGCCAGGAAGGCACAGCCTACAGATACGTCTTATAATTTCAAGGGAGAAAAATGGAAGGTACTCTTCAAGTTTATTTCATCCTTCCATCAACAAAACATAGCAAAGTACTTCAAAATTCATTATACTCCTCCAGAATTACAAAAAGGGACTGGAAACTTTCAGCTTTGGTGAGCTAAAACTTACAGCTAATTTCCTGCATAAAAATAAGCTTGTTTAGCATTGTTCAGCAACAGGTAGAACACGACACGCAGAAACAGAGCCACAGTTGGCACTGCTGGTTTGTCTGTCCAGCAGCAACTTGTGGAGCGTAGAAAACAGAGCGTCACAACTCAGGACTGCCACAAAACCATCTTAAAGATGAAACCTCCATATCATTTCTTTCTGTGGCTCATTTTAATTGGGACCAGGTCTTTGTGCGACAAAATAAACAATAGTTAACTACAAGTTTTAATTCTTCCTAGGAAAGAATGCAAACATCCAGCCTTCTGCCAAGACAAAGATCTGTCCAAGCCATGCCACTTGAGCATTTTATGACTATTTTTGTTTAATTATTTCTTAGATGGGAGTTGCAACCCCAGATTATTTGCATGCTTTCCAGCTATGGTATCTACAGCTTCTAATTCAGGTAATACATTAAGCATAAAAGGCAAGACCACAGCTCAGGACATCTAAATGTCACAGCAATCAGGTCACAGCTTTTATCTTCAAAAGCACAACCTGTTTTAATAAGAGAGTGTTGAAATATGCAGAGCACTCCACAAATAAGCTACTTGAAGTTAGCCTTGTATAAGATAAAGCACCCCAGTCTAGCAACTTCAGAATTTCAGTGTTTCTACTACTTCACGTGTCAGGGAAGTGCTATATAAAGAAATACTTACTGAGATAAAATTTTCACCTTTAAATTAATCTGTATGAAAGAGGCCAGTAGCTATTAAAACTAACAAAATAACGCAAAAAAATACATATCTTGCAAAACATTTTATCATTTGTTAGCATAGATTATTGATGAGTCTGAGCGAAAAGGAAACAATATTAGTAATGTTAAAAAATCCCTACTCTGTCAACCTTTTACCTACATTTCAAGCACAATTACAGTGGTGCCCCACACTCCTCACAGGCTGCCTGCTATCAGCTCAACTCACAGAGCACGTCACTGCAGCCTGAAAGACAAGGTTGAACATACTTTCCAAACTCTATGTTTTAATTAATGCCATGGCTGCAATATTTCCCAAAGTCTTGATTTAAGCACAAGCTCTGTCCCAGTGTTCTGTACCTCCCCCACTCCTACTTACCTGTTTCAAGGACAAACTTTCATTAGCAATGTGATCTTTAGCACTGGCTCTATTGACTGTAATGCATGGTGGTGCTCTATTTACTCAACACTACCTCATTGTTTGTAGTGCAAGCTTAACCATTTGTAGGAGAATAGCCAATACCTGCAAAATTAAAGCATTTTTTTCTATTGGGTTGTTCTTCAAGTTGTTTTTGTACCCAGGGAGAGTAAAAAGGAGAGGAGACACTAAAAGAATTGACACCTATTATTCACAATTCAGTTTCCTGCGTGATTTTCTCATACTCTTGCCTCTCCATTAAACTTACACTGTAAGAATACCATAGGCATTGACTTGCCCAAATAACAGCCTTGAGATCCATGAAATATCTTTTCTTAGATAATAACAATAAAAGTGATTATTGGCCAAACCCTTACAAATATCATCAAAAGAAAGTAAAAATTTCATGAACTGGCTCTGCTGTGATTCCTACATGGGGAGTGTTCCATTTCTTGTAGAAACACGCTTGCACAAAACCGTAGAAAAGAAGTGGAATTAGATCCCTAAATCAGCTTGTCTTCACTCTCTCAAATTCTCCAGTCACAGATTAGGGCAGCAATCCCGTGCATCAAGAATTGATTATGATTGATATAAGGAAAATGGGAGTAAGAAGTTGCAAAGACTTTAGCAGTTCACAACTGAGTGAGATCAAAATTTACACTTGGCCTTCCAAGGGGTTCAGACCTGCCCAACACAGAACGAGGACATTAATTGTTTACATGTTGCTTCCCCTTACAGAACTACATCCTCTCTTTCAAGTAGCTTCTTGTTTCCAAAGTGATTTATTGTGACTGAAAAGACTTGAAACAGGTTTAGCTAAATATAAAGCAAGTCATACAGCTTCTTGTGATCAATTCTCAGCATCTGAGACTTATAGAAAGAGGGGTTGATTCATATTTTCTTGTTTCTTTAAGCATATCACAAAAACAGCAGTTTTCTTCTTCTGCACTTCATATTTACATGGTGCCATTTTACCTCCCTTACAATAAGCTAAAGTCCATCCTGTGTAAGTTTAATTCTGTTGTATAACACTGGCTGAGACACTCAAGCAAACCCCAAAATTCTGTTACAGTCATTCTTGTGACAACTACATATTTTCCATTTCTAAATCTCATGCGTCGCCCTCCAACCCAGCAGTATTTTTTTCAATATGTTTGATTCATTAAATGCTGTTTTGCATCTTTCTTAAGCTGAAAAGGACACTTGTATTAACTTTCAGCTACAATAAGATATAATCACAAAGCAAAACCTCCACAGTGGTTTTTGCTCTTTTATATTTCAAGTTGCATACTTGCTCTGTCTTACTCTTAATATAATTCACTGCAACAAAATTACTTATCAGGAAGGTAAACATCTTCACAGAAATTATGACAGAATTAATTTCACACACTGCCAGTGTCTACACAACTCATGATAATGTTAAAGCACATGCTTAAGTCTCTCTAGAATTAGAGCCAGAGAATGAAAACCTCACTAATTAAGTTTTGAATTCAGTAAGAAGGATAACACAATTCAAAGACTGTCCTAGAGCTCTAGTAACAGAACCATTTAAGATAACAGGTGTCCAAAATCATCACAGGAGCCAAGGTTTTGTAAAAAAAAGAATGCAACTGCTTCTTAATCTTAAAATTAAGTTTCTCTCCAATATTTTCGTGCTAACACAACATCCCTTTCTCAACACCCTTTGCGGCTCTCTGCCCAGAGGCAGCTCTACAGCTCTACAAGGACAGGTAGCAGGCAGAAAGAGAGACTAAAATATTTTGCAATGGAAGTTTGGGAGAAGTGGCAGCATCAATTTTGGTTCTTGATTTGTTTTGTCACTCATCACAAGGGGTGAGCATTTGAATTTCAATTCCCAATACCTTTTGCCTAATAATTATAACTCATGTGTACCTTCACAGCATGTGGATTTAATGAATGAGGGACAAATTAGTAAAGCAGTTGTTTAAAAACAAAGCAAAACCAGAGGCTATTGTATAGAAGTATACTGGAGTGAGTTGTGAAAGAAGAATAGCAGCATAGATTTATCAGAGCAAAGCACTGAAAAATGGCTTGTAGAGCAAACACGACTTCTGATTAAATGTTCTCTTAGGACACACGCAAAGTTGCCTTTTAGAGTATCAATATTTGCCCCCTTTTATTGAAATAAGGTCCTAACTAACAGAAACTGATCATGAAGATTGAAGAACCGTGCAACTCTTTCAAAATGAAATGAGAGGGAAACAGCACAGGTTTGCAGACAATCCAGTGTCCACACTAAGCTTTCTAAGCAGTTTACAGTAAGAACAGGTAGAAGAACTGCATGTATGCTTACTGTCAGAATAGCAGAATACAAATCACAGAAATAATTTGGGTTGGAAAAGATATTCCAAATCACTGAGTCCAACCATTAACCTAACACTGCCAAGTCGACCACGCTAAACCACGTCTCTAAGTGCCACATCTACATGCTGAAATCCTTTATGATTCATTTATTCCTCAGCCACTTTTGAAAACCCTGACAATAATTCATTAATACATTTCCAGTGATTTTTTCAGTAGCTACTTACAGCAAGTTAGAGGAAAGAAGTTCAAAGTCTTTGGAGGATCATGCAATCCAGCAATCTTTGTATTAAAAAGCTTCTATTTTCTGTTTTGCTGTCTTAAAGAAAAAGACTTTAAAAGAACAAGCTACAAGTACAATTTTAGGATGAATTCAAGTAGTCAGAATTATAGCTGTGAGAACATTCAGATGTGCTAGTGACACAGTTCTCAGACACTGCACAACATGACTGTGTGAACACAGGGAGTTCAAGCTCTTCTGGACAGGTCATAGTAAAGTTTGTGTGTCTATACATGCTAATCCACTCAGATTTGGTAATTTAATATTACTGTTCAACTATTAGAAAAAGTAGCAACATCCACTATCATAAAGTCTATTCATACTTATCCTCAAACCACTGGGCCAAATTGTTCACTTCAAATGAATACTGGCAATTCAAATTTTTAGATAAGATAGCTGGCCGAGACTAGGACATTTTTATGCCTGCAAAGAAAAGAATATGCAGCTTCAGACAAATTAATTTATCTAATTCTCTGTTCATTCTGAAGTGAAATGAACCTAAATATAGGAACAAAGCAAGGGAACCTTCCTATTCCCTAGAGGGAATACTTAAGGAATTCAGATAAAAGTACTGCAGCCTCCAGAAAAGGTAAGGTTACTGCTTTTCCAGAAAACCTAACAGAACACAAATACTGCCAATAACAAATGCATTCACATGATCTACATATGTATATTCATGTATACATATGTATAATATACATAACAGGAACTGTTTCTGCCATTAACTCTTCTCTGTTTTTGAGGAAGCAGAATTGAGTGTTTCAATAATAATGTAGTAGAAGCTGGGTAGCACCAAGGATTTGTAAATGAAAACAATGTTTACCTATACTATCAACAACAGAATTATAACTAAGTTTCTGAAGTGAGAGTTAGCCATCCATTTTCAGTGCTAAAAAAATAAATAAATAAAAAATCCATGCTGTAACAGCCTGCAGCTACAGGAAGCATTGGCACATCCCTAATTCCCCCCAGAAAATACTGGTGATATCCCAATATTAGGCATCAAACATAACTTATCTATAAAAATAGGAGGCTATTAGATGTTGATACATAAGAAGAACTCCACATAAGGTTACATGCACACAGTCCATTCAGCTCTCCTACAGGAGCAGGAGTTTATCACGTACCTGCCCTGACAACCTGAAGGCCACCTTGTGACTATCAGAAATCCTCATCACTCGCTGCTGATACCAAACCAAGGTCACAGTTTCACCACACAAATGGCTTGGTGGCCTACATATCTTAAAATGTTCTTCTGCTTTCACCCACACCTCAGTGCTTTGGCTGCCCTCAGAAAAACCACCTAATCTGCCACACTGTGTCGGACAGAACTGCTCCAAACCAGAACTGTTTTAACTCTGAACAGAGCCCTGCTCCAGTTCAATTTGCAGCCCCAAAAACTTTTGTACTGGCATAATGCAGGTGAGGGGAGTCCCTGCAGCAGCACCCACCTGAGTGAGAGGTGCCACTGCAGCTTTCACCCACCTGCAGCGTGAGAACACAGCGCGGGGGCAGGAACACCTCAGGCTGGTATCGCCATCAAACGTGTTGGATCACGAACACACAAGCAAAGGGTGTAGCCTCATGGGACGTGAGCCTGGACAGCAAAGCAGGCTGGAAGTTCCCACCCCACCTGCTCATCTCAGTGATCCTGTTTACAGCACAGCTTCACAAAGAGTTTCACTGACGCAACAAAAAGAGCGCAAAGGACGGTGCAGGGGCAGGAGAGAAGCGGCTTCACTGCCGGAGCCAAATCAACCCCAGGTATCTGTTGTAGAAAGAACAGCTGTCTAGTCACACTTGCCAAAGGTTTGCCAAGCACCTGCTCCAGAACATCAGAACTCTGACCCAGCAAATACTCCAAAACACAGACTCTGTTAAGACTTTTATTGAGATGATGCAGTCACCAGATAATCTGAAGTTGTAAAACCAACCCCGAGACACAAAAATAAAATTAAAAAACAAACAAACAAACAATCACTCTGCATTTTCCTTTTTTCTGCAGTCTGAAGATTGAAAGGTGTATGAAAAATATGGTCCAAAAATCATTTATGCAAAATGAAGGTGTGACAGCTGGCAGGGGAGCCAAGAAAGCTTCCTGCTAGCACTTTGTGAGGAAGAGGCTGCAGAACAAGTTTCTCTTAAAAAAAAAAAAAAAAAGTTGTAACCGGTTTGTCAGGTTACAGGAATTCACTGCTTCTTCCGTCTCTCCCCCATCCCACTTATTTCCAAATGCTCATTTAACCAGCTGAATGTGTTGAAAATAAATTGCACCTGAAGCTCAGCTGGATGATCAATAGGCATCAATAGAGAACTGGCAATTTGCTATCACCTGCTGAAATGGCAACCACTCAGTATTTTAAATTTGTGCATTGTTTAGGGGAGTGGGGGTAAGAAAAGGCCCAGCTTTGTCTTTCTCTATTTAAGAATATGAATTGGAATAATCATTCATGTATTGGATTCAAAGTACAGTGTGATGAATGATTGGCAAGATTAGGACCATGTTTTAAGCAAACTTTAATACTTAAATGTCGATCCATAGATGAAATCTGGATGCTTTCAATAGGTCCAAAAGCAAACCCAGGTCTCGAGAACCTCTCCCTTTTTATGTGTATCGTTCAAAGTAAGATGGTAATTACAGCTAAATACTTCAGACAGCTCTCCAAAATTACTAGCTTTTCCTGGACTTCTCCTTTGTCAGAAAGACACGCAAATATTGCCTTGCAAAAGGAAAGTAACACATCTTAAGGCAAGCCATGCTGATTCAGCTAGGCTTTCTGTATGCAAAAGATTAAGAAATCCACAACACTTTCAACTTTGTATGCAATTTTTAACTTAGAACCCCCATGGCTAAAATCAGAGGAACACATGAGGATGTCAGCTTTTTAATGACAGAGTTACGGGGCTGAGAGAAAGGCAAAGTTCATTTTGGTTTTGCTCTTTAAAAGCAAGCCCTCATTTCTGCAAGGTTTCAGAGAGCAACCTGAAAAAAACTGTTCCCCCTTAAAAGCTTGGAAATAAGGAAACTATAAGCTACAGCAGTTAATTAGAAAAAACATAAGTAATGTGCTAAATAAGCCAGTCGTGTCATTTGAGGAACTGAACAATGAAACCTAGCAAGACTGTAACAGTAATGCAGGAAGAAAACTATTCCCTTTGGTGAGTGGTGTAGCTAATGCACATTTAGAGGTTTCCATCACAGGCTCAAGACAGTTCCAAATACACACTTAAACAAGAGATCTCCCACTTACTTTGTTAAATAAAAATCCTCACATTTTTCTACTCAGTAGCATTCTGCAACTACAATACAACTCATTCAGCAGCACCAAGTTCACCATTACTGGTCCAACATCAGAGATACATTACTAATGCCATTTGGAACTAAATACTTCAAGCAGGCTGCTTCTAAAGGGCACACAATTTATGACTTCAGGTAAGTATTTCTCCAGTATTTGTACGTACTCCCCTCCCCACCCAAAGCATGGCTATCACAACACTGCACATCACCTATCAGAAAATACAGATGGATCCCAGAAATGCAGTAGTATCTACGGAATGAAATGCTTGTTACCCTGGACAAGTACAGAAAAACTTGCAGCAACACACAGAGAACATACACTGCAGCAAACAACATGGTTATTTGGGGGCACTGTGTTCCAGAACCTCACTTTGTAAAACTACACAACAAAACCCCTATTTTAGAATATTTCATAAGACAGACTCAAGTGACACGCTGTGTGAGACGTAACACTTGAAGAATGTGAAGTACAACTGAAAAGATACATCATTTGTGGAAGTGCCTTCTTAAAAGCAGAGTAAAGACTTAACCACAGCTTGCAGGCCTTTGGTAGACTCCATTATTGCTGGAAAGTGAACTAAACAGCAAAAGAAGGCGGCTTTCTGTGGTCAGTGGAGAGACTCCAGACACACTGGTCTGCTGTTTACCAGCTACCAATCACCCAATCAGAACCACAGAGTGCTCGAGGTTGAAAGAGACCTCTGAAGCACAGATAAAAGTTGCAGTGCATTTGTGCTTAGTGATTGTTACTTCCCCCAGGTGTAGAGAGTGGGAACCCAAGGCAAAAGCCAGAAGCAGGCACTGATACTTCTATTTACATGACTGAGATATGTGCTAAAGTGAGCAATTTCCAGCTGCATCATCAGTTTTCTACTACAATCCAAACAAGGTGTGGAGAGCTAATTTCACATACTCTACATTATCTCAAATCAAGGTACAAGTCTACTTCCTTTTCCTCCTCCTTTTCAAACAACCACTTCACCCACCTGTGCTTTGCTAATCAAAATGCTTAACTGAGAAAGAAAAAAAAATCCATATGTGTTGACAAATACCTGACTCATCCTTAAAATACATGATGCAATTGAAATATTTAATGGACTTATCTTCAAAAATGCAGAAAAGGATGTACTATTAAAGAATATAGAGATTTTCTTTTTGCCACTATTGCAAGCAGGAGGTTGAATTAATCCTCTCCTAACTCCCACAAGGAGCCAGGACACATGGAGGGGAAGTGAGAACAGTTCAAGGAAGGTGTGTTCCAGAAGACCTGCGATGGAACTAGCCACATCACAACTGGCACCCAACAATTAACAGCAAAAACATTATTTAGTTGCATAGATATGCAAACAAAAAGGAAAAAAAAAAGTTGTTTTTCAAGAGTCTCTACTCACCTACACACAAAGGTAGTATTTCCTTTTATTTGCTAAAGCAGACCCACCTACAGTGCAATTTACGGCAATAAGATATAATCTTTCATAAAGTATGGAGTATAATTAAAGTGTGTCTGTTATAAAGGTAAATAGAGTGCACTAAGCTAAGCTGATCCAGATGTCTTTAGTGCAAGATCTGGGACAAGATCAAACCTGCAGCTGCACATTTTCTCAGGGGTTATTATGGAGCTAAAAAAAAAAAAAGAAAAAAAAAAAGAAAAAGAAAGAAAGAAAGATCACCTCTTGGTCTTGGACTTCAGCAAAACCAGTGCAAGTAGAACAAATGCCACCTGCAGCTAATGCTGACAGATTTTAAGATGTGTAAAAGTTACATGTTCAAAGACACTACAAAGTACAGTGTTAACCATTCCAGTATCAAAGAGGGTTGGGACCGAGTCTGCCAAGTTATCTGTGTCACCAGAAGTTACAGCAACATGAACCTGTTCTACTGCCTAAGCAAGTTTCTTGCTGAAACACACCTATGATGATTCAGACAAGGTGTGGAAAGCCAGGTTTATGTGTTACAGAAAAATGCACTATTGTATTTTTCCATTCGAGCACATTTTGTGTATAAAAAAGACAGTCAAAGCAAGCAAACTTTCAGGAACTGCATTATGTATACACTATTGGCATTAAATTATTATAACTACAGTCTTCTTGAGATGGACCATACAAACTTACAGATTTACTTAGTGGGACATTAAAGGAGCCAAAGAGCAAAATTACAGAAATCATAGGGAAAAAAAACCTTAATCACTTTATAATCTACTAATTAAGCTCATCTGGAAAAGAGTGATATACAACAAGTACAGCTGATGTTATATGAAAGTATAGTTTTAAAGATTTCAACTAACTTTTAAGAAGAACAAATGAGAAGTAAAGTTTTTTAATACCCATTATAGCAGTGAACCTGTAGATTAAAACATACCACGTGAATTTTGAAACCTTGATTAGCATTGCTATATTAAGTAATATCCTTACCAGCCTACTCTTTAAGGCTTAAGAGAAATTTAGAGTAAAAGTAGACCTATCAAAATAACCAGAAGTCAGATCTTCCAAGGTCTTACAGCATCAGCTCAAATACTCTGGTATTGTACATAACTGTTCCAGAACTATGGGGTTCTCGATTCAAATGCTTCAGGTCCCTTTTGGGTTAGCTTTCAAACAAGCAGGGAAACTTCCTACTGAGTTCAAAGTGAAAGGCAAAATAAAATCTATTTCTTTTTTCAAATCCGTTAAATACTGTTGGCAGGTTTCACCCTGAAGAGCCCCTGCTCCCAAGAGCAGCACCTCACCTGTTGAAGAACCCGGTCCAGCGGTTCAGCTTTGCTCAGTCCCTCTGGTGTCAAGGCACTGACTTCGCGACACTGCTCACTTAAGTCCAAGTTGTCTGCTTTCACCAGGGATTTGTGTAGCGTCCCTACCTAAAAACATTGAAGAAATTATGGGCAAAAGTGAGGAGCGATGGAATTAGCTCTTGAAAACACTGGGCTCGGACTGCAGAGAAATAAGAAAGGTGCAGTGTCACGGCCGATACCAACCGCCAGGAGAAAAGTATTTGTCTATTTCACAAATCGAAACCTTTGGCCTCGGTTTCTCCCCCTCCCACCCAGGAGAGCCGCACGCTCTGCTTCGCTGTGCCCGAGCCCGTTTCCATGGCATGCCTTTTGCAGTTAGCACCGGTTCTTGCGGGAGTTGTTAATTGCAAAGCGAAAATCACTTAATGTTAAGGCAGTTTCATTAATCTATTAAGGAAATTGATAGTCACGTTCGTTTTATCAAAGTCCTTCATCTCTAGGGGGCTCTTGTCTATGAGAGGGCTTGGGGGGGGAAGGGAGACTGGGGATGACTTTTTAGACTGGCCTAAGAATTAAAATAAGTCACTATTCTTTGAAAAGTTATCCAAACATTGGTTAAAAAGAAATAAAGAAAGGGGGGAAAAAAGGCTCCCGCAGCAGGCCGCAAAGGATCCAGTGGTTACCGTGAGCCCGCTCCCAGGAAAGCGTGCATGCTTGGAGCCACCCGGGCAGCTTTTTGTTTTAAAGCTTCAGAAGCCCGCAGACATCCCCGAAGCTACACACGTTTTAGGACGGACGGGGCAGTGAGGGGTGGGAAGTGACCAAACTTTTAAAGAAAGTTACTTCTTCCCTTTAGACGGAACAAAAAGGACCTTCCCGAGTGGGCGCCCCGGGCAAGGACCGATCCCTGAGGGACCGAGCCCGGGCAGGGACCGAGCCCGGGCAGGGACCGAGCCCGGGCAGGGACCGAGCCCGGGCAGGGACCGAGCCCTGAGGGACCGATCCGGGCAGGGCCCCGCGCCCTCCCCTCCCTCGGTGCACTTGTGGAACGAACACACGGCTCCGGGCAGCCGCCGAGGGGCCGGGAGAGCCCGCTCGCCCCGCGCCCGGGGAACGCGCCCTCATGTCGAAGCCATACCTTCTTGCTGTGTAGATCCACAACTTGCCACACCAAGAGAATTAGTTCCCTCTCATCCGAACCCAGTTTAGCCCCATATGCACCAGCTGTTGCCCCAAACAACACCACCAAAGAGTCACTGTGCGAAGCCGTCATGACCACAGGGGGAAACAACTACAATCAAAAGCAGAGGTCACAAAAAAGCGAGATAAAATTAAAAAAAAAAAAAAAAAAGACACACAAAAAAACCAAACCAAAAAAACCCACGAGGCTCACCCCCAACCTCCAAGTAATCAAAGGGGAAAGGAGCGAACGAGGAGTCAGAATATCAAGAGGAAAGAAAAAGCTATTTAAGGAGGTAGGACTGTTTGAGAAAAAAAAAAACATGGAGAAAGCAAGCTCCCATCTCTACCTGTTCCCGGTGCTCTCCTTCCCGGGGCTGATTGGGAGGCGAAATTAGCAAGCTGTGGCTTTCTTTCCCTCTGACATCATGGCAGAAGCTCAGCCTAGGCTTGGTGGTTGGTTTTGGTTTTTTTTTTTTTTATCCTCTCCTTTTTTTTTCTTCCCCCTTCCCCTCTCCTGAGTTACCTGCCCTCGGTGCGGCTCATGTGACTCTAGTCAATCTCCCAAAGGGACAAGGCCATTGGGCCTCTGAAAAAGGTGTAGGAGGGACGGAGGGAGAACCAACGCCTGGCTAATCTGGCCTGATTGGTTTTTGAGGGAGATCAGAGGCCAGCTCCCTTTCTCTGTCTTTAATTGTGCTGCAGGAAGTACCTGGACCCGCTTTCAGTTCAGCTCCCGCCCGGCGCGGGCGGTGCGGGCCCCTCGTGCGGGGGACACGGGTGAGCACCCCCAGCCCGGCTGTTCCTTGGCAGAGTGAGCAATGCACACCTACAGCTGCTGAAACAGTTTGGGACTTAGCCCCGAAATCCCCGGAACAGAAGTCTTTACCTGCTCCTAGTTAATCTCCTTTGGAGCACGGTGCTACGTGTGTATCCAGCTGCCGAGGCCAACGTTAATGAATAATAAAAGTGTAGTATTCTACAAGGATTTTAAGGGATATTAAGGACAGAAAGTACTTTGTCTTTTAGACCCTATTCTCTAGTTTGTAAAAGTGGGTCCTAGGAAAATATTTTTGTTTGTTTTGAGAGCGGGTGTACGTAGGAAGTTTTGCAAAATATAAAGTCCTGCATTTTTTACCCTCCAACTGCTCAGTAAGGAACTAGCTCCTGGGCATTAACTGCAGACCAAGCTGGGCAGTTTTTCTCTAAACCTCTCTCCTGTTTCACAGGTGAGAATCTACAATGGGAAATCACCGTCCAGTTTAGCTGCTACAAAAAAACTCTGCTAAGCATTTCTGCTCAGCAGCAGGAATATTTGTAACACTGGGGACTGAGACAATTTTCAGAGACACTGTCAAACTCAAATTTATTTTAAAGCAGAAAAGAAAATTAAAACACCTCTAAACTATTTCAATAGTGATTATTTTTTCTCTTGCCACCACTGAGGAGGTACTAAAGATTTTTAAAGGCCAGATGCTGCTAGTTAGACAAGTCATAATATTTCTTTTGTTTAATTAAATCTTCAGTTTGTACTCCAATATTAGTGTTGTGTTAAAATACAGTTTTGACTGAATGAAAAATTATGCTGCTATTTAGCTACTGATATCTATCATGGGAAAATGCAGAGTTGGACATTTAACTGAATAGCTGATAGCTTTAGTTATTAAATCACATTTTCTCATCTTCTTTTAACATGCTAATTTTATAATTGGTTAATTATAACAGTTATTGTGGACCTCCTTCAGCAAACATTGATTCACATGCTAACACCATAATAAGACTAATTCCATTTATTTCAGTGCAAATAAACTACATTTCGAGGATGCTGGCTCATGTGAAGTACCTTAGAAGCCATGGATTAGAAGCCTGCAGGAAACTCTGTGGTGCACAGTTGTGTCTCACTGAACATTACTAGGTGGTTGTTGAACACCTCTCAGCTGCTGTCCCTGCAGCTCACATGTGCACCTGCATCAGGAACAATTCGGAAGGTATTTCATGAAAACTTTGATCTGTAACATGTATTTATATATTCCAAGTGTTTTCAGCATTATATTTTCTGGCATTGCTGAATTTATGCAACAACTATATTTTCCTCTGTCAATACATTTCTAGAAGTCATCAGTAGAATAAAAACCCACTTATATTCCTTTTGGTTCCTTATATCCTTTGGATACAGTGGTAATGAACCAGCATAGCAGCCTGATCATTGAGTGTGGGATGATTCTTATCCCAACAGCCTGTAATAAGAGCCATAAAAACACATGCAAGAGTGAGAGCTGCTCCTCTCCTCCCAGGCACGCTTATCCCGGGTGTTGGAGGGAGGCAGTGTTTGCAAACATCCACTAAACACAGATCTTACCTGGAGTTGTGTTCACGGAGAAAAGTGTGCCCAGCTGCTGCAATTTGGCTGCCTTCATCAGGGTGTCCTTTTGTCACATATAGTGGGATTATAATTAGCATTTCTATAGATCATACACATGATAAAGCCTTGGCCAGGTTGACACATATGATCACAGGCTCCAGTGAACTGGCACAGAGAATGCCAACACATATGTATGTGTCTTTTAGGATCTATGTGAAAGAAGAAGGATTGTAATTCACTCAGAGCAACATGTCAGATTAAAGAAGTCCTCCTCAGATCAGCATCAAAAACCCTTGAAATCTTATTCGAAATTTGTGCATGGTATCAAGGCTAGTGAGCCTAAAAGCTTCTATGCTTTTCAAAACTATATTAGCTCATGCCATAAAAGTCCCTCTTCCAAAAAAACCCATCTGCTTTCTACTATCTCGATTCACGTAATTTTACTGTTATTAATTTATCTAAACTATTCTAGCAAAATAAAGTTCAAACATATTTTAAAATGTTTAAAAGAAAAATTTAAATAAATGTTGGCTTTCCTGGGATATCAAACAGTTTAAAATATCAGATTAGGGTTTCTCATTCACCTTCTGTCCACAATCCTCCACCTCTCTGCCCTGAATTATACAAGTTTCTGCAATGATATTAAAAAATATGAAGGAATATCATCTCCTGTCTCTGCAGAACAGCAACAGGATCCACTTCCTGAAAAACATGTGGGACAAGCCCTTGTACAGTGAGCATAGCAAAGTTAATTTGTAACCAAGATCTTGCTGAAATAAAGAGTTATTGCTCACCTTTAGCTTTAATCCTGGCAGGCATATTTGTAGAGGTACTTGTTTGTAGGCTTCATACAAGGATAACCTCTCAGAAATGTAACTGGGTGGAGAATAAAAGTGTTAAAGAAGGACATTCATTGTTATGCAACCTCAGTACCATAGATATTTTGTTTGTTTCTTATTAATCAAGCAACTAAAACTAGATCACAGATCCCATGAGAACACTGAGCAAACTCCTTAAATGTATTGTGAGCGCAATGGATAAATCTGTAGTTGCATTTTCATTCTTAGTGTGCACACTACAGTGCTTCATGAGAGGAGGAGAGGAGGGGAGGGGAGGGAAAACACCACCACCTCTTTTACCTTTACTACATTATTATCAGTAAAAATTCCTGAGGACTGAATGTCCTGATCACTGAAGTCCTTTTGTTAAAGCCAAATATTAAACTTGGAGACATGGGATCTGGAGTAAAATCCTAGCTGCATTCAGACCTACAGAAATACTTCAACTACCTTTCAGGAAAGCTGAAAGTCAGTCTCCTGTTCCAAACTTGTATGATATTGAGAAGTTACTTGTCCTCATGAGTATTTTACTCATCAATTAAAAGGAAAAAAATAGGATGATGTTTAACCCTGTAAATCATTTGAAATGCCCTGAAAAAAGTGAATTAACTTTGAAATTGGATCTGATTTCAAATTGGCTGTGCCAGCAAGGCAGAGAGTTTGGACCAAAAGACATCCAGAGCTCTCTTCTGGATGAATTTTTTTTGTGATTCTGAGAAACAGAGGTACTAACCTGAGCAAGTATGGAGCCTTGGTGTTTACCTGCACAATAGGGGTAGTAGGAGACTCTCTGCGTGCCTCAGCATCTCCAAAGTGAACTGGCATAGGAAGTAAAAGATCTGTGAGTGATCTGTAAGCAAATGTGAGAAGACATTTAGACTTCATATCAACTCAGTCCTTGGCTCCTGGGTTGAGTTATAGCAGCAATATTTTCTGAAGGAGGAGCTTACTGTAGCTCCTGAGACATAAACCCATATGTAAAGAATTTTCTGGCATATTTTCTTCAACAGTGAGTGGGAAAAGGCATGGGAGAAACTGCTTAACAGTGTTCTTTGATTGCTGTCCAGATATTTGGAGAGATCTGATTTTTTTGGTCTGACAGGTAGGTCTGTCATTATTACAATGTAATGTAGGAGCCTTGAAATAATTTCCATCAAGATATCCACAGAAGCTTGGCAATGTGCAAAAGAGCTTCAGAAAGGTGGTTCTGATGGATTGTTACCTTGCAGGTACTAACACCATCAAGCCCTACTGAAAGCACTGACTTAGATCCTGTCTCAGTTAGAATTTAATTTCTATTGACTTAAAGGTAAATTAAAACACAAAATTCATGACTAGACAAATAAAAATAGAATTACTTCCCCTATTATTTTACATAGCTTCTCTCCTTTAGGGATGACAATCAATGCAGTGTTTTAATCCTACAAAGGTTTTATACAGCTCCCACTGGATACAGGTGTGTGCTGTTTAGCCAAATTTCTCTAGATTACAGGCTTTCCAAAATCTATGCATTTCCTTTTCTACCAGGTATATGGACAGATCAAACATGCATGCATAGTAGTGTCTTTTACAAATATTACTATATATTTACATTAAAGTTAACAGTTTCTAACAAGTACACAGTGAATGTCCTTTTTTTTTTCTGATTGGAAATAATGCTGTCCTTCAAAAAAGTTACTAGACAGTTTTCTGGAATAATTGAATATTTTCTGGAATAACTGAATAATTGAAATGATTCCTGATGAGGACCTCTGCAAGTCCTCTTGTCCAGCATGTGCCCACAGTTGGGCTGTTGCCAGCCCAAGACTGACCCAGTCAGGATTTTGTTCAGCTGTGTCTGGAAAACCTGTGTGGATGACCTGTTCCAGTGCTGCACTGCACTGCTGAGGAGAAACTTTCTCCCAGCTGCCAATCTGATCTCACTGTTAAATTTTTAAATAATTCACTGCAACTAGTTGAGACAGGATCTTAAATTAGACAAGCCATGTGATACAATTTCTGTTACCTAATGAGATGAATATGCAAGTGTTTCCTGACCCTTTCAGCCTGCCTTACCTGTGATTAAAAATTGACTTTGTGTGAAGCTTTATTGCCCCTACAGTCTGTCTAAATAAGTTTTCATTACAACTGGTTACTTTTTTTACTTGTTTCAGGTATAATATGAAAATGGAAATTCAATGGCAAATATTGTTTTTGTGGCAGGCTTTTGGGCAAAATGATATTCAGCCTTAGATCAAAGCAGTTCTATTACTGACACATCCTCTCTTTGTCCACTGAAAGGATATAGCATTTTACAAGTCTGTCAGTGCAGCAACATAACCAACAGCAAAAAATTTGCTTTTTAATGATAAGACTAATCTAGTGAGTTGTTTGTTGCATAAGCTATAAAGGAAAAAAGCTCCACTACCACTATCCTTGCCATCATCACTATCACCCTAGTGAAAAGAGTAAATACATAAATTGATAACACAATCTACTGCAATAGGTAAAAGCCAAGGTGCTGTCTGTTATTCACTAGCATTTACAGACAACTAAGTAGAATCATCTTCTTACTTTATAAGCAATAAAATTTAAAATTACTTTACATGTTTAAAGTTCAACAGGATAAAATTATATCCTCTTGTGAAAAGACCACGAGGTTAACTCATCGTAATGAAAAATGAGAATGATCTGATGTCTACATGAAGCATGTAATTTGGACCATTTTATTCTTTATATTTAACAGATCAACTCAGAGACTTCCAGTCATAGGAGTAGCAGGACAGGTAACTCAGTAGTCCTTTAACTGTTTAGAGAAGAACTTTTGCACTACTCCTTCAAGGGATCGCTGATATTCAGGCACCACATTCCCACATGGAAATGCACTCACACTGAACAGCTGGAAAGCACTCAGCAGTTCATTGAAACCCAAAATCACTGGTGTTCTAAAGGGAGAGAGCTACTGCCATTGGAGCATTGGATATCAAATCCAGCCACCTTGCATGGAAACATAAAACAGTTAGACAACAAAAGAAATGTAAATGCCATTACCTACATCAGAAGATCTGCCTGCTCTACACCACTCTCACTTTCTGAGAGCTGGTAATCAATGCTGCAATACAGCAGTGATGAAAGAATGGATCAGCAAGTAAACACAAAGAACTGTACACTGGAAGTCCAAATTACTCCATGGGAAACAACTAGACAAATTACACAATTAATGATGAATTTATGCACGTTACATTTTCTCAAGCTTTACTGATAATTGGCCTCCTGACATTATCTTGGCGGAAATTACGAATCTCTGGCTGTTTATTCAGATTGTACCACAAGCTCTCAGTTGACACAAAAACCTTGATAAAAAAGGAGGGGGTGTTCCTATAGTATTTCATTCCCATTTGATTTAGCTACTCTGACATTTAACCTGTTTCTTCATTAGAATTAAATTAAACTTATTCTACATACAGATATGCTAATACACATCTTTTTCTCACCACAGTATAAACAGAAGTAAAATATAAATGCAAAATTTAAGCAAAACTTAAACACCTGTTGAAGTACTTATGTTTAAAAACATTTCATCAGAGTATTGTATAATAAATTGATGAATGTAATTATTTGCATCCAAAATAGACATGACAGGACCTATCATTTAATGATTTCCTGATCTTCCATCTTGATTATGTTTATTTTGCTCCACTTCACTTCTACTCCCAACAGTTACATCCCTGGGATCTGACAGGGGAATTTCAAACACACTCTGTGTCCTATTCTGTGCCATTAAAAGGATGGAATAATCCCCTCAAAGAAGCAGGCCTCTGATACAACTTTTTTTTGTATTTCTCTTTTCACTGTCTTTTTTCTTGAAGGTTCATGGTCTTTCAGAAGTCTTGTCTGACTGGTTACTACCAGAAATAGCAGAACTATTATGCCAATTTCTCGGAAGATTAGATGAGTTTATTTTCTACTCTGCCATTTGCAGCCTGACAAGAGAACTACAGTTTTTGCAAAGATACCTCATTTTTTCTAGAGCACCTCTACATGTAATTGCTTGCATGCAAGACTCTGGTTTATACTGAATTGTATGATACAGTTACAGTCACATCAGTAGAATCAGTAGGTTCTCACTCAAATATATTCCCAAATATATTCCCTTGTTCCAGTCAACAAATCCTCTCTTCACTTTAACCTCTGAGCATGACTGAACAAAGATCTTTCTTCCTTTGGCCTGATGTTTGATCTTGTTTGCTGTGGAGTTTACAGTGGGAGTAAGACAGAAGTATGTCCTTACAGATACACCTGGCTGATACAAGAGAGCGATACCGGCTCTTGAGAAGAAACATTCTCAAAGAAACTTACTGCACAGTCAGTAACTGTACTCAGACAGAAAGAAGACAGGTGGATTATTCCCTTTGGCATGCTGTAGAAATTTTAAATTTAAGATGCCATGTGATTCACTTCAGTGCATTTATCACTTAATAGCTGCAGAATTGCTTTATAAACAGAGATAATAACTAAGCACATGGCAAGCAGGTGCAATTCCCTTCCTCGTAAGTTGGAGTTGTGATAATATACCATGACAGAGCTATTTCCTAAGTGCCAGCACTACCTCACCTCCTTCCCACAGCCCTCTGCTCATGTGGCACACCCTTGTTTGACAGGAAATGTCACCTTGCGTTCGGTCATTCCTTGTTTTCCTCAAGTAATTATTTCAACCACACTGTGACACAGTTCCCATAAGAATTTGCCTTTTCTAGGTTCAAAGATGTGCTGGTGAGGAAAAGAAAAGAGCCCTTGGGCAGACACAAGAGAAAGTTGCCTGGCACATGCTGGGAGAGTTGACCAGGGACTAAAAGGAATGTACTGCTAAAGCTCTGGGTGAAGTAGTTGTCTAGGACATAACTTTAACTATTAACTCCTCCTTTCCATACTCTACTGCTTTGCTTTGTGTGAGCAGGGAGTCTGAGGAGTCCAATCTACTCCTTCACTATTTTTCAGATAAATAAAATCCTAGTACCATAAGCAAACATATCCCCACTGAGGAAATGGGAGTAGTTAGAAGTTGGTTGAAGCTGCCACATATGACAAACTGTGTTCTAACGCTGTAGGTTTCATAATGAAATCTGTTTGACGTAAATATAAATTTCAGGCATTCCTTGTTCATCCAACTTCAGCTACTCATTCTCATCCCACCTTTGGCTTATTGGACCCTCTGATTCTTCAGCGCTACTATTTGTGGGATTCCACTCTGGGTCAGCTCGGAAATATTTGATATTTTGAAGTATTCCTTAAGGTGGCCTCATCCCCTCCTTTGGTTCGGTGGTTGGTTGCACAAGGAGTTATCCTGGCAAAAGGACAGAGGGCACTTCTGCCTCAGCGCTCACCCGAGGCAATCACTGCGATCACTCAGGAGTCTCGATGGGCAGCGTTTTGCACCTCCTTTGTACAGACAAAAAATGGAAGGTGTGAGATCAGGTCTGTCTGGCTCTTAAAAACGCCGTGTTACTGTCTATCTATGCAGGAATCCCCGTCAGAGAGTTCATCTGCAGTAGCCTCTTGCCATGGAGATTGCTGGAGAAGGGAATACTGTCTATAAATTAAATTCTTGCCAGTCAGATCAAAGTGCCCGCAATCTGCTTTGCCTTGTGCAAGAGCAGAACTTTTCCTGGTCGACTTCTGGGAAGAACATAAAACTTCCCCTGGGGAAGACAAGGCAAGAGGACTTGTAGGGTGGAGATTTTAGTCAGGACTATTTGTTCTGCTCTGTATCTCTCAGTGTAAGATGAGCCATTCTGTACAGTTTAATGTGATTTTTAAGAAATTATACAGGGCTTTTCTTCTTATTTAATATTATATTTGTGACACATTAATGTGTAAATTTCTCTTTTTCTCACAACACATCCTACAACAATTACCTTAAAAAACATTTTATAATTCGCATTGGTATCAAAAGCGTGAGACTTATAAATCCAAACCTTGTGAGCCTGTTTGGTTCAGGAGAACAAGGAGGAGCCCACCACCTTCAATCAAAGATTAGCTGTTCCATTCAAAGAGATGTGAACAGCTCGCATTCTCGGCTTTTGATTTCCCCAAAGCCTGTTTGTTTTACTTAAGGCAGGTTCGCTACGCCCCTGCTGCGGGGAATTGCTGGGGAGCAAAGGCACAGCTTCCCGAGCATCCCCAGCGCTCCCTGCTCAGCCTGGTTTGAAAGCAGCCTCCTGTGCTCCAGAGGGATGACTGGTGCTTCAAAAATAAAGATCTACATCCTAAGATCTGGGCTGGCTGGCAAAGCAGCCTCCTGTGCTCCAGAGACATAACTGGTGCTTATAAAATAAACATCTGCATCGTAAGATCTGGGCTGGCAAAGCCAGTGCACCTTGGCTCCCTTTGTGCTCTTGTTAAACTGCTCACACAAGTGAAGTGTTCACCGTGAGAGGCATTTCTCGAAAGTGTTCGGTGCTCAGGACGCTGATAACACGTTTCTTACCCTTTCACCCCTTTGGACCCAGCGCTTCCCTTGGTGGCTGCTTTGCGACTAAAGGAAAATGAACTGGTGGGTTCCTCTCAAACCCTCTGGGCTGAGATGTTTGCTGTAGGCTGACTGGGAGTCCAGAGAGAGGATAAGGTTTCCTTATTTGTAAAATATCAAAACAACCCTCTCAGTGCTCTGAGGCAGCATCGTGGTATAATTGTTAGATCACTTGCACCCTCCTTTTTCTGCTTCATCTGTAATTTAAATTACTATATAGAAAGATTTCTCAGTCCCAGTGGTGATCAGTATTTACATAAATCTCAGGAAGTTGTGTTTGTTGCTTGGGTTATTTACAATGGTATATTTAAGAAATAATTTTTAAACACACACACACACATTCAGTACTATAAAAAACCACAGAACTCATTGCTGAAACTTCAGCTGCCTAAAAATGCCTCAGGCACACCTAACATTAGTGTCAGGGACCATCATTCCCATAGTGTCACAGATTTCCCCTTTTGTCCTTCTCTCTGATTCAAGATATAAAACTATCTTTTGTTTTATTGTCACTGCATACTGCAAATGGGACTAAGTATTTCTTACAGGTTTTGTGACATGTTACAAAGGACAGGAGCTTCTAAGGCTTGAGTGGACAGTCAGGATGATTAATGAGATACAGTTACTGGCACAGCAGTGAGATGGAATAGGAGTGAGTAATTGTTTTCTGTTGGAACTTATTCAGAATCCTCCAGCTCATGGGCATGAAAGCATTCTGTTATCACAGAGGATGTGTATTGGAATGCTCCTAAACTCATAAAGCCATGGTTGCTACCTTCATTTTTAATATGAAACAAGAAAATGCATGTATCAAGATATTGTAATGTATCAAGAAAGATTAGTATGGGGATGATACACTGAGGAATTTATTTGATCCACTGTCCTTAAGTGAGACAAAACACAGTAATTTCAAGAGCATTGTTTACACATGAAGGAAAATCAGAGGTCAAGGATCTATTTGTTTAATTTCTTTAACCCTTTAGAGGATAAAGACATGTACTGCTTCAACTGCTTCAATAAATTCAACATCAGATTTCAAAGGATCAAAATATAAAGGTTCGGTTTCCCAATCTATTCCCTAGATAAAAATACATCTTATTTAAAACAAGTTAAAGTTAATGTTTGAATAATAAGCTCATCAAAAGACACGATCCCATATTATAGACAAATCTGCATGTATATCTACATGCACCTATATATAACTCCTTTGGTATAAATTCTTTTTCATTCCTCACCTTTCTGTTCCCTCAGAGTTTTCAAGTTTGGGCCAAAGGGAGATACGTGATCTGCTCCCTTTTAGCATCTCTGACTTCCTTAATCTTCCTTCAGTTTCTATTTCTTTATGCTTTCTCCCAAGTATCTGAAAATGCAGAATATTAGCTGAGTATGTAGCAACACAGAAAGATCCAATGTCTGCAGAGATCACAAGTTTCCCACACTAGTATTACAAGTATAAATCGAATACATATGTCACACATCATTCACAACATTTATTACTGTCTGCCCCTGCCCTCAGCAAAAGGAAAGGACACTTCAGAGAAAAACTGCCTTACTCGTGTGAATTCCCATCTGCCATAAGGCCATGGCACACTCAATTTCACGTTTGATCTGAATGTGACTCGCTCACTTTTCTCCCAGCAGGACACAAACCTCCCTGGGAACGACTGCCTGGAGGAGAGATGCTCCTCCCACGGAAATGATTCTGTATGATCCCTTTCCTCCACCCTCCCAGCAGTGCCTTCATGTTTAAGCAGCTTCACTCTGAAGTTACTACACCTGTGCAAATGTTGCTCACTGTGTAGCTCTTAAGAATTGCTTTCCACCTGGATAGTGCTGTTGTCATGTACTCTGCATGAGGCTACACCTTCAGAACCCAGTAAAATGAAGTTCATGTCAGAACAGCAAGAACTACTTGTGAACTGCTTGGCTCAAAGCAGTTCTTTCCAAGGGTTTGTTGTGAAGAACAAGTATTGCACAGGAGGGGGGTACAGTCACTTGATTTTTTAACTCATTACTCCTTCCTCTGTGGGAGGAGTTTTTCCCCACTGCCCCTTCCTCCTTTCCACACATCCACCACGTGGCCACAGCTGCAGTCCATGTCTCAGTCTGATATCCTTGATACAATAAAAGGCATGGCTGGCAGAACTCTCTGTGAGGATTCAGAAACTCAGGATATCTGCTCACACTTGAAAACTGCATGAAATGGTATTTTAGCCACAACTCAAAGGACATCTTCTCAACAGAGCCTTTGGGAGCGGATGAGGATGTGCTACAGTTGATTAAGAACATAGAAAACAATTCTGTGTATTTCAGATCAACTCCAACAGCAGCTTTAGACCGAGGCTAGATCATGACTGAATTTTTCTTAGGGCATGCAAAGATTCCAAGTGTGATGTAAACCACACTCCTGCAAAAGATCTTGTATTTCTTAGCATTTGCACAGTTTCTCAAGGAGTTTCTTTGGGACATGACAGGTGTCAGTTATGAAGGCAACATTCATCACAGAGTTAACTTCCTGTATTCAAATTCAACTACTGCTTCCTGCTAACCAAACTCAACAAAAATCAGCAAATAAAAGACTCCAGTGGGCCTTGTAAAAACTCATTTACAATCCTGAATAGAACATGGGTGAATTCCTGTTCAAAGTTAAAGCAAAAGCTTTATTGCCATTATTTTTATATCAATTAGCTATATTATACTTCCTGGACTCTGGATCCATTCAGAATAAAGAATGCATTGACAGTGCATTTCCATGGATCCAGCTCCTTTGATTCCACCATGGTAAGCTATGCAGTGATTACAGGTTTCAAGGACATTTGTAGTATTTGTCTTCATTTTCATTTTGAACATTTCAAAACTGTGTCTTTTGCCCATGGCTAAAGGGTAGAATTATATTGATGGCCTGGAGCTGTCACTTAATCTCCAGAAGTCAGGCACTGGCTCAGTCTGCAGTGAGGATGCTCCAGAAGGGTGCATTGCTTGGGCTGTGTAACTGTGAGCCTCTTACCTGAGGTGCTCTGATGACGTGGCAGCCCAGAGCAGTCTCTGCAGTCACTTCTGACCTCCCAGTCAGATGCTGAGTGCTGTCAACTGACCCAACAGCCCAGAATGAATGTTCTCCTGTGGACTCAGTCAAAAAATAATCCTAACTTCTGTGTTGTTCAGGAAACAGGGGAAGTAACACTGAGCTGTACCTCAACCTCATTTATGGTTGTGCTGATCAGACGCCGTTCAGATTAAAAAGTCAGTCTTACATGACTAACTTCATGTGGAAAGATTCTTGCTTTTTTTTGTTCTAAAACAAATCTTGCTCACAGTTGCACAACATCCTTTGCCTTTTCTTTCTCTTTGCTTTCTTCAACTTAATTCTCATAATTCTCCTTAATGTCTTGGGAAGATGACAGTCAAATGTTACTCAATGATTAGGCTTTTCCCTTTTCCCAGACTTGTGTGTTCTTTGAGCCAATTTGAATTTTTTACCCTGGAGAAGAATATCAAAACAAGTAGCTGTATCTAAAATGTGCAGTAGGCATGTTCAAACAGTAATAAGTCTCACACTTCTTTTGCACTACAAAGAAAACCACAGGATAATAAACACATCCAATTTTAAATATAAAATATGTATGTTTATATATATATAATAATGACATGTGGGAATCTGATACAAGACTTTCATAATATAGAGGTGATAGATAGAAGCCTCAAAGAGCCCATGGATATTCTTTCCCTTTCCCTTTCCCTTTTAAAACGGGCCTTTTTCTTTACAGCCCACCCAGAATTAGGTCACCACTGATAATCTTGGGCAGTGACTGCACGATACACCCAAGGTAAGAGGACAAACACCCCTCTTGCAGTCACTGCTGTACAGTTTGTCTTCATGAGGCAGGGGAAAAAAAGAATATTTCAATTTGTTAGAAAAGAAAAACATCTGAGTATTTTACTTGAATTATCATTTAAAAAAAGGAAGATTTCCAGTCGAGTAAGAACATTCAGCAGTTGCAGTGTCTGTAAAGAAACACTCCATCCTGTGTGTGAAATGGGAAATGTCCATTTATTTGCTTTCATCATCACTCCATTAACCCTGAGCAGTAACAGCGTCCTCTGCTTGAACATTTTCTGTGATGTGGATCACGGTGCTCAAGCTGCGATCCCGAAGGAAAACACAACTCAAACTCAGCTCTCCTGTGGTCTACACATTACAGTGTTTCATATTTTGTCTGAATTGTAACCAGTTAACACAGAACTATGTTCTAGGAGTTGGTCTAGCAAAAGCTTTTCAAAGATCTATTCACCTTTAGGGTAGGAAAACATTTCCAGAGCTGGTCTGGACCAGCAGGTCGTGTGTGACAGCAACAGTCTCAGCAGCACTTAAGAGAACTTTAATACTGAGATGATACTAAAACTTTAATGGTTTGGACAGTTATCAGACAACAGGCTCACGTGACCATCTGAATTGAATTGTGAACTTAAACTCTGTTCAGAAAAACCTTAAATTTGACACATGTTTTTTCAGGCACAGTTTCCGAAGATAATTTTTGCAGTTAAATGCTGCAGCTGAGCTGGTTTGGCAGCTCCTACTGCCAGGAATGGGAGGTCCTTCTTTTTCCTCCACACTTCTTTTCCCAGCTCATGTATCCCTCCTCTCTGTACCTGCCACAGTTGTGGTCAGACTTCAGCTCAGCCAATGCAATTTGTTAATCCACCAGTAAAACAGGTTTTAATCAGCAGCCAGGCTGACTTAGTTCTGCAGAGTCTGTTCCTGCCAGAGCCCACGTAAATAGCTGGGTTTACAGTCAGGAGTGAGAGCAGAGTCTCCTTCCAGCAAACCAAAGACTGGCCCAAAGCCATGATCAACCCCTTTCTCATCACTCACACACTAAAGAGCTGCTCTTGTCTGTGGAACCAGGAGTTCAGAACTTGTTTTGGCAAGTAACATTTTCAGGGAATTTTCAGAAGCCTTGACTCCCCAGCTTTCCTTTAGCTAAATAACATTGCATTTCTCACAACTTTTTTCATGCTGACAGTTGGGGCCAAAAATGCCATTTTAACCATAAACTGCTTTAGCAAGAGCTGCCGTGAAGAGGAATGGACACAAAGTCGTGCCCTTACAGGGTCCTCCAAACAAACAATTTAGTAGGAGAGTAAAGCAAGGACAGACTTCCTTAAAGAAATTCCTTAACTAAAGTGTTATGGCCTACATTCTAATCAGTTTAGTATAGACCAGACTGATTCAAAGACATAACAGTAATTTACTTCAGATGCATGTACAGAAGGAGACAAAGCAATAAAGCAAGAATAAACAGTAAGCAGCCAAACTCTTCATTAGTTAATGGGTCATGCACTCATAGCTATTTAACAGGATTTTGAAATACCCACAGCAACTCTTTCAGCCTGAGGGCCTTTCAAATTACTTCTGGAATTTTACATTTTTCAGATCTTTTCAGAGTGGTAGCTCGAGCACAGAGGAAGGAAAGAGCTGAAGAAAAAGGGCAGTACAGCACTATCCTTAGGTTTTTTATGCCATCAATGCCTGAGAAAGAAATTGATCTTGAACAAGAATGTCAGCACTTCTTTCCTAAAATATCACAAAAAACTGATGGTATGAAGGACAGATCTTTTCAACATACCAGATGCACAAGCACCTGTATTTTGTGTGTTGTCCTCAGACAGGTCTGAACACACATCTATGCACAGACACTTTAAACAGTTGCCTTTTTTAAGTGTCATTTTAGTTTGCTACGAAATGATTCAGGTTTTTAAGAAAGGACTCCTTATGGTGGGAATAGACGTTTTATAAACATCCTGTCCCTCTTTGTTAACCAGCTTTGCTCATGAATAAATACCATGCAGCTTTTTTCCTCCTTGTCCCCACCTTTTCAGAACAAAAGCAGCCTCAGGCCATCGAGTCTTCCCCATCACCTCTTAATCTCTGGGAAACAGCTTCTTTCTCAGTTGTTGTTGTTTAACTAATGCAACATTTAGAATCAGCACTGAGCTACTGGTAACCTTCTGACTGCTGATCCTTCAGCTCCACAAACTGAATTTACTGATGAATGAGTCAGGACTCAGATGGGCTCCAGTTTGGGAGCTCATTCCAGAGCCCACATTTCCCAGGATACTTTCTTATCTCTGCTTCCTTTGAATCTGTCTCTAAATCCTGGTACATGCAATTAATTTCTATGATGTAGTGTATTCTGATTTTCAGGACCCATGACATCTGTACGGGTTTTGTTCTTGTCTGACAGGTCTTAGATGATGCTCTGAAGGTTGGGATTCAGGTTTCAGTGCAATACCTGCGGTGATTCCCTGTATGGCCTCACTAAAGATCAGAAGGAAGTATTCTGTGGGTCGAGCTGTTGAAGGGACAGCAGTTCCAGGGAACAGAAAGTTTCTCTTTCTCATCTGAACTAAACAAGAAACGCCAATGTATTATGGAAACAAAAGGACAGATTTGTTATGAAACCTTTCCACAATAACATGCATATGTTTTTATATACACACAGATATATTTTAAAATGTAAATTATGTGAGTATTTATACATATATGTTTTTTTCTCCCAAGCACTTATTCAGAAGGGTGGACGAGGATGAAATCCCTTGACATTTTAGGTGGAGTTCTAAATCATTCCTGTGCATTTTTTTTTTAACTTCTATTCTTGTATTTCTCCATATCCCACCCAAGAAGAACATATTGTCTCTTAGGTACCTGCTCTATTAATGCTTCTCTCCAGTCTAACACCATGCCATGCACCTCCCCAGGGCTGGAGCTGCAGGGCTGCATTTCTTGAGCACCTCTGGTGGGTTCCAGGGGATCACCTGGGCTGGCACTGCAGGTGCTGCTCAAACCTGCCCAGAGCTGGCCATGAACAAGAACAAACAAAGACAGCAGAAGGATAATAAACCTGGAACACCGACCTCTGTGCTGCCTTATTTTAAACTATGAGGATACTGATTTCTGTAAATAAATTAAACTGTAAAGGGTAGAAAGTGTAGAGAAAACAGAATCAGATACAAGGAAACAAGAAAATCTGCAAATATCCAGGTACCAATTCAGGGGTCACTCAGACCCAGCTTCGCTGTGAGCTTCCTAAAGCAGAACTGCATCCTCATCACTGATGCCTTTCTTCTTCCCCTCTTACTCTCCTCTTTTCTTACAAAGAACAGTGAAACCCTCCCATACCTTTCCTTCAGCAGCCGAAGGACAGAGCTGTTTCCAGGAGGATGAGCCCTCTGGTACCCAAACAGGGGGTGCTGCAGGAATCAGGGACAGGGAGGAAGGCACTGCTGCTCCTGCACTGCTGACAGAACTCTGCAAGCCTGACAGGCATCCATTCCAGCTGATCTCTAGGGTTTAGCTCAGCTGTGTAGGAAAAAGGATTCTGAGTGGCTTCAGCTTCTCTGGACAGCACAGCAGGGCAGAGATTCACAGTCTGCAACACTCATCTGTGTATCTTTCAGAATATAATAAGATCAGTGCAATCAAATGTGATATTTGGGCCTTTGTTATGGGTAAGAACTGAATTACTTTGTAAATCCCTTGTGGCCTCTCTGCTGATGGTTCAGAAAGCCTCAACCCTGACCCAGCAGCTGTGTGTGTGTCCACAGATAGGCCTTCTGTTATGCTAATTAGCTTTACATTCATTTATTTGGTCCTGATCTTCTGAGATTCTTCCATATTAAATCTGCCATGTAAAAAGAAACTCTTTCTTCTCAGAGTATTAGTCAGTATAAGGGAGTGTAATACAGATTGCTTCCCAAAATTCCCCACAACCCAGTCTGTATGTTCAACTACACTTCAACAGAGTTGGAAACCATATTCCAATGTCTCAGAGTATCTTACATTTTGCCTTTTTTCCTGGTTAATCTCTCAACTAATAGTTCATCACACCCAAAAAACACTGTTTGCCAAACTCTGCTTCTAACAGAATACTTGTTTCACTTTTTTTGTTCTTAAACTTATTGTCAGAAAATTCAAAGCTGAAAATTCATTACTGTAGAAAACAACAAAAATTAAAAAGCCTGAACTTTGATTAGACCCTCATATGACCCTCATATCAAACACTGATCAGTCATAGTGGATCATAGGGATATATGGCAAAACTCCTTTAATTTTGCCTGGTATATTCCATGATCTTTGTTCTGACCAAGGCTTGAGGATCAACAGTTTTGTAACTCAACTGAGTTTCCTTCCAGCAGGCAAGCCCTCGGGTAGGGACAGAGAGGATTGAGCTGCCTAGATTTGATTTATTGTCTCCTCCCCAGCTGTAGCCAGACAGTCCACTGGTCAAAACTTGCTGCTACAGACTTGTAGGTTTTGCCTGTCAGTGTCCTGCCAGTTCAGGTGTCTGTTCCAGCTGCTCTTCACTGGCTGTTGGGGCCTTTCAGGGTATTTGTTCCCTCTGTCACATCTGGAACACACGACACATCTGCACACTGTCCTACTGCTGAGGACTGAAGATTATCATGGGAAATGATGTCTCAGGAGCCTCACTCCCCTGCTCCTGTCTGCTCACAACAGCCTGATCTCACCTTCCCACTGCTTTTTCTACTGTCCAGACCAGGAGGAAGCTTTACAAAGCAATTAAAGGCACTCACTGATTGCAGGACCTGCCTGTGTCACCCCTGAGTGACAGTCCCTGGGGGAGGGGAACCAGAAATCCAGACATGGCAACACCGAAAGCAGAGAAAACCTTGTCTGACTGAAATTAGAGGGCAGAATTTAGGTAGGAAATGTAATTATTATAACCGGATTTGATGACACCTGGATTGACATTCCCTCACATGGAATCAGGGATTTTTTATGACTTGCAGGCAAGAAAAACCTCGGGTTTGCCTTCTTCCAAAAAGTTGGCACTTTCATCAGACTGATCCAAAGTTATCAGAAAGACTTTTTAAACTCAAATTTACATGCAAATTAAAGACCAAAGCAATTGATTATTTTTCATTAAAATACAAATTGGAAAAAAATAAGTCTATTTAATTCTATCAAAGCCATTGTTTAAAACTGTAGAATTCTCCTATCAATTATTTCTTATGTTGCTCTTACATAGAGTAGGTTAGAACAGTGGTTTTTAGGAAAATGTTGTAGTTAAAAATTCATTTTCACTAAGATTCTTTTATGCAGCTAGGAAGAATGGATTGGCTTTACTAGAGCTCAACACTTAAAGTTGAAGAAGTTTATATATTTATTGTGTGTTACAAGAAAAGAGCCACAGACTGGTCCCCCAGCCTCCCTTTCTGCAACACCTGGACACCTCATGGAAGTTCCCCTTTCACTGAGCAGATTGCTTCATGACTGAAAACTGCTTTAATACCAGCCACTGAGACTTTTTTCCCTCTCCAAAATTACTGTCATGTTAAAAACCCCTACTGTTATATCAAAAATTGACTCAGACATTTACAGCAAAAATCCTTCTAACCTGGGATGGGAGGGCTGGAGCTGTGAGAGGTGGGAGCTCTGAGCTGCCAGAGCTGTCCTGGCTGTCCTGAACTGCTGGAAACTGGTCCCTGCCTGAGCTGCCTGAGAGGCCCAGACCTGAGCCAGGGTAAAACATCAGCTGGGGAACACAGGGATCTCAGTTAGTGTCTTGGAAAAACTGAGCCATGCACTTCATACAGCACAGTTAATATCATATAAGGGATATTCAACATACGAAAGACAATATATATTAATAATGTAAAAATCTAATTATAAAATTAATTATAAGGGCTTTCTAATTGTTGCCACTGTTTATGTTTAAATGTGTAAACTTGGTGCTCTAATGTTCTGTTATATTGACTTGAAAATTTAATGTAAAAAAGGACTTAAGGTTTACACAGAAAAACAAATGATGTCCAACCATTTGTGGTGATAGACTGACATAAATGAATATGATTCAGCTTTTTTCCACTGTTTTTTTCCACTAAATATCAAGAAGAGTCAGCAGCACATGTGCTAGTTCACATGCAAAAACGTGATCATCACAGCAAAAAAGGAAAGCTGTATTTCAAGTGTCTCTTTAATAATTCCTCTCACAACCTAAAACTTTAAACTCCAAAGAGCTCCAATGGTTTTGTTCAGTCTGGTCAGGATTCTGAGAAAAAACGTTCAGCTGATTCTCTTCATTTGCATCCTAAATTGACACAAAGCCTTGATGGTACCCCTGGCTACAAGTACTGCCGAAGCTCTTCCCACCAGTCATTAATTCCCTGCTGCAGAGGGCAGGTTTTCACTCCCAGCCTAAAATCCACCAACCCTGCCCTGAGGGGGAGCAGCCACCCCACCTGTCAGCCTGAAAGTATGTGTGGAATGCTCAGTCAGTCACTGCAGAGCTGGGGATCCCACCAAGGAAAGATGGAGCTTTCCTGTTACTTGGAGGCACATTTTCAAAAGGTCAAAACAATGGACCAAAGGGAGACTCTGAAACTGGGAACCCAAATTTACATTTCTGCCATGGAAGTAGAAATACATGGAACCTCTAAAAGTAGAAATTCCACGGAAAATACATGGAAAACCCTAAAAAAATAGAAGAGTTCCCCCACCAGAACTTCGTGGTCTGGAAAAGAAAAGAAAAAAGAGCTTGTGTATTTTTTTTTTTACTTGGCAATGTTAAAATTCCCTTTCTCACTTTTTTTTTCTTATTTGCCATTTATCCCCATAATAACTGAAGGTCATCTCCATTCTCCTTCCTTTCTTGCCCAGTGAAGAGGAGGGGATGAGCAGTGTGGTAAAATGATGCACGCTGTGACTGCAAACTCTGTGTTGTTCTCAGGATAAAACAGGAATCTGCCAAGCTGGGTTAGGGTGTACATGGAGCCTTCACTGTCAAAACAACCAGCTTTGTCACGCATATTTCTGATCCTACCCTGAAGACCTTCAGAAGAAAGTGATTTTAAAAGGTGCAAAGATACATTCTTAAAGGCTGAATCTGTCTACAGAGGAAGTATAACATAATCTGTAATAGTCCAGGCTAGATTTAATTTCCACCTCCTTTAAGCTTCATCTCTCTGCTGATGCTGAAAATCAAAGGGCCAGTTCAGACAGATTTTTTTTCAGCAAGAGCACTGAAGGGTGAACAATATCTGTGAAAATTTTGTAGAGACACACCAGACTGTAATCTACTCTGTATTTTAAAAGGGACTAATATCCAATTAGAGAAACTTTTTTCACCAGCAATGATTTGCTTCTCGTCTTTCAAACAGTTATTTGAATCGTTATTTGGGATGATGATGATTAAGCACTTACTTAAAATTGTGAATGGAATTGACACAACTTTGGAGATCAGTGAAAAGAAATAACCTGTAGAACTGCACCTGAAAATGTGTCCTGCCTGCTTGCAAATAGAAAGCAAACACTGCATCTGTAAGAGAATCCTGCAGGCAGTGTCCCCGTCCTGTCTCTTTCACCAAATTACCTGACTGATCCTCTTGATGTCAGTTTACCAGTTCCATTTCTGACTGGCCACTCTGGCAGGATCTGCTGCTCTCTAGTGGCTTCCACAGAAAGAATAATGCACATTTCTACACTGAAAATCTGGGAAAAACAGAAATCTACTTTTCAAATGCTTGTAGGAAGAGATTGTCTCAATATTCCGTGTTTTCTGTGGCAAAGTCTGTTTGAGGAGTTCCCTGTCCCCATTCTGGAGTTTGATACAAGGGTCATACACCTGTCTGTGGGGCTGCATGATGAAAAATACCAAGTAACTGATCTGTGTGAAAAATCCTCCTTTTTCTTAGGATATCAAGGGTTATGTTAGCCCTAAGAGAAAGGTTTATTTTAAAAATAATTTCCCTGATCTGCTTAACCAGGTAGGCTCTCAAACAGCTGCACCAGAACCACGTACCAGCATGGAGGTACAGAAGGAGCAAAGCTTGAAAACTGGCTTTATCACTGAGAAAAACCTGTGTATTCACATCCAAAGTCCTGATTCCTTAAACACTTCTGTGGACTGATTGTGTACAACAAGCTCTTTTTTTGGCAAAAACCAGAACACTGCTAAAACTAATCAGAAAGTGTGCAAACCCATTTACCTGCTAGTCATACATGTTTGAAGTTAAATCTTTCCAAATGCTGGTAAAGTCAGCCCGAGGTTCTGTTCACATTTCTCTTTTTTGCCCCACCTGACCCTTACATTTTACAGGTGAGTAAAATGAGGTTGGTTCTCCACAGTCATTTCCACCCCTCATCCCAGTGCTTCCAGGTACAAGCCAGTTTTTGCTGCTTGTTTATTTAGTTATGCCCAAACCTGGCTTTCATCCTCTGCCTTAAATCCAGAAACCCTGCTCAAATTGATTGGTATTCAACTTAAAATCCACCTCAAGACATATTTATACTTTGATGTTTACAGTAAACTGCCAGTTGATGATGGAGACAAAGATTGCATGCAGGGAATTTTGATACCAAACCCACTGTTTACTTCCAGCTTCAGGAAGTCTCCTGAGAATGCAAATCATGAGACTTGTTGCTCTGTGTTGTTTCTTATTTCTTTCATTAAATTAGTTTGCTGCAATTATTGCAATATAGTAAATGAAATAAATCTCTATGCATTGTTTTAAGGTTATGAGACAGAAACCTGATTACTGCTGTATCTCTTCTGTTTGATATTGTGGTCATATAAAGTAATATAAAGTAATATCCATGTGCCAGGAGCAAAGCTGCCTAATTAGCATTTATACTCATGGGAGCACTGTGTGAGCACAGTTCACCCTCTTAATTTGTTTTAGACACATACTTAGGGTAAGTGTAAGGATCAGGGAAGTTGTTCTTTCCTCAAAGCTGATAGTGAGATATAGTAAATTTTACATTTATCTGCCTTACTTTGGCAAAAGACTTGAAGGACTAAAGCTTGCTGTTTTACTTCAGTCCTGACTCCATATCCCAAGGGAAAAAATCAGTCACCTGTAAAACAGGAAAGGAAATGTAATAGGCCAAATCAAATCAGATCAAATAAGCTTCACCACAATAAACTCATCTGATTCTATATGATACTGTACAAGAAAGAAAAACATGAATCTCTGAATTTTATAAGCAGAAACTCAGTTTACTCCTGATTTCTGATATATTTTCTGATACACAGATACACACCCACTGTAAAAGGGCTGTTCCAGCAGCAGGGAACATTGCCATTTGTGCATATTTTCACGAGAATCTGTAGAGCTGCAGAGTCTCCTACTCTAATTTAATTAGCAAATTAAAACACTGCTGCATGTTCATAGATCAAAACAATTCTTTTAGCACTGCTACATTAATGATTAACAATGGAAACATTTCCTGTGTACACTGGTCCAGAAGAGAAAGTAGCTCTTTGAGGCTAATACTTTGATAAATAGCTTTAGAATTCCTGTCTTGGGATGCCAGGGATGGCAACAGACACGAAAACTTTCCGAGCTTTTCAAAAAGCACTTTTGTTCTGGTCCACCCAGCAAAGGTTAAGCCACAGTTTACAAACAAGAAACTTCATTATCACAGTAGCAGCTCTCACAGTGTGAGGGCAATCCACAGACAGTCCCACAATGGATCAGTTTTGTAGTTAGACTCTTCAAACTGTGCTTGATGTCATGGATTTATGAAGAAGAAAGTCAAGAAAGTAGACACAGAATACACTGAGCAGAATTCATCAGCTCTGTGTCACGGTACAGCCTGTGTGTCAAATACCCTGTGAGTCTACTTTCATTTGCAAGTCTAGGGTAAGACAGTGGGAAAAATTTCCAGGCCAGTTTTACAAGACACAGGGATAGCAGGACATGTATTAACGCCTTTATGTTTTAAACACATAGCAAGCATTTTTTCATTTCTTGCTGTTGTGCTCAGGATGCTAAATATTTAACTTTATTCAAGCAATGGCATTCATCTAAATGAAATGAAAGATCATATCACATGGCCAATCAGTTACACTGGCTATTTAATTGCCTGGTTACCTCCAGTCAAAGTTCAGTGACCCAAAGCAGGTACAATTCTCAGTGCTGTGGGTGATAACATCTTTGTGATCAGAACAAAGCTTCCCTAGCTCTTGCACTCACAGAATTTCCATGTATTTCCAAAGGTGGAAAGTTAAGATGTAATTTTTTGTATCTCAGAAGGAACAAAGTATCTTTCTATTATTCCAATAGAGAAAAACTGTGATAAGACTTGAAGAATTAAGGAAAGAAAAAGAGATGTAGGAAAAATACTCTGAAGTTCTATTACAATTCTTCTTCAGATGTAATATTAAAGTTACAAGGAATGTAAGTATAAGTGAAAAAGTAGCAACCTTGAAGTGTTAAAAAGGAAAACCATAGTTTTTTCTGGGAGGCTCCTCTTCATACAGAGTTGCCCAAATTACCTGTCACATAAAATGACATTGTGACTTGGGGGTGTTATTCCACGAACAATTCGTGACCCTTTCTGCGTCAATGACTTGAACCTTAAATATGGTTCACAACTGAAACAATGGACAAAGTACCTCCCCACTTTTATCAGTGACTTCCAGAGCATCATAATTAGGCCTAACTTTTTTTAAATGGAAAAGCCACGAGGTGGCAGGAGAG
>JAWWES010000021.1:11495978-11510335 GCA_035583135.1 Lophotriccus pileatus
ATTCTTCAGTTCTTGGTTGCTCTGGGCTCTGTGTTTATTCTGAAGGTGCCAGTGAAGTTCTCTAACTGCTGATCTGCAGGGTGATGTGGCTGTGATCTCACATCCTACTGCTCCTTCTTACAGACCTCTGACCACACAGGGCAGTTCCTGCTGTTTAGGAAGACGTGCATTTTTGCATTCAAAGCAAAAATAAAAACACAGTGCAGCATCTGACTTTGCTTTTAGCTTTACATCCATCCCGTTTTAGCAGATTTTGAATCATGCTGGTGGTTTTTCTAAGGTGTCCTTATTTAAAGAAACTCACTACTTTGTTGAAGTTACTGATCTAATCAACAGCTGTGAGCAGAAACCCTCACTATGCTCTTCTGCTCTTGCCCACATGAGTAACTGAACATTTTATTTTGTAGAAATAAAAAAAATAAGAGGGGTGGCAGATAAACTACAAATGTGCATTATATGTTTGACAGGAATTTCTGTTTCAAAGCATAAAAAGTTGTGCTTAGTGCCTTCAAGTCATCTCTTTTAATTAAGCAGAAAACAGACAACCACAATTTAGAAATACACTGGCATAGAAGAAATCAACATGTGCCCTCTAGTGAGACTGTCTTGGTACAATAAAGTGGGTTGGATCTGTATTTCTGATTCTCTGGGAAAGGGCCATTCTTTAGCCAAACAGTAACCATGAGAATATCCAGCCTGGATACAGGCTTATAGGAGGAAATGCTCCAGGCCAGAGAGAAAATACATGATCATGCTGTCCTCCTGAATGTATCCTAAATTCTTCAGAGTCTGGCCAAAGAATATGAAACTGGTTTGTTATCCTGATCTCAAAACATCTTTTTTTTGAAGGTAAATTCTAAAATGTTGGAACAGGAACTAAAACAGCAGCACCAAGAGAAATGTTCAAGAGTCACAGAAGTGAAACTGGAAGGATATTTACCATGAAAAAAGATTCACAGAAATGAAGGAGTTATGCATAGGTTTTTTACATTTAAGAATGTGATACAGATTATTTCCCAAATTTTACAAACCTGGCAAATGTAGTGCACAGTATCAAGTTGAAAAGTAGTTTTCACCATGGAAAAAGGATTGCAACATTATCACCTCCAAATCAGCTTAGCTGGTTTTGATCTCATAAGAGTATAATGAGATCAAAGGCAAATCCAGAATAACTGCACTGAAGTATTATATCTTCAAAATACTCTTTGTGTAATAAAGATTTTAATTTGGATTTAATCTGATACATGATTCCAGTTCCTTTTATTTTTAACTACATTTAATAAAGATGGGTAGGGGAAAATCCCAACCAAGTCGTTTGTATTCTGAAGGGAATTTCTGAGAGTTAACTAATGGGAAGCAGCTCTGGGCAACCTTCCTTCTTCTAACAAAATCATCTTTATACACATTATTTCTCCAGAAGTAACTTCATAAGGGCTATTTCTTAATTTACTGCCAGTGGGTTATCTGGGTTGAACTAAGATGCAGATTTTTATTGGAAAACCCCCGAGATGTACCTGTTGTCGTGCAGTGCTACAGGGACTGGCAGGTTCTTTGAGTGAAGTCAGTCTTTTATTGGGAAAGAGCAGCCGTCTGTACAACCCCTGCTGCTGGTACAGTTCTGATCCAGGGGTGTGTGGGTCTGGCTGAACTTCCAGAGCACCTTTCCTCACACTTTTCAGAAACACGTTTCTGCAGCTGAAGTTTGCTTGCCAGATGGCCTCTTCAAAAATCTGGCATTTGAACAAGAAAACAAGTGAATCTCTGAACTGGGATCTCTGTTTCTAAAAAGATCCCAGAGAAGTATTGACATGCTAAGATTTGTTTGAATAAGACTCTAAAGACAGGTTATTAGACTAAATATCACAGATATTAATATTGGCTGGGGAGATGTTTGTGAAGAGCTCTGTGTGACTCTTGGCTCACCGTGAAAACTGCAGACCATCAGCAGCCTTCAAGATTCTCCAAAAGTGTCTGGCTGTCATCAAATTTACATTAATAGTACACAAACTTAGTGGAAAATTTAGCAAGTGTTTCCATGAATAGGGGGAGCAATGTGGTATATCCAATTCCACTCAAACCACAGCAGTGGCTGAACAGCTCAGTATCTCACTCGAGTGACCAAATGTAGCCAAGAAGCTCTGGCCTAGTTCATCACCAGAAGTGAAATTAGGCTGCATCTGTGTGTTAAAAAAAAATATCTGAAGTTTGTTTCTGCCCCTGCATATTATGTGCAGTGCAACAACTTATCATCAGCACAGGAAACTTCCTGTAAGTGTTATCTTTAGATTGGCCAATAACTTCTGAAAAATGTCCAAGCTCAAGAAGTCTCTGTTGCTGTTACAAAGCACTTTGAATAGAATTTCCTTTGGCTAAAATATCAGGTGTGTGTTTCACTCATCCTTCAAATCATTTATTTCACTTTGAGTGCAAGCATGAGCTTCCCTCTGGTGGATGCTCTTTCATTTACATCACCACTGAGCATTTTCAAGCAGCTGTGCTTGCACCACTAAATGTGAATTAGAGTTGATATTTCCAGCTTTTGCACATTTATTCTGAGAATCCGAATTTCACTTCAAGATTCTGAGAGTCTTTGTGTCAGAGCCTCTGCACAAAGAGCATCCACCCCTCCCTGCAGGTAAGAGCATCCCTGTGGGGACTGACAGACATGGCAAATCCGTAACACATAACTTACATCAGGAGCTGAACCAAACAGACTTTAAAAATCCCCTTTAAATTTTGTCTTCAGAGGATCCCCTGGATATTTGTCTGGCAAATGATTGTGGAATAATGATTACCCAGTATCATGTATCTGCTGAGATGCTGGGAACTGATGTTGTAACCTTGTTTGCCTGCTAATGCTGAGGGGAGGAATCTGCCAGTCTGACCCCCTGAGTTCTTCAGCCATTGAATCAAGGTAGTGTTTGCAGGGTTTGTGCAAATGTTTTACAAAAAGCTCAGTTCAGTGGTGTGAAAATGACACACTTTGCCTTGATTGGAAAACTACGGGCTAGTTCACAGCTGACTGAAGTGTTGCTTTCTTGATTACAGAAGAGTCTCCTGTATAAATGGGATTTCATGGGCGTGCAAAGCAGCTATTAATATCTCTGCTCTGCAATTACTGCAAAGGAAAGTGCAGGGTAGGAAAAGTCAGACATTTCTAGGGTCCTGCAAACACCTTGTGACAGCAAGTGCAAGTGAGAACAGTCTCAGTGCTGCTTTATTACAGAGAAAAAACTTCGAGAAGAGCTACCCTGGGGTCAGTTCCAGAACGTGATAAAAGATGTGTACTTTGCACTATGAAATATTCTGTGCTGGGTTGTTAATCAGTATTCTAAAGATATTAAAAAATTGTACCCTTTACTCAGCTCAGTGGCAAATAATGATAGTTTTATATGACTGGCTAGAGAAAATATTGCCTTCTATTTATGCTCAGGGAAACTGCTTTAGAACTTTGACAGGGGAAGTGCTTCCAAGGCCCCTGTTGTATGTACACCATCCATGTTTACATATTTGCACCTCTTTTGCCCTAACAGACCAATCACTGCCAATCAGAACATGTTTCCATGGTGAAAACCATGGTGAAATATTTTCCTAGTACAGACATACCAAGTGTATGTGTTCATTTAGGTAGTGAGCTATATTTATAATTCTGGCTGTAAGCAGGAATCCAAATCACAATTATGCAGAGATTATGAAAAACTTATAGATATCTTTTCTCAACATTATGATGAATGTACACAATTTCAGTTTCTCATTGCAGTACAAGTTTCGAACAGTAAATGTATAGATTTGTTACAGTCTAAGGTGGGATTTTGTCATGCTCTGAATCAGCTATCACTATCCTGTTACTTGTCTGTCCACAAACTGTTGCTGGCCAAAATCCTTATCTACACAAGCATATCTGGCACTATAGCTGCTACTGGGTAAATCAAAGACAGCATTTACAGACTTTTCCTTTTGAGTAATAAATTAGTGATAAATACTGTTTGGACGATTTGCTGCCAAACATTAATTGATTTTTTTTTTTTAACTGTTTAGCTAAACCTATGGCCATTTTCCCTTGTTTAGTGGGACTGCACGTAAATCTTATTTTAGTGTATGATCACTGTCTCTTTTTGTTATTCACCAGAGTGATGACAGGAGGTCTTTAGCAGTGCCTCTGTCAGTGCAGGAGCTGTGATCGAGCTGTGATCAGACCCCAAGCCCGTCCTGCCCGGGCACCCCGCGCTGTTGGGCTCGTTAATTGGGCACCCCGCGCTGTTGGGCTCGTTAATTGGGCACCCCGCGTTGCTGGGCTCGTTAATTGGGCACCCCGCGTTGCTGGGCTCGTTAATTGGGCACCCCGCGCTGTTGGGCTCGTTAATTGGGCACCCCGCGCTGTTGGGCTCGTTAATTGAGCGCTCTCTCGGTCCTGGAGCGATCCCAGTCCCGCCCTGCAGTCCCGCCTTTCCCCGCAGGGCGGCGCTGCTGCCCCTCGGCCCAGCCCGGCCCAGGCTCCTGCACCGGGGGGTGGGATGGTCGGGACCAGAATTCCAGCATTGTTCCCAATGTTTTGATAAATGTATAGATAAAAATCACAATGGCTGGTTTTTGTCTTGTAGATCACAGTATTTTCTAAACACTCGTATTTCTAGCTCTCTTAGTTCTGTTTGGATATATATCCATTTCCAGTGTTACATTCTGCTGCAACCAATTTAATTTTCTGTGCCTCTGAAGAAACAAAGTTTGGAAAGTTTGGTAAATATAGTAGCAAATGGTCCTTCAGTGTAGTTTCCATTTGTGTCTTTTTGAAAAGCAGATCAAATTGTGATATCTCGTGTTGTGAAACAACCCTGCTCAGCAGATCTGAACTCTTTTCAAGACTAATTTAATTCCTTTAATACCACTAGCTTGGGTTGCAGTGTGACATGAAGTCTTGGTTTTGTGGCCTTGTATCAGAAGGCTGGTTAATTGTGCTGAAATTAGAAAGACTGCACC
Source organism: Lophotriccus pileatus (assembly GCA_035583135.1). NCBI lineage: Eukaryota > Metazoa > Chordata > Aves > Passeriformes > Tyrannidae > Lophotriccus > Lophotriccus pileatus. The sequence continues at coordinate 11,500,956 of JAWWES010000021.1, forward strand.
ACTTTTCTGAGGAATACAGAGAGTGTTCTGCTCTGTAGCAGCCCCTGGAGCAGTGCTGGCTGGAGAAACCTGGAATGTCCACACCCTTAGTGCTCAGTAATTACCAACCTGATGTGCTGTTCTGCACAGCTACAGAGAGCAGCACTTTGTACCACGCTGATCTTCAGAGTGATCTTGTCCAAGCATTCTTAATCTGAAATAAAAAGTACTCAGTTACAGCTCTTTCCTAAGCACACCCATAAAATACTGCATGGAAAAAGTGTAAGATACGCAATCTTCAGGCACAGGTAATGTTTTTATCATTCTGTAGTGTGATCTATTGCTTCTGTAGAATTTTTGTATAATATTAGAAATGACTGTGAACAATGATAACTTCTCCATCAAATGAAGCATGTGTTTTCACTGGCAGAAAGTGAAAAGCTAGCACACTTTTCTTAGTTAAAAAAATATAATTATTTATGGATCTCAATATAAAGGATCGCTAGTGGACTCTAAAGTAATCTGATCTATTATTGCTGCATTTGAACCTTGAGACTAATAACATGATCTGGGTTTAGGCTGTCTTATTTCTTATGTTCTAGTGTTGGGTCAGAACAAAAAGTTCTTTTAGCCCAGGATCTTGCCCCTGGTAGCAGCCAAAAGCAGGAGCTTAGGGAGGAATACAAGAACAAGCCACGTGGGACTGCACTTGTCCCACATATTCTCTGGCATTTAGTCTTTTGTAGCTGACCAGTGTCCTGAATCAGGGATGGGGTTTGTGTGTTGAATAAAGTGTTGTGGACTCTGTAAACTTCCCAGGCCTATCCTTGAACTTCAGTGACCTTCTAGCACTTCATGCAGTGTGAAGAACCTCCTCATTTTGTTTGGCTGCTGGTCTCCTGTTACTTTCAGCTGGCTTGCCAAGTTCATATGTGAAAAAACAGTGAACAGCAGATCCCTGTTCCCCTTTGCACAGCCCTTCCTTGATTAAACATTTAAACCCTGCATCTGTTGTCATTTCTCAGCTGCAGCCAGAAGAGTTCTTACACACATGAATACAGCTACATGCCTTTCTGTGCCCTGCACAGCAATCATCCCCTGCTTCTCACCATCTCTGCTTTCAGCTCTTTCATGTTCTCTTTCAGGCAGAGGAACAGACTGAAGTTCAAGAGTTCAATTAAACCACAGTGCTGATGAGGGAAAACAAAACAAACCAAGTCACATGGGGGTCTAAGATCCCCATCTGAAGCCTGTGTGTTTGACCCTGCTGCAGTGTGACCAGGAGGACAGTTTGGCTGCTCCTACTGCCCTCAAAAACGTTCCTTTTTCCTTTAAATTGTGGATCAGTTTAGTTTACATTCAAACCACAAAAATAGTTACTACCTTTTGTCTTTCTCAATGCCAGTCTGTGCTCTAGCATTTAAAAGACTTTTCCAAAGGTCACTGTGTCATTCTTCCTTCAGTTACCCCAGATGCTCCACAATCATAGAAATCCTCACGTGATGCAATTATAATCCTTAAACCATAGGTTAACCTCTATCTGGTAGAGCTTTTTATCTCTGCTTGTTGTGTATCCTATTTTGTGCTTAAACCATTAAAACTCAAATACAATTTATCATTGCCATTACTTGGTATGGCATGGAAGGCAGCTTTAACTGTGTATGTTAGTTTTTTCTCAGTAGCTTTGTGTCTCATTCTGCTTTGCTGCGTGGGAAGCATTTAATCCTCCGTGGCATTGAATGGTATCTCTTTAATATCTGTTCTTTTCCAACACAGCAAATGTGTGGCAGTGCTTTCTGCATGGTTGCTGCTCTCCTGTCTTTGAGTTTCCAGGTGTGACCCAAGCTGTGTGGAGTCTGACCTCAGCACCACTGGAACCATTCCTGCAGCTCTGCTGCCCTGGCTCCCCTGCATGAGCTGGAGCTGCCTCTGGGTGGCACAGCAAGTGTTTGTTATGGGCAGTACACCCTGACTGGGCTGGGCTTTGGCACATTGTGAGGTCTGTTAGTCAGTGAAAACCAGAGAACATGGGGCAAACAGGCTAGGGCTGTTGTTAGACACTGCTGGTACCTGTTGATCAAAGCACCAGGGATCCCCCATCACAACAAACCTTATCTACATCCCAGTCCTCTGATCCAGGTACAGAACAGAGTTAGGCTGAATTTTCTAGGTTATTGCCATCACTGTACAGGTTTATACAGATGTCAAGAAGGCAACCCCAACACTTATAAAACCAGAATTAAAATAGACTTTTAAAAAGAACTTACATTTTGAACACTATTAGTCCTTCTGTGTCATCTGAGAACAATCATCTTGTGTAAACACAAGAAAAAATCAGTACCATCTAGCAGATTGTCCAAATGAGGAAATATCTCATAGAAGAGAGCAAGAGAGAAGCTTTGAGAGAATTGTTTTCTGCAGCTAATCAAGGCATCTTTGCGACACACAAACACAGTAAAATTGTTTTTTACAAGTTATATTGGGATAAGGCCCAAGTAGAAGAGTTAAAATTGCCCCATAATCATAAAACATTTTACAGGAAATCATGAGACCAATTTATCTGCCACATGGAAACTCATGCATTTCTTGCTTTCAGCAGAAAGTTTGTTTTGATATCACATGATAGCAGTATCCATTTTCTCCTGCTTCTATAGCTGTCATCTGAGCAGCTTCAGTTCCAGCTGCCAAGAGCTGATGGCCAAATTAATTTCACCATACCATGAAGAAACTCTTCAGAGTGCTGGTCTATTGTCAGTGCAGCATGGCAGAAATATCTGCAGTGTCTCAAGCTGTCTTTAGCATACTAATTAAAAAAAAAATGGTTCCACTAAGTCCATCTTCTCCAAGTACAATGTCCAGACAGACATTGTAAGCTCCTCCTTTCTAACATGCACAGATGTCTCCAGAACATCACTGTGCAGCTTGAAGCACGACAGGTTAGTTCACTCCCCTGTTCAAAATGCCCTTTCTTCAGTGCTAATACCAGGAATGTGCTATATGAAACGGTGGAATTTCTTAGAATTTTCATTTTGTATCCACTTATTTGCCCAACAGAACAGCTGTCCTGACCCAAATTTGTTCCCAACTATGATTTGAACACAAGGATTACAATAATGACCTTCAAAAGTCACTTCCAACCTTAATTTTCCTGTATTTTTGCACTGACATGTCTGACACAGCCTGACATGGTGATACTTGTGACGCTGCTGATTAAGGCATTTTCCCATGATTAACCATTCCCAACTGCCTCCGTCCCTCAGTCTAGAATGCAACTATCAAGCAATACTTTTTAACTTAATATGCCCAAAGGATGGTACAGGAAGTGTCTGTGCATTTCTAGGCATTTATTTTTACATACAGTGACAGTAGAAACTCAGATCTGAACAACTAATTTTGTAATCTTACTAATTTTGTTTGGGTTTTAATGTTAATCGAGAAACTTTGGTAAAATGTGTGTCTGTCTTATTTGGATCTTAACTATTAGCCAGTTTTCCTACTCATATCTAGTTTTGAATGTGATAATATGGATTCAAAGGGTAGAAAATGAATGAGTGATCTGCGTGTATTACACCTCCACATCTCAGACGACCATTTGCTTTATAGATGCATCTTTTAATGGGATTGCACATACATTTCAGACCCACAGAGCCATAATTGTAAAATGAAGAAAAAAAATGTACACGTTCCTTAAAATTCAGGTAAACTCTCATCAGTTCATTTTTTAACGCACCCACTAAAGAGGAACTCCCAGATTGTTTCTTGTAGGCTGGACTCTCAATAAATATGATCAGATTTTTTCTATCCGTGGGTGTTGGAACAATTCAGCACTGAGAATGAGTGAGTGAAACCTTAAGGAGACTAGACAAAGACCAACGTCCCCCTCAGTACATAACTAAATCACTGGCACCACTTTCAGTTCTTCTGGGCACAGCTGTGTTTCAGAAAGGGGTTCAGTCTGTCAGTAACCAGCTGGATGCAGCAGTAGCAGTGCTGTGTCTCTGCAGAAGTAGCTTTGGGCTAGCAGATTTCCTAAGCCCTGTATTTCTCAGCCACTTCCCTGACACCCTGCCCAGCTGGGACACCAAAGAGGTGTGACCCTGGTGGAACTGCTTATTAAACAGTGGTCTCTTGCCTTTTCATTACATGTGAGCTGGAACCCAGAAATGCTGCCTGACTCACATCGCCAGGCCTTCCCCAGCACCTTGATCTTGGAAGGCGTGTTAAGCCTTACAACAACATCAAGAAGAATTCTACTTTCTCTCAAGGTCTTCTTCGCACCTGAAGAGTATCCTGCCTGCAGATTACAATCACCTTTCCCCCTCAGAGGGTACAAGTTTCTCTACACAGCAAGAAATGTCAGGTTCTGCTGCTCACGCAACGTGCTGGGAAGTTGTTGTAATTTGTGGGAACTTGTGCAAGACATAAACTGTCCCTGAGGGTTCAACCTACTCAGTGTTCATCACGTCACAGGTTGTATTTTCAACACTTTTCCTCATGTGCTCAGCCTACACAAAATTGTATCTGCTCTTTCCATCTTCCTATACCACCATTTATTTATTCTTTTGAAACTTCCATATTTTGCCTAGCTTCAATTTCAAAATCCTTTGGTGGCCCAACCCAGAACACCAGCTCTGAGTACATCTTGAGCAAAACTCCCAGTACCTTAAGTCCCAGCATTCTTGCTGAGAATTTCTCACTCCCAGATTCTAATAAAGCCCTCTTTGAGCAGCAGTTCTGAAATTCAGCTTCTTAGTCATCAAATCCTCAGAATTTACTGTCTATTACATGAACAGTTTACAAGGGCAAAACATGAGCCAAAAGAGTAATATGATCTCTATTATATGGGTTAAAGGTTTGAGGATAGGAGAGACGGCAGTGATCAGATCTGTTAGTTGTGGATACCCTGCCTTGGGGAACAGGTATGCTCTGAGTTTCCAGCTGATGCTCATGTCAGCCTCATTTCTGTATTCCCACTACCAACTGCCCTCTTCGCTTTTCTTTGGGTCCCCATTTGACACTGCAACCAAATTTAGCCTGAAAGACGATGAGGAACTCAAGTGTTGTTTATCATCCTGATGCTCTTGAGCAGCACCACGGGGGGAACAATCTGGAAGTGAATGTGAAGTGCTGAGTTTGCAGGAGAAGTGAAAGGAAGAAGTGCTTTGCACCCCGGTTCCAGTGCGTGTCACGCCGTGTCCTGGGACTGCGCTGCTGTGCTGATGTGCCAGGACAGGCTGGACCTGTGACAACACTCTGCTTGTCTTCACATCTGTCTTTGAAACTGGCTGCTTTCTACTCCTGCGTCTAGATCAGCACAATCGTGTTTGAGGGTATTTGAGCCAATGCAAACACTACTTAAATGGCAAGGATCAGGAGCAAACAGAGAATTCTGTTCAATCAAATAAAAGACATTTAAGCAAATAGTAAATTTCTGAAAGGATTGTTTCTTTTAAATAACCAGAGTGCAAACTCATAACCAATTCATGGTTTTTATCAAGTTGCCAGTGCAAGCCCTCAGGGAGACTTAAACAAAGATAATGTTACTAATACTGTAGTTTCTGGTGTTTAATGTAGTTTATTTCTGGTGGTGATTTTTTTTAAAAGAAATGAATATTTATTTTCTTATTAGATTGATTATGCACATTAAAAAAAAATCTCTACAGTGGTAACAAACTGGCCTCTGAAGTATGAATAATGCTTTTTTTCAGTTCATATAGAGGTGAAGAAGATGCAATATTGCCTTTATCAGTTGTTTCAAGTGTAATAACTTCCTTTTACATTTCTAGCCAGCTTTGGATACCAAACATGTGAAGGAAGCAGTACATAGCATGTACTTTGTATAATAATAAGCTGGCTGGCACGTTACTGGCAGTTCAGATGTGTAGTTGCTCTGCTATTTTTTTGAATTTGCCCTGGAAAATGATTGGTCACGTTCCTGAACTGCTGTTAATCCACAAATGCCCTGCTGTCAAGTCATTCTCCACAGAGAAAGAGCTGGATTGCCCTTTAACAAACGCCAGCTCTAGTTCCAGTGACTCAGTTAATAGCAGGTATCATCTGCTGCAGAGCATTCCCAGTCCAGGCTCTGGGTTTGTTTATGTGCGTGACAGCAGGAGCAGGGACTCAGTGTGGAAACACAAATCTGCTGGGCATATTTAAAAAACCTTACAAAGGCAAAAAAGCTTGTTTTACTTTGCATGTAATGTCTTTGATTGTGAATGGTCCTGATCTCCCAAAAGGAGACAAGAAATAACTAACATACACTACTTGACTCATCAGCTGAAAGACTGTTATCTAAAGAGCCTGGGCTTGCCGAGCAGGAGGAGCAGCTATTATGTGCTTAGTGGACTTTTCCTGGAAAGGAATTAGATATAAAGATTTTTAGTACAGTGTGAAGGCCTTCCCAGCTGCCAGAACAGCACAGGGATTTGTAAAGTAAATATTAAGATTGGTTTGAATTGACTATGGAAATGTGTCTGTGTGACATCTTGAGTAGAATCCATGAGGCAGTGGTTACAGAAATGTGATAACCAAGGACACAAATAGGAGCAATTAAAGTTGTAAATGCTGACAAATGTAGTGTGTACATCAAAAGGCCTGTGCTCTGAGAGACCTACAGCAGAACTGTCTTAGTAACAGAAGACCAGCCCTCTGGTAAGGAGAAGATGGCATCAAGTTTACAGAAAATCATAGGAGACATTCCTCTGCAGAAAGAAGACAACAGGCAGTGAACTTGCCCAAAATTGACAGAGGGTGAAATTAGGCTGAGCCAAAAAAAAAAAAAGCATAACAACTCTCTCCTAAAAGGCATAGAAAATCTGTCCCAAGACTGCTTTGATGCCACCCAAGGGAACCCAAGAGATGTAGAAGACTTGACAGCTGTCACCCTCTGAACCCTGTGTCACAGCACAAATGATCCTGGCCAGACTATTCGGACGTGCATTTTGAGGCTTTTGAGTATGAGAATGACTGTGCCTGAAATAAGGTTCCATTTAAATACTGTTTTATCCTTCCATAAGTCTTTTGCTGCATTTTGTAACATTTAATTCCACACCACCTTCACTGTTGCAATTGGTTTTAGTCAGTCGTACTTGCACACACGAGTTTGCTTCAGTAGGAGGTCATTTCATGTCACCACTTGCATGGTGAGTAACCACCTGCCTTTGAGTTTGTTTGGTGTAAATACACAAGGTGTGGCTGCTGCCTAGAAAAAAGTCAAGTCTAGATTTAGACTTGGCCTTAGCTTCCTTGTATGATTTGTTGCATTTTCTTCCTCTATCTGGTTTCAGGAGAAAGATGTCTCTCCTTCCACATCAATGCCAAGCCAACACCATTTTTCTAAACTCCAGTCAATAGGCTGTGTACCTGTTTTAGCAGATTCTGCTTTCATGCACAGACCTCTGGTATGTCTCTCTGCAGGAATTACAAAAGTTGTTGAATACTGAATTCAGTGAGGTAAGAAGAGTTTCAGTTTTATACCTGGCAGTGTGTTTAGCTGGTTGTAGTTACTAAGTCAGTGAGTAGTTTTCTGCTTCTACTTGTCTTCACTTGTGATATTGTTCTTGCTAGTGTATTAACCATTCAAGGCAGGAATGTTTCTGAGAATTAGTAGGCATACTGAGCGATGTAGGGAGCTGTGAAGTAGACACAGCAGTGCCCTTGTTGCAGAGTAACCTTACAGCTTTACCCTGAGCACAGATCGATAACATCTGGCTCAGAAGGTGTGTTCCTACCGCAGGAGCAGATACATGAGTGAATCACGGAAACCTTGCCCTGCCCATCAGCACAATCATGACTGATCATGAGATGTGATTACACTGGTTCCAAGTTCCATTTTTTGCCTGTTTAGTTTCTGCTTCTGTGGATACCCTTCCTCCTGCCCCTCCTGAGCCAGACACCACCAAGTGACCTGTGCGTCAGACTGAGCACACAGCCTCTACCAACCGGGATTGCTGAAGCACAAAGGCTTATAACCCTTCTGGTTTAAATTCCTGTAATTACAGCTCTACCTGTACCTGTGACACGTACAGAGGTCTAATGATTTTTTTTTTTCGGTATTGTCAAATGCCTGATCTCGGGGATACCCTGTACTAATTACCTGTTACCTTAGTCAGGTGTTGACTGATCAGATGCCCACTCCCTTGACTGTGCAATACTAACATTCCCAGTTTTCCCAAGAATTTTTGCTTTCCTTTAAACCATTCTGACCACGCCCCTCACTTATTTTTAGCCATGTTTTGCAGCAAACGCGCCTTCCTTTCAGCGATCCCCAGGAGCACACGGGTGTAGATGTTGTAACGCGGCACAAACGCGCTCCTCCCGCACACACGCCCGAGAGCCGCGCTCAGCCAGCCCGGCCGGGCCGCCGCGGCTCGCGGGGGGTGCGGGCGGAGCGGGCACTGCGGGAACGCCCCGCGCTCGGCGCTGACGCGGGGGGCGGGCCCGGCGGGGCGGGCGGGCCCTTTATGCGCGGCCCGGGCGGCGGGGCCGCACTCCCGCACTCCGGAGGGCCCGCAGCGCTGCCGGCCCCGCGGGTATGCTCTGGGGCCATGTCCCCGCCGGCCGGCGCCAGGCTCGTCCCGCGGCCCGCGGGGAGCGCCTTCCTCCGCCTGCTGCCCCTCCTCCTCCTCCTCCTGCTGCTGCCGCTGCCGAGCCCCGCCGGGGCAGCGCCGCAACGCCGGCCCGCGGGGCCGCCCGTGGTGCTGGGTAAGAGCCGGGGCGGGCACCGCGGGCAGGAGGGACCCGCCGGGCCGGGACACCCCCCGGGAGGGGCGGGGGGCGCGGGGCACTGCGGGGTGCGGGGCACGGAGCGGGGCATGGGGTGCGGGGCACGGAGCGGGGCATGGGGTACGGGGCACGGAGCGGGGCACGGAGCGGGGCATGGGGTACGGGGCACGGAGCGGGACACGGAGCGGGGCACGGAGCGGCCGCTCCGGGAGCGCCCCCGCAGCTCGGGCCGGCCGCGGGGCCAGGCCGGGCAGCGCCCGGTACACCTTGAGACACCTCCAGCGCGTTAACTAACCAGTTAGTTCACTAACGCCGGAGCCTCGCTTCTTAAGTTTTTCCCGTGTAAACCTTCTCTGAAAGAAGCTGGAATCAGGTGTGGAAAGAGGAGGGATTGGGTGTTGTTGCAGTCGAGCTACACGTATTTAAAAAATAATTGGCTCAAATATGAAAAATGAATATTCGGTACTGGCCTGTGGTTTCACCTGTTAACACAAAATAGTTTGTACTGAATATGTAGGCAATATTCCTATAATAGTTAGTTAGTAATATGCGTTAGTTGCTTCTTGTATCTTTTATTGAGAATTGTAAATAAATTTTAAATGTTTTAATAACTTGTCTACTGAAACTCTAATTCTTAACCATCCCAAGGCACTAAGTGCATTTAGTGGCAGTAG
>JAWWES010000021.1:11519328-11532735 GCA_035583135.1 Lophotriccus pileatus
AGCTAGCAAGGGCTCCAGAGCATTCAATATTTCCTCTGATTCAGGATCACACAGCTGCTTCAGGTTAACTTTGAGGGAAACTTGTAGACGTGGGAGTGAAGTGGTGTCTCCAGTGTAAATGTCAGTGAAAGTTATAACACTGCTGGTTGAGGTCTGGGGTTTAGCACACTGGATATGCTTGAGATTTAAAAAAAAACCCAAACAAAACAAAACAAAAACGGAATAAAGAAACATAACATTTCACTGAGTAACTGCAAATGACTGATGGAAAATGTTCACTTACCCTATCATGTGATACCATGATGATGTCATGTGCTCTGGCATTTAGTTCTTGATAATTCTGGCTTGGGTTTGTAGCTTACTTCTGGTTTGTTAGCTTTGGATATCGCTGTCTCCTCCCTAATCAAAGCCCACATCAACAATTGGACTTCATCAGAATGCAAAACACAGAGCAAGTGTCAGCCAGGCATGGACAGAGCAAAGAATACTTTGCTTAGCAAGGCCTTTGAGTCTGAACAGTAGTGCACTAGTCCATGACTAATTAGAAAACTTAACTCAATACAGACATCCAATTTACACATTGTTAAATGTGTTGCAATGGCACTGTAAAAACTGATTTCCCACAGGCTTCATCTGGCATGTTTTCATGCTACAGAAATGGCAGGAAGTGAGCAATGTTAATATTAGCTTCATAAAATTATACATGATTATATAAAATTCCTGAATCCTTGATTTCTGTTGGATTTAACTTTTGTGCTTCATACCTTGTTTATCCTTTATAATGCATTTCATCCAAAGTGGCTTGTTATACAAATGCATAATGAATAGTTAAATTTCTACTGGAAGGTAGTCATACTCTAATCTGTATGCCTGTTGTACTGAAGTCCATGTTCTGTGGGCAGAAATTTAAGAATCATGTAGGAAAGCTAAATGGGCAGTACCTAATATCAGAGTGCACAGTTTTAGGCTAGTCCTATCTCAAATACCTGTAATAATGCACCACCATCAGGCATTAACACTTGGATTACAGTAGTCTATTAAGGAGTTTATCAGGGTTAGTATGGAGAAGAATTGTTGCTTTAAAGAAAAATACTCCATTTCTGCAGGAAAGACAAGGCATGCTATAAATGCATTCTTTCTGCTCCCATTGCTGTTTGTAATATGAAATGGCCAGGAACTTCATGTCAAATCCAGTTGTGTTATCAAAGTGGTAAACAGGACATGGGTGGAATTATTTTCAGTAGAGTTTCTGTGATACTTTCAGCTACTTATTCATGTGCTTTGCAGGATCAGTACTTGTATCATTACAGTTGCAGTGCCAGTAAAGTGAGGATGTTCTTTCTTCTACAGCAGGCAAAGACACAAAGTTCACTGTGGTGGCTTGTTTCTGGTTTTTTGTCAGGTTGAAATATCAGCAGTGTCTTCCTTAGACCTAATATTTTGTTCACTATAATGTGAGTGTTGTGCCCACTGACTTAATTAAATGTGGTCTCGGCCACATGGTAGTTCCTCACTTTAGAGGGAAGTACTTGATAAGCACTTTATAACAGTGAGAAGAATGGAATAGTCAAGTTCTGTGTTTGATTATCCTACTGGAAATAAATTTTGCACACATTCCTTTCATTGTTCAGTTCAGAACTCGGGCTTTCTTTGCTGAGAACTGCCAAGCAGTATCAGTAGCTCAGTGCTGAGAGTGCACAGTCAAGCACTGCTACCACACAGTAGCATCAAACAGGTTTTCCAGGACCTTTGTGATTCTTGCTGTGCCCTTTGGAGTTTTCTTGATATGTTTCAGACTTATACCAACAATGTCTTTATCTAGTCCTCCTAAAGATGCATTAAAGGTTGTGCTTTATGTCTCCTTGCTGAAGCACTGGTGCCACCTCCTGGAACTGAAAGAGCACCAGAGTATATTTTTCAGGAATAGTGGTTTCTGTTTCAGCACTTCCATTTTTATAGCATGGTTGGCCTGGACCATTACACGCTGTAACCACGTGGACCTAATGAGAGAAAATCTGATGCAAAGTTCAGCTGACAAAAGAATTGAGGTGTGTCAGCCACTGTGATAGTGAAAACAAGAAAAACGAACTTTGGTCTGTCTCAGTGTTTGTTTGTGGTTTCTTTGTTGTTGGGTTTTGGTTTTGTTTCCAGGGGTTTTATTGTTTGTTTTTTGGGGGTGGTCGTGTTTAAATAAAAGTAAATTGTTTCTAGTAATCACTATATAGTCCACTTATGAAGCAGCTTTTAGTTTTGTGAAGATGCAAGAACAGCTGTTAAAACCTGAAGAAAGATATCTGATTTCTTACTTGGCCCACAGAGGGAATATTTCATCTTTTACAAAGGAGCATATTGGAAGGGCAGCAGTGTTCTTGGTTTAGTCAGTCATCAATTTTTATTTATATTTGTAAGTTTTTAGAGTTTAGTTTGCAGAAATTAATTATGAAGATCATCATAAATGAGGAAAAGCTTTCAAGTTGTCACTGTAAGCAAAGGGACCAAGCATTTTCTTTGTGTCATCACTGTGAGTGCCAGTAATCGCTGCTGATCGAGGTTTATGCTTTGCTTTATGTACATTGAAATTCCACTCTTTTCTAAGGTGACAACAACAGGATTCCCGTTATCAGCTCGCTCAAGATCAGAGACCAGCAGCGATCGGCAGTTTCCACAAACTGGATGCTCCCCTACAATTACACGTGGCCTCCAGACAAGGTGTTGGTGAGCACCCCCACGGCCAACTACACGCTGCGGGACTACGGGCGGTTCTACCGCGACATCGGCTTCGAGGACGGCTGGCTGATGCGCCAGGCCACGGAGCCGCTGCTGTTCGCCATGGCCCCGCCGGGCGTGCGCATCCACTGCCTGTTCGGCACCGGCGTCGCCACGCCCGACTCCTTCCACTACGACAGCTTCCCCGACAGGGAGCCCCGCGTGCTGTTCGGCGACGGCGACGGCACGGTGAACCTGCAGAGCGCCCTGCAGTGCCGCCGGTGGGCGCGCAGGCAGCGGCAGCAGGTGCTGATGGTGGAGCTGGCGGGGAACGAGCACATCGAAATGCTGTCCAACGACACGACTATCTCCTATGTCAAAAAGCTGCTCTTTGATCTGTGATAACGTTGTGTTGATAGCTACTTTCCTCACCTGTGATGCCTTCCCTTAAATATGGGAAAATGCCTTTTAATCCCCTGATATTTAGATATTTGAATTATTTATTTTTCTTTTTTAAAGGTTGTGTTCAAGAAGTTGTTTGATGTCCTAAATGTTGTTTGTCTCTGATTTGTGTTTCTGACGCTTCATGGTATTTTCACATTCTGCAAATTTGGTCAATTATGCATTTTGGTGCCTGTGGTGTTGTCCAATGTTCACACAGACTTTCACTCAGAGGTTGTGCAGCCCCTTCCACATACGACATGGAACCAGAGATACCCGAGTTCCTTTGTGTGCTCTTTGCAGGTTTGGGGTGGGAGGGTTAGGAAGGATTGCAATTTTGGATGCCCATAAAGCAAGGGAATGATGTTAACAATTTGGGAAGCACAGAAAACTCTTTCAAGAGTCTTGCATATTCTGATCCACAGTTCCCAGCACCATAGGGTATAAATGTTCATATCTACTAGGTAAGAAGGAAACAGGGCTGCCTGCAGCTGTGGTACTGGTGTGGAAATCCAGCTTTCTTTACTACAGCTTCTGGGGGAAAAAGATAATGTGGGAATTACTTGAAGCTTCTTTATTAGCTATCCTTCTGGGTTTTTTTAGAAAGAAGAAACTGCTCATCAACTTGTAGAACTATGATTACATACAGTCTGGAGCCTGAGGAATTCCCACCCTGTGCTTTATTTATCAGTGAGGAATGATGCTGAAGTGGTTGATGCTTGTCATAACTGTAGCTGTGTGGAATAGCACAGAAATCAAGGCTAATGGGATACTGGCAAGCAATCTATACAGTATGGAATTACATTTCTGGGTGTAAAATGGTCTCCTGTAGTGGAAATGGTAATGGCAGTATTTCAAAAAGAGAAGTGAACTTCCTGACATGGGTGGGGAATGGAAGCCAGCATAATTCCATTCAGAGTATAAACCTTGCTCTCAGTCAGATGCTTCATCTCTGATCCGGTTACTGACTGAGCAGCAATTGGAGCAGATTGCACTCCACTGAAAAGAAACTTTAAGACTAAAAGTAATTTCCCATTATTTTCATTATTGCTGTTTCAAGAAGTTGGGATATGCTGTTCCTTAAATGTTTCTATAAATTGCTGAACATGCAAATCTGTTACTTTCCTACAGTATTGTTTTACTCAATGTTAAAAAAGAATAATTTCAACTCTGACAGCCACAGAAGTGCTGGCCTAAAGGCCATCATATTTCCAGCCTTGATTACAGAAGTCCTGTTGGAGAAATAATGTCACCCAGAGATTCTCTTTTGCTTGCTTTAAAAGCAGCCACCCAGGTAGGCTGCACTTAGTTTTCTGAGAACGCAGTTTAGAAGGCTTTCAAAATGCTAGGTTCTCCAAGAAAAATGCTTTAATAGTTTCAGAGACTCATCAAATTACTAAGGATTCATTATTTAAGAAACTGAAGTTGTCTAAAGGGTCAGGTTTTAACTAGTTTGATAGCCTGCATAAAATGTTTGCTACCGCTGGACGTATCAATAGGATGTGTTGAAATGATGGGCTTGAACTCTTGTTATTGTCCATGGAAACATTTCGGCAGGTTTAAGTTTTAATTCAGAAATCTCTTGTAAATTCAGAACACCTTGAACTAAGGTCATCAACAAGCTAAATGTCTTCCTAGGTTTTACCTTCCCTACATAGCTTTATTTCCCCCCTGCCCACATTTTTTTCCTATTGCTTACACTGAGGAGTATACACATTTTCCTGATTTTTAAAAATGGAACAATAATCTTGCCCTCAGTTGTCCAGAAACCTACACTTCAGAAGTAATATTGTCTAGACTTTTCCAGAATAACTGAGTTTCCCACAGCCTTTTGTGATTAGTAGCTGTTGAGGGGAAAAAAAAAAAAACCCAACAAAAAAACAACCCAGAAAAACCACCACAAACCCACCAAAAAATCCCCCCCAAAAACACAACAAAAAACCCACAAGACACAAACAAGCCAAGCAAACCCCCCAAAACAAAAAAACCCCGTACAACAAGAAGCAAATTAAAAAAAGAAAATCCACAAAAGACTTTGTTAGCCAAGTGATCTATTTTATGCAGGGCTGTCAGCTGGATGAGCTTCAGGCTTGTGTTCCAAGGCTGCTCGAAGATGATAAAGGTCCTCCTTGGTCTGACTCAATTTTTGAATAAATTGTTATACAGGTTTACAACTGAAAAACTTAGAGGAAAGAGCTACTTGCAGTCTGTGTTTCTTGCTGAAGTAGAATGTCTGTTAGTGAGCACTGGAGTGAGGAGCTGGAGGCTGTGCTGAAGGATACCAACGTGGGCATCAAGGGATGGAAAAATGAGAAAACATAAGTGAATGATTCTTAACCTGATCTGAAGAATGTTTCTAAGCTTCATTTAGATCCTTACCCATCACTCAGTAGCATTTTCAGTCTCACAGCAAGAATTTCACTTCAGGGTTTTTTTGTGATTTGAAGTTCCAAAATACATGATACAAAAAGATGCCTTTTTTCTTTAGTAGTTTTTTAATACTACTTTTTGTGACTGAAAAGAAAAAAAAAAAGCACAACTGCTTATTCTTTTCTAATTTTGTTAACCCATTACTGTGTTTCCGAGGTCAGTTGACATAAAGATTTGTAAATCAGCTTTCTGTTAGTAGACAAGTCCTAGAGTGTCTCTATAAGTAAACTTGTGTTAGTTGGTAAGACAAAATGAAGCTGAAACTTTTTCAAGGCGTTTGTTTGTTGTGCTGTTTGTCACTACAAAGCCTTGTAGGGGAATGTGTGTGCCTGAGCACTGTGTGAGCACACACGGTGCTGCTGGGACTTGGACTGATGTGCTGGATCTGGAGGCAGTAGCTTTATGTCCAGCAGTTGTGATTTCATTTTTCCCCACCAAACCCTGCTCAGCCCTTCCCTTTGCAGTGTGCTGCAGTTGGGATGCACTCAGTGCACAGTGGAACATCATTCCCAGGTGAGTGCTGAGCAGTGCTCGCTCTGGGAGAGCGCTCGGCATCGCTGTGACAGCCCTGCTGGAGCCTCTGCACTGGAGCATCCTGGACTCTGGCTGGGGACAGGTCTGAAGAAATAAATCTTTAAGGAGAATGTGGCACTTTCAGAAGGGGATTAACTTGGGTGCTTTGCCAAGCTGCACAGCTCGTTTGAATTTGCTGATGTACCTTCGTTATACCTAATGCACTAATTATGTATCTCCATAACTTTTACTTTGTTTTATTCTTCCAGAATGTTTTCAGAAACCAAAACTAGTCTTGAGGACCAAATGTGTTTCTTATTTTTGACAACACGTATCAAAAGTGCTGAGGAAGCTTTCAGCTGTCATTGTAATACTTCTGAGGAGGTTCAGAGTCACTGTGTGATTCTGCATAAAAACAGAAGACTTCAATAACTAGCAATAATTGCAAAGGATTTGCAGACCAAAGGAAGGAATGTTTGGTGTTAAGGTAGTTCTTGGAGCACAGTGTGCTCAAGGCCCTCTTAAATTCAGGGAATGTTTGGCAATGACTTTGCTACACTAACCAGTATTTTGTACAGAACACGTTCTGAGACCTGGCATTTTATATGTTCCTGTGTATGAATGTGTTCAATAGATTTTGAATATTTTATTGTCAAATTTGATAATATAAATAAAGTTGATCTAATACAGTTTGTCTCCTGTTGTTCATAACGTGCTGCCTCAATGCTCATCAGCTAGAATGTCAACTTGGTGCTGTTTTTCTTTCCCCACAGACTCTTGGTATCTCTCATAGTAATTACTTACTGGTTCATCTTCCAAGGTTCTTATGATACATTTGGAGTTCCCTGTTAATTGTCCTAGAATTTATGGAGGTGTGGAACTGAGATTACTCAATTTTTTTTGTGCTTGCTTCTTACTTGCTTATGTTGTATTAAAAAAAAAGTCTTCAGGATGCTTTCTGTTCAGGTAATCATTTTGAAATTAGTTCCCTAGCATGATTCCATCAAGGACAGTTATTAACCTGACCTTAATTCAACACATTTTAATGAGAAATATACAGCACAGTCTATCTCATTCAATCTGCCCATTCTCCAGTAGAAACAAGCAGTGCAGGAGTGCACAGAGGGCTTTGTAAACAGTGGAGGAACTGAGTGAAGTCTGAAGTGCCTCATGTCCTGCAGAAACCTCTTCTGCACTGGAACAACAGTTCCTGGGGAACTGAATTAAGAGGATCAGCACAGTTTGTTCAGATGCTGTTTATGCCAAGACATATCCTTGATGTGAGCCACGTTCAGTAATAAGTTCCTGGGGACAGGAATGTGTTTGTGTAGATTTATGCCTTTTGTACTGGTGGACATCCTTGGCAGTAGCAGCATTAGAGAATTGTGATAATCCAAAGGTATTAATGTTAGTTTTGTGTTTCACATATCCTACAGGTTTTCTGTGATGGGATTTTTTCAGCTTGTGTTTGAACAGGCAGAACTGACTGGAGGGTGTTTTTAATTCTAGAATGGCTGTGATGCTGTGTTTTTCTTAGGAAGTTGGGAGACGAAAGGTGGGAGGCTTAACAAATACAACTTACAAGTACTTGTTGGTTTGGTCCTCCTGGTTCAGTCATATTGTGATTTTCTTCCCCAAAACTTTGAATACTTTGTTTATTTATATCTTTGCTGTCCAGGTGGGCTAGTTGACTGATGACATGAATAAGCCTCATAAACCTGACAGGAACTGTGACTTGTATGGTTTTATGATCTAAATTAACAATGCAGTAGAGGGCAGTAGTCTATAACTTACAGGTTTGGGGTTTTTTGCAATGTTGAACTGTACATATGCAGACTCTGCTTTTGGAGAAACTTTTTTCTATCTGATCTAAAAAGCAAGAAACTTCAGCTTGATTCAAAGTCTTGAGTAAAACAATCTGAGGCATGAATTATATACCCACTGCCTTCTCCATGCTGAGACTGGACATCACCACTGCCTGGGGTGGATTGGTGTGCAGCACTATGAGATGATGTATTTAAAAAAGGGTGCTGCAAATGCTGCTGGATCTGGTTGCTTTTTGCAGGGACAGTGGACAAGTGTTGGACCTCAAAGCTTTCACTGCACTTGTAACCACTGACTCATGCCTGGTAACCTTCTGGGCAGGCAGAGTTACTGACAAGCTGCAGTTCCATGCACAGGTAAAAATGTCACCTTATGTGAGTGAAGTCATCGAGACAGATGGTAAATGTGACTGCATGAAAATACAGCGAGGCAGGTGGTCCTTAGGGGAGCCCCAGGTGAGTTCTTACCAGGAATCTGAGACATCTTCAGCACTGAAGCCCAGAGACCAGAGCCAGGCAGGTGAATCCCCGTGGATACCAAAGGGCTCTGAAACATGCAGTGCTACGTCACTTTTAGCTGGGTGGAGACAGCAAACACTTTGTCTCCTTATCTCTTTCTCCACATGGAAATCCAGATTCTTTGCTGCTCCTCACAAGAAACCTGCTCTTAAGGCAAATGATCTATAAGTGTATTTTGTGCAAATATTTGATAACCTCAGGATTCCCAGGCAGCTCCAGCCCTTACTGTTCAGCAATCCAATCAGTCTGCTGAGACCCCAGGGAGCCTTCACTTGGCATTTGCCAGAGGACAGTCAGGCACCAGTAACTGCAGGTCAGCATTACATGGTTTTCCTCGTCCCCCACTGAGTCAGGATTTTCCCTCTGCTTTGAGGAGTAGATTTTAGAAGCAAACACAAATACATCATAGCCAGACAGACATTCTACCAGCCCAGCCTCCCACTCCCTCCTGCTGCCTTTCTGACATTTCAGGTCTTTCTTTTCTCATTATCTGACACTCTTAAGCTCTGAGCTAATTGCTGTCTTTTCTTAGATAATGCTGTTATTGTACACATATTCTTCACACTACAGCAATGTAAAACCTGTGGAAACTGCCACTAAGTTCCACATGTCACTGATGTTCAAAAAAGCCGCTGTTTCCAAACTTCAGCTGTCCAGCCTTAGCTCTGACAGAAGCTCAGGGTAACCAATGTCATCATGGCCTTTGCACTTGAGGGTTTACAAAGCACTCCCTGAAAACACCTGGGGAAAATTGATCTTTAACCCACCTGTCAAAGATTCATGACACAAGTGTGGTTAATAAAATACAGCTCTGGTGAGAACTGAAAATCTGCCCAGATCCTCTTGGGCCCTTCGAGGCACATCCTCCCCCTGGGGCACATTTCAGTTGTGGGTATTCTTTGCTCAGTGATCCCATGTGGGAAGAGGCTGTGTGGTGGGATTTATGTGGACACAACTAAAGAATTCCATTTGGGAAATGAGTAGTCACAAACTCAAAAAAGGATATAGCAAGGAAAAGGAAAAAAATAACAAGAGTTTCATCTCATTATCAGAGCAAACAATGCAGTGTGTAGTTGTGAGACTGCAAAGAGCCAAGCTGCCTCACAGAACAGGCAAAGCTGCCTTGCAGAAGTGCTACAAAGCAAAACTGTCCACTGAATCCAGTTTATTTGTAGCAGACTGCTGGATGTAAAAGGGATTGTGATATTCAGACACAAAATCCACCCATTTTTGTCTCTTAACATAGACCTTCAAGGACAGTGTTTAAGGAAGGACACACTGAAATGCTCAAAGAACGTTTACATCAATTTTCAGGGAAAAGATATTGTTTAGGACTAGTGTCCAAAACTCTCTGTCTTTATAGACATGTTCAGCAGTGCTGGCAGGGTGTAAAAACCTAAAGTATATCTCTCATTTACACTATGGTAATTTTAATGTTTTGCCTACAAACACTGAAGTCATACTTTGTCTTTTAACAGAAAATTATTGATGATATTTGAAGGAGGAAAGGCAAACAATCTAAGTTGAAATAGTTCATTGCACATAGACTTGCATACAGACAGTTAACACAGCTTACATGCTGTGTCCATTTTTTTTCTACTTTAACACTAAGCACCATTACTGTAAAGCCAACTTTGCTGCCTTCTGACATCATTAGACAAAGAACTGTATCAAAACCATTCATAAAATAAGCTTCCAGTATTTAATAGGAGCATCTACAAATCTGCAACCTGTAAAACACTGTCCTTTTTTTATTCAGTAGTTTCATTTATAAATACACTATAGGCAAGTTTGAAGTGCCAAAGTCAGCTTGCAGTCACTCAAAATATTAGAAGAAAAAGGTTCATTGCTATCAAATTTTGATGGGAAAAGCATAGCAAACCCATGCTTTAAAAATACCAATATGTATCAGAGATCTTAGGCTTCATGTCTGTCACACAGCTGAAGCAGCACATTCCCATTCCACAGCCTCCACTGCCATAGCAACATGTGCTTGTGGATCAGGGCTGGTTCAGTGCAGCAGAATCACTCTGCCAACCCTGAGATATGCAACCCTTTTTGTTTGTTTGTTTAGAAAGGTAATATTATTATACAAGGTAAACATCTCAAGATAATCTACCTGATCTGAACCTGCACAACTTGCTCTTTTTTAAACTAAAGGTCTGGAGTACTCAATGCAGCCAGACACAGAAGTAGATGATTCAGGTGACAAGCTTTTCAGGTATGAAATTGTAAATGAAAACAGAATGACAGAATATGCTGAGTTGGAATGAACCCATGAGGATCATCGAGTCCAGCTTCTGGCCCTGCACACCCCAACAATCCTGAGAGCGCTGCTGAAACAGGTTTGGTGCTGCCACCACGTCCCTGGGGCTGTTCCAGTGCCCAGCACCCTCTGGGTGAGAAGCCTTTCCCTGATATCCAACCTAAACCCTCTGGCTCAGCTTTGTGCCATTTCCTCGAGTTAGAATCACAGAATACTCTGAGCTGAAAGGGACCCACAAGGGTCACCAAGGCCAGCTCTGGGTGAATTGGGGGATCAAAGCCATGACTTGGGTTTGGCAGCACTGTGCTCTCACAGGGGAGCTGATCTCAGGGCCTGTCCCTGGGCACAGAGTGCAGAGGTTGGCACCCCTGCTGCCCCTGCTGAGGATGGTGAAGACCACAGAGAGGTCTCCCCTCAGCCTCCTCTTGTCCAGGCTGAGCAGCCCAAGTGACCTCAGCTGCTCCTCAAGGCTCCCTCTCTCTTTAGCATTTCAGTGACAGCACACAAACACTGTTTGCATCCTGGTCCTTCAGTGAACCAAGAGCCCTTCCCCCTTTTTGCTTCTGACAAGAAAAGTTTGTCCAGCCTTTACCTACAGTCGGTCACAAGACACTCAAGTTGCATTATCAGCATCCACAGCTGGACTAAGGCAGGAATGCAGAGTTAAGTGATTTGGGCAGGTTTACATAACAAGCTGACATGTGAAATGCTGTTTTGCAGCTTTGGTTCAGTTATTTCTACATTTATTATTCTTACATATCCTACCATTTATATTTTCATCATTACCCGAACACAAGAAAAAAAAAGCAATACAAATAAAACCTCTCAGTTAATGCTGCACACTTCAGCTGGTTCTGGGAATCCATCACAGACTGCTAAGCCTGGTTCCACTGCAATGCACTGTGGTTTAGAGCTGTGGTGTATTTTTAGTCAATCAAGTGTTGCTACATGCACAAATCTATGCAGATTGAAATGTTAATGTCCCTAGAAACTGAGAACTGGAAAATGCTGAAGTGGAACTGTTATACTCAATACTGCATTATTCATGCCTTCTGATTTTCCTTTTTCCCCCCATGGTTGGACAGACTCCCTTAATGCAGGGCAGTTACAGGGATTTCTCTGGAAATGTTGCCTCAGACATACAACTGTGTCTTGATGAATTGCTGGAATCAACTTGCATGTACTTGTTTTCCTGTGTTGGTAGTGGGAATTATTCAGAGGACTGGGCAATTTATTTCTAATAACTTAGGTTGTAAACTGCTTCTTGTACCTAGAAAGAGAGTTCAGGCTTTGGTAGGTTAAAACCTCCCCTCCCTGTAGCATGCTTTTTCTGACCCCCATTGTGCAGAGACCCCTCTGCTCCAAGACATCTCTCACACAGAATGGCAAACAGCAGGTAACAGTGATTCAGTGTCTAGGAGGTTCTGTTAACTTTATATTAAGTAGTACAATTTGCTCCATATAGATTTTAATTATTATAAGGATCATGATGTGCTTGGACTTAGAATGACTTAAAAAATTGCCAATATTCCTTCCTATCAGGTGCTTTACAAAGTCTCCCAAGTACTGGTTGCTCAGGGCAATGTTAGATCAAAAAAGATTCCAGAAAGATGAGAGTAATTCCCAACATCCACCATTTGTTGCATCAGACTTCTATAAAATCTGCCAACCATACCTTGGTTTAAAATAAGGCACTAGACAGAAGCAGAATTTAAACTAACCACACTTTTAAATCTAAATGAACCTTTTAAAAATCTAGGATAATATTCAGAACAGTATTTCCTTGAATATTTCAGTTTGTGACCCAACTGCAATAACTAAAAATCTGTTGGATTTATGAATCACAAAGTAAGTTTATTGTACTCTTTCAATCTGGAAATAAGCTGTTAAAGAAGGAGTCTCATACCACAGTTCACAATTTACATATTATTTTTAGAAATGTTGATAAATTACCTTGGAAAGGTTTTGCAACACATCAGTAAGTTCCTCTTCCTTTATTAATATTTCTGATATGTTCCATCTCACATTTTCTCTTTCTTTGTCAATGTCTGAAAAAAAGAGAATTTTTATACACAGTTAAATACCACCACATAATCACAGATGCTATGACTTTGTAGTTCTATCCTTTCCTTCTACAAATGCAATAACAGCACATTTCAAAGTTCTGGATGAAACATGGAACACTTAAAGCATCCAAAGCTGTTACATAAGATCACCTAAAAGGCACATTAGAATTAGCCAATTACTCCTGTGGGAAGATGATGCACTCTTGGTGCTTCAGCTGCTGAAAAACAACTGTCTGCTCTGCACAGAAAACTGAGACAGTTCCTGGGCAGTTGCTCCACTTCAGGAAAACACTCAGTGGCTTTTTGGAAGAGCTGGACAAAGCTGTGGAACTGCAGCTGCCCTGCATTCAGGTGAACTCAGGTGTGAGATGGCTCAGCACAGCTACCACTGCACACTACACTGAATACCACTAATAAATGAAGGGAGAGAGCTGGTGTGAACATCCTTTATGCCCTTAAAGCTTACTGTGCATTTTATTTTATTTTCTAACCTGCCAGTTTTGCAAGCCAGTATTTGAGCCAGGAATTGTTAATCACACTTTGCATTCTTAGTAACACCAAAACCTCTCATTAGAATTCTGACTCCACAACCCAATCACTGTAATTACTTTTTAAAATACCCAATTTAACTCTCTCATCTAAG
>JAWWES010000021.1:11541820-11570752 GCA_035583135.1 Lophotriccus pileatus
TAAATAGGATGGATCCTGGATGCAGTGTGGAGAGCAGCTGTTTGAAAAACATCTTCTTTAAAACATACTTGTGAAAACCCAGAACCACTCAAGCTAAGTTGTCACCCAGGCTTTTACTGCAGCCACAGCACTGCAGTGACTCCACTGCAGAACCACCTTGTTTGCAGCAACAAAAGCCCTCCAGCTCTGCCAACACAAAAGCAGAGCTTTGTGGCCTGCCAGTTGGGTGCACTCATTAGCTTTGGATCCTTCACAAACACTAGGGAGCTACAAATCTGGTGGATTGAACCTGGCTTTACTGATTTCTGTCTTCCTTTGTAAAGGGTATATTTTTTTTAACATTCCAAGTCTAGAAATCAGCAAAAAAGCAAAAGCTGGAATGTTGATCACAGTGCAAAGCTGATTAAGGAGGAAATAAAAGAAGACAATTTACATGCTTGGATCAGGAATCTATTCACAGCTGTGGATAAAATACTTCTCAATGAATAAACCCCAAATCGACCTTTATGCATCATCCATTCTTTGCACAACAAACTCAAATAAATCCTCGGTTCAAAATGCTATGGAACTAAATTCTCCCCCAGGTCTTGGGTGAAAATGTTTTTAGAAGGTATATGCACAATCATCAGATGAACAGTGGCTATTTGGTTCTTCACTTTTAGAAGCTCAGTTATAAAGCACTATGTATACAAACTAATCCCAAAACTTTTCAGGGAATAAAAATGGGGCAGATATGGGCTTATGCCCCCAACTTGAAGTACAGTCTGAACTTTCCCAAAAGGAGTTTCTGGAAATCCTTTTGCTGTATCACATTCCAGGCCCCAAACATTTTGTATAGGTCAAAACATCTCACTCAGGGAATTAATTCAAGCTCCTTACTAATCCTATGCTGAACAATGCAGTTTTAATTTGAACACATCTCTATTCCATCTGAATTCATCTTACTCTTCTGAGGAAATAAAGCTAAGAGCAGAAAAGTCCTATCACTCAAGAGTGTTGTTCATGCACAAAGTTACTGAGTACTTTCTTTCAGTGTGTTTCAATTTAACTTTACAAACTGTGTTCTCCACTTCTTGCACTCATTGCAAACTACACAGTTAAAAGGCCTCATACTCTGCTACGAAAGAATCATTTGCTCTCATTCCTTTTCCTAAAATAAGTTCAAGTTAAATACATCATTATTATTATTATTATTATGGATGTCTAGGAAAGCAGAACACATCTAAAGCTTTTAACAGCTCCTTGCCTAATTCAGTTACTCACATTGAGTTAAGAACGTGCTGATGACATTGCTATGGCAACCTGAGGGAAGGGAGTCCAATTTTTGGAAAGATTCTCTCTCCAGATTTGGTGCAGGATGACAAGCCAACATTTCTGTTCTGGGACCCAGTGCTTCTTACCACAGTCAAGAAGGGGGGATAAAAGAACTATGCAAGACCCTCTGCTGGGCACTTCAGATGTTCACACATTTAATGCAGGCCTAGGGAAAAACCAGAAATGCAAGGTAAAGACTACAGTGAGCAGAATACTGACACCTTATCCAAAAAAAGGTCAGTGGATTCCCTCAGTACAGGACAGCAAGCAGTGAGAGCAGAAGAGGGAGACACTGGAAAGCCTCCCAGTCCTTGAGATGGCACAAATTCATGGACAATGGAGGACAAACAGGTTGGACTCCAGTTTATTGCAAACTGAATTTATTACCAGCAGTAGACATTTGGGAATTTTACTGTGCATGGCTAAATTTTACAGTAACTCTCTTGAAAGGTTTAAATAAACAGGAACCATTTGTTTGAGAAAAATGGTATCTGAGTACCATAAATCCCCAGTGTCATCTTATCCAGAGCAAAATGCAAAGGAAGAAATTGAAATACCTAACACCAGAAAGAGAATTAGACATATGACAGCTATACCAGGCTTAGCTCAATACCATATGCCATGAAGACATGACTTACATTCATATGCAATGCAAGTAATGTGACATTTTGCTTCTATATCAAATTAATATTTTAAAGGTTATTGCAGAAATGGTGGAACATGGATAAAAATCAGATTATTAGTTAGATTAGCCTTTGTCATGCTCATTATTTGAATTAAAAAATACTTTCCTCTTTTATTGGTCTGTATAATTTAGGAATCATTCTTTAAAGAATAGAAACCAAGATTATGGACAAAACAAGATATAAGGAAAATTTAGAAATAGATTCCATTTAATAAAATCTTACAGATCAAAGTCCCCCTAGATTTCATTTGAAATTCCTATGTTTAAACCACAGAATGGAAACTCCCAGTTCTACTGAGAGCCACGTCTTGCACACAGCCTTTCCCTTTGGAAACTGGAGCCACAGCCCTGTGCTTTATTCACTGAACTTTCCCTGTACTTGCTCCCCACTGAAGGCTCTCATTACAGACTCTCATGCCAAAAGGCAGAACTATTTCTGAACTTTGGAGCAGCAGAGGTAAAATAGGGATACAAACAGGAATTCAAGGCATGTGTTAATATTCAGGATCCTGAGCAGAATACTTGGGCAAACAGGATGGCAAACAGGAATGAACTGCAAATATTATGTGTCTTAGTCCAGGTGAACATATGCAGCAGAATAAAATGAGCTGTCATTTATTCATTTTACTTCTATTTTTCCTTTTTACTTTCCAAATGGGCACCTCATTTTAAAAGGATCCTGCTCCCTGATCCTCTCTATGATTTTCCAAAACTAGAAGACTTCCTTGAGGTGTGTTCATAAAGAGAAGTGTAGATTAATTTTTTCATTCATGTTCAGTTTTGAAAGATCAGTGAACAAACAACATATATTTGCATACCTATCAGTGTGGGGAAAAAAGTCTGAAATATTTATTAATTGTGATATTATAGGTGTGATGATGTAGGGATTAAGAAGGGATGATTTTATAGTCTGAAAACTGAATGAACAAACAGATGCTCAGCAAACAGAAAATCGCCACTAAAATACAAAGTCAATCCGGTACATTCTAACTAAAATCAGACATATTTAGCTATAAATTTTGCCTTGATAAAGCACAGTGATTACCTATCCTTACCATAGGCCTTTTTCAGTTCAGTGCTTATTGCAACACATTGTTCATTAGTGGAAAGTAATAAATCTCTCTACACTGATACTTGATTGATGCAGGGCTGTGTGTGGGAACAGGATCCACTGGTTGACTCTGGTTATGATCCTTCAGCTTTTTTTAGCTTAAAAAGCAATTTGTACTCACGAATGTTCGCAGCTAAACTACTCAATTTCATCAATTCTTCTGAGAATCTTGTTATTAGCTGGAGTTTGATTGGATAAATTGCAAATTGAATTGGAATATGGAAGATTTATATAGTACTTACATGCCAATTGCAACCTTAACTTTTGGTTCACAAAGTTCTTTTGGTGCTACATGTTTTTCAGGCAGTCATCTTAGGACATTTAACACAAAAATAATTGGGAAATACTGCATGGTTTGAGTAGGATATACCAACCTTTCTTTACAAAAAACCCCAGGGAATGCAAATGAATATTTCTACACATTTTCTATGAACAAGCAAGCTAAACTAAGTGAAATAACAATATGACTGAGAGAACATAATCCTATCATTGGAATTCCAAGAGCAGCATAAGTAGCCTACATTGCATTTTTTTCTCCATTCCACACAAATTCTCTTGCTAATCTTCCATGACATTTCCATCTAAGAGGAACTGCCACAGGAGTACAGAACATACACACGAATCATAAAAATCCAAATGGAGAATGTACAGATGAATAACCAGACTTTCCCTTTTTCAGACCACACTTACCTCCCCAAGTTAGAAACAGATATGTCATAAAGTGCCTTAAACAGAGTTCCTTACTTCATTTGTGCTCCAGAAGAGGAACTGTGTTAGGTGGATTTAAATACTGCTCTTTTTACATGAACAAAAACATTCTTCATTCTTCCTGTTCTATTTGAGTAGTTTCCTTTCTTGCTCTGATGACAGTCATGCAATCCCCCAGTTCACATACAGTGGACAATGTGGCCTATAAATGGCAAGATTTAGTTTGATATAACTGACTACATACTTATTGTGCAAATCTACATGCTAGAAATACTCATCATTTTTACTCTTACTTAACTTTTCTGATTTGCTCAGTTGAATCCTCTTAGAAATGGAATGGAATATTTCAGACTCTGAATAGAATGCTTGCTTATCACCTAAAATCAGATTATTTGCAGTTCTCAAAGAAAAACATCCGTGTTTATCACTATAACTGTCAGTACAGAATGGATCTATTTCTAATTTTGAGGCGCATAATAAAGAAAAAAATTTAAAACATCTGCATGCACTAAAAAATGCAGTTAAATCAACAATCTAAGTATGTTATATTTTATGCTCTACTTTAGTGAAATGAGATTTAAAAAATGAGCTGGAAGTTGAAAACTTATCTAAAACCCATGGCTACAGACACCTCTGGAATTCTGATAAATGCTAATAACTGAACTTAATAAACAAATTTATAAATTTGAGACAATAACTAATTCCTACATCTAAAGAAGGAACACCAAGTGACTGAACACGATATTTTAGCAGGGAGTTACAATGAAGGTCTTTCTTTATCTGATCGGCTCTGCCACATGACTTCCAACACGGATTATTGTCACCTCCTGAAGCTTTGGGGAACCTGGAGATACCCCCTAACCCTTCACTCACTGCAGAGCATCCTGGCTCTGGAGTGGCTCAGAGAAACACTGCATGGTTGGCACAGAACGAGGAGAGGGGTTTTGAGTGGATAAGTGTGAGGGAGGGAAGGCTGTAAACTCTTCAAGAATTCTGACTGTTACTAAATGACTGCACAGTTAAACATGCTCTATCTTTTGTAAAGGGAGGTGATTTTGAAACAAAGCCATATTAAAACAGAATGCTGAAATCAGTTTATGGAACTCAAGAGCTCTTCTCTCTTGACAGGTCTATACCATAATATTCACAAGTGTCTGTAAAGGTACATTCTTCACAATCGAGCTAAACATTTTGTCACAGCTTTCTGCTGCTAATAAACAAACTAATTAGATAAATTGGATAGGCTTAAAAATGCTGCAGTAAAATAAACATATCCATGAACACTCTTCAGAGTGTTGGTACTTCAGTGTGCTTCTGAGGAAAAAAGCTCAGAATATATATATTTTTCATACAATACTTTAAGTCAGACCAGGTGGCAAAACAACTACAAAATTTTGACTTGCTAAAGTTCTCACTTTATTTTCTCTCTTACTCTTGATTTTTTGTAAAGCTTCCATTTAAAATTTATTTGTAATAAACAGAAAAAAACCCTCCTTCAAACAGCACTGGATTAGGTATGTCTCTACATAACACAGTAAAAGTCAAACCCCACATTCCAAATTGAATGTATGTTGTGCATCTCTCTGTTACTGCTAAGGTACATATTACCTTTATTTTTGTACATTATGTGTATCACCTTAAACACTGTTTTCTCTGAGAATTGCTGCTCCTTGTAAAACCACACACAGACACAAAGATATGGTCACATTCTTAAGGTCATAATATAAATTGTCACTCTGGTTACTATAGGAACAGAGTGGACTTCATCCTTTTAATGCAGGCAGTGCTAATTGTTCTTATTTCAGTCTGTGGGTAGGTAGTTCATGGTGCCAGCTGCAGTTAGCACAGACCCAGACTATTGTCAGCTAAGCACAAAGTGCTGTCTCCTCTTCTGTCCCTGGGAGCTTTCCTGACCATCAGCACTTCACAAGGGAACATCCAGGCAGAACCGAGAGCTGTTCACAGGCCTCTGCCCTGGGGCTGAACCAGAATTCCCTGCAGGAATTATGTTTCATATGAAAAACAAATAAATATGGCACAGCATAGACAGCTTCTTCAGATTATCCATTCAGGTCTTTCATTCAGCCAGAGAAACTGTTTTCTTCGTAGTAGCTTCTAAAATTTGGGTTGCATTGAGAAAAGGTTCAGCTGCCATCCTGTCTGTGCCATAAGTTTACAACACAGCTCTCTGTGCAACTGCATATTTTAACCCTATTATAAACACATCAACAGGTGTTAAGCAAATGTAGATACTGCAGCTATTACATGTCTGCTCAAATTCAGGCTTAGTTAGAATGTGCAGGTGAAAGCAATGGGATAAGACTACCACTATTCAAATTCCAATGTCATCCAATCTCAACCCAAAATTAAATTGCATCAGTTATAAAACTGTTGTACTCTAAAGTAAGCAGTTACTGGTCCCACACAACATTATGAGAAGTAGATCCCTGGTGGTGCTGTATGCCACCTTTCCTAACACACAGACACACACAGTGGCTTGCATCGACAGTTTTCTTACACCAGAGATGAGCTTTGTATCAATTTAGGAAGAGTTCCACAATTTTAGTTCCTCTGGATCTTTATTTCACAAAATCATAAAGTGGTTGAGGTCAACTTGTCCAACCCTCCCACTCCACAGGACCATGTAGAGCGGACCATGTCCTGATGTCTCTTGAGTTATCTGACCAACAACCTCTGCTCTTTCCTAGTGCACAGTTAATAAGGAATAACCATCACAAGTGTGGCTAAAAGTACTGTTATCACTTTTATTAAGATTTGGCTTGAAACATGAAAGATTTATTCCCAAACAGTTATGCTCAGTTCATGTTAACTCGGCTACAATTAATGAAAGTTATAGGGAATATTATCTTCTTGTAAGAGATGCAGCTAAGGTGAATTTTAAATATTAATGAGCTTATCCTTTATAAGGATAACTGCAATGCTTAATGTAGATTACTCAAGCAGACAGATGTGCTTCTTAGAATTAAGGTGTTTCAAATCAATAGGTTGACAGGCTAACTCCAAAGCACTATTTTCTGTACTTAGCCTTCCTTGCACAGCACCAGAGAGTACCTAAATCGTACACAGGATCATACTTCCCTCTGACATACATCTGTGCAATCTGGTTTTGAAAGTCTCTCAGAAACCAATACTGTATGAAAAGCAATGGGCTTTTCTTGTCAGTTTGCCCAGTCTAAAACTGACAAAAATGCCGTAATGAATTAGAGCAAAAATAGATGTTTAGGCAGAGTACCATGAAAACTGAATTATGACTCAAATTATACCTGGAAACGGCTGTTTAGAGGTCCCATCTGTGAACACAGAAAATTGTACCAGACAATATGTTGATGGTATTATAATTTGTGAATGCCAATAATGACATTAGCTTTGCTGGGCAGATAATACCACATAACTCCTGTACAGTTCTTTCATTAATCATTTCTCCTCAGATCCTAAGAATTGTAATGTATGGATTCTTAGTCTTGAAATTTTATGTAGTGTATCCCTGCATGTCTCTGACTACTGAGTATTTCCCAATTCCCCAGGGAATCCTCACTCCTATTCATACATATGTACATACATACCCTACTTATTTTGTATTTAGGTCACATCAGCTCTGCACACACAGCAGCACCAAACAGGTCACCATATGGCCAAAAATTCCACATATATTTGTTATGCATGTACATTCTGAAATGTATTTGATTCACTACAGTGAACATATACATTTGTTCAGAAATCCAGTATCCACAATTAGAATTTGGTCAATGTATCACACAGTAAGCTCAGTGTTTTGGGGAAATGTCAGAGGTACTGCATGTGTGCTCCACAGTGCACACACACATACAACCTCCTGGTAAATCTCAGGCAAATGTGATAGACTTGTATTTTCTGAAGTTTGGTTGTTTGTTTTTTCTTGGCAGACAGCCAGGCTGGAAAGATTCTGCTGGAGCCCTATAAGCTATATTTGGTAATAACTCACTTCCCAGCAAGTGTATATAAATGCACGTGAGAGGAAAAACAAGGTTCTTATTCTCACCCATTTCAAAAGAGCCCAGTGGGAAGAAACCCAACGTTTGTTCTCTGCAAAGGTGGCTCACTGCAGAACTCTGGGAATGGCTGGGACTGGTTCCTGCCCTTCAGGCCCTGCTACACTTGCCCAAGCCTTGGCTCGTTTGCTCAGGACGGGCACTGAGCTTGGCCTGGGAACAGAAACGCAGCAGGATCAGTGAAGTCGGGTTGACTTTCTTTGTAACAAATGTTTGCTTTGAGCAAGTATAGCCAAAATAAATAGACCATAATAGGAAGAGAGTAATTTAGGCATGTTTCAGTAGTCAACTTGACTCTCATAATACTTTGTCATGATTAATGTTAAACACTTCACCCTCATTCCAGCATATCACAGTGTATTTCCTCCCAGTTCAGACACCGCAGTGCCCTCACTCTCCGTGGCTGTGGCTGGACACTCTGCAGCAGCTCAGCCTCCCTTGCTGTGGGCAGTGCAGGACAGGGCACTGGAGCCCAGGTGCTGCTCCAGCTGTGCTGATCCAGGCACCTGTAAAGTGGCAATCCCGAGTTCCTCAGCACGCAGTCCAGTGGCAGGGAATTAGTTCACACCCCCTTCGCTCATTTCTACCCTGTACAGAATTTCTAGAGCTCACAGTACTTGCTGGGAATGCTCAGGCACTCCCATGGAACACTTCCAAGCCATGCTCCCTGTACAGCTATTAGAGAGGGACCGAGACAGGATATTACTTATTAACAACATTTTAATGTAGGCTGCCTTCTTCAGCAAAGCAAATTTGCTTTCTTGTGGGAAGAAACCTTTCCCTATCAGCTTTTCAAATGATTCAGGTAATATTCTGCCTGATCAAAAGACTGGCCAATTTCCACCTGACCACATCCTTCTCTGTTCTGACACTGAATGCAATGAAACACAGGCCTGCAGGCACATGCTGGAGTAAAAATATTTTTAGA
This sequence comes from Lophotriccus pileatus, assembly GCA_035583135.1. Lineage (NCBI taxonomy): Eukaryota > Metazoa > Chordata > Aves > Passeriformes > Tyrannidae > Lophotriccus > Lophotriccus pileatus. Next base: position 11,550,616 of record JAWWES010000021.1, read on the forward strand.
TTTTTAATCCCCTGGTTGGACACAGCCATATTAAATATAGATTACCTTTTATGACTAGAGATAAAACTAAATGAAAAAAGGAAAAATGTCACTGAATAAAAGAGAAGTGTGACAATGAAGGTATATCACGTCCTGTAGGTAATACCGTACAGAGAAAGATAATGTATATGTTTATCATACGAAGAAGAACAATGAAGATAGTGATTCTGGTAAACATAATTAAATTTTAATAGTTTCTAAATATATTCTTAGTCTAATTCCATGACTGAACCACCCTCAAATTTATGGAGCCTTGATTTAAAAATCTTCTCTATAAAATGAGATTCAAGCATTGTAATCTCAGATTATATAGTCATGTATCAGGATATGTAACAGAAAATGTAACAGTTTTCCACTAAAAAAAACCCCTAAAACTCAGTGATATTTGTACTAAATATGAAAAACTTCAGTTCCTTCGGCCCTGTAAAACAAAACATTACTATTGTGTTGAAGGATTCAAGATGCAACTTACTTTCATAAACAGTGTGACAAGCTGGTCTTTCAACCAGGTTTGCACTGCACTGGTACAGTCAACAAGTTGGAGAATTCCCATTATGATTTTAAACATGTTTACTTGGCTTTGCATTGAGGTTTCAGGATTTTTATGGATAAAATTTATGCTTTCTAGAAACACATTTGCCTTTAATATGGAACTACAGATCAAGCAAGGCAGTCAAACCTTGCTGTGTAGTGGTTACGTCTGTCTGAGCCGAGTGAGCTGACTCTGCTCAGTGCAGTGAGAGAGTGACTGCTGGGAGGGACCACTGTGAGAGTTGTTTGACTGCACACTGAGCAGCTGAGAGTCAATAGAGAGAAAAACCATGAAATCCTGTGTTACCCCTCGGGTAGAGAGAATGGCCTGGGGAAAATGAAGGTGTTCCAGAGGATGGCTCACAACATTCACATTACCTTCAGTGCAAGCAGCAAGCTTTTCCTGTGCAAATGCTGCTTTGATTACTCCAGAACCCCAACTCACTAACTTAATCTGCAAGCTTCCTTTAATTTGTAAACGTAAATTCTTTTCTTGGTATATCTTAATGGCATATATGTAACCCAAGGGCAGAGAGAAAGAGAAAAAAAAGCAACTACTCCCCCCTTTGTGCACATTTTTCTGCTCTGGTATACATAAATCAGGCATTTGTTACAGGAGAAAAAGGAACTAACCCTTTCACTTCCAACAGAGCTGGAATAATGAAGTGCCTAACTAGACAGACAGTGGGATGGTAAAAGTCCTGCATTTTTTCAAAAAAAGCATTCTTTGGTTTTATTTTTTTTCCAAAATAATCTAATATTGTGGGTGTGGGGGTTTTGGATTTGTTTGTTTGTTTGTTTTCCAGAAATAGCTCTTTTCTCGACATGGCAGGACAGACATGTAAAACACAGATCAACTGGGATACTGGCAAAGTTCTTAGCTGACACAGCTCTGGCTGGACTTTTCACAGAACAAACACAACCACTTAGCAGTGACTGCATTTAAGGGCTCTGCTCCAAAAGTAATGCAGAACTCCAGTTTAGCCTATTGCACAGAAGGGAAAAACATTTGAGTTCAACGTCTTTCCACCAGTGAAAAAGAGTTATTCTGGTTGAAACTCCATGTTAAAATATAATGTTAATTTCTGTGAAGTAAGATTCATTAAACAACAGTGAAGCAAATCTGACTGAAGTGACTTGCAGCACAGTGTTTAAAACACTTTTAACTCATAGTTCTATTTCTGGACACTTCTTTTACCCTGTTTGAAATTTTGAAATTGTTCACAGCTGAAAGAGGACACTGAAGGCAGCCTTTAAATAATTGTCTGTGTAGATGAGAAATGGCTAAATCTTAAAGATCTAAGGAGTCAAGAAGAGCACAGTGAGCACACAAAGCCAGTGCAATAACAGAGGGCCAGACTGGTCTATGTTTGATCAACTGTTATACATTTTTCTAAAAAAAACCTTTAAACTTGTGGAACCTTTCGGTGCATTACAGTACATAGAATTTAGGGCATAATCCTTCATCTCATATACTGAGTTGCCTTTGCAGAATTCCTCTCTCATAATGCCTTCTATTAAGACTTCATACTAGCTAAAACAGCTTGTGCATAGAATTCTCCTTCCATCACTCTTCCTAAGGGACAGGTGGCAGCATAGTAAAATTACTTCTGTTTCCAATGGTCCCTGCCCAGCTCGTGATTCATTTTCCAACTCCTGTTATTTTATTCCTTCTCCTTTTGTAAGATCATCTTCTACCAATGGCTGTCTGGGGGGAGGTTCAATTGAAAACCTAACCAGTTATGAGATATAATTGTGCTCAGGTTCAGCCCTGGTGGAAACCAGCAGGAGTCAGTAGACAGGCACTGGCTCATTGCTGAGTGGAATTTGACACTTTGTGTTTACATTAATTGTTTCTCCATTTGAAACAAATGTTTATTTAAAGTTGATTGAGGTAAGAGCTGACACAACGTGCCATTTATATCATCAGTGCCTTTGCCACTTCATCTCAGCAGGTTTTACTTTGGAGAAGCAAAAATAGCTTCATCAGACACAGAAAGAAAATCTTAAAGTTCTGGTTAATCAGCAGCAGCCTGTGAAGAAAACAGCGAAGTAATGAAATCTCCACTTCTGCATAATTGTACTTTGGAAGCAGCGAGATTCCAGCATAAATTAATTCTGAGCATCCAGCTCAGTCTTCAGCTAGAATCAACCAGTCAAGCACTGCAGCTGGATCCACAGCTCTTCACAGCGTACTCTTTAGGGTAGGATGCAGGTAGAGTAAAAAATTATATTAAGGCACTAAACTATTTTTTTCCTACACAGGAGATCCGTTACTTGTACAACAGAGATACCCACACAGGGAATTTTAATAACTGCATGTTCTCAGTGTCCCAAATACAAGTGATGGACACACTGGAAGGTGTCTCTTGAACACAGTGGTGAGAACCTGAGCACCACAGTGTCTCTGAGTGTTCACATCTACTGCACCCGTACCCAGCCTGCAAACATGAAACAGAAAATCCAAATCTGTGAAAAAAGCATCCTAACTAGATTACCATGACAATTTATGCTAACAATAAATTTAGTATTGTTTAACAAGATGGTCAGTTAGCACAGTAAAAAACTGAGTATAGTATACAAAAGTCATTGTGTTGAACATCTGTGTGTTTTGGAATCTAAATCAAAGGTTTAGTAGCAACTTCATGTAGAAAGGTTGCACTGTAATACAAAATTAGACAGACATACTTTTGTTGCTGTATTCCAAAACTTCATCACAACACTAAAATCTTAACAATCTAGTCAATTGTTTTTGAAAGTACAATATTCTACAGCAAAGCTGCAGAACACTGGAATGACTATTTTATCACTTGTTTCCCAGAATTCTAACTAAACTTGATCTAGAATTTGAGCAACATTAGCAGGTCTATCCTGACATCTGCTCCCACAATCTCCTGGTTTTTAGATCACATGCGATTTGTGCATGAAGTTCATAAAAACTAACCTATAAATTTTGAAGAGGAGTCCACATCAGCCACGCTTCTCAGTTCTGAATTTATCATTCCAACGACTTTATAGAAGTATAATGAAAAGAAAGCAGCTACAGTGCTATTTAAGCTATACCATAAAACTTCAGGTCTTCCCAGCCTGGGGTTGACAGGGAGGTAAAAGAGGCAGGAAAAATTTTACCCAAAATAATAACCTTGTGCTGTTTCAAGTACCCACAGAAAATGAGGATCAGGTAAATAGAAAGTAAGAGGAAGATGTAAAAATGACATCCTAGGTTAGAAGTGGGCTGTTATGAGGAGCCAAACGTAGCTCTAAAATCATTCCACCTTAGCTAATCAGAATTTACAACTTGCTCCAATTTAGGTCTCTGAAGTGCCTGGAAACATCTTTTTGTAATTTTATTTCATCACTGCACACATCTATCTTAAATAAAATGTGTCCTTAAATGCATGAATATAACATATGCTGCTCATTTCATTCCTCTGGGTGCTTGACCAGTCTTCCAGAGAGAGCTCGGAGAAATTTAAAAGGCATTAAAAAGATAGGAGAAATTCTAAGCCAATTAGAGCTGATAAAGCACAAAATTTCTGTAGGAGAATAACCTTCTTGTGACCAGTATTAGCAGGAAAATATCTCCATTATTCTGCTGTACTTCAAGGCAACTGTCTAAACCTATAACAACCCTAACAAGTTTTTAGCAGTTGAACATCTGGAATTCTGAGAAACTTTTCTGAAGAGGAAAAAAGCAATTATTTTTTTTTTAGTAAGAAACCCATCACTAATTCAAACTGTGATTTGTGTAATCCCTAGAACCTGCAGCATTTTTGCCAAGTGTGATTTTTATCTGAAGAGGTTTTCATCTGTGCTTTGTTTCCAGCTAGGGGAGAAAGGCATTGAAGCTAGAAAGGTTTAAGTTTTCTACACATTTCTAAAAATTCTAGATCTACAAATATTAGAAAATGCTTCTCTTAACATAAGCTGCCATTTCATATTAGAAAACCATATAATTTCACATTCTAATCAATTAGTGAACTTCCCCCTGTAGAGTAATCTCTGCATCTCCAACTCATGTCCTCACCACTTACCAAACTACTGAACTAATCCTCATTTGCTTCACAACAGTAGAACAAAGTCCTTTGTAAAACTGTGTGTGCAATAGCTGTAGAATTGGCAACCTTACTCCAGTCTCTTATGTACTCAGTGAATTTTGTTAACTTGCAGTGGTAGGCAAATAATTTAAGTTTCTTCTATACTGTAAAAAAGAACATGTACAGTCTTTTGCTACAGCCTCAATCTTGAGTACTTTATTCAGAGTTAGAGATGATTTAAGTGCTTTAAGAAATGTTAGCATCAATTTCTGCAAATTATGTTTGCTATTACAAGAACTCCTTCCTTTGCTTTCTTTTCAGTACCTGCATGAAGAACATTGTCACGTCCCTGCTGTTGGCCAAGGTGTGCCACAGAGTCAAGAGAACCATAGAACACTTATGTTGGGTGTGTATCATCCAGAGAGAACCCAGATGTGCACATACCCAGTGCTAGATGAGCTGTAGGAAAAAAGAAACTCCAAAGGAGTGCTTCCTGAGCTTTCAGTTACTTAAACAAACCTGGACACTGACTGCAGAAAAGTAAGGGTGCCCTTCCAGGGAATGCTGGAGTATCACATTCCAACCAACCTTTCTGTATTACTTCTGGAGGACAGACAGAAGGCAGGCATTTGGATGTTATAAAAACATATAAATAAATACTTAAACCAATAAATATATTTCCACAATGACATTTGCCCACTTAGTTCTGCTGATACCACCTTCATTATCTTCTACTGGTGAAGCAGCCTCAGCAGGGGAAGACTTGACTTTTGATAATAGATCTTTCAGTTGTTACAGAAGCAAAGCATAGGATCTGAAACACACTACATTGGTCTCTTCACATGACTTTCTAACACCTTCAACTAAAAAGGAAATAATTAATTCACCTGGGGCCGAATCTGAAATTATCACATCAATGGAACAGATCTGAGAGTTAACAGTATACAAACAGTTGTGTTTTCTGGAAAGACAACTGGAAGGAATATCAAAAAATAAGCATCTTCTTGAGACTTAATTCTGAGAAATAAACCAATTGGAAGCTCACCAATACATGAAAGGTGCAACACAGGACACATAAATCTAAGTATGATGGTTTTGAAATATTGGAACAAGAGTCACATTTGAAAGGTTTCTTCTGCTTGTCTCAATACTGAAAGTCTTCTGCTCTGTTTCTAAACCACATAAACCTAGAAGCTGACCAACTATTAGCTGAAAGCTCAATGGTATAAAACAGTATAGTTTCCTCATTTCTCATGGCTCACTGAAGGATGATTCTTCTTTCCTCTTGCTTCAGAAGCTGAAAACTCTCTGTTCATTTGTCATGACTTCCCAGGAGATCAAGGGAAACGTAAATTGCACCACCATGACCACAGCTCTCAACATTTGCTTTGTGCCCATCTCAGATGCTGGTGTTGTTTTTTAATGCTTGGTAGTGACCCACATCAATGCAGTTAGAAGAAAACACTATATAAGAGTCACTGCAGAGTCCAAATTAAAGATCTCATAATTGATCTGAATAACAGGTCTGGCTATAGCAGAAGGCTTGAATTGCAAGGCTTGCTTCTCCTTAAACTAATGGTAGACTCCTCTGTGGTGTCAGTTTCACTCTTTTTTACTTAAATTAGAAGATCAAAATACAGTAGTTAGCAAAGATGTTTTGGACCACAGTCATCTCTGAAATTTCTCTTCTAACTTGATAAATCGGGGTGAACATTTTTGCTTTAAAAATCACGGTGATTCTAGGTTTTACTATGAGAAGTTATTATACAGAGAGACAGAAAATTTAGAAATAGAAAACTAAAGCTTAAGCAACAGCAAGGAACCAAAGATTTAAAACACAGTCTAGGCAGATGCTGGCTGCACAGATGTCACAAACTGAAAAGAACAGCTGGCTTAAACCAGTACTTTGTGGTCACAGGCCTTTAATTTCCATGGTTTGGGAAAACTTTTAAACTTGTTTCTATGTGACAAAACTCAACATAACTGCAAAGATGGTGACAATTATCATGAGCACAGGAAAAGCAGGGCAGTAAAACTGCTTTTACATACTGAGGTAAAATTATACAAAGTAATGTAGAAATGTCTTCCTCAACAGTAGTTAACCACAAGTCAGTTTGTTTCAAGCTAGATTTTGGTGCCTTGAGTGCAAATCAACTACTCAAACTTTATCCAATTTCACCGAAAAAGGGAGAATTACTCATTGTCATAACCTAAGCAGAACTTTGGCCCTTCTACTTTAGTCGACACTGCATCACATAGCACAAGAAGAAAGATGTCAGCGTATCACAGCTGCCACCAGAACAGCTGGAAAGATCCTGGGAAGGAGCAAGGTGGGCAAACTGGAGCTGCCACAGCAAACAAGAACGTAGTACTCCTTCTGAAATACTTGCCATTATGGAAAGGTCTAAAGAAAGCTGTCTCACTGGCCAAGCAAGCAAGGGTAGCTCTACCAAGGTTAGCCATGACATGCTTAATTTCTACCTAGGATTTAGAGGGCATTATTTCTACATAAACCAATGCATTATCATCCCAAAACATCTCACCTACTTCAGTTATTTCAAATTTGGGATGTGTCAGCTGAAGGACAATGCCACACTAATGCAGCTCACTGCCTGTTGGTATCCAGCCAGTCAGACAGACCTGGGGCTTGTACTCAAGCTGAGTCAAACAGAACATAAACACACAGTCCTAAAATCCCATGAAAATGTACGCTCAAAGTGAGCTAAATATGTGCTCCTGTATTCCTTCTCTGTCTTTATTTATTTCACCCCCTTCCCTTCCACCAGCACAGGCATGTACAGTTAACAAATTTGGGAGTGGAAAACCACATCTTCACCAAAGCCGACAAATGTTCTGAAAAGCACAATCCAGCACTGCCTGTGCATCCGTGTCAGACCAGCAGCAGGCTGCAAACTGTGATCACAGGTGGCTTCAGCCTCCTAGGAAACATAGCTGGAGTTCTCCCTGGTTTATGTATTTTATAGTCCACTTGCACTTCAGTAAAACTAAGGCCCATTTCTATGTAATGCTCTCCATGCTTTTAAAATGCATTAGTGAAGTCCACAGATTCTCTGGTAGGAGATCAGTGATTCCACCAGAGGGGGAAAAAATAAAAAAGAAATCTTTTAAAAGGTCATGTTTACTACATGTGAAAATGTGTGCTCCTGATTCACTAGGGGGGCAGATTTGGCAAAGTGCTACTATGAAACCTAATAAGGATTCTTTGGCTACTGAATACCTAGAAGCAGTCTACAAAACTCCTTTAACATTAACCTCAAGAAAACTGTTACTGCAGTTCATTCAATCAGAATTCTTGCTAGTACAGCTGCTTGTCTACACATTCTTACAGGCCAAGAAATCTCATACTACTGAGTCATCACAAAACCTCTTCTGAAATTACCCTGGCTGACAAAACCAAACAAAAGCTACAACTTGATTCTGTACTGTTTAGTGTCCTCCCAAAAGGAGCCAGCACATAAAGATTGAAAAGGTTCATGTGAATGATGAAAGTAAGAATTTAATTTCTGCCTTATTTTCAGGCTCTTGTCAAACAAAGCTTTCTTCTGTTTATCAGGGAAGTTTTCATCCTTAGGTCTGTACTTTGCCAGTATATTTAATCCTCATGTCAGATACTATATGGAATATACATTTGCCTTCCACATATAAATTAATCAAGCTAAAGAACTGCAACAGTTTTCCATTCAGTTGTGAGATGTAGTTGGCAAAACTGAAGAAATTAAGATATCCTTGTTCTGTGTTTCTTTCTACTTTTTTAATCACAGATATCAGAGTAAGGCCAAGTGATGCAAAGAAAGTGATTTTAATCTCATCCAAACCTATACCAGTTATGTCTAATACATTTGCACATAGATTTCAGAACTGAAAAAAGAAATAGGGTAGTGGATTTCCAAAGATAACTGGACTTGTTCCCTTTCATTGTGCTATCTTGATCTATTCAGGCTGTCTGATGTTTTAGAAAATCTTATTTTACATTTTTTAGTACTTAAATACTGTTCAATTGAAATTTTATACACAGAGGATTAACTTATCTACTTGAGCTAAGACTTCAAAATTAGGGCTTTCTGATGATATTTCTTCTCTACTGAGCAAAAGCTAGAAACACAAGAATTGTTATATTAGCTTGATTATGTCTATGATTAGCTCAGTCTTGTCTCCAGTGCTGGCCAATATCAGATACTGATTTCTAAAGAGCAGGAATTCTGAATCCACTTTTTAGGCAAACCAGGGTTATCTTGTTACACTCCAGGTCCTCATTTGCTGTACAGGTGAAAGGTGTTCAATCCTTAAAACCCCACAGCATTACTGCAATACAAAGCATAGAAAAGACAAAATTTAGGTCTGTAGTTAAAATCCCCTCCCATGTCAGTTCAGAAGTGGCTGTCTTCCAGAAGGCTTTAAAGTCTATTTCTCAACTATTTAGCAATTCTGCTTCTCTATACTGGGAGCAATATTTTACAGACCAGAAGATGGACTGGGGCCCTACTGAAGAGAGGAGGTAAAATGGTGCATCATATTTGTGAGAGGAGAACACTGGCAGAATTAACATTTCTGTTCATTCTCAATTTCACAATTACATGGCTTTTGGCAAATGCTCAGCACAGACAAAAGTTCATAATCCTTTTAATAACAATTTGCCTGCCGTTCAAATCCATTTTATTTTTTGTTTAACTGAATACATTTTGGAAAGTATCATAAAATCATAATAAGCCAATTACATTGTTTTGTTGATGCAATCCATTTTTTATCACAGGGTGTGAAACTGCTAAAATACTAACCTGGAAATTCAAGGGTGATGTCACACAGAAAAAGAACTCTGAGAAACAAATTGGGGTGTTCAATGTCATCTTCATACTCTTTTAGTCAGCACTGGAGAACAGAAGTGTTTAGCACAGAAATGCAGTCTGTAGCAAGGTTTCAGTCTCCAGTGAGCATCTAACAGTGTTCTGAGGCTGAGATGATCTGCCACCATTGCACAGCTCCAGGGAGTTTGGAACCTACAGAAGGTAACAGTTTCAAAAGAGACACTCAAATGCCTGCAGGAGATAAAAGCAAGGAACTTGGTCCTTCAGCACTTGAAAAACAGATCTCTGATAGTACAAAGCAAAAATGTTTCACTGGAACCACAATACTATGTTGTGTCAGAAAAAAGGTTACCCTCAAATTCTGAGTCAGCAAGTCACCGAGATTTCTACCAAATTCATGCATTTACAGCCCCTGTACCTCCTGCCCCTCTTGGCCAGTTCTATCCTCAGAGGAATTAAGGAACTCAGGAAGCAGGGAGTTTTTAAAACTAAACACTCAGTGGGAATACCTTACATAAAAAATTGTAGAACCTGTACCTTTAAAGGCTAAAACCTTTCTTTCAAAACCAGAAGGAACACAACAGACCCAACTAGCAGGATCACCTCAAGTAGCCACAATTGATTCTTTGGGATTTTTTTTTGTTTTGTTTTGTTTTGTTTTGTTTTTGTTTTGGGCTTTTTTTTTTGTTTTCTGCCAAACAAAAAGTAGAAGAAATAGAGAAGTTGTTCAATTCTAGACTTTGGTCTAATCTTTCGATTTGCTTCATTATGCAATGTGTTAATTACGTCTCATCTCTCCAATATTATTTTCTCAGAGGTTTCTGTTTTAGCAGACAATGAAGTCTGTTTCAGGAATCTTGTTAAACTTTTTCCTGACTTTTTATTCCAGCAAATGTTTCACCAGATAGGCAGTATATGACTTCAGCATGGACTAATACTTAATGAATCTTTTTTTAATCAGCTTAATCATTTCCCTCCTCCTTGTACTACTTAACAATCTATGCTCAGATCAAATTTTCTTGAAATAATCTCTTATTCAATGTTAATCTGAGAATCAAAGTCAACTTTTTTGCTAAAACCTAAGAAGGTAAACTGTTTATGACAATTATTCAATATTAAAGCAATTACAATTACAAAGGATTCTGAAATTTCCCAACTCAGGTGTCCAAATAAAGGAGCCTGATCTATGATTAGCAACCTAAATTAATGGTCTGGCTTTTCAAATATGCTAAGTAAAATTTTTTTTTTTGCCTAATAAGGCTGAACTAATTAAATCTTGCACAAATTTAGTATCTTTGAAGGATTATGAAAGGGGCAAATAGCTCACAAAAGAATAATGATATTTTAATGTTCTACTACTAAAAAGTAACATGATAAGTGGCTTTATACTTCAACATAAAAAAAACCTAAACAAAACAGTAAAACCATCCATAACAGCAATGGAGTCATCTTCTAAAACCCAAAACATCCAATTCAAATGAATAATGAAAGGCTTCAGCACAGTTTTTATGCTTACAATATTTACTTATAGATCATCTAATTTCCTCCTAAGGCTAATGTGGAAACTGGAAACTGCTACCATGCACAATCAATAATCCTCTTAGAAACTTAGTGTGAGATACAGGAGACATTGCCAAAGGTAGTCAGCCAGAAATTAAATTCATTTGGGTTTTGCTGGTTTTGTTGTTTTTTTAAGGAGAAAGCAACACAAACATTTCCCAGCATCTCCCATTTACCTTCCTGATTTTCCCTGTGAAGGATAATACTCAAATCTCCTAAAGCTTTATTTGACTGGCTGGCCCTTACTAACACAATTTGAGCTTGGAGAAGAGGCACCAAAACATTTTGCAGTTCATGATTTCTGTGAAGTGCTTGTCCCAGCACAGAGGGTAAGTGCAGTGTTTGCTGCTACTAAACATGCTTTGGGCCTGAAGAAGATCTAGTCCCTTTGTGGGGTAAGAAATGATCTGGTTTCATTAGAGAGAGGAATTCCAAAACAAGATCACATCTGATAAAAGGACACACTTTCTCCCTAGGAACAGCAAGAGGAGGAAACAAGAAGATTGACTTACACAAGAAGCTGCACATTTTAACAGGTCTGTTCTCTGACAACATCAAACACCCCCACTCTGTGTGTGGATCGGCCTCTTGCACAGCAGCTGAAAGAACACGTTTCAGAGTAAACATCCAATTATTTAAAGCAATTTAACCAAACCTCTGAAATATTAACCACAGTGCCAGACCAATATTTTCCAGTTTGTGCTCCTAAAGTCAAGCCTAGAGAGCTACTCTTGTAGAAGTGACCCAGCCCAACTCATTAAAATGATAACATTTTTAGAGAATTATCTGAATGATCCACAATAAAATAGTTGCATCAGGTACTCCCAAGAATTAAAGCATTCAAAAGTATGAAATTACAACTGGAAATCCAGCTCTAGTTTCATTGTAGGTACACCAATAAAATTGGCTTAGGCATTCAAATAAAAGCAGTTTTCAGAAATGCAAAGATGCAAAATCTGAACATAAATATTCAAACTGAATTTTCAGTCTTTCTTAACATTACAGCACTGTTGATATCTGATGGAAATAACACATTTCAGTGATAAATATTTCCCTGCTACTCTATGGATTAGTCCAGTTCAACAGTACTAGAAATTTGCCCTTCCATTCTCCTTGTACTTTTAAAAGTTGCCTGTAAAAGCTCAGGTTCTTCTCTTTGAATCATGTTTGCACAGTATTTGCATAACATTCTCGTACTGTGTTTGTTCTCTGACAGACAGATCTCTCGGGTAAAGTTTTATTAAAGAACCACTTTCTTCCCTTGAAGTAATTCTGTATTCACAGCCATTTTGCCTAATTCATGCTAAGTTGTTTAAAGTACGTTTTTTCCTCCTCTGTGTTCCAGATCATGACGTACATCTATTCAGCCTGGAGAGCACCGTGTGCCAAATGCAGACCTGTGTGCCTTTCCTCCCCTCTCTGTCTGTCCTCCTGTCCTTCTTCTTCTCACAAAAGCAGTACTGCTGCACAGAAGTATCTGCCACACAGCTCCAAAAAAACCCCAAAAAAGTAAAGTGCTACAGAGACTTTGGGAAGCCATGAAGTGAGGCAGAAGTTATCTCAATCCTAGTTTACAGGGAATTTTTAATGACAAGTCACAAACTAAACATTCTTCATTTGTCTGAGCAAAAGACAAAGATCTTCTGGAGTCCAAATGTCTTTCATATTGTTCTTGGATATTGGCACTACTGAAAACCCTTCATGAAATTGTCCATTCATGCAGTTCAACTGAAAAGCTTCTCATCTACTTACTCATGTTATAGGACACAAATTCTATTGAACTTTGGGACATTTTAAACATTTTTACCTCTACAATATTACCTAAAGTAAAACATCTGGGCAGAATGTAGAAAATCATGCAAAAAATTTTAATTAAATCATGCTTTGTCATTAATTTCTTGAAAGAGAGCAACCTTTCATGAAGGTTTTAAATGGAGATTTTGCGGAACCACTTCAGAAAATCATCTCAGAATGAACACTCACTATTTCTGTGGCAACCCATCATTTACATGATTCTCCAGAAAAGAATTTTGAACATCTCACAGGCAGAAGTTAGTAATGTGTTCCAAAACAAGGGGCTTTTTCCTGACAGCTGGCAGTGAGGTGTGTTCTTTGATACCTACGTTAACATCTATAAAAATAAACTTTTCAGAAATACTGAAAGGAACAATTTAAATCACGAATGTATCATGTTCAAAGAATTCAAAACGATTTCTCAGCAGGTTTAAAAAGCCACAGATCTCCTACCTTACATTAAAATACCTGACCTGTTAATACACTTCATTCATTCATTCACTAAAAAAACCCCAAAATATCTTTGTCTTATACTTCAGGGATCCACTTTCTCTATAGTGTTACATTTGCAAGTTATGAGTGACAGATCTGTAGGCACATTTAAGTTCCCCACCACCGTGCTATCCAGAAAAATCAATATTAACCATGATTTGGAGAGCTGTCAAGTCAGATTTAAGGACAAATTCTTAGATATGCTGTCAGATTTTTGCTTAATGTTATTTTCTCAAGCTTTAAACAGAAGCTGTGCATACACCTCTCCACAAGGGAAATTCAGACATTAAAAAGTGAAGGAAAATAATCAAGAAAATGTGAGCCCTCAGGAGAAGGTAGTCCATTATCTTGAAATGTCTATAATTCTCAAAACTTGGCAATACTATGCAAGGGGAAAGAACTGCCAAAACTCAAGTTAGGAGATTAGTACCAAGTAGTAGGTACAATTTCAATCCCAATTTAATGGCAAGCCCCAAAATCAAGAAGGGACTAGCATTTAAAAAAAAATTAACATAAATTAGTAATCACTCAAAGTACAAAGAACTAACCAGAAAAATCCTTAAATTTGGTAACTGCGCTGTAAGAGCATTTCATGTTCTCAGCATGTGCTGATCCTGGTTTGCTTTGGCTTTTTAAATAAAGGGCAGTGGTCCCTTTACTGGGGACCTTTATAAGTTACTAAATCAAATAAGGAACCTGTGCATTCCAAAGGATAGAGAGTGAACAAGAAGGAACACAGAGGACTGTTCAGCTCTCAACAGCAGGATCAAAAATCAGAGACGTTTTTAATGCCCAGAGAAACGAGTCTGTAGTATCTATTACATATCATCAAACTCGTTCACAGGACAAGAGCATGAGATGCCTGGATGTTTCTGTTTATTAGGACAAGACTAAAAGCAATCTTTGTCTTGGAAGCTGCAATTATCCTGGCCAGTAGGACTTGAAAAAGGATACCCGTTCTTTCAGAAATCTGAAGCACAGTCTACGAGTCTGGATAATTACACTGCTTAAAAATTGCAGATCCAACCATAATTATTCAATTTGCTGAGCAACCAGAAGATCTGAAACTGAAAATAAATGTTTGACTCCTGCTTTGCTGCCTTTTATACATTCTGCCTTGGAACATAATGATGGATTTTGTGCCTTCAACCTAATGGGTTTTTCCATAGAGACTCTGATTTTAATCCTTCCCTTTTACCTGTTTTTCCATTAGGATCTAGAAAGATCTCAAGATATTTGTCAAGTGGGCTTTAAAATGAGATTTCTTAGATTTCTAATGAAAAAATAAGAGAAATAAAGTTCAAGAGAGAGAAGAAAATAAAGATTTCAGACTGTTTTCCAGCACTGATAAGTTAAATCAACCTACCTGCAAGATCTTGTTCCCTAAAGATATCATCCAGGTGCTGGATAAATCACCCACCCTGGTCATCTCAGAAGAGGTAACAAAATCTCTTATGATTTTGAACTTAGTAAATTTTTTTAGTACTAGGTATCTGATGATAGCACCTAAATTGTGATATTGTTGCCTTGAATGTAAACTCTGAGAATTGAGAGAAATATTACGTGAAAAAAGTACATGAAAGTTGCTTCAATTATGTTATTTTTAACTCTCAACATTTTCAAAATGCAATCTGCTCTATATAGTTGATTTGACTGCAATTTATATTAATGAAACATTTCAACAACAGATTGCTTTTTGATAAAAAGTTTGTAGTTAAGAGCATAAAAGTGATTAAAATGAAGTTTTTGGTGGTGCTCTGAAGAAAATTTATTGAGTAGAGGGGGATCATGGTGTTTTTTCTTCCCTTACCTTGCACTAGAAATAACGCTAAATAACGTTGCACTAGAAATAACAAGGTTAAAAATATCCTTAGATTAAAAGTATTGCATTTCTTTCCATTCTAAAGAAAGATAATTCTCATCCATATCAGTAAAAAATTCCCTCCATAAATTATGGGCAACCAAGCTAACTTCATGTGCCCTAAATACCAAATGAGAACACTGACTGTCAGCTACCAGATGTCTTCATGTCTTAATCTATGGTAACTTGCCTTCTGGTTGTGTGGTCCAACAAGTGATTTAAAAGCAATTTTGTAAGGCTGCAATAGTGGTTTTGTACATGGCAGGCCTTCAGCTCTTTATGGGAAGATGAATTTAGAAGCAATTGCTACTGTCTTTTGAAGCAAATCCGAGTAAATTTGAATGCCAGGGTTTGTAGGCATTATTCTGGCTGTGTTTAGGAAGCTGAATTAAGTATTTTTACTTTTAAGGATTCAGTGTTTAATTAGCACATACCTTTTACTAAACCCAATTGAAGGGCCATGCCGTGTTTGCCTGCCCTTCAGAAATAGAGGCTTGAAATGCCACTCTGCCAGAGAAGTTAAACTAAAACTGCAGCAGAACAAGTGAACTTGCTTTTGGGGACCATGTCAGTAAAACATTTGTCTTTATCAATACAACACTAGCAATGGAAAACAATCTCAATTTCATTCTCGTGATCAACTCCTCCTAATACCTTCAGAGACAGTTTAGTCATTATGAAATCCCTTATCCTCCTTCACTGATGGCAGGTCAGTATAAACACTTTTCTTTACACAAAGGACAGCTGCCTCATGATGAATAAGACACGGGTTTTTCTCTCTTAGGAAAAATTATTCCTGCCTCAAGTTTTTCCTCTCTTCAGGTAGGCTCCACAGGGAGAGTGTCAGAAGCCACGGCCTAAAGTTACAACGGAAAAATTAATTTCCTACTCTGGATTCTGAGAGATGAAAGAATACAATTAAATCATATTGTAACTAAAAAATATCTTTTTATAGCAGTAACAGCAGTAACAAAACATGCTGGCAACAATTCCAATACCTACCTCAGTGCCTTAGTCTTCACTATCCCTTGCATTCTCTGCTTTTTTCATTCTCTACCTTTATTCCTTTACCTGACTGCATTCCAAAAATACAGCACAATTACAGGCACCGCATTGTGCTCCATTTCATTTCTGCAACATGACAGCTGTTGTCACCTTCCGTGGAGACAACTTGGTCACTGTCTTGTGGAATCTCCACATTTTTGAGAATTAGCAGAAAAGATTGGACTGTCTAATTAACGCCTTTTAGCATTATTGTCTGACATTTCCCTGTCATAATTCTGAAGTCCTGTACATTTACAACCATTTCATGCTTTTTTGCTCCTGGTTCGTTAACTGATGCTTTAAAATCAATTGCTTTCTCAGTTCAGTCTACTTTATCTGTGCATTTGATGTCTACATTTGAAACAGTGGTAAAAAAAGTGTTACAACTGCATATATAGAACACTGTGCCATGGTATTTCTTACTGATGAAATACTGAACGTCAAATGGCAGAATCATGAAAGAGTTATGCAAGACACCTCAAATCAGTTTTCAGTACTCTCTATGTGAACTGGAAGGTCTAAAAATAATCTCAAATCTCTATTTAGATAGTGACTACTTAAGGGCAGATCAAGGTTGTATCTATGAATTTTTTAAAGTAGTTGCATTTTCGAGCAAATACCTTGAATTTATTCTGTTATATATCCTTTCAATTTCATGAGGCTCTTACTGTGCCATTTATTTTAGCTACATTTGGCACAACCTCTGCTTCTGTATTCTGTTATCTACTTAACAGAAATTATTTTTCCTTTATTTTAATTTGTCAGTTTATTTCTTTGCAAGGCAAAGAAAACACTGACACTATGGTTATAATTTACAGAGGAGGAGAAAATGGAGGTAGTGAGGGTGAATCATCACATCTGCTGTTCTTTCATTTAATAAGAGAAAACCTTCGAAAGCATAATTGGGCAACCCTTAGACAGAATGATTAGTTATCCTTCAGTGTGACTAATTAAATGTTTACTAAGCCCATCAATAAAAATTTGGATGTACGAAACTCGGAAAGAAGCAAAACATTGAAGTATCTGTTGAAAATAACATTAATAATCTTTTCTTGCTTTCTTTCATAAGATAGATGATCTACTGAGACAAACGCAGGGATTTCACTGAAACTGGGGAGAAATTTAATCTTCTCTCTTGGTTTCCCTAAATCCTTTCTATGTGTGCAGGAAAGTGGGAGTCAGTGTCTGCAGGGTAAGCAGAGTGGTTGCTGCTGACAACAGCACACTACAGCTGCTGTTGGCAGAACCCAGGATCCATGGACCCAGTTATTCAGCTGCACCTGAATGGCTGATGGCTGCATACGTAAGATCTTGAAGAACTTTTCATATTTGTTCTGATAAAGACATTTCACTTTTACTTCTGTACAGAACCAAGTGTAACTGTAGCAAACTCATCCTAGGCAGCCCTAATTCCAGTTCAAAAGGGAGTTCTCAGGAATTTCCGTGTAAGCTTGAAAGCAAAGTAATGTTTGTTCTCCTATTTTGGTGCCCAAAAGGTTACAGTTCAGAACTGCACATATGAAAGAGGAGGCTTGGATTAACTAAGTTACTGCAACTTGCATGAAATAACTTCAGTCATTAAATCTGTTAATTGAAAGATAATCTGAACTGTACTTTTTGCATAAATATATTTAGATTACTCACAACTATTCTGAAAGCATTTTGGATGTGTCTATATTTCAGTTTGTCTGCTTTGCAAAGCAGAAAATGGTTACTGTTTTAGCAGGACCCTTTCAGCAAACAAAAGAACAAACCTGTCTTTATTAAGACTAACGGGGTGGAGAAACAAGGAGAAATGAGCAGGGAGTAGTGCTGGTTGTTCTCCACATCAGCACCAAACATTTGCTTATTTGTGGTCTTGTAATCTGGGAAGGCCCTACAGGTATGTACACCCTGAAGGCTTTCCCGAGCTCCGGAGTTACCTCAGGCAGGCTCTTTGTCAGGGCAGGTTTCCCACTGTCTGACAGCGACGTGCCTTCTGGAGAGGAAGCCCAGATCACACAGTAAAGCCCCAGATTTGAGGAAGTATATTCTGTTGTTACTTGAATGTGAAGGAAGTGACAAATGGAAGACTTTTTTCCTCATGATTTTCTTCTTTACTATACTAAGAACACATTTTTAATAATATCACGAGTTGTTATTCAAAGGGAAGTATTTGCCACATAATTCCATAAATACTTTCCACAGTTGCAATGCTTTTCAATCAAACAAAAATTGTAAAAAAGGTAAATGCTCTTTTAAACTTCCCTACTATACTTTGCTACAACTTATTAATGCTGAAAAGTTCAGCAATGTAGGGAACCGAGAATACATAATTGTGACCTAAGTGAGCCTTGTGAAAACACTGGGGAAGGTACTTCAGGAAGCAATTTAGTAGTCAGCATGTAGCAGAGATGAGAATAATTGTCAAACAGCTGTACATATTCCACAGCCTGTGGAATGCTGTGATCTGGTTAGCATGCTGGTGGCACAGAACGTCGGATCAGATCAGGCGTCCATTACAACACAGATCTGACAGTGCTTTAAATCCAAGAGTCACTGTGCAACATGTAACACCAGTATCAACTCCTCACCTTTTTAGGATGGCTACAAAATGAACTCTCTCAGTAAGGTGTGGCTGTGTGATCCATTTGCTATCAAGGAAATCTGTTATATTTAAGAAAGCAAGAAATCACTACAATACTTACCCACTGAAAAAAGAAGCAGTAAATCTAACTTCTGCATGACTGGTTTAGAATGAACCATGTAGGGATGAAGACAACCCAAAGGGAGGCTTTGCTAACAGAGTAGACATAAAACATAGCACCCAATTATGACAGAACAAGCAGGCTGCCCCTGCTTTCTGTCATAGTGCTTGAAAGCTGGCAGTCCAGTTGCTAAAATCTTCTCCTAGACGAGGGTGATGGTGGGACAACAGCATTTCAAAGCACCAACAGCAGGGGCATTCATGGAAGTAGAACATACAGGATCCTCTGTTCAAAGCTTTCAGCACCTTTCAACACCATGTAATTCAGGGTGAGGTGGGTTAGTGCTCAAACTTCTAAATTTACCTGTTAACTGTAAGTCTTTTTTTCTTTTAACCAACACTTGAAAGATTCTTCTATTGTGGTCATTAGTAAAAGTGTAAATTAACTTCTAATTTAAAACTACACCGAACAGTGACTTTTTCTTTTGATGAGCAAGTAAAATGTTTGGAAATACATTTGTAAGTTAACTAATAACATATCCTGCTTCACAAAATGCTTCGTAACTACCTGACAAGCCCTATATAAACATTAGTACTAGAGATGCCTTTCTAAAGCCAGCTCCAATTGGATTACAGTACTTTTTTGCTACATTTCCTGCGGTACTTTGCTTTTGACGAGGCAGAATCCTAGCTCTGTTCAGCCGACCACATCTTCTGAATTTTGATGGGAGGGAGGCAGCACAACTCTCAGGACTTTCTCAGAGGTAGTAAGGACTATTAATATTACTTCTTTTTTCCTCAAGAAGCCCCTGAAAAACCAAAACAAACAAAAATGGAATGAGCCAAACATTTTGTAACTGCTCCTTATGTTACTATATCATGTATTAAACCAGACAAAGCCAGAAAGACAACTGGCTTTCTTCTTTTTTTTTTTTTTTTTTTTGGTTTTTTTTTTTTTTTTTTTTTTTTGTTAACGAATGATTAATGTACAGGTATGTAATTCATGTCCAAGACAGCATGCATTAAATTTGTCTTATCTGCAGGCTGCAGATTTCCAGATTTTGTGCTTTACTGTAACAAAAAGCAGCATTTTCTCCGCCCAAGAACACAAACAAAACAGGCCAGTCAAACACTCTGTGCAGTGCCCACACAAAGCGCAGCCCCGCGGGCGGCAGGACTACAGGTCCCGGCTGTCCCCGGGCGGTGGCAGCCCTGCCCCGTCCCCCCGCTCGGCACCGCCCGGGCCGGGCCGCGGGGCGGGGCGGCCGCA
>JAWWES010000021.1:11571117-11586780 GCA_035583135.1 Lophotriccus pileatus
GCCCGTGGCGCTCCGTGGAGCTGTTCAGCGCCCGGGTGCTGAGTGTGCCCGCGGCTCCCCGAGGCTCCGGCGGCGATCCCTCCCCGGCTCCGGCGCGGCCGTGGCCCCGGCGCTCTGAGCGCCCGCCCGCCCCGCCGTGGATGCAGCAGCTGCAGCCGCCCCTGGCTCCGCGGGGAACGCGGCAGGTAAAGCCTTTCCCTCCCCGCCCACCCGCACTGCATCCCCGGCCGCCTCTGCTCCGAGCCGCCGGCTCCGGGGGCTGTGGCCGAGCCGAGAGCCGGCGGCTGCCGGAGACGCGAGGTGTGTGGCGGGGGGCGAGCCCCGCCAGGCGAGCACGGGGAACAAAGCGGTGCGGTGCATATGCTTTTGGAGTAGTTCTGTTATTTTAATTTCCGGGGAGCGGGGAAAGGAACAGCGGGATGGCTGGTTAGCTGCAAATATCTGTTCTCAGTTAGATGTAGGAAAAAACCACCCTAAATGTATTAATTTGCTCGTGGAATCCTATTCCTATTCTCACGGTTCAGTGGTGGAAAAGATGTGTTTGTCATACAGGTAAGGGAGTGCTACAGTCAACACTGCAAAATGGTTTCCTTGAATACCCTCCTTAACTGTAACGCTTGTATAAATTTTGCACAGCAATCATTTCTTACTTATTTCTGTGTGGATCCTCAGCCCCACCAAAGAGCTTGGACAAGCAGCAGAGCGTTAGAGACAGCGTAGCAGACACAGTGCTTCTGCGAAGAGGTGTCAGAAAAAGGGAGGAAAAAATTCCACTGTATTTAAGGCCAAATGACAAGTTGTATCCTACATGAAGTCATTTACAGCCAAGCATTGTGCTGCTATGCCTGATGCTTCAGGCTTCCTTTTAGTGCTGGGTGATGAATAGTGAATTGAGCAAGCCTATTAAACATGCATAATCAAGCAGCAAGTGTTTTTAACTACTCGTACGTGTAGTAGCTACTGCTGTCACAGGAACAGTGAGTATTCCTTAGCTATCAAAAAAATATGTTTTACCCCAGATGGAGTAGCATGCAGCTGTACCCCTTTTGTGAGGCTGGCAATACGGGTTAACCTAAAATTTCTCGGTATGGATGGGAAGGGGAAGGCTAGCAAAACAGAAACTCAGCACGCTTCTTGGGTGTAGATAATGAGAAAACTTTAACCTAAGGGACTGCATGCAGCCAGACCAGGGACTTGCACAGTTTCTGTGCTGGTTTTGAAAAGAAACTGAAGAACCAAACTAAGATGAAAAAAATTGCTTCCTTTAGAAAACCAAATGCAATCTAATTAGTATACTCTTAGCACTTCGCCTTAACTCACTCCTCCCCTGTATCTACAATTTCTTTGTGTCTAAGGCATCCCTGCACCCATGTTACTATATCATGTATTAAACCAGAAAAAGAGCCAGAAAGACAATTGCTGGGAGCAGTCAGGCAACTGTTTAAAAGCACCAGTTCCCATGTTATTATTACAGATTCTCCAGTCTGGATAGAAACATAGTACTTCTCACATCCACTGACTTGTTTTTTGTTGTTGTTGTTGTTGTTTGTTTTGTTTTGTTTTCCTTTTTTTTTTTTTTTAACTAATGATTAAGGTTCAGGTATGTAATTAATTTCCAAGATAGCATCCGTTCAATTTGTCTTATTTAGGCTGCAGATTTTGTGCCTTACTGTAATAAAAAGAAGTTGAACAGTTTGGGTACTATCTGACTGTCACTGCACATCCAAAAGCTCTCCTTCCAGTAGGTACCTTGGACATGCAGGGGCATAACCACAGCATCTGGCCCTTAACAGTAGCCTTGAGGAATCAATTGAGTTAACAATTATAATGGTGCATTAGTGTAAAATTAAAAATCAATTTGTGCACATGACTGTGTGCAAGGCAAGCTTCCCCCCTCCCCAGCAGAATGACAAGATTTCCTGACACAGCTCCTCCCTGCCTCTGCCTTTTAGTCTAATCACACCAAGGCCTCAGAGCACGTGACCAGCTATGTGTGATTTAAGCGATGCTATTGAATTTTTTCCACAGGGAACAATTACTATAGCGTGACAAGTCAACCATTTTGATCTTAACAGATCTAGCTCTGTTTAGTGATGGTATCCACTGCCTAACCCACTCTGAATATCGCCCTGGAGCAGTGTGGCTCCAATTTAAAAGGACACTGTTAAAACAGGTTCTGATTTTTGGGTAGGAATAAGAGGCTTAATAGCAGAAGGCCACTGTAGACATTTCAGCAGTATATTTTCTGTTGCTGCTGCCTGTAATAGCCCTCGAGAAGCCACTAAAATATCTGAGAAGCCAGGCAGCGTGCTCTGACCACACCCCTACACTGCCATAATTCACAAACCCAGACTCTGTGCTTGCTGCCACATTCCTGTCTCTACCTGGTCAGTCAGGACAAAGACAAAGCTGCTTTGTACCGATGACGCTGGGGCAGCTTTTAATAGAGCCAACGATCTGGCCTTCCCAAAATATCCTAAACGCGACACTTGTGTCCCCCCACATTGTTTATGCTAAAGGCTATTGCAAATAGAACATTTATGCTAATTACTTGCATGTCAGCCTGGGCAATAGACAATCAATACTTTTCCGATGTAGATCCACTACAACTTTCCCAGTTATCATTCATTCAGCACAGTACATTAAATCTGAAGTTGCAATTTCTTTGTGGAAATGTTTATTTTAACTTCTACAGTAGACTGCTGAAGTCATGGAAATATTTCCATTACACTTAAGTAGAAGTCTATTTTTCCAAAAAGGCTTGCACAAAACCCTGACCTGGATATATTTTTAACATTACAGCCACGGTTATGATAACACTATACAGTAACAAAAGGATTAAAAAAAATATCCTTATAAGAAAAATCTGTACAAAAATGCTATAGTTAAAAATCAACACATGCAATTGAAAAGCAAAGACTTTTTACTGCTATTTATATGAGGGAGAATGACAAGACACATACCTTTTTTAAGGAGAACCGAAGTACCTTGTATTGCCAAAACATCTTTTTAATATGGCCTTTTGTTCCCTGGATTGTGGCTGAGATGGCCTATGTATTTTCTACAATTCTAAAATGAGAAAAAATAATTTTGTGTATTGTATAGGAACAATTCTCTGCTTGAATTCTAGTAATGCTTGGCATTACATGTAACTAGATTTTACTTATCCCCATAAATGCCTCTAAACTCTTACATGATACTCCCAAGTCTACTCTTCAAAGAAGATATTTAAATGCACAATGCAATGTGCATTTAAGCAATTACTGAACTGCTTCCTCTTACAAGAGAGGGCCTGCTAACTCAAAACGAGTAATCCCCATAACTTCCTTCAAGTAGCAAGTTATATTTTCAGCACTTTTCAAAGGTATAGCTTCTAACTTATGAATATTTAACTGCAGTGTTTAAGCGTTTGTACTAAGTTCTCCACAACATTCAGGAGTAAACAGAAGAAAACTGTAACCTCGCTTCATTATTGCTATAATCATGTACTTTTATGTCTCACAGGTCAAAGTCACTCTAAATTCTGGCAAAATGTTAGACTACGGTTGAATTTTGACATTGCTGTAAAACCAGACAGTCCATAATTTGAGCTGACAACACAATGCTGACAAAGATTTGTGCAGAAATATTCACTTCCATTTCATTTGGTTTAGAACAACTAGTTCCTGAGAAATGGGTAGCTTGGGGACAGAATCTATGCAGAATTGCAATTAATATAAGATTCTTCTGCTTTAAGTTCTATTCAGCTTTGCTTCTTGTGCTTAGGATGGAGGCAAGAAGAGGAAAATTATGGGACACAGGGCGAGCCCTGCACATAAGGTTGTATTTATCCACTGGGAAGTCACCAGATTTGGGTGATTCTTGACTTAATCATGCCCACCCTGGCCCTGTCAGCTTTTACTCTAAAAGCAGCAGAATACTGCCATGCCTTAGTGAAGGGACCAGCAAACATCCCTTTGGGTCAAAGCAGGAGCAAGCAACTTCATGGTTATAGAAAATCTCCAGGAAGGTGAGGGGGACTGAGCAACCTCTCAGGCTTGAATCTTGTGCTACAACTTTACGGTTCAACAAATATTTAAAGACCAGAAAGCGAGCACTCTGCGTGTGAGCTGACCCTTACTGTCCGTGGGAAAAATACTGGCAGACACACAGTGAGTCCAGTGTGAGCTGCAGAGAGCATGGCCTGGGCTCTGCTCTGGGTGGCTGATTGCTCTCTCAAAGAATACACTTAGGGAAAACCTTTAACGTGGGTTTACTGTACAGTCACATCCCCCTCTCCTCACCCTCACTCCCTTGGATTCTAAAAGGCACCAACTTGAACAGGATTCTATTACTGTTACATAAGTTTAACAACATACAGCTCCTTAAACCTGAAAGCTGAGCTAATAAATGCATTCTTTGAGGTAGTTAAGACTTCTGTTAACTATTGTTATTCAAGTACAATCTATTTCAGTATTAACAATAGCAAAAATAACCTCTAAAGTGACAAGCCATATCTGTCACTGAAAAGTACACCAGCTTTTAATATATTTTAAAAATGACTCATGTAAAAGAGAGAGAATCACTGGATTCCATCTGTCTCTCTTAACTATTTCTAAATGACTTAACACTGATTAACATTTTTGCTTCAACACAGGTTTTGGTGGTTTTCTAGTTATTTCCCACCTATACTGTGCTTCAGTATAGTAGAATCTATTCACTTTTAAGCAAGGATGTCTTGCTTTAATCTCTCTCCTCTTTGTCAAAAGAAGAGTTAAGTAGTCACTTTATTCCCTTCACTTACTCAAAACATTAATACAACCATGTTGGATAAAGTGGTAAAAATCTATAGACTCTTTCAGGGTAACTACAAAGACTCTAGCAAAAATTCATCATCATTTGCTTCAGAAAGTTGTGCAACCTTGTTTTCTTTCTTTACTAAGCAGTTATTGGACGGAGAAATGTCTGAGTTTAACCCTTTCTGGGAAGACAGAATATTATTTAAGAAAAGTAAGCAGCTGTCTGTTGAGGGGCTGTTAATCCACCCTTTCCATATTGCTAAGCAGAACTGTCTGTCACTGATATTGAAAACAATGAGAAATTCTGTCTCAGTGAGAAATGACAAGTGACAATATATCAGAACAGTGAGTGTGCCCCGAAACACTGCAAATATCACAGACTGGAAGAAAAACTAGTCAGTTCCTGTCTCCTTCATCACAGTTACTTCTGTGCAATCAGTACAGTCATACAGATGAGAGATTAGAGTTTAATAGCTTTTTCTATAGAAGTCCTTCATCCAGCTCCAAGCTGAACTCCATTGAGGACCCTACCAGCAGAGGACAGGGACAGTCTAGAAAACACAGCATAGACAGGAGTCTGTTATCCAAGCTAAAGAACTGCCAAAGACAAATGAAGAAAGATAAGAACCTTGTTAATTTTATTATTTCTTTGTGGACTGGGATATGTTAGTAGATCTATTCAGAGGATAGAATTTTGTGTTCTCTTGTCCCCATGAGTGAGAGGAAAGAAGGATAAAATCCATGCTGGAATCCCTTAGTGCCTCTTTGAGAGAGAAAGAGAGGGAAGAAGAGACCCTGACAATGAGAGTGCATAATTAATTCCTGAGCATGTGGATACATCCTTTGCTGACACACAGTGGAGAGGAGGATCCTTGTAGTCCCAGAGGATGCACAAACCATCCCTTTTTCATTGTAGAGTTCTAGAGAGCTTTAAGTTGCAGTTAACCTATGAACATTGCAAGACAGTGCAAAAGTAAAGATGACTCCATAGTCTAAAAACAGGCCTTCATTGTTTCTAGTCCCGGGGAAACTTTTCTTAGTCCCACAGCAGAGGTGGAAAAATTACTTCAAAAAGCTTGTCCTGATTAGGTGCAATTCTGTAAATTACTCTAATTATTGCTAGGGTGTCAGCTGTATGATAAGCATTCCTTTGAAAGAACAGTGTACAGTGGAGATGAAGCACAAGAAGTTGGCTACCACAGGCTGGCAAGCCTAATTCCAATTGCATATTGCTGTAAATAGATGGGCATATCTTGGGTATAAAAGGATTTTTATTCAATGAGAGAAGATCCTGAACTTGTCATTTCAGCTTCCTTCTTAAACTATTAACTTTCAAATAAAACGAGTGACAGATATTTGCAACTTTTTAAAAACCAACTTCCTGATCACTTCTCCAACTCTCCAGCTTTAGCCCAATATTCTCCTCTTCGTATCTTCCACAGCAAAACAGTACTCAGAAAGCAAAAGCTAAGCCCAGTCCTAAAAGACAGAAAGGAACAAAAAAACCCCTATGTAGACTTCACTGAGGTCTATCATTCTCCTTATGTCTTAATGCTTTTGACTGTTATTTTCCACACTATTTTCTCTGATACAAACAAGTTTCAAGTGTCACACCAAAGAGGAGAAGGAGGATCTTTAGTGTGTTTAGTTATTGTAAATAACTGCTTCCATTCACTCCTTCACCTGCTGGTCTGCCAGCAGCCTCCTAAAATTCTTCCACAGGGTTCTATAACACACCCACAAAGAAAGCTTTCTTCTATGCAATCTCAGTTTCAAATGTATGTATTTCTTTCCCAGAAAAGCTAGGAAAATCCTGACAGATGGAAGAACCAGTAAACAGCTTCAGCCCTGGAATGGCTGCATATTAACTCTATGTCAAGCACAGATTACAGCTCTAATTTCATAATCTGCCTCTGAAGAGCTACTTCTGACAAAACCACAAGGCTCAGCTCCAGATTTCCCAATTCAGAACTTTCCTATACATAGTCTTTATGTCTGTGCCACAACACAAGTTGTATCATATCAGCCACTTCTACAGAAAATGAAAAGTCACTTAATCTAGCTCCTTACTGAACATATTATGAGTAAATGGAATAGCATGCCTTGTTTTAAGAAGTATGGAAGATTAATAAGCTCTACACAGTGATATTCCTATTACTTTAGGAGGTTGCAAAGAGCATGTCTTGCCAGCTGGAAGTGTGACTTACTCAGATAGTTTTGATTAATTAGAATACAATGTGAAAACAATGAGGAAGCTAAAGCCTCTGTATTTTCCATGATGGAAAGAGATTATTGGCCTAACGCAAAAATTAAGGTTTTTTTCACTTCACACTTCCTTAACGATATTGGTTCAAATTTTGACTGGTTTGCTGGCAGGGATTCTCTCTGGTAACTGAGATTACTTAAAGCACAAAATCTTGAAAACTGGAAAGGCCTAACACTTCTTTTTTTTTTTTTTTTTTCCAGAGGGAATTAATTGAGATTCCTTTTAGTTAATAGCACGCTAAGTAGTAGCTAGCTCCTTCTAGCCTAGCACGTAAGTAGATTTTATCTGCTCTTAAAATACCCTTCCAATCACATTCTGGTGAATAATTTTATTCTTCTGAAGCAAGTTTACACATTATTTCTAGCACAGTACATTTACATAGACAGCGTGCTCACCTAACAAGGATGACATTCCTTAGTATTAATGGGATAATGCTTCGTTTGAACTGCAGAGTATATCCTAGTAACAAGCAGGGAAGATAAGCTGTAGCTCACCAGTTTTTGTCTCCAGCTTTCTTGGACTTGACTACTTGCTCTTTTTAACACAAGGTATCTGCAGCTTCACTTAATGAGAAGAAGTATATTAGTTACCAGTTCACAGCTGCAGACTTCTGGGCATTTTCAAATTTGTTTGCCTCTCGTGGTTATGATTAATCTTATGGCTTGTCATGACCACACCTGAGTACGTCACTCAAGGTTTTGGAGACAACTTCTGCTGCCTCAAAGACCAGCACTATGCCACCTTCCCATTGGAAGTCACATCCTGGGATTAGGAAGTTGACTTGTCTGAGAGAAAGACAGAAATTAATTAATACTCTCACTCTCTTCCATCTTGCTGTCTTTCTTACTTACTCTGTTTTCACTTTCTATGCATAAAACGGCACAAAAAAACTTGCTTGGCTGACTAATTAGCACTAGCAATAAACAGTATTTGAATTGTCCAGGAAAGGAACAGAGGGTCTGAGAAAGAATTATCAATATATATTAAAAAAATCTGGTATGTCCTATTGAAATTATTATCTGTGTGATTCATTTCTCTACCTTGAAACTGCACTAAACTGAAGCAGTGGTTTATAAAGCTCTCAACGCTATCTAACTGAATCTTAGCTATTGGAAGATTATAAAGCAGGTATAGAGTACAAAAATAAAACAAACTGCTCCTATAATAAGGAATACTATACTTTTGGGGCTTCGTAAAGCAATTTTGCATCCAGGCCTGACTAGCTTACAAGCAATTAGAACTTTTCATCAAAAAGATTGCTAGATTGTTTAGCAATCTGCCAGCCCCTGAGCTACAAGACAATCTATCCCATCTGTAACACTAATACCACCGCAAAGAAGTTATTATCTAACTTATTGACAAAAGGTATCACTCTTACGCTTCTCAGGAGCTATTACCTGACTTCTGTAATATCTGAAAGTGCTCAGATGCTTCTTTCAGTGATTGCAGAGTTACTGTGAAACAACAAAAAGAACTGGACTAGACCTTCCTTGCATTCAGACATGCACTTTCTGGATAGAATTCAGGGGCAAGCTAGGTTCTCAAATTGAAGAAAATTACTCCAAAAATTTAGGAAAAGAAGTGATAGACAAACAAGTTGCAAAGGAACCTGGAAAAAGGATGAGGCTGAAGAAAGCAACCAATTGCCAAGGCCTGAATAGAGAGGATTGAAATACAGGGTATTTGTGTGCAGCAACAACTGTTTTAAAAGCTTCTGAATAAAAAATTAACAGCTGATGGCATACTCCCTAGGACTTACATCTAGTCTGAGAAGGAGAGCTGTTAAGATAGTGAGTGAGCCAGCAAGACAGATGGCTGGTGAAGGAACTGACACTGCAAGAGCTGGAACATTCAGTAGAGAGGAAAAACAACAGCTATACCCATGAAGGAACTGCTGCCAAGCACGTAAGTGAGGGGAGCGGAATCACGCAATTCCAACAGTTTCCATAAAAATGGGGATTATGTGAAGAACTGCAGGCAATGGGTAAGGCCCCAAGCCTGACAGTGCAGAAGCAAATAGGTAATGATGGAATTTAGATAGACAATAGGAATGATTAAAAGGTCATACATTACCTAAAAAAACAGCAGCAGATAGTACAGAGATGTCAAATTATACAAGTGAGTAAAGAAGATTTTACATGGCAGTACAGAAAATGCTCAGTAGACATTAGCACTGAACAGATACATCACCTAGAATTCATCTGCAAAAAGCTATCCCTTAGTATTCAATATGAAAAGCAGTGTCAGAAGCTAAGAACTGTGACATCACCCCACTCTTCCCCCCAGTTTAAACATGTCTACTAAGAGGAAAATAGTTTCCACAAAGCTTGCATTTCTCACAGCTACAAATTTATTATCAGTAAGATTCCAGACATTCATAACAGTCAGCTCCAACACCTGCATCTTGAGACCCACCAAATATTTGCAATCAAGTTTTTGCATACTTTCAAATGTTTTTAGTATAATCCACTTCTCTTTACATTGACAAAAAAAAATTTTGAAAAATTTGGCAATAACATTTTGTTGAAAATAGAGTGACTTAAATGCATGGGAGGCAGAGGTTGTAGGAAGAACAAGTTTGAGAACTGAACAGCTTTTCAGGCACAGGGAGGTGTCACAAGGTCTCATGAAAATTGATTTCAAATTTTGATTCCACTGTAAGAAGAAACAGTTCTGACAAAAAAGAGGTGTATAATACCCAAAATAAGCACTTAAATTTTTAAAAAAGCGTTTCTATACTGACTTTCTGTTAGCCAAGTTA
This sequence comes from Lophotriccus pileatus, assembly GCA_035583135.1. Taxonomy (NCBI): domain Eukaryota; kingdom Metazoa; phylum Chordata; class Aves; order Passeriformes; family Tyrannidae; genus Lophotriccus; species Lophotriccus pileatus. The sequence continues at coordinate 11,580,923 of JAWWES010000021.1, forward strand.
CTTTTTCTTATTACTTTTCCAGCCTATTACTGCTGCCATTCATTGAGAACGAGACGAAAACTGCATCCTTCTTTTGAGTTCTGTGGTGCTGTTTCTGTCTTGAGCATTACTACACAGATATACGCTTCAGCACATGCTGTTTTCATCAAGCATGTGCTGTGTAATTACTGTTTAAGCTGTACAGTTCAAGAAAAAAGCTCATTGCTGAAGACAGCTCTCCTGAAACTCTTTAAGCACTGATGAGTCTTTGACCACTCTTGCATAAGAAAAACAGCTACAGCCTGGACAAGTAGAATATTGAAAATCATGTCAAATTTCTTACAGAATAAGATTATCTTTCTGGTATATAGAAAATTAGATTACTTTCCAAGATGCAGAAAGATTTTTAATACACAGCCCAGGCAAACTAATTGAATAAGCAGTATGGAATGGCTCCAAAACATTATAGATCACACATTAATGCAAAAAGCCAACATAATTATGAAGTACCCATCTCAGACTTTTGGGTACACAAAATAGATGTAAACAAACCAGTAATGTCATAATGAGAATAAAACTCATCATCTGAATGACAAAAAAAGTCAATATAACTGATAAAAATAATGAATATGTTTACAGTTTGGAGAAGAAAATCCAAACAGTTTAAGAGTCAGCATCAGCAAGACAACCTACATTTACTATTAAGCTACTTCAGAGAGGCAGGTAGTGCAAGTTTGGATGAAGCCATTCTCTCTGAAAACTCCAGAGAACCTGTGTATCAATTGGATGCCCTTTCCATTAAATGGAAACAGGCTCACAGAAGCTGATAGAGCTCAACCCCCCTCCCTACCCCTCCAGCCTTGCTACTTAGCTACAGATACATCAGACACTAAAACACAGTTTCATGGTATTTCCCTTCTTATTGAGGCCACCTCAAGTGTCCCTTTCCTGGCATTTTGTTGCGTTCCAGTTCTGCCAGGAGGCAGCAGCAGCGGGAGGGCGGGAAAGCCCTGCTGCGACAGGGAGATAGCAGGTAACAAAGTGCCAGAGGGCAACAGGGGACAGGAGCAGCCATCCTACAACCAGAGAACATCAACACTGCTCAGGGCAGGGCAGCTCCTGCCAGACCTCAGTCCTCTGCCCAGCTCAGGAACCGGCAGGAGGGGGCAAACAGCCAGCCAGGCAGTTTGGCACCAGTAAAGGTGGCAGAGTGCAGTCACCATCAGCAGTTAAGGCATCTTTTCCCCGGTTTTATGATCGTGCTGTTAAAAGTTAGTTGCGAAGCTTTGTTAGGATACAGGTAAGGTAAAAGCGAGGCTGTTCCTCAAGAGGGCACCGACATTTTACTTCTGGAGCCAGCGTTAGATACCTCCGAAAAAATACAAGACTTAGGAGAATAACATACAGATCAGACATCACCTGGAGGAGCACAGCAGCCGCCCCTCGCCTTTCCCGGAGGAGCAGGGCCATCCCTGACCGACCCGCCCGTCCCCTCAGCGCCATCGCCCTCAGGGCGCGGCCCCGCCCCCTCCGCGCGGCCCCGCCCCCACCCCGGGCAGCCAATGGGAGAGCGCGCGGCGGGAACGCGGGCCCGCGCTGCCGCACGTGCCGGGGCGCGCGCGCCGTTAGCGGCTGTGAGGGGGCGCGAGGGCGCGGAGCGGGAGCGGGAACGGGAATAGGAACAGGAGCGGGAACAGGAACAGGAGCGGGAATAGGAACAGGAGCGGGACTGCCACTGCCGCGGGAGAGAGAGAGGAACGGGCAGCGAAAAGGCCGGGCGAGCGCAGCGAGAGCCGCAGCTGAGAGAGGCCGGTGAGAGGGAGGCGCGGCCGGTGCTCCCCGGAGCGGGATTTCCGCGTGTAAAGCTCCCGTGGGTCACCTCGCTGCTCAGGGCGGGGGTTCTGGGAAAGGTCTCGGGGTGCTTTCTCCAGTGTTGCCGTTGGGAATTAACCGTGCTTGAACCGTGTTTGAATGACAGAAGCTTTATTAAGGAATTAAATGTTTTATTAAATACTTTGTTTCCAAATAAGCATTGTTTTAATAGGCTTTGTTTTGTTTTTTTTTTGTTTGCCAGTGTACAGCTCCTCACCAGACGGTGCCAAGCTGAGGGCAAACACAGCAGCCTGTGCCAGGGTCTGTGGCAGGGAGAGGCGAGGCGAGGCTCGGGGTGCGTGTGCCCCTTTCAGGGCAGCTCACGGGGGACCAGGCAAAAGCAACAGCGAGTGATAAGTAAGTCTGGCAGGACCATTTTTTTGAGTTGAGTTTACTGAGAAATGCTGAAAGCGCAGGAAGCACGTGGATCTGCCATCCTCCCCCTTAAGTGAGTGAACCTGTAAGTTGGTTAAGCACTCTTGATCCTCCAGGGCAGCCTGGGGTGAACCTCTACCAGATTTTATTGAGACTTTAGAGTCTTGGGATCAAATTGATTAGCTGTTCTGTGTTGTTGTTTGCTCAAGGGACAGGAAGTAAACATTAAGTTACACCCACTTGAAGTCACTTGCTAATGAATAATGTAATTATACACTAGGGTATTAGAAGGTTTTTACATTAAGTCCCTGATGTTTTTATTTTCTCACAAGAATCATCTATGTTTAGATAAGCGAGAATTAACATTGCCTCTTTGAGAATTCTCTATTTGTAACTGCCGTAAATATAATTTGAGTTAAGAAAATAACATGTTTAAATTATCAGGGCAGGTGGTAGAAGTAAAAAGGCAAACAATTCTATGGTAGATGTCATGCACATGTTTTAAAGGCAAGAGTTCCTTAACAGATGCTTGGAGACTTCTCCATATAGGTCTGATCACAACAGAAAAAAAAGTGATGATTCTACTTTTTCTGTATGGCAGTTCAGGGAACTAATGGCAACTGACTTTCTAACGTAATAACTGTATGAAGTTTCAGTTTTATACTTTAACATAGAAGTGTGAACAACTATGGTACTGCAAATTCAAATGTCTTTAAATATCCTCAAAGAAACTCCAATAAAAGAACAACTTTTAGTCGTACCTTCAGGATGAAGAATTGTGCTGAGGGCAGAATTTTGGCCTTGTTATTTCATAATTGATATGAAAATTCAAAGGTGTGAAAGCTTCAAAATGTATAATTCAATCTCATTTTGCACAACAGTTTCTTTTAGGAAGTGATTCCTGGAGTGTGTTTTAAAGCTAAGTGATACCATTCTAGCCCACTGAAATAGCAAATAGTTATGTTCTCTTTCACAACTGTATGAATTTACAGTTGGATGAATATTTAGTTTTTGTCTTTATTTCCCATGGTGTGTAAACTCGGGTGATTTACATACACTGCCCCTGCTTTGGTTACAGGAAGGGAAAGGTGTGAGGGATAGCTGTGATCTCTGTGGTTGTTCTGGCCCTTGTGTACTGTCTCTAGCAACATCAGTGAGGAAATGCCGAAAGGAAGGGGTGTTCAGGTCTGGGTCAGACAGCCTAATGTATAAATAAACAGGGAGCTACACCCAAAACTGATCTGTGCCAGTAAACATAGGAGTAGTAAGCTTTGTCACTTAAGTAGGTTTATTCAGTAGATTTACTCTTTGTTCTAGGTTGCCTCTTGCCTTGCTTCTCCCCTGGTAGGAAACCAGTGCCAGGAGTCCCTTTATTGACTGCAGTATGGGTTTTGAGCATGGGAAAACAGATTTTTAAGAGCTTTGAGCCAGGTTTTCAAGTACTTGGCATCTATAGTTGGGGCAGATTTTCAAAAGAGGTTAGTACTGACTGTTCTGAGCTCTTGTGAAGATTTGTCCATTTTGATTTTGTGCCTAACTGAACTGATCTGTTGAAAATCTGGTCTCTGTAGCTAGGCATGATGATCTCAGAATGCTGTGAGGGCAGTAATAACTCTTAAAAAAGAAAAGAAAAAAGCTATACAGCAACCCCCACTCAGTTCAGTACCCCGAAACTGCCACGTGACACAGAGTAAGAGTAAGACAGGGGTGAGCTTTCTGGTATGTGTAGGTAAATAATTTTCTAGGACTTAGCAGTGAAAATGGTTATTGTTTTGCTACCTCTGTTCTGGGTGTGTTTATTTAAAGTATAAGCTTTTGTGAAAGGAAAGCTGCAGGTTATGAGTGCAAAAATGTCATGTGTTTGGGAAACTACAACAATAAAATGCTTCAATTAAAATGTACTGTAGCAGTTGTTAGTAGTGCTGTGAGTTCTGAGATACCACCACTGCTTCTGGAGTTGTGCTGCCTTCTGGCCTGGAGCCTGGGATAAATGTTTGGATGCTCTATCCCTGTAGTCAGTGGTGCAGTTCCTACCGACTTTGATTTAGCAGTGTTGAGACCTGTGTTAAAATAGTTGCAGTTCAAACAAAATGCCTTTCCCAGGGCTGAGGAAATCTCACAGTAGTCTCAAGCCTCATTTTGGACAAAGAATATCTGATGTGCTTATGATGACACTCAGTTTCCTTTGTCACGCTTTTGGGGTGGAGGGATAACTTAGTTCTGTTTTACATCTGTATCCCTTGAATGTCCTTCTACAAATTTAATTTGGTGAGGCTAATACACTGAATTTGATTCAGCTCGCACCTCACTGACGTTGTGAGCCCATTATGGCATCATTAGTCTCCAATTACGGGCGTGAAGGTAAGAAGTGACCTAGTAATGAAGGGTACATACCCAGAGCACTGTAGCAAGGATTTTAAATGAGACAGAAGGAAAAAAAAATTACTACACTGATCTCTATCAAAAGGCCATTTTTCATAAGTGCCTGCTTTGGAAGAGTCCCCAGGCAGTGCTAGTGCTGGGCATCACTGTGCTGCCTCTGGAGTTTGGCTCGGATGCAGATATCTACACTTTCTAGAGTTCATGTACTGCACAGTCCTTGTGCTGAAACAAGGTCAAGCAGTTTGGTATCCTAACATTTACTGAACTTGTGAGAATGTCCAAGCTACAGTTCAACAAAATCTAACACGGAAGCATATTTGCTGCTTTGGTGCTGAATGTGCTTTCAGGAGGCAGAGTCATATATGTTACACTGTATTGAGGAGTTTACTTCAAAGGGATGAGTATTTTCATTCTGAACAAAAAACAGACCCACAGCAGACTGGTGGCCAGAGAAAATGGAATGAATATGTGCAGCAAGCAAATAACTCCTTTTGGTACAGCAAAGAGTGAAATCTAAGAAAATGGGTAGAAGTAGAGGCAAAAGCTGCACATTTTTTTCAGAAGATATGTCTCAAGCTTGAGGTACTTCTGACAGAGGAAGGGATCCAATGGAATATGAATAGTAAGACTGCCAACTGGCAGAATAGCAGATAATAGTGAATTTCATTTAGATTCTCTTTCTGCCCTTTTACCAATTTATCAACAAGGAAAGATTCCGAAGTTGTCAGCTGCAGTGGGGCATTCTGTGGCACAGTGTAGTACTCTGGGCATGCAGACCCGTGCTCAGTTTTAAGATTGTGCAAATCACTGCCACTATATAAGTTTTTAGCTGCATCAATTCCTTGGTTTAGTTGACTGTGCAGGGCTGCTTGAGGTTGAAAGGGTACAGTGGAAATGCATAGAGCAGGTGGGAACAACTGCAAAACAGTCCTTCCTGGTACAGGTTCACAGTGGCTAAGCCAAAATTTCTGTGAAGAGGTGAAAAATGGACTTGCACATAGTTCCTTCTTGCCATCTGGAGTACTTTATTAAATTATTAAATGTCATCTTGCATTTAAATTTGTCCAGTTTTATGCTCTGGTTTGCTTTAATACTGGAAAAAAACTCCCTGAAGTTTTCTGGGTGCTATGGAGACAGTGCTGATGTCAGAAATGTTTTCAGTGGGGCCTGGCAGAGGGAAACAGACGGCTGCAGTTCCTGGGGACCGTGGTTGGCTCTTGGTGCATAGCTGAGCACTGGAGTCCAGGGCT
>JAWWES010000021.1:11586880-11623842 GCA_035583135.1 Lophotriccus pileatus
GCTGGAGTGAGTGCAGGGCTGCTGGAGTGAGTGCAGGGCTGCTGGAGTGAGTGCAGGGCTGCTGGAGTGAGTGCAGGGCTGCTGGAGTGAGTGCAGGAGTGCTGGGCTGGCAGAGGGTGTGCCAGACTGCTGGGAAGGTGGGAGAGCCTGCAGAGAGGCAGAGGTTGTTGTCTTGACTTTTATAGACCTTTATTTTCTAGGTGGCTTCTCAACTCGTGGGGCTTTAAAAGACCTGATGATCCAGGGGTGAAGAGGCAGGATAGGTGTAGCTTGGAATGCCAGTGTTAATGAAATAAATGTTTGAGGGTTTTTTAAAGTGGTGAACTCTTGGGTGATGTTAAATGCAGTTGCCCTTAATTGCAGTATCTTGCATTGAACTGAAGCAAAACCAGAACCAGTACCATCAAAAAGGCTTCCCAAATTCCAGACTTCCCCCAAACTGAGAAAACCCCCCTCCTTTCTGACCCTTGAGTGCAGCTGTGTGCAGCTGGCTGCAGTGCAGAGCTGCTGCTCAGGTGGTTTGCGTGGTTCTGGAGCCAGCCTCTCTGTGTGGTTCTCCTCCTTGGCCCTTGGGTACACGAGTGACAGCAGCTTTCCAGCTCCTTCCAGCTGCTTGGCTGGGCTCTACCTCACTTGCTTTTAGCTTTTATTCTGAACTACAAATGAGCAAAGTGTCTTGATAGTTTATTTATCAAACTTTCTAACAATCCCCTTTTGTTTTACCTTTCCTTGTGTTTAGAAGAAGCTGGCTCCAAATATCCTTTGAGGTCACCTTTCTTCTTCTCAAGCCCATCATTTTGAAACTCTCATTTGTTGTGATATCTGTAAAGACTTTGCAGTGATTAAACAGTGCTTATTATGATGTTCACTTGTACTTTGCAGTCAGTCTATTCAGTTGTCTAAAAATAAAATGAAAGATTCTGTAAGCTCTTCAGTACAGAGACTGACTCTTTGTACAGGTGTTTAACATAGTAGGGTCCAGAGATCCAGGGAGGGGCCTAAAATACCAGCTTAAAAGAGGGGAAAAAGACCTGCATTTCCAGGTATAAATTATTTTTTGATAGGAAGGTAAGTGTAGAGTGACTTCAGGAATCATTTCTTCATAATGAAATGTGCATTAATGCTAACAATATGCAATGATTTTTAATCAGGCTGACATATTAATGGTATTTAGGGCACCAGCAGCATTTATGTGGGCTAGATTGGCTATGTGACAAAATGATTCTGTGCTGGAAAGCTACAATTATTCTGTAAATTTCAAAATCCAAACTGAAGATGAGAAGAGGCTGAGAATTTCTGCATTTGATTGGCTCAGGCTGAAAGCTGGAGAACAAGCAGTTTGCCTTTTATGCGTTCTGTCAGCTACAACAATGCTAACCAAAGAAAGTGTCATCTCCCCAGAGTCTCTTTTCATACAAAAGTATTATAGGGCAATAATGAATTTTAAAAGAAATTCACGATTGGAAAAAGCAGCGTTTTGCATATAAATGTTTCTAATGGAGCTATGAGCGCCAGTTGTGCTCTGTTACCTTGAAAAATACCACGTGAATCCCTGTAGCTTTCAGTAATTAAAGGTGTGAAAGGTGTTATTTATTTTTATTTGTGTTATGTTCCTTATAAAATATAATCCTTTGGCCAAAGGTACTCTTAGCTCCTTAAGACTGTACAGAAATATTATTCATAACTTCAGAAGCTTAAGTTGCTAATGGGTGACTTATATAAACCATGATCAGCAGAGAACAACTCCTACTAGAAGTACGTACGTTTATGTAGATTAACATCTGTAAGAAGTATCTACTTCTCCAGTATTGTTGACCTGATTAAATTTTTAAGAACAAAGTTATACTTTGTAGCCCCAAATAAGTGACTTAGCTTTAAAATTTTTCTCTTGATTTTTCTCTCTGTATCATCTATCACTATCTTTAGGGCCTGCATAGTACAGATTTCCAGCTCGTCTCTGGCCATGGGGAGGAGAGGCCCTGACAGACTCTATTTTATTTTAGAGAATTAATATTCCAACAGTTTGCTGGAACCATAGAAGAAAAAAGTATGCTAGGAGTTAAATTAAAAAGAATGTTAGATTTTTTTTTAATTCTGTATTGCATGGGAAATTGATGACTGTTTAATTGTCCATCTCAATGCCACAGCCATCCCCAAACTCTGACCACAAAGTTTGCCATCAAGAAAATGAAACTGTGCTGAGTCTGCTGCCACATGTGATTGAAACAAAACATTGACATTTCTTGGAAATTTCAGAAGTGTGTGTACAAGCTGAGTTTTGTGCATAGGTATTTTTTGAACCAGGAAATATTTTAGTGTTTTTACTTTTTTTTTTTAATTCTTCTGTTACAAAATGCAACTCAGTACTTTTTTGAGTAAAGCAGCAATAACGGATAACCTGCATGAGTGCTTTTGTTTGTTGTCATTCCTCCTCCTCCCAAAGCACACCTCCTCCTCCAGGGAATGACTAATACAGGATGGTCTGGCTCTGGAAGAGTCTGTGTTCCATTAGGACTTTGGTAGAAGAAGCATCCAACCTATTTTGCAAACTGAGTCTTCATCCCATTGTCTTTTCATTGCATTCCAGTGGTCTTGCCTGAATAACTCATGATAAAATAAAGTGTGATTTGGGTCCTAATAGATGGACATAATGCCTGTAGGTTGTTTTCTGTGTTCTGGAAAATATTGACAACAAGCAGTTTTGTTTTTCCTGGGAGAGCTGTGACCTGGCTGCACTGTGCATAAGAGATGCTTTCTCCAGGTGAGTTTATCGTTGGAAATAACCTTCCAATGTCTAAGTCACTGAGCAGCCTGTGGCACTTCGTGCAACAGTGAGAGGATGAGGAACTGCAGTGAAAAGCCCTAATTGCTTCTGCATTCTCTTTTTGTTTGTCATTAGTAGGGACTGTTGTCTGTGTTTTTCTAAGGCTCGCACTTGGCTATTCTCTTTTCCTGAGATAGTTGGGCTCCAGTGAGGCCGCGAATGTTTTTGCCTGAAGACAGAGCTGATGTGTCTTATGCTGGTCAGTGCTTATTTTGCTCGTGTTTGGCAGCAAACAGTACCTAGTGACTAGCTACAAAAGTAGCTTCGAGTCCTTTGGGATGATAGTACTAATTCAGAAGTAAGAAGGCTGAAGAAGAAGTGCACCTGATGGATAAGATGAGCAGCTAGTTCTGAATTACTTAAGTGTGCAGCTAACATCTGTTTTGCCATATGCAACTTATTTATCAGAGATCTGGATTCCAAAATAGAGTTTCCTTTGACTGAGTTTTTTCTCCTGGACTATTTTGATGACTTGTTTATATGAAATTTTAAATAAAGGAAATAATAAATTAATATCTGACCTAAATCTTCCTTTTGCTTTTGAAGTCAAATAATCAGCCAATAAAAGCCTTCAAATAGTGTTGCACTCCAACTTTGAGAACCAGAAGAATTTGCAAAAGATTAAAGGTCATAAATACTTGTAAAATGTTTGTTGCTAGACTGTATTTGCAGCTTCTTAATATTTATTTATTTATATTTAAGTGTTCTTTGAAGTGTCTGTGGAACTACCATGTTGTATGACCAAGCTGTTTCATGCTTTTGTCAGAAACACTGCGAGAGAATAGAAAACACTCCAGAGAGGGGGAAGAGAATACATGGGGAAATAAGACATTTTTAGATTGTAGTAGAGATTTTTTTGTTTGTTTCTGAGTAATTGAGGTTTAATTACAGGTATATCAAATATTTCCCATTCCTGAATTTTTGCCTATTGATAATCACCATTGTATTCTTCATTCTTTACTGCTGGATACTGAAAAATTAAAAAAAATAGATAACATTACAACTGCTCTTACTGGTTCTAGTGTCTTTGGTGTACTGTTTTAGAATCAGAACTGAAGTGTTTTCAAGTGTTACATCACCAGGGGAGTACTTTTACCTAAGCCACATTGTACCTTTTCTCACTTTAGTGGTGATATTTGATAGAACTGGCAGATTTCTAGTTAGTGTTCAGTCTGTATAGAAAAGTAGAATTTCCGTGAGGGCTTCCTATTTCTAATCCCTATTTGAGATAGCATTCTGTGTAGCATGCTTTCATCTCCTTAATCCTGTTTGAAAGATTTTGCTGGTTTCAGAAATTAGTTCTGCTCCATTGTTAACTTCACAATTCCTCGTTTTCCTTTGCTATAAATCTGACTTCTGGAAAAACCTGTTGTTTTTGAGACAAAGGCAAAATAATAATTTCAGCTTGTTTTTTTTCCCTCCCTTTTGTGTATGGAACCTTCATTCTTACTCTTAGTCCTCGTTGTAAAAAACAGTATCATTTAATTTTAATTAGGTTTGGGGGGAGTGAAATTTACTCAGTCCAGACTGCCTTTATGTTAAACTGTGGTCCTTAGAAAAACTGAAGAGGCCCAATGTACTGAATGTAAAATTTAGGAACTGGGAGATCTGGATTCTTTCCTTGGGAGATCTGGATTCTTTCCTTGATGTTACTTGTGTTTTCTCCGTGTGGCATGTTGAAATCTTGTTTCCTTTTGCCCCTAGAAATGCTTATGAATTATCTGCAGAAAATGTGCCGATTTATGGATTGCAGACAGTGTACACAAAGTTTAGCTTTGGTTTTAGGTATTTGAGTTGGGTGAGACCTTGTTTTGTCCCCCTATATATGAAAACTGCCAGTATTTTCTGTACATATAAAGCTGTTCTTTAAATACCTAGATGTTTTTCTGTTCGTGAGAGTGCTTTTCTACAGTTGAATTACAACCAAATTTTTAAATTGGCATGGATTTATTAGTACAGGTGACCCTTTCTGCTGGTATCTTCAAGAGAACAAGGACAAAGAAACAGGTGTTCTGGCAGAAAGTTCAAAATAAAATAGTTCAAAGTAGTTTCAAAGGCCAAGGAACACATGGAGGTTACACTTCTGTGAGGAGTATTCAGCCTGTCTAGCTTTGTGCACTACAGTATAAACACGTGTACGTGGCATCAGAGCTAATCATCTGCACAGCTTTTTCAGTTTTTTCCCATTTTCAGTGGAAAGACACGAGGGCTTCTGTGCAAAGTGTATTTTGGCTTTGGAAGAGAGTAAAAATAGCTGCTTTACAGAGGTCAGAGCAGCCTGCCCTGCTATGCCCTTAAAACCTCTTGGATATATTTGAAGGGAAAGAGGAGCACAACACATTTGGTTGTGTGTTGTATCACTTCAGATGTTGTTTAAACTGGGTGTGCTTAAACCTAGGAGAGTTTTGCCTTGAATGGGTTTTGTCCACACCCAGCCCCTTGTAAGGGCTGGCAGTTGTTGATACACAGCCCAGCTGAATGACTGTCATCTCCTCCCAGGGAGTTGTGCTGCCAGCAAGACCCTGCTTTTTAGACCAGATGCACTTTATAGTACTTTTGTTTGAAAAGTGGAGCTTTTGGCTAATGACAATCTATATTTAGCCCTTCTTCTTGATGTCAGGTGAATGTGTTAACTCTGATGCTTGTGCTAAAGACAACAATTAATTTTAGTAAATCAGAACTAAAAGAAAACAGGAGGAAACAACATATCTAGGGAAAGGGAGCACTGTAGTGTTATGTAAAAACTAAAGCAGACATCTGACACGCATAAAAGAAAAGTTGCAGTTTTGAAAAGGTTACTCTTGCCTTGTTTGTTCAGGTGGACTGTGATGGGAAGTGTAAAATATTAAGGAACCCAATGTTTTTTGAATCCTTAAAGTGTGATATGTGTTAGATTATGAATGCTGAGTTCTTTTGGAAGGATGGTAAGACATAATTAGTTTGTCATTTTTGTGTCCTTTTTATCTACAGTAAATGTCTTACCATGTGTTTCTTCAGCCTTAATCCAAAGCACTGCAGAGGTCTCTCAGCTGGCTGCTGTCCCCCAGTGAGGCACATTTGCTTTTGCAGAAGATGGCTCTTTTGGGCAGCTTTCATTTCTTACAGTCACTCTTCTGCAAGGAGTTTTTAAGCCTTGTTATGAGAGTAATGTCTAGTGATGGTGAAATCTGAAGATGTGAATTTCATATCTTTACTTGTCAGTTTGCATAATCTTAAGACCTTTCTCTAAAAATGGATACTTACTGCTCTGTATTTTGTGTTTGATAATTATTGAGAGAGTAAAAGAACTTCGTATTTGTCACAGTTTGGATAAGGACTGAAAAAGTTAAAGGCTTAGAACTTCCAACACTTTTTAAAAATTTAACTAATATTAGTGTTGCTCTACAAGAGAGGACACACTGAAGGGTATGTGAAACTCAACATTTCGTGCTGGATAGGGTGAAGGGAAAATCTCCTGTAAAGGGTAGGTGTGTATAATCTGGTTACACAGACTGGCAAAACAACACCATCCCATGGAGACTTATGTGACGTTGATTGTGAGTGTTTGGATGTGAAGGTGGGGATTTCCCACTGTCAACCTTCCTTTTGGTAAGAATCAACAAGTAAGGTATGATTTTGCAGTTTGTTTTCTGTTTTCAGAGTTGTGGGAGATTTACAAGTTCTGTCTAAGCCGTGTGTGTGAGAGACTGATTTCTGCATACTTGTATGGATTATGTATTTGCAATTAGATACATAGCATGCACTAAATTTTAGATTTTTGTTTTGGTTTCTGCCCTCTTTTAGAAGATCTGTTTGTGTAAGTTGCATTGAATTCACTGATAATATAGATACATCTGTGTTTGTGTGTATATATATGAGCCGGAGCATTGGTTACAGTATACAAATCTTATTTAGATATCTGTGTGTATTCATCTTATTAAAACTGTTGTCAGTAGCCTAACTAGAGTTAGGCCTCAGTTTTCTTTCACATTAAAGGACCAAGGAGTTTCTTCTATGTTTCTCCAGAAATTAAAATGAGTTCTGATTTTAGGACTTTTATATTGGCTGAGATGCACACTGGAATTTCCATGACCAGGGCAATGAGCTTTGAGAAGTAGGATATTTGAAGGAACTCTATTTAACTTTCTGTGTGAACATCGTTAATTAAAGATTTAGGACTCCTGTGTTCAGAGAACGCAGTCATTTTGAGCTTAGACTTTCTCTAGCTTCCAGTGAAGGCTTCTGAGAACTTGGAAATCATGGATTTGTTTCTTTTAGTGAGAACTGCTGACTGACATGCTTTTCCAGTCTGGTATGGTTGGCTGTTTTGTTTGCTTGTTCTTAATCTAACAACAGTTGTAAGTAGCTACTGTCAGTAGGTAAATGTATCTTTGTAGATTGTGGCTGTCCTGGGCCAAAGAACACATAAAAAAAGAAGTAAAAATCCACATTAGAAATTATGTTTGAATACCAGCTGAAGGAAGATAAGTGCAGGATTTCTTTTTCTGCAGGTCTGCAGGTGAAATAAATTGCATCGATAAGTCCTCAGATAAGTTAAGAAGTGTACTAATTTCTGTCATTACTGCAAGTACTGTCATATCAACGGCAATGAAGTAGTAGCTCTCCAGTCTTTTTCGTTTAAATCTGCATGATGTTTGTTTATGCCCATGTCATATACTGGTGTTCCTGGGTATAATGAATCCTGTCTTGAACCCTGCAAGGAGGGCACGTTGCAGCAGCCAGTTAAAGTTCTTTGGTTTTGTATGTATGCGGAATTATTCAGTTGGGTACGACTAAGCCTAAGGAACATCTCAGGTATCTCTGTATGAGATGACTCAGGAGTTACTTTAGTGTAGGTTTAAAGCAAACCAACAAACAGAAAGGTGTAGTCTAGGTTCTGGACTGGTGCTCTCCTGCTCCAAATGATGAGTCAGTGATATCCTGGTGCTCGGTGGAAATGTGCTCTGCCGCATGGTCATCCATCACGGGCAGTCTGGGATCTGTAATGAGAGGTACAGAGATTAATGTTTTATTACAGCAGGGCAGCTTTTACAATTACATATGTAATGAGAGAGGGAGCAGGGGATTGCAAAGTCTCCATCTTTCTAGAATTAGTATGGAACTTAAATGACCTAAAAATGAAGAACATTATGATCCAGGAAAAATTAGCTGGCTTAAGTTTCATTCTTCTCCCATCATGGTTCGTTAATGAAGAAAATCCTTTCCATTGCCATTCTGTACAAAATGATATTCTGCAAGAACAGAGAGTGCTCATATCTTCCAGATGATACTTAACCCTCCCAACCGTCATACAGAGCAATTTTATGTCTGCAATGAAATATTTGTAGCTTACTTACACTATGGTTTATAGTAGTGGGATAGCTCCTCCTTTAAACAGCTGCTCGGCTGGCTCTTCGTATTCTTTGCCTTAGAAATTACTTATAAGATAGGAAGAGTAGCACTAAGTCTGCTTGCTTCTGCTTTCTGCCCCGTGCTATCAGAATGCACAGGCCCGGTCTGGTGTAGGCAGTGATTACTCTGTAAGTCAGCACTGCTTTCCACAGCAATTTCTGTTAAGAATGGTGCAAAAGTTTTATTGCCATCTGTTCCTTCCCTCCAGCTGACTGATGTTGACTAGTAAAACCATGTTTGACTTGAAAGTTGTGGAAAAACAAGGTAAGAAAATCTAGCCATAGTGACCAGTAGTTCTATTTCCTTGATTGCTTTTAATGTAACACCAATTCTGGATGTGATTGGGAAACAGGGCTGCCACTTTAACTGTGTAGCCTTTACAGTCTGGGAATACTTGATTTAGTTAGTAACAATATCATTCATTTCTTAAGATGCAACAAGATAACTAAGAGCCCGCTCCACCATCTACAGCTGTGTCCTGAAATGTTGAGATCAATGGGTCTGTAAGGTCAGGGAGGGGGGCAGTTAAAAAAAACAAGCCCAAGAACAAGTTGTATTGAAGAGGGGTCATGGAACGGGGGAGAAGATGATTAGCAACCCAGCATCAGAGCTTAGCAGGGACACAACACTAATGCAGCTAATCTGTATAAATCTATTATAGCTAGCAACTAAAAACGGGGGAAGAGCCACGCTCCTGAAACCTGGCAGCAAGGAGAAATCCTCCTGGCTGCTGACTTGCCATGAGTGGTACTTGCCAGCGCAGACTTGGCACAGTCAGGGAATAGCTCAGCTGATTTTATGGCTGATGTTTAGGAGGTGGGCACAGTGGCAGTGATGCTCCTCGTGTCTGTTGTGTGCCATTTGTTCAGAGGAGGTGCTGACTTCCTCCCATGGAGCATTGTCACTATGCAGTGTAATAGGAATATGATTCAGGGAACAGCCTTGAACTTACTGAAGTTGACAGGTATTTTGTGTATTTGCAGCTGTGCACTCGGGGTGAGTCCTGTAGTGTCCTGTTTTGTAAAGCAATTAAACATTGTGGAACTGTCTCCAAGCTTGGTGCCTTCCCCCATTGAACTGCTGTCAGGAAAAACATAGCATCTGTTTCTCATTGGCAGAATTCATAAAATAGAATGCAGACAGGATGCAGAACAAGCATAATTTCAGAACTGCTGTTATGCTTGGTGGAAGAAATGGAAGAGACAAGTCCAACTTGATGTCCTGCAAGAGCCTTGAAGGTGAATTCCTTTAGGTAAAGCTGTCAATTTCTTAATTATATCTCAGGTTTATATTAGAAGTTCTAAGGAAAATATACGTAGCTTTTGTTATCTGTTCTTTCACTTGAGTAGAGTTAAAAAGAGGAGTTTGACAGCAGAGGTGCCAGGTTGGTGTCAGAGGTACCTGTTTCAGTTCAGACTTGCAGACTTGATTGCCTGCCTGCTGTTAGACTGAACTGGGAACTTTAAAGTGTGTAAAACTCTGGGGAGGTTCTGGTAGGATTATAGGATCCTTTTTCTCCTGTTAACTGCTTTGCTCTGTGGTGGTGGCTAAAACATTTAAGACCCTGCCTTGAACCACCTGTTAAATAGGCTTAATATTAAATTTTGGAACTGACTAGATGCTCAAACCAGCAATTAATCTTTTGAATGGACACAACAGCATGTTCAGACCAAGGAAGAAGAAATGCAGGATAGAGTTAAAGTCTTTTATTAAATAAAAACTGAAGAACCCCATAAAATGCAGAATTGGAAATTAAATCAGTTCATGTTAGTTAGTGTTAATTAGTTAGTTACTGTCACTAAATCAGTTTTCTTGGAGTCAGAACCAAACACTGTGGGAACTGGATATGAAGCAATTTCCACTTGGGATTTTATTTAGGTAGAGGCTTTGAGTTAATTCTTACAAAATTACTGTAAGTGTTCAGGGGAATAAGTTTGTAAAAAGCATAACTTTGGATTTACTTCTCTTTTATTAATGAAATGTAATTACTGTCTTGCTGTAATAAAATATATTAAAATACTACTTAAAATATATCTTTTTAACCTCTCAACAATCCTAGGTAGATATTTTTTTAGTGTTAAAATTAACATTTGTTTAGAGCAAATAAAATTTTCAAGTTAGAAAGAGCTTGTGGAGTGTTACAAGCTGAGCAGGATCGTTTTTCATCCGCTTTTCTTTTTTACCACAGTAATTAGGCACGTTGCCAGGCAGCACAATGGAAAAGAAATTTTCTTTAATGGAATATTTTTTTTTACAGGCACTGTTGGACACGTACAGATGTGGTCTGTATTTTTCTTCCCTGTAACTCTCTCTTTACGATTGTATTTTCAATGGGAAAGGCATTAGGTCATTAATTTTTTTCTAGGTTATCTAGATGGTGTTTGAGGTTTGAGCCATTTCAGTTACAAAAGCAGTTGCTCACACTGGTCATAATGTTTTTTGGTTTTTTTTTTTTTGTCTTCAAGATGCCATGAGGATACTTGATATGGAGCAATGTTAACTTAATATGCACAAAATATATTTTGGAAATAACATTACTATGTCCTGAACATTTTCAGTAGAGTCAAGTGGGGAGTAGAACACAGGAAAAAATGTTTTCAAGGATTTGCATCACTAAAATGATGCTTCTGCAGCTCAGGTACTTACTCTGGAGCTGCCTCTCATTTCCACCATGATTCTGTGTAAAGAAAAAGGAACTTTACTGCAGTAGTACCTTAAGCCTAGGTTTACAGTGAGTTCCTATCATTGTAGGACTGGTGGTGTTTGCAAGAATATTTTCTTTGGCTGAAATGTTCAGAGCTTTTTGCAGACAACCAAGCTGTAGAGGAGGGGTTTTTGTGTTCTGTCTGGCTTAAAAGGCTGTAAGGCCATTTAATTCTAATTACTGACCTGTGGTATCTGAAATTTCTGGAGCCTTCAGATTGATTTAATAGTATTTTTGATTTTATTGAAATCTAATCTACATGTTGTGTGGATTTGTTAGTGTCTGTTTTTCATTCTGATACTGTAGTTCAACTATTGGAGTATGAACAGTCAAATCTGGAGCTGACTTAAAAAGTCAGGGGCTCTCTCAGCATTAGCAATTCACTCAGTAGTTGGAGGTGCATTTATCTTCCTTTAGATATTTTAAGGTGTAAGTGAAAGCTTTCAGATATAAAATTTTACTTGTTTGAAATTAAGGTGGTAATAAAAAGATAATTGAGTCTAACCAGATTGCTTTTCATGGTTTGAGATGCATGACCTTGAAAAGATTTTCTATTGTGTTGTAAGCTTTCATCAGCACTAGTAAAGCTATACTGCAAAAAGCAACCTCCTCTATTCCAAGGTCTATGTCCTCTTTCAGAGCTGTAAATCTGTCTTTTGCTGTAGTTCAGTGAGTTAGTCAGCAGAAATATACCTCTTCTATTGCAGAGGCAGGTATCTTTTAAAGTTTGTGCCTGTTAATTTAGACTCCAGTCCCAGTTTGTGTTAAAAGAGCCTTTTCAGGAGGATAAAATACAAAATGTAAAAATGTGTGTTAGGTTTTAAGAATTTAAAGGCTTGTCTTGGATTGAGCAAATTTTGTATCAGGTTTAAAGACTTTACAGGCTTGTTTTGGGTTGAGCAAACTCTGTAACTGCCTTGAGATGCTAGTTGCACCCACAGAATCTGTAAGTGCTAGTTACCGAGAGGGCTCCTTCTTTACTTTCCATTTCTACAAGTGAAATGCAGAAGTTTTGCATGATGACTGCCATCATTTAGAAAATCTGTGCTGCTTCTTGTTTGTGGGATGAGTTGAGTGCTTTTGACCATTTTATGTAAGCACTAAAGCACTTGAAATCTTTTAGACATAGCACAGTAATAACTGCATGTGGTAGACTTGATTTCTCTGCAGTCTCTGAGTCAACCTGTATAATTGGAATCTGAACAATGTATGTTGTGTATGGATAATTTTCTGTAATAATACAATATGTAGCAACAATAATAATATGCAAGCTGGAGCACAGCTTGGTCCTGCTGAACTGAAAGGAATTGACTCGATCATCTAAGGGGAACCACTTTCCCATGCCTCTTAATTGTATATTCAGTTGATACTTGAACTAATCTGCTTTCATTGCCGTACTGCGGGAGGAGCGTGACCTCAAGAAAGAGCCACGAAATGACAGTAACCAATGGCATGGTGGGGACAGGAATGCCCCCTCACAGGGGTTGTGCTGCTCCTGCCCTGTGCTTTCAAGTTCACCTCAAGCCTTTTGTGAGTTGCATCAGACAGTACTTCTGGGAAAGGATGGGATCTGCAGTTCCACCCTGCTTTCAGTCTCCTCAGTTCCAGTTACTGCCAGTCGCTGCTGGTGGACTCAGACCTGGGAGAGCAGAGTTAAGTGCAAGTGCTGTTCAAAATTGTTCAACTCCAGAATTTGCATTCTAGACCTGGTTTTCTCAGCATGAATTTTTTATATATATTAAAATTCAAAGAGACTGAGTGAGGAATGTTAGGATATCTTCATTTGCTAAAGGAAGTGACTTTTGCATTAATGTCTCTAAAAAGAGGAAAAAAGAACTACATTTCAAAATGAATTGCATATAGAAAACTACTTTTGAAGTTGCAAGAAGATATTTAAGGTTTTGTTCATGGAAAATATAGCACATCTTCCACTACTTAGCTTCATTTGTATAATATACTGTCTTACTTGAAGATCTCCAATGGAGTGGAACAATTTCTCCTACAGTATACAAAGCTTAATATTATTGTCTGGCACTCATCCTGCTGAAGGACCTGGGAAGTATCAGAAGTTTCCTTTTTTTCTTGCTATTAGTGATCATATAGGCATGTTTGTGTATGCTATATACCTGCTGACATCATTTTTTATTATAGTATGTATGAGCCTTCTTTAATATAAAGTGATCTTATTGACTTCGGAAAAGTAAATAAAAAGTAGCTGTGAGTCATGTTATTTATTGAAAGAAAAATCCACGTGCTATTTTGCAATCCAATCACAAAGGCTTTTCCTTACCAAAAAATAGGACCAATACTTGAACATTTGTTCCATCTTCATTCCTCCCTCCCATTTTTTCGTGTTTATAAATGTGTGTGCTGCAGGCAAAGGGTTGGTTTTTAATCAGCTTTTGTGGTCCTTTCGTGGCTGACATGCTGTCCTCATGGATTGCAGCTGGCAAGGGGGTCTCAACGGGGGAAAACTGCTCCCAGGCCCCAAGTATGTAACTTGTATTTGTCTGGCTGGTGCTTGGTTAGAAGGCAGTGTGGGACTGACCTTGAGCAGCCACTGCAGCGTTTTCTACGGAGCAGGCTGAGAACTGGGGTGGAACAGCAGCAGCTCTTGTGTCCATTAGCACTGATGGAAGCTGTTCACTGTTCTCTTCACTCAGGGAAGATTGGCTAATAAATCCTGGTAATAACTTTTAGCTTGTAGTGACAGCATGTGTGTAGATACTTACTCTAAATATTAGTCAGCAATTGAAAGGGAGTAGAGAGTGCTCAGTGCCTGGCAGCAGCTGATGCTCCGTTTCTTTGCTGTTCTTCCCTCTCCTGCCCCTCATTTTGAGCTGCTGCAGGGAAGGGTCAGGACATTGGTAGTTCTCCAGGCAGAGGCTGCAGCAGCAGCTGCACAGAGGCGGTTCCTCAGCTGTATTTGCAGCCCATGGGTCAGGGTTGGTGGATTCTCCTATTTTACTGTGGTGGAAGTTTTGTTCAAGCTTAATACGAACAGGAAGGACTTCACCTGTATAGTGAAGCTGTTTCATTATGTAACTTCTTTTATAACTTTTTTTTGTCTATGTGAAATATAATCAGTTCTCAAAATTGGCAGTCACCTTAAAAATTTATATATAAAGGCACTTTGTTATTTTAATTACGTACTAAACAATTGGATTATTTCAGACACAAATGAACCAATTTAAAATAGAAAACTCCGAAGTGCTTTTGCATTAAATCTATTGATATTTATTGACTGCTAGCTATGTGTGAATTCTCACATTTTTAAGGAGAAAAAATTCTTTCATGCTTTCAGTTATTAAAAAAAAGTTTAATAATCTTCACTTGTTTGACTCAGAGGTGGCTCTTTTTATCAGAGATTTGCTGTCTCATTTTTGAAAAGCCCATTGTTTGCCTCTGAAAGGCTCTTAATAGAGCTTTAACAGGAGACTAAATTTGAACAGCCAGAAATATTTGAATAAAAGGTTTGTTCATTCTCACTCTGAATTGTTTAAATTTTAATCTTGAAGACTGCAGCAAGGAACTTGAAGATCCATCCACTCTTCCTGTCCTGCAACTTCAGCCTTTGAATTTATTTTCTACTAGCAAAGTCTTTTATCACCGATTCTCTATCAGCATAATTATTATTTGAGTACTATACACATCTAAATTTTACTTCTGAAATTAGATTTTAGGATATCTAAATTTCTTTCAACCTGTAGGGAGGAAAAATTTGTATTCTTGAATATTTTACACACCGGCTTTCTAAAAATGTTTCAAATATTAGATTGCTATGATTCTTGTATTAACTTCTATTTGATCAAAATGATGTTATCCTTCAGTGATTTTGAGCTATATAAATCTAATTTGTGGTTAGGAAACAATAGTCTTACTTATGCAGAAACAAATGGGGACTAAAAGAAAGCTTGAAACATCAAGCACTAACTTTCCATCGTGTTTAGGCATGGGGTTTTTTCTCTCCCTTTCATGGTCTTTTAGTGTAACAGTGCATGAAGAACCAGGCCTAGGAAACGGGCTGAGTTGACAGGGTATTTTTTCCTGAAGAAACTGTACTTTTGTTTTATTCATAAATTTGAAAAAAAAAAGGCTAAGCACTTTTCTTGATGGCCTGAGCTCATAGTTAAAGGGAGGGGGCAAAGCCCACGTTCTGGGCATTCTTCCCAGCTGGGGACCTGACATTATCACTGCTTGGTAAATTCAATGTACAGGGAGCCTGTATGCACTGAAGCAAACTTTGTGATTACATTTGTAGCAATGTCACTACTATCCATGTGGTATAAAAGGGGAGCTGTATGGCTGATGGCATGTGTGAGGTATAAATTTAAACTGGGTCTGTTGGGCCAAATATCTGCCTTTCAGCAGCTCGTGATGAGCAGGCTCTGGATGGCTGTGTCTGCCCAGCCTCTGCACAGCTGAGAACAGCAGAGAACAGTCTTAGCCCATGAGCTCTGGGTTACTGCTCTGCAGGATGCTTTTCACCAAATTATACTGTGCATTTAAAAGTTAGTGCTTCTGGAGTCATTCTGTATTCCAGGCTAAAATAATCTTTTCTTTTTCCCTCAAGAGGTAGAAATCTCTGTGCAAATTAAAAATCTGATTATGCAAACTCTGAGTCATCATCAATTCCTACTGAAGAATATTGGAGACAAAGGAAATAGACCTTCTTGATGATTTTTCTACAAAAACCACATATGTCAAAATATGGATTAACTAAAACCAAGATCATTTGCCAGTTTTTTGTTTTCCATTAATCTCCCACCCTAAGAAAAACCAACTTTGAACCAAAAATAACAAAACTTTAAAATTTTATGTTTTCAGAATTAATTACATTAATAAAATTTCAGTTATTTTCTGGAGAAGAAAAGTTGGAAAATCAAAACAGAATTATTTAATATTAAGCTACCGACTTTGAACCAAAATTAATATGAAGGGAGCAAACAGTTGAAAATTTTCCACTTGTGAGAAAATATTTCAGTATTTTAGACCTTTTGCTGACCTGAGAAAATAATTTCATAGAGTTTTTCACAGGAGTCTTTCACAGAAGGCAATCTTGCCTATTTTAGATCTTTTTTAAAACCTAGACCCAAATGTATTTTCAGATGACTGTGTAGCCTTGATAAAGCTTTTAAAACCTAGACCCAAATGTATTTTCAGATGACTGTGTAGCCTTGATAAAGGTGGGATCAATTTTGATTCTGGACAATGTATTAGTAGTTCTAATTAGTGAGGTCTTCTAGGACTTGTGCTCTTGGCTGGGGTTGCACAAAAGGCAGTATGTGCTCCATAAAGTCTGTCCTGTCCACTGAGCTTGGCAAGAACATGTAGCAGGCAGGGAGGTGGAGCTGGAGCTGGAGAGGGGAGGAAGGGAGGAAGGAGCCCTGGCAGTGTGCGAGGGCTCTGAGCCACAGCCAGAGCCAGAACTAAACACGGTCTGGGGTGTCCCGAGCAGTTGTGGCTGAGTGACTGCAGACTGAAGTGAGGAGGAACAGACCTCCTCTTTCCCACAGGCTTTGCTCTGCGTGTTTGAGCTCTCCTGTCACTTCAGTGGAGAATTCTCTGATCTTTCTTGCATCATTTTCTTGGTGCTTTTTTTAGTATAGACTGTCTTTTGAATCCTATAGTGTGGTGGGGGTCTTGAGGGGAGGGTGGAGAAGGATATTTGTGATTACTTTCTTTGGGAAATGCTGTCTTGTTCCATATTTCTAATTATTTTTTGCATTGAATCTCTCTTATGGCTTGCTTCATTGTGTATCAGGTACTTTTCCCCATTTTTTCTCTATTTTCTTTCTTATTTTTTCCCCCATTTTTTTGCTCATAATTTTTAGCTGCTACTGGGCCAGAATAATTCCTAATAACTTTTATAAGGGTATGTGAAAGACAGGATGTGTCTCAAAGTTTGAATGTGGAAATCAGAGGAGTCAAAATAGCAAAATTTGAGGCCTAGGGCTGATCTTCCATCAGTGTGAAGGCCCAGCAGCTGCCCCCAGCCAGGCGTGAGGAGAAGAAAGAACTGGACTGGAGTGCCACCTTGTACTGAATCGGGAACGGGGCTTACTGGAGGCTGTTTGCCCAAAACAAAGAGATGGGCACGATGATGCAGGAGAGATGCACTATGGGACCAGTCTCTGAACGAGTCTGATCCCTTCTGGAATAAAAGCTGGAAAGGAAATCAGCCCTTCGTAATATGAAGGCCTCTGACAGTCTCTTAGGACTCCAATAACATTGGTACTATTGCTTGTTTTGCTGACATGAAAGGGACAGAAATTTGAAGCCCATTTCCTGAACATACAGAGAAAGATGAAAACCATTTTTAGATATTTTTGTGAACAACACGATCCACTCAGCTTGTTTATTTCTTTTATATTGGTTGGAGAGATTACTACTAGATCAGTTTCCTTTTCTGTTGAAGTTCTCCAAACATCTTCACAATGGGTTCACAATATTTAAGTATTTTTTGAGTTTGGAAACCATAATGTTAGTGTATATATAGGGGTTTTTTTTATCTAACAAAAATTCACAGACACTGTGAGCTCAAGTTATCAATATTCAGCTCAGCCATACTCGCAGTCAAATGCTGAAATTGTACTTGCAGGTGTTGCTTGTATAAAGCCAAATGTAATTGCTAGAGCAGCCAGCAGGAAAGGGGATTCACTTGTATTTGAACCAAGTTCTCAGCTGGCTACAGTGATTAGCAGCATGACTATGAATGTCCAACTGTTCCTCTGCAGAAAGTCTTAGAGTGGTTCTAGAACCTGTTATCAAAAATTTGTCCTGTTATTACAAAGGTTGAACATGTCCCATGTAGAATAGTACTTAAATCACAGTCAGTAGTCCCAAGCTTCCTATTTTCTTTAAAGTCAGATTTGACCAAAATATTAGCAGCCAGTGTGGCTCTTTCTTTGCTTAACCACAGGATACAAATTTCAGGTTTTTAACTGCTTGCTAATCTGCTGCTGAATCCCACTGAGGAGAAAAGGTTGCTGCATAATGATTTCCAAATAGGTCTTTAAAATTAGAAAGCAATATGTTTATTGGGAAATTATTCAAAGTTCTTCTTGTCTGGTATTGAATTTGAGAGTTTTGCATTAGAAATACTTTGTGGAGCATTAGGGTGTCTGTGCTGCAGTACTCTACAGAGAGAGAAGTTATTCTTTTCAGGGACCAGTAGCATAGTCATGCTTTGTAAGTAAACACTGAACTATTGGAGTTGGGAATGTCATATGGTTTGGTTTTCTTTTACAAATCTTCTCAAGAATTTGATGAGGAAATGTGTTCTGGAATGTTTATACCAAGCAGCTGTGGAATCTTGATAAAAGTAAGCTGCTGAGAAAGCCTTTTTCTTTTCAAGAAAGCTGTTTTAGCTCTTGAGTCTAGAAAGATTTGTGCATTAAGTTGACTTGCAGAAGCAGAGATGGGTGTTTATAAGATAAAAATCTGTAGCATTGGAGAAACTTTTTCTTCCTTAGAGCCTTATTTGAATAGCCACATTGTTATTAATATGTGCACATAATAATTTATATATCATCTTTCTCCCTTAATACCTGCTACAGAACTGTTCTTCCCTTTGCTGTGCTGGTATTAGTTGCTAAAATCAAAAGGGCAGGTGAGCATTCACCTGTGTGATTCCTGTTGATGTTAATAGAATAACACAGCAAACTTCTTCAGGAGCCAAATCTCCAGTGCAGGGAGCTCAGGGTATGTGTTCCTGACAGATGGCTCTTGTGAGGTGCTGTCTTCTGATGTGGCCTTCTTGGAGCTGCATGTGCTCTCTCTGCATCAGGACAGCAGGATCTGCTTGGAGCCAAAATCTCTGCAAAACTGCAGTAATTGTCTGCAGTGTCAGGAGGATGTGAGGAGCTGAACTGTGCTGTGAGAGAAGAGGGCGCTGAGCACATTGCTGGAAATACCTGTGGCTGCTGAAATGGGGAAAGGAAAGTGGGTGGCCTTTAAAAAAAACCCAAGGCCTGAAACTTGTGAATGTTAAACACTGTGTAGAAATAGTCATAAAACTTGTTTCTTTGTGAGGTATTAATATTGTAAAGAAATGCATTTTTTGAAGCCTTTGGGGAGCTGATATGTTCTGATACCAGTGGATTTGACACACATCTGCACAGTTAACTTTTTTCTGCGTTGTTATACAAAGTGTTGGATCAGTCAGTGCCTCAGAAAAGTAGTATGGAGAAGTCTTTCTGACTGGCTGCTTCAGAACAAAGTCGTTCAGAGGCAGTGAAAGGCAGCCATTGTTTTGTCTTATCACTTTTGTGCCATATGTTCATTTCCTCAATTCAAACGGGGACTGGATAAGACTATCCAGCCTTTGTACAGGATGGTCTGGAACTGTGTAAAGGCTTTCTGACAAGTGTTTATGGAACTGTGGAGCTTGGAACTCAGCTGTACGTTGCATTTTGGTTTTGCCACTTTTTTAACAAAAAGTTTCTAAAGTGATTAGAGCACATTTTGTTTCAGAAATATTAATTGTAAAGCCCTGATTACGGCAGACTGTGCACGAGGTGTTCAGTAATTCCAGCCAAGATTTTGTGGAAGGCGATGGTAGAACAAAACCATCCAGTAAAATGTCAGGACTGATGCACTGTAGAAAGTTAAACCTTCGGTTACCCCATACCGGGACCGGCTCCAATGACCACTCTGTGGCACTACCTTTGCTTAGCAAAGGTAAATACATACAACTCAAAATGCCATGGGTTTTTGCACGGTTCTTTTTCAGCAGAAATCTGCTGTTTTCCTTTCACTTTCTTCTTCAACAGGCATTGCTGAAGTTTATGAAAGAATAGTAACCATGTCTCATGTGAATGACAGCAAGGCAAGCATTTTGGTGGTAGAAGTGTGGGTTTTGGTTGAGGGTTTTTTTATTGTTTTGTGGATTTGTTTTAACAGTGTTAAGGACAATGTTGGGAACAGCTCAGTCATGGAAGAAACAAATGGCAGAGCTGAGTGATGAAGTTGGAAGTACAAAACAAATGTTATGCAATTTATTTGGCTTTTGTGAATTGCACTCATCAGGAATATCTGAAGTGTCTGGTACATTTGACAAATGTGCTGGTGAATCCAGGCTTGGAAACGTAACTTTTGATTACTTGAGGGAATACTGTACTTGATTTGATGGGGGAGATCTGCCAAGAGCATAATGAGAATTGCTATGTCATTTAAAAGATGTCTAAAATATGCAGTGGGATAGAATGAGATTTGAGGGATCTCTGTTAAGGAAGAGGTTACTCTAAGCCCAGTGATGCTGCACTGCTAATACCATCTGTCTCTTTGTCTTCTGATTGTCTTACTTCAACATTTCAGTTTGAATAGTTGTAGAAGCTGCAGTGCTTGAATGTTCAGGATCCTGTAGCTGTAAGAGTTTTTTACAATATGGGTGGGAAAATTATTCATGTACCATTAACCACCTGACTTTAAAGCATTATGAAAAGTGATTTTTTTTTTAGTGTAGATGGTAGTAGAATTTTGTCTGTATTTACCTTATGGAACATTTAATACCTATTTCCCAACTGATATGCCTAAATTTCTGTTTCTATGCATCTCTGCTGAAGGCATATGATGTTTGACCAACTGCTGAGACATATATGCATGGGTTATTTATTAACTTCTGTGTGTGAAATTCTGAGGCTTGTTACCAGCTTTCTTTGAAATATCAGGGCTTATTTACAGTACACTCCATAGTGTGTATGGCAATAACCTGGGCTTTTTATCCAATGGCATCTGATAGACTATCATGAAGAGACAGTCTCTGGTCAGGATTGTAAATCCTAACAGCAATTCCTGAGAGATCACCTCTTTTTCTTTACCTGAAACTCTGTAATATTTACTGGTTTGCTAGGAGGGAATTCTCTCATTGCAATTCCAAAACACAGTAAGATTTGGATGTTGGTTTCAGTTTGAAAGGGAAGAGCAATATCAGAAGGAAGGAGGTCATTTTTTGAAGTGTAAGTAACTGTCTGTAAAGAAGACTGGCAAATTGCCAAAAGAATGGCATGCAGAGAGGTCAAAATAATAAATAACAGAGTCAATAAAATACCTGATTAAGCAAGATTAAAGGAATAAAATATCTAATGCAAAGGACTAATGGTTTCTTTCAGTCCTGTTGCCAGTAATAATAAATTTGTCATGGGAAGTCTTAGTCAATTTTAGACGTTGACAAGTAGTGCTGTTCTTTAAGTAGAATTTGCTGGGTATGGAGAATAAATCGGATCATTTCCATAAGCCCAGAGGTTTGCTAATATACAAATCACTTTACATATTCTGAGTGATCTTACATCTGTGATTCTGTGAAGTGTTAGCATTCTCCAATGTGAAGGATGAACCAATAAAATCAGCATTTGTTCGTGAGCAGAAATGATTCTGTGTGTTCTCAGTGGTTGATGGGCTGACTAAAACCACTGTGGCCTGTAAACTTTGACAACAAACATTCCTTCTCGGAGCACAAAGTTGAGGGCACCCCATGCAGGAGAAAATAGATTTCTCTTCTTGCTGTGATGTGTCAGTAATGAATGATGACAGACTTACACAGCTCAGACACAGAGCTGCCACTGCCCCTGCTGCTCTTGTGCTGTGGTATTTCAGTGGTGGAAACACCACCTTCTTGTGGTGCTGGAGAATAATTTTGGAGCCACGTGCCTACCTTGCTGTCTCAGCATCACACTGTTCACTGTGGCACTTTGTTACCCACCTCTGAGGATGGGCTTCCTGGTAACAGTGTTTGAGTCAATGAAGAAAGTTCTGGAGAAGAGCAGCCCTTTCCAGCATCTTGCATCTGACCTTTCAGAAGTTGAGGTTCCAATTTCCTGATCCAGATGGTTGAGGAAATCTTTCTAATAGAGTAAGTCTCTACAGAATCTTTACAGATGCAAACAGTTCATTAATAATTCAAATTGCCTGAATTAAGACAGTCATTCCATTCTTTATTCAGTGTCTGAATTAGTGTAATCTTATTTCCTTTGTTTCCTGTACTGCCTTTACAAAATCTTATTTTGATATAGCATGTGATTAGGCCATGCTATGAAATAATATGTTGTAAAGGGTTGTATTGAATGGCTTTGATCATAATAATTTAGACAGTGAAGACTAGATATATAGGAAGAGAAATCTTTACATATAAAACACAGAAATGCTTACAAATAGCTTGTAGTATTATTTCATTATTTCAGGTCATTTGCAGTCAGATATCAGGATGATGGACGACCTGGTCTAACAGTAATTTGGGTAAGAACTGCCAGACAGAGCTAGATCTTCAGTATTCTCTGTATATCTAGTTTTCTATAATTTTAGTGCTTCTTAAATATTATCCATTTTAACATTGTTTTAAAACAGTACATAGTTGTTTGGTTTTAAAAATGAGGTAAAGTTATTATTGCAGTTGGGTTTTCTTCTTAGTTGTAGGTAGAAATGGGTTTGTGTGAGAAAGGTAAGAACACACTGCTCTGTTCACTACTGAGTTCAAGATATAGATGGGGAATCCCACATGACAAACACATCTAGATTTCTAAATGTTTGAGGAAAGAAACCACCCAAACCCCACAAAACAAAAAGCAGTGCAGGTAACAGAACCTGGGGATGTGCAGAACAGGGATCTCTGTTCTGAACTTCCAAAGGATGTCTGTATGTAATACAGACTTGTTTGACTGCTCTCAGCCTTCCTAGGTAGCAAGAAGACATTCTTATGCTGTAGTCAAAGTCTTAGCCTGGAACACAAATGGATGAATGTACCTGAGCAGGGTTTGAGCTTTTTGGGAATAGCTTACAGAGGCTTTTTGATTATCTTGCACTGAAATGTGGATACTTAGTTGACCATCTGTCATTCTGTCATTCATGTGCTTCATAGACATAGTTCCAGAATGAATTTGAAGACATTGTGAAGATTCATGTTCACTTGCCACTGTATCTTTTTTATTAACTCTGAACACATTGACTTTTCAATTTAACACCCTGTGCTATACGTGGAACTGCAGTAGCTATGCAAGCCAGTGAGCACTATTGCCTACAGTTCTAACCTTTATTGAAAAGAAATTGATAACAGAAAAAGGCAGAAATTTGCACCCAGTGTTGCCTCAAGTTCTACATTTGCAATCTGCAGATGAACAACTCTTCCCTAGGTGTTTTGAAGGTAATCTTGCACTTCTGTTTTGGCCACCAAAGGTGTCCTTTCTCTCTCTCACAAACACACACAAACTCTAGGAGAGTCATTGAAAGTGCTAAGTTACAAAAGGAAGTAGATGATCATATTAGTTTCTGTAATAAAATTTAAAGGTGCTTGTGGTCAATGGGAACAATATGGAATTGACTGGTATCACAAACTTTATGGGGGAAAAATTCTAATTTTTTTAAATTCTAATTTTTTTTCACCCTCAGTGTCCATATAAGAAACTCTGTGTTTAATATATGTTGCTGCTGTACAGCTGCTGCACAGAACTCTGTCAGTGAGTCAGGAACACTGGCTAACCCGTGCTGACAAGTCTGGGCTCTCACAGTGAGAGACACAGCAGAGCTGTTCAGAGTGAGGCTCATGAAGCTGAGCTGAGCTCAAGTGGAGGTGAAGGGCCCTGTTGTTCAATCAGGAAGAAAAGCTCTTCAATAATTATTGAGTTCCTGATGGGCTTTTGGCCATACCTGGTTAATCAGTATGCTGCCAGTAACCTTCACTAGTGAGAACTGGGCTCTCCAGAAAAGTAGGGACTGCATGGACTAATCAGGTTTGCATTTTTTTCCTGTTGGTAGAAGTGGAAATGCCCCAAGATGCTTCAGTTCTTCATACCATAAACATTTCTTCAAAAAATAGGTAATACCCCCTCTCTTTTAGCTTCTTTTTTTTTTTTAATAGCAGGATTTTCTTTGGGAGAGGAAGAATTGCCTGTTTTAAAGTATTTACCTTTCTTATAGACAGGATCTGCAATACTCTGACTACTCTAGAATTGAGTTGCAATTGGTTGCTCTTTGAGTTCTACAAAATGGAACAGTAAAGTAACAGTAAGAGCATCACATGAACCCCCCACATCACCCCTCTCACACTCTGCAGTCACCAGAAATGCCATTTCTGCAAACATCAGGCCCACAGCACCTCTGAATGACAAGACATTAGGGCTTCTCTTTGTCAGACAGCAATTGTTGGATTATGTGAACGTGAATATGGAAGCATTTCCACATCCACTTGTCCCACTGACTTTGTGAAAGGTCAGCTGTGTTGGTGAGTAGCAGGAAAGGGCAGTGGTTTTAAAGAGCTAATTCAGAGGAGGTGAAGTGGAAGAACTGAGAGATGGGAGAGATCTTACAAGCAGCCAAGATGCTTGTGTTAATTATACTGCTTTTCTTAATTTTTTTTCCCACAAGTTGTAAGGAATTGGAAAAGAATGAAGTTGAGATTTGACTAATGGTTGCATACTGCAGCATGAAAGAAGTGGATAAAGTGCCTTTGAAACAGACTTGACTTTAAAAGTAAAAACCACGTAATCTGTGATTGCTCTCCCTTTCTTACGTCATCGTCTGGCAAATGAGATACACTTTGGAAGACCAAATGTAGCTGAGATGCCCATGTGACAGCACAGCTAATTCACAACCACAGGAACTTCCAGAAGGGATCAGAATTGGGTTCTCTGTCTGTTTCTGCAGAAGAGGTGGCAGCACTCCCACGGGGAGGTTCTGTGGGTGCCTGCAGTGCCAAGGGCACGGTTCTGTCGGGGCTTTGCTGAGCCGGGCAAACCCTGCGCAGCTCAGAGACAGTCACGTAACCCCTGAGCTTGCCAGGGTGACTTCACTCCCTCAGTACTTGTCTTGGGGGCATCTTACAGCCCCTTGGCATCTCCTCAGCTGCCACTGCAGGCACTGTCTAATGAACCCTCAGTTTGCTGTGCACCAGTGCCTTTGGGTTGGTGTCCATGGTGCAGGTGGAGTGTAGGAAGGGGCTGCACCAACAGATGGTTCTCTTGGTCACTGGGGGAGTTCTAGAGATGCTGTTATAGGTGAGGTTAAGCTGTATGCATTGTGATTTCTGATAGCCTTCTGATGTGTAGTGTTTCATTAGTCTGCAAGTTACTCTTCTGTGATAAAAGTACTGGAAGCACACTCTTTTCTCTGTTAAAATTGTTTAAACTGCCATTTTTCCTGTATATAAAATTGGATCTTCCAATGTGATGGCTATTAAGGTAACTTATTTACAGACCTTTTCCAGTTGTGACCACTCTTCTACTTTTGTACTGAAATTGGTAATGAAGACATGAGAGTGAAAATGAAGTTTAGCCCACTCTGTTCTTAGCATGACTCTGGTCAGACCAACAAAGCTATTGATGTATATTCTTTCTTGACTCTGTTTTGAGGAGTACAGACATGTAAAACTTTTCCTTATGGCTTGGGGTTTTTTTTCAATCTAAGCTGTGTTTCTAGTTTTTCTCCCTACAGGATTGGTTCTATTTTCAGAAAACCCCCCTCTTCTCTTTTTTCCCCAAATAAACAGTGCTATCAGTCTAAATTTACTTGATCCTGAAGCTACCAAAAAACTCATATGACTGCTAATAGGAAAAAAAGAAAGCCATAGAGCCTGCAGTTGCCATGCCAACACTGTTCCCTGGAATGTAGCCACACAGAGATGGATGCTGTGAAATTAAGATCTGTGTGATAGGTGGGAGGTACCTTTGCATGTGACTGTGCACTACTTGAAGCTTTCGTGTACATTATATTTTACCATTTGTATTTTTAATGTTATGCACTAATCTGGTCTTTCTGTTGTTCCCCTCTCTCTCTCTCTGCACATCACAGTTCCCTATTTCTGTCAAGTATGAGAGAATCTGGCATTTCAAAACATGCAGTGTATATAGTAAGTTCCATGAAAAATTAATTATAAAATGGGTAAGATGTGAGGAAGAAAGAATGGCTTCTGACTTGAATTCTGCCACCATCTCACTGTCTCTGTAAAGCTGTTGGAGTTGTACTCGACTCTCACTTTGGACATGCACAGCATTGGTGGTGACAATATGGGGATAAACAAAGTGAGAGGAGCAAAACTCACATCTGAGACTGGTGCAAGACAAAATTTCTTTAAGTGTGTTTCTCTGCTTATGTGTGGTTTTTCTACATTTGCTTATAGGTGATCCTTAGGCATTTGTCAAACATCAGACAAACCTCCTTTTCCTGATGGACATGATGTGTGTACCTAATGCTGCATCATTCTATGAAGTCAGAGCTTGTTCCTCATTCCACAAACACTCCTCCTTGGATTCGAGGAGAGGGCACTGTTCCATATTCTCTCTCCCGCTCTGTGTTTGTGCTTTCTGGGTTGAGGGATATAGCAAGAGCTTAGGGAGTATCATTCTCAGTAAGTTTTTAAGCTTGTCATAAATCTCCACGACCATCACAAACCTTGGTTAGAATTGTATGTTACAATTCTACAACATTGTGCCATTTGAATATTTTGATTTAATGATTGCTTTGAAAAGCACTTTTTAATACCTTCACAAACTTACTTCTTGAAGCAAATCCTTTCTAGGAGTTCACGATCTCGGGGGTTTTCCTGTTTGTTTGTTTGGGGGGTTTGTTTTGGTTTGTCTGCTTTATTTGTTTCTCAGTCCTCCACTCACAAACAAGTGCAAAGCACAGGCAGAGCTGTTGATAACACGGTGAGCTTGCAGGGTTACTTGCTTGAACTTTGTGGGAAGGCTGGATTGGTTATGTAAGTGGAAATTTTGTAGGGTGTTTTACTAACACTTTTTCAAGTCTTGAGAGGTTACTTTGTGCACTAGAAATGTCAGACTTGAAGATCATAAAGCTCATGTGGCTCCAAAATTTATAGTCTGGTTAGACTTTTTTGTGGGTCATATTAAAGATAACAGGCTTTAACTTAATAGTAGCTGATTAAAAATATCTAAATTGCAATATTTTTTCGTGGTGATGTTGCTGAAGTCATAAACCAACAAAGTGGAATTGATGGTAACTGCACTTATGTAATGTCCCAATGAGGTTTTCTTCATTCCAGCCCACAGCTACACTGAGAAATGTTCAGCACAGCAGCAAGTGCACTTTGTTAGCGTTAATAATTAACATTCAAAAAGCAGCTAAAACAGCAGAACTCAGCCAGAAAGGTAACTAAATCTGTTCCTGTTAGTTATGTGGAAGTATAAAAGGGATTAATAAATGTTGCAATGACATTTAAAAAGCTGGTCTGCTAGTGGATAGAAACTTATCAAAGCAAAACATGTGGCTTGTGGTTTAGATCTGCTGGGTACAGCTGTGTGTACTGGGGACTTAGGAATTAAAATTTAAGAGTAACTAAGATACTAAAGCCTCTGACTCCTGTCACCCAGGGGTTTCTTGGGGAGTGTTTTGTTGAGATGGCAGCTACAGCTGCACGTTTTTAAGCCTTTGTATTGTACCAGGCTCGATGGAGTTCTTGACATCTGCAGGCATCATGTTAATGAGGCTGAAGTATAGAAAGGTGGGGGAGAGCAGAAAATCTAATTAGGATCTGCTGCATAACAGCTGTTACTGCAAAACAGCACAGATACAGAAACAATACAGATGATGGACACTAATTTTGTATGATATATGTCTATTTTGTGTGATGTGCATAATTGCCTGTCCTGGATACGCATCTGATAGATACAGTCTGTTTTGGGCTGCCTCATTTGCATAGTAAGCTACTTCCCTCTGACTCCATATGATGAAGGAATTCCCTGAGCAGTTGAGGCTCCTTATTTGTCCATAAAATTTGGCTGTGGAAGTCATGGCAATTGTAATTCTGACTTAACAAAGATTTTCACAGCCTCAATCCTTTCCTGCAAAACCTATGAAGGATCTGGAGCTAGAAGTTACTAAAACTTACTCTTTTCATATTTTTAAAGAATTCTCTTGAACTGATTGTATTTTTGGCGTTGTAGCCTGTAGGGATTGTGTACTGATCAACCGAATAAATGTAATGACCTTTTCACTTGAAAACATCCATAAGCATATATCGATTTAGTGGAATTTCTTGTAAGCTTGGAAGCCATTGGCTCTAATCTGACATCAGCACCTTTGGATTTCTGTTGGTCTTTTAACAGCTGAATTGCATAAGGCTAAATTTGCAGCTGGAACTCAAATGAAACTTCTGTTGCCAAATGAAATGACTGCTTGACATTATTCTGGAATGCCTGCTGATACTGTGTTAACAAGCATTCTGCTATTGCATTTGTGACTCAGCTTGGAGGAGAAGTCTGGTTTTTGACAAACTTTCGTTTGGTCATATTAGCTAATGAACTGAGCGGGCCTCAAATGTGATAACTTTGTAAAACAATACGTATAAATTTACTTTCTGTGGAGAGTAATGCCACGTTTGCAGTTGTGCTAATGGAAGAAGCCGGGCAGCAGTGGGACATGGCAGCTAGGTGAGTCATGTTTACCTGAAATGAAACCGAAACTTTAAGCCCTAACTAGTGGTTAGAGCAAAGCTTTTTGATTGTGAATCACAGGAAATCAGCTCACAGAGGATACTTTAATCATGCATTGTCAGGCAGAGCACCTGGAAACACGATTTGAGTGGTCACTGTGTGCACTGCATCTCTCTACCTTCCACCACACAGGAAACGAGCTGGGTGTGCTGGTGCATAAGTGAAGACATGCCTCTGAATTAAACCCCATCAGAGCGTCTGAATGCGGAAATTACCCACCTGATTGAAAGTGTGCCTTATAAATATTAACTAACTGCATTGTGGAAATAGAAAGCTTGTTACAGCATCAGTTAATAAACAGATGCCTTCTCTTTAGCAAACGTTAGCCCTCATCCACTCCCGTTTTCTTCAGGAATGTTTCCAGGAGATTGGCACCCGACCTTTGCTGGAGTGGGTTTGTTTGTCAAACAAAGCCCAGAGCCTTGGAGTTTGCAGTGGATCGGGGCGCGTGCTTGCGTGCTGATCTTTGTACGCTGAGCTGCTTTCCGGCCTAAATCCTGAAAGATGTGCTTAAAATGGAGATTGTACGTACCAAATAAGCCTTGATTTGCAGAGCGAAGGAGAAAATCGCAGTCGAAGAATGAGCTAAAAAGGAGCTGGGCACAGCTGAGCATAATCCAGTGCTGGCAGCAGGGATTATAGTAAAAATGTTACCAGCTGGATAAAGCTGGCAATGGATGGCTCCCACAGGAATCTCTTTGAATATTTAAAGCCAGTGCAGCAGAGTTGTGTGATTAGGACTTTCCAAGATGATAGCGAAGTCTGTTATCCCTGTGCAATTCTAACATCTAAGAATAAAATGTACCTCACTTAATTACTGCCCAAGCAAAAAACCTAGAGTTAAACTGTATGCCTGAGAAAAAATTATTAATTAAGGCCTCTATAATGTGTTGGTAATTTTTGATGCTGGGGAGAGTAGTGCTGAGTTTTCCTGTGCCGCTGCTCCCAGGGTTAAGTGCTGCTTATCTCCTTGCTCTTGCTCTTAGGCAAGCTCGTTGTTTCAGTAGCCTTGGCAGATCTTGCTAACTACTGACAAAAGTGAAAAATCCCTAAACTCACTGTCTTATGTTGATGCTGGTACTGGTAATGAGGTACTGAATGAAGCACCAAATTCTCCAAAGTATTTATTGTTTCTTTTTGAGAGGTGTTGTCTTAGTGCCAGGACTTAAAATTTCAGTTTGTTAATGTTGATTGTTAGAGTACTTGGAAATGTAATACAATTGTCACTCTTTCATGCTGTTTTACTGTAATGCTGTTGATCATGTTTAGCTTTGAAGAGTATAGTCACAGTATTCAAGAATTAAAGTAATGATAATGCAGCTCATTTAGTCAAAATTGATTTACAACAGTATCCACATAATCCATCAACACATTGGGTAGGGTTGGTCCTAACATTTCAGTCATTTACTAAACTGGAGCTTTGGATAGTAACCTATCAAAGTATACAGCAGTATCTAAATCAAATATGAATTGTTGTAGTGGGGAAAGAGAGAAGGAACTATATAAATAATGAAAAAATAGTGGTGGTAAAATAATATTAAATTTGGATGGGAGAGCTGATGAGATAAAAGGCTGCAGAACACAAGGTGATCAAGGTAGGGAGATGAGCAGTTCGAGTGCAGTCACGTACAGTTCATGAAAAGACTAACAAATACATAAGAGATATTATTAGACATTCTCTTTTGTTTGTGGATTCTCTAAAACACTTCAAAGTGAGTGCACAGAGAGTGGAAGTCTATACCAGTGACCTTCGGGAAAAACCCACCAGCACTGGAGCTGAAAACTCTGGGAGGGTTTGTTCCCCTCTCTGTTACAGCTGAAACTGCCGAGGAGAGCTTGTCCTGCCTGGGTTTTCTCTTTATGGTACAGGGTTTCTCTGATACTCTTGTGGGTTTATTTTCCTTGGAGCTTATGCTCTGCAAGTGTTTGCAGGCACAAATGGGCATCCAGGCATGCAGGGCTCAGTAATAACAAATAATAATAGCGTTTCACCTCTTTTGTCTGTACTGTGATGGCAACATGTGTTCCATTAGCACTCTGATTGCAGTGCTCTTGTCAAGATTCTGCTCTTTGCTGCTGGATTCTGAAAGCATTTGATCAATTGATCTTGGTAATGTGCTGGGCTTTTTCCCAAAGTCCTTCATAGTTCCTATCAGCAGGTGAAATTCTGAACAGTTTGATTCTATCTGTAAATAGAGGGAAATGAATAAGTGAATGTTTAATGATTTTTATTGAAGCAGAAAATCAGGAAGCTATATGTAAAAAGAAATTTCCTCTTTCTGCAATATTTGTTCGTAAAAGTAGATGAATAACACAAGGATCTCAACAGGACACTGGGTGCTTTTCCTTGCAGTCAGCAAATAAAAGTGTATTTTTTTACTTTAGGGAAACTTTCTTTAGTGTATGTCCTGCACCTACCCAATTTTTTAACTCTTTATTTTATGTAGCATATTTTATCAGCATTGCTTCCCCGTTCTCTGATGACTGTAGTCATGTGAAATGATCCAGATGGTCATTTTTATTATTTGGGTGGTGTTTCTACTCTATCATTTTCTCCCCATGATTCCTCAACGAGTGTTTAAGGAATAAGGGAGGAAAAGAGCCCAGTGTTTTGAGTTCAGAGTGCAGGTCCACAGTCTGTGCTCTGGTGTCTGCTGCCAGGACTGTTTGCTGGAGTTCCTGACCCAGAGGGCGCGGTTGGGACACCCCAGGGTGAGTGCTCTTGGTCAGCCTGTCCTGAGCTGTGCTCTGCTGCTTTGAAACTGAGCTCTGCTACAGGGGGAACAGTCCTGTGGACGCCAGCAGGGCCACAGACATTTCTGCAAGCTTGTGAGATTATTGTCAGAGATTTAGCCAAGTAACAGAATATTTTTGAACAGCTAATTGCAGCTAATTTCTTGTTCATGAATTGAATTCTGGGCTCTAAAGGTAGCTTTCAGCATGAACTGTCTGGCAAACGTATGTGTTAAGTTCAGAGGGTTCCTCTCTAAAGTCCTAAAAGGTACCTAAAAGGTGGAAAAATGAAATGGCTTTTAGGAATCTGTAAGAACAGAATTCCTCCCTTAGATCACAGCCAGTTTCTTTATCTGTCCAAGACATCCTTAGAAACTACTCAATAATCTGTCCTTCTTCCCCCCCTCCTTCGTTCCCCGTGCGATGCTTTAGGTGATGAAATAGGTGCTTTCGGTGACAGCTTCTGAGAACACCTGTAAGAGACCAAGATGTGAACATGCTCAGCAGCTCCTTGCATTCCTGTAGTGAGTGAACAGTCTCAGAGTGTGGAGAACAGGGGGAAGGTTGTCACTTTTGTTTGTCAGTAGATCAGTGTGCACCTGGAAGGGAGGTTGTTCCCACTGCACAGACTGACGTAGCACTTGAGTTCTGTGAACCCTGCCGGGCAAAGGTGGAGGCTTTTTTGGGCTACTGACTTCTGAGATGACACAAAATCCCACCTTTGATGCTTGGTGTGTGAGGAGGGGTATATTTAATTCTTAATTCCAAGAAACTTGTTGCTCTTTCTGTAGAGGAAGAACAAAAGACGGACTTGTAGTATTAGAAAAGTCAGAGCTGTGACATTAACTCACTTCCCTACTGGCTTTCTATCAAAGGTATTTTTAAAGGCATTTGAACACCAAACTGTTCTTGGTGCCTTTGAAAAATCCCTTGTGTGAAAGCAGAGGTGATTTAGAATGGCTTATCCAACTTTAGAAGCTGGAAAATCTTTGATAACGCTTCATACTGGTTTCAGAATTTCAGGACAAACATTCTTAATCTTAATTAATTCTTAATAGTGACTTGCTTGCAAACAAACTTGTGCTCTCCAAACACATTCTTAGTAATAAGGAGGCCATAGTGAATGCTTGGGTACCTGCTGTGGGTCCCTGAAGAGGACGAGTTGTGAGCAGTGTACCCTGAAGGAGATGCCTAACAGAGAGCAGTGCTCCCGATGCTTATGGACTGTTGCATAAACATGCTTCAGATTTTCCACAGTGCATCTCCGTATTTACTGCAAACTGGATTTGGTGCTGGTGCTTTTCTTCATGTTTCCATACTAGTTTATTTCTAGCTTCTAAACCATGTTGGCTTGGATTCCTTCTGAAGTTACTGATGGCTTTTTGGCATCGTGTATTAACGGTGGGTTTGTGTAGTCAGGGTTGTCTGAAAGTTCTTGCCAGTCTTGAGCTACACGTTGCACACAGTTCCATCAAGGTTATTCCAAAGAACATGCCCAGGAACAAGTGCTGCTCCTGGGCTGCAAACTGGGTTTGCTCACACAGAATTGGTGGTGTTCCCTTACCCTGGATCCCCTGGGAGGAGTTCCTGGGGGTTGGCAGCTGACTGCCCCGGCTGCAATCCTGACAGGGCAGGTGTAAAACTTCTGAGAACCAGGTGTAGATCACAACAGTAGTGCTGGAGAGTTGCTCCTCATGTACTTGTCAAATACCCATGTCCACACAAAAATACTTCTTGGTGACTGTTTTTAGGATCATCATGTCCAGTGAAATGTCAGGGGTTTTGTATTTTCAGGGTGTCGTTTACTTTCAATAACATATTTCTTCTGCTGTAGATCTGGGGAAGAGATATACTGCATTTATGCTTTTATTTAGTGGTAGAACCAGCTCAATTTTCTGATTTCACAGTTTGTTAACACAAGCTGCATTTGAAAATGGTGATTTTCCTTCAGTGAGGTTGCATTAATGGGGCTAAAAATTGCTCAGTAGCTACACAACATTTTAAAGAATTTAGTGATTTTTTTATGCCATGTAGCATCAGTTACAGTACTCGGTGTCCTTTTAAGAAATGCAAGACTAGAAGGGACCATCTGGGTTATCAGTACAAAGCCCTCTCAATCACAGGCAAACAGAGACAGACCTGGTGCACAGAGGCCCACAGAATAGCTTTTTTCCATGTACCCTCCCTCACCAAAGACAATAAAGTAATTCCCAAAACCTTAAAACAAAGCAAAAAGTATTTTTAATTAAGAAGAAAGAAAACTACCGTGTCAGGCTTTATCATGGCCAGAAGAAAAGCTAAAGTGTAATGAACTGCATACAAGTTGGGAGAAAAAGGAAAGCATTTACAATTAACTGACAACAGGATTGAGAAGACTTGCAAATTTTTGCGGTTTACTTATTGCCAATTGTGTTTCTGAAAGCAAAAATGAGCACTAGTTGGCACACAGGTTGCATATAAAGCTCTTACCAGTTTGGAAGGGACACCAAAGCTACTGAAGAATGGATATCCAAAGCAGAACTATCATTCAGAGCTACAAGGAACCTTTCCTTTCAGAGTATAAATTATCTTTATCTTTGAGAGGAGTATAAACTAACAGTTATGAAGAGATAGTCTAGTAATGCAGTTATTCATTGTAAGCAGTTTTTAGTGGGTTGATTTCAGGTTAATTTGGAAAAACAGCATCTTTTGTTCAGAGAAAGGAACTGCATGTGTTACCATAACATTCTGCAGATCAGCACCCATTGCAGCAGCGTTTATTTTACTAGGAGGAGGTATTCCTGCTGGGGGGGGCACTCAGTTGTTTAGTTCCTTAATGAGTTCAAAAGAGTGCAATTCTTGTTTCTGTCTTAGTGTCTCTTCAGAGATGTACCTTTTTTCCCATGTCTGGGAGACAATGAACCTGTGAATGTTTACTTTATGTATTTGGA
The DNA here is from genome assembly GCA_035583135.1 of Lophotriccus pileatus. Taxonomy (NCBI): domain Eukaryota; kingdom Metazoa; phylum Chordata; class Aves; order Passeriformes; family Tyrannidae; genus Lophotriccus; species Lophotriccus pileatus. Next base: position 11,620,904 of record JAWWES010000021.1, read on the forward strand.
GTTTCTTAATCCACAGGGGTGCATAATGTATTGAATTAATCCTCATTAGAGATTTACACAGGAGGGAACTTCCTCTTTCCTGGTCCCCTCCTTCTCTATACACAGGAGACAGTGATATCCCTGCTGATTTTTGTGTATTTTTTATTCTTTACATATTGCCTGTGTTTACTTTAATTCCTTTTTGTTGCTTTTATGAAGCTTTGTGGCTTTTATGAACTGGCAGTATGAAACATGCACACATGCACCACAGTGACTGCAGCAGTTCTTTCCTTCAGCTTTCATGTGATGATTATAAAAGTGCCTCCCAGTTCTGCTAATCAGTGTTAATATATGCAAATGCATGCATGGTTGTTCGTGCACACCTACACGCTGATCAGTTGGTGGAGAGGAAGTCTGAGCTGAACAAAGTCACAGGCATGGTTAGCTCTGTACAGGGCAAGTTCCCTCCTGAGGACAAGTGCTCGAGGTGTTTGCTGGAGTGTCCCCTCCTGCCTTTTGGTGTCAGTCCTGCCCAGGCTGGGTGAGTGTCACGATGTGCTCCCGTGGAACTTGTGACACAGCTGGGACTGGTGGGCAAGTTCTGCCTTCAGAGCTGTGCAGTTCCCACTGGCTGGGGTTTGTGTGGTCACACGAATGAAAGGTTAGAAACAGGCCTCAGGAGTTAGAGCTGGAAGGAAAGACTGGGAATGTGGCTGTTGGGCTGCTGTCAGTGCAGCTGTGGGTCCCACAGAGGGTGGAATGTCAGGAGCAGATTGTGCTTCAGGAACGGGAAATCCAGAAGTCAAGTTGTTTATCATAACTATATTCTTAAACTGCACCTGCTTATAGATTTGAAACAATTACATTTCCTCCTATCTGTAGAGATGATTCATCTTCATTTGGTGTATCTTAAAGGATTGTGTTATTGTCCGTTGATTTTTAGCAATACCTAGAGAGGAATATAATCTTGCATGGGTCTTTATTGTTGTTTTATTGTTGCATGTTGCTTTGCTGTTTGCATGCAAAGGGTTATATCTTGCTAAGTTCCCATCTTATGTCTGCAGCAGACAAGGAGTAGCTTTCAGTAATCCCTTTGACAACATTTAGTAGGTTGTGCTGAGTGCTAACAGTGCTTTAAATTCTGTCTCCAGTATCTCAGGGTGTGATACCAGGTACGAGCTGAGGAGTTTCCAATCCAAGCAGACTTGGATTGAACAAACCCCCTCTGGTTAAAAATAAAAGCCCCAGAAATGACTGAGAAGCACCCTCGAGCAGACAGAACCCTGTCCTTAGAAGATAATGAGGTTCAGTTTTCCCTCAGTAAGAGATAGGAAGAACTGGAGAGAATTTCTTTTAATTCCTTCTTCAGTTTATTATTCCCATGTACAATTAGACAGTATGAACTTTGAAAGAGTCGTTGTGGGTCTCTGCAGTTGCACAGTGCTCTCAGCTGTCCCAGAGGCTGGGCTGCCAGCTGCTGCCTGTGCAGAGAACTGGGGAACTGAGGCTTTAGGAGTCCAGCAAGGCTCTGATCTTGCTGGGGATGCATTTCTAAGAAGGCCTCAAAGATTATCCTGCAAGAGACATAAAGTCCAGCTGAAGAAATGTGAACAATAACTGTAGCTCTTGTGTAGCAGCAGGCAGTGCTGCCTGCAGGAGCTGATCCTCCCCTTGGTCCTTGGGCCACTGGGAGTGATGCTATTGCATGAGTTTCTAATGACAATTCACTGGAGGATTCCAATGTCTTTGGAGGGAAAAATATATTAAAAATATATTAATATGCTGAATGCTTGCAAGTGGATATTTGGTGGGAGTGTATTTATTTGTGTTGCCAGAATTTTTTGGGGAGGATGGTGGTGAGGGTTAGTTAATGCAAAATTAAGTAGATAGCAGTGTATATCTTTAATGATAATTAGTTATGGCTACTATGAGCTGCTGCTCCTGGTATGAGCCTTCTCTATGATCCAAGTGTAGCATCTCTCTCTCCTCTATTCTGCACTTGCACTGACATAATGATTCTGAACTTAGAATCAATAAGCTGAGAGAATTAGTCATGATATATGAGCATTGTGTCTTTTCTCAGGGAATTTAATCAGTAACACCATTCACAATTAATTGAACAAATCTAAGCAGGTTACAGTGGGATCAGGAGCAAGAATATATTCTTAAGTCAGACAACACCTCTATTAAGTGTTCAAATTAAAATTATAATTTAAATTAAAATTCAAGTGAGGCCCATTTCCCTTTAACCAATTTCTTGGAAATAATCACTGCTGAAGTACATATTGAGCCCTTTCATTAACCTTTACAAGAAAGCTCTAAGTGTTGCTCCTTGGCTGAGATGTTAATATGCTAGTCATACTGATGACCTGTTCACAAAAGCTGAATTACCAGCTGCATTTGCATTGATCCACAGCTGAAGAGAGCTATTTCAGGGCTGAGTGTTGTTCTCCAGCTACAACTGTATATAGTTATTTGAGTGATAATGCAACAAACATTAATTATGTTGATGAAAATGCATCAGTTTTTAGTATCTTGAGTATGAAATAAATGATTTTTTATATATGATGGGAAATCTTGTACAATGAATAATAATTTTTCCATCAAAGACACCAAAATAGGCTGTTACTGCTCTCCTAAAAGCTGTGGGAAGGGGTGAGATAGAAGGCAAGAAATTGAGTCATCTCAGAGGAGAAAGTTGCTTGACTAGCATTACAGAGCTGATTGTTGCCTCAAAGAATAAAGTTGCCTATTTTCAGAGGGCAGCTTGTCTTCTGATCCAGGGACCAGCTGCAGGTCCAGCAGCTCCTTGGGCTCCTCCTCCCTGACGAGCTGTGCCTGAATACCAGGTCTGTCCCAGCACAGAACCCAGCAGGTCAGCCAAAATACCAGGTCTGTCCCAGCACAGAACCCAGCAGGTCAGCCAAAATACCAGGTCTGTCCCAGCACAGAACCCAGCA
>JAWWES010000021.1:11631386-11644330 GCA_035583135.1 Lophotriccus pileatus
GTGCCTGAGCAGCAGAGGTCTGTGAAGCACAGAAGCTCTGGTGCAGGACAGCAGTGGTGCCTGAGCAGCAGAGGTCTCTGAAGCACAGAACCTGACAGGCTGGAAGTGTCCAGGCTGTGCACAGACAGAGGAGGCTCTGGGGCAGGAGTGCCCCGTGCCAGGAGCCTGGTCCTGCCATGGACCCTGCGCTGGGACAGGGACACAGGGCCGTGTCCAGAACATGCTGAGCTGCCCAGCTCCTCAGGGGATCTTGGGAGGGAAGCAGGAGGGATCAGCATTTTCTGTGTAAGGCAATGGTTAAAAAAAAGTGAAGTAAATCTTGGGATGAGTGAGAAGTGTATTGCAGTCCTTCTGGTTTGCATTCTTCTGAGAGTGAGAGGTTTTTTTGAGAATGCCATTCTGTGGCAAACACACTGAACAAACGCTGCAGGGTTGTGGTGGCCCACCCTGAAGGGGAAGGGAGCACTGGATTCATGGATGTCCGTGGTTGAAAAATACTGGCAAGTGTCAGAGCCTCCAAAAAAGCTTAGTTCTATTAGTAAGTTATGCACATGGCATGGAAGTGGGTATGTTAGTCCTGTACCTTCCAGTATAAACACACACTGGTGCATTTTGAATAAGGGGTAGGGTGAAAGAGTAGAGAGAAAGACATGAAAGAGAGGGAGAAGGAGAGAAAGAAAGGTCCTTGCTCCAGTGTTGATCCAGCATCCTGAGATGTGCATGCCTGGGATTTGTGGGGGTGTGTTTCTATACCCCCGTGTGTACTGGAGCCAAGTTTCTCCCTTTCTATGCACATTAGTTATGATGTGCAGTTTGTTCTTCTCGACCCTTCTGGAAATGAGTGAAAGGCTTTGGGAGTCTTTGGTGGTCTGGATCCCCCCTCTGAGCTGGCCTTTGGTTGACAGTCCATGGCCATTCTCCTCCTCCATCCTGCCCCTGTGCTCTGTTGTGCTCACCTCCAGGAGCCACAACAAGGATGTTTCTCCCAGAAAAGTGCTGACCCCTTCTCTGGCCACACCCTGCTCTTTCTCCCAGCATGTTCTGCCCAGCAGTCCCTGTGGGGCCGTGGGTGTTTGGACCTGCACAAGCTGCAAGTCTGGAGTGCTCTGGGTCATTTTGTGGTTTGCTTTGTTCTTTTTTTTTCTTTAAAAAAGAGAATTTTAATAGATTTATGTTTAACTGTTTGAAAATAGGCTGAGTATTTTGTTGCATGTCTCAAAGCAATTTGATCTTAAATCTTGAGTTTGAATTCTTGCATTGACATAGTACTAAGTTTTGGGGGAAAGATTCAGTATTTCTGTGTTGAGTTTTGAGTAATGCTGATTTTTATATGACTACCCACCATACAGTTAGGTCTCTGAATCCTAAGGAAATATGCCTTTCTCAGTAGGAACATTGTGAACACTGGAAATTGTGAGTTAAGGAGTCCAGTCTCAGGGTTTCCATGAAAACTTATTCAAGTTACAAATGCTCTATTTTTCCAATTTTCCATAAATAGAACATGAATAAATGTAGTTTAATTTTCTTTATAGGAGTAGCTGTGTTTTAGTTCAGTTGCATTGTATTTTAATTTTCTTTATAAAGTATTTTGAGAACTGCAGGTAAGCTTTTTTATAGAGAAACTGATATTTATTGGCAGGGATTTGTGTTGGATTTACTGTCAGTTAATGTAACTTTTCTTTACCGGCTTTAAGACCAACCTCAACAGTATAAAAGTACCTACTCCAGGGAAAAATTGATTACTTTGTACTTCTCTTGAGTCTTGGACTAACCAGAAGCCTGAAGGCTCAAAGTGCTGCTTGAGAAAGTCCAGCTTTTCGTTCTGCAGGGACCTGTGCCCCTGACAGTTTCTGGGCAAGGCATGGCTCTGGTCTGGGGGCTTCAGATGGTGAAAGAGGAGTAGGGAAAACTTTATCTGCACTCCTGTACTGGCACCTAAAGCCAATACTGTTCTGTCTCACTAAGATTTGTTAAACAAGCCATCTACAAAGATCAGATTTATGTAGCCATTATTGAATGACTGCAGCTCCTGTAAAATACGAGGGTAAAGCACATAAAAGGTGATTTTGTAAATAGAGCCCGTTCTGTCTGTGCTGTATAAACAGAGCTCAGTGGCACAGATCCCTGGGGTTGTGCCCTGCTCTTGTCTCATCACCAAAGGACACCAAATAAGGCCTCAAAATAGAGACTGTTTAGCTTTCCAGGTGCTGAGTGAGATCACCAAGTGGGCAGATGAACTTTGTCTAAATCTTGCCTGATAGCAAAGCTTTTCTGAAAACTGAAAGCTGTCTGAGGTATTGGCTGTTATTTTCAGCCAGTAGAGGATATGCTGTTGATTCTGTTTCTTACCAGTTCCTAAGGCCTAAGTAGGAATTGATGCTTGGAAATATGTGATTGTCTTCTGTCAGAAGAGACAGTTCTGCTGATTAGGATATCTTGGTATGAATTCCAAGAAGTTACTTAAACAATGCAATTAAATTTATATTTTAAAGTAATGACCTTCCTGAACATAACTGGCATTGGTTACTGTGTTACTTTGTTTGCATAAGCAGGATATCTTTAGAGGCATTCATGGCATTGGCCCCTCTAAAATACAACAGAAACTGTCAGTCTGCCTCTATTTCCACTGAAATAAATGTAACTGAAGAAAGGTTCTGGCATCCAGATTTTTAGGTGAATCTTCATGCCTTAAAATGAAATAGAAATAAATGCCCTGGTAGAAAGTTCCTACAGGGCATGTATTTGACTAGTCAGCTGATGTTTACAGGCTGGTATTGGTGCATTCATATTTAATAAGAGAATGCACCAAGTTTTGGAGGTGTCTTTTAGAATGTGGAGTTGGTTTGGTGAAGTTTTTTAGGTTTGGGTCAATCCCCCAGAAGTACAGCTGGTTACTGATACACCAACTGCCTGTTCATTGCTGGGATCACAGTGCTTCAAATTACACTGGCAAGAAGGAAATAAAGGTAACAAAAACTCCACAGTCTAAACAAACTGCTTTTCTAGAGCCCAACTTTAGATACAAACTGCTGTGACTTCCACTGAAGGCCAAGCAATTGTCAGGATTCAAGAAAAACTAGTTTTAATGGACCTGTGTAAATTACTATGTCAAGTTACCTATAGGGTAACTTTCCAAATCAGTAATTTCAGCAGTTTTATTTATTCTTTAAAAAAAATAGTTATTCTGCCAGTGCTTTACAAGTATTTTTAAAAGTACAGCTGAGATATTACTTTGAAGAACTTTGAAGAAATCTCAGTTGTCTGAATTTGAAAGTTTATTTTCGTTTCTAAGCAAAAGGAAGTTAAAACTTTTCTGCCTATTTCTAGACCGTCCACATAACCTTGTTATGGCAACATCTCCCTCTGTTCCTTTACCACTTGTTGACTTGTATAGTCCTTTGTTAGTTTGCAAGTGATGTTGGAGCTAGGAGCATGTCTTTTGATCTCAGATGTCTCTAGCATACTTCTGGGCATAATTATAATCATAAAAATCTTTCAAACCTTTCCGCCTGATGTCTTGTTAGTGCTGAAGTTGAGATGTTTTATCCTGCCACCATAAAAAAAATTAAGTCTATTTTTAGCCTTCAAACACTTAGAAAGTAATAAAAACAACTACACAAGACTGCAGTTTACGTCTTTGTAGCATACAAAAATATCTGTTTCATTGCAATATCTTACATTCTCCCTTAATCTCTCAAACCCCTCTGAATAAAGCGTTGGATTACCAAGTAATACCCTTCATCACAAGGAATTAGGCACTTTAGCTTTAGGCTCCATCTAAACCGCTGCATTACAAGAGATGTTCCTGACGTCATGTTTTCCAAGGTCCGGTTGTCTCACATGGGGCCTTCCCTCACCCTTTAAGATCTTGTTAAGATAAAATCTGTCTCTCATGACTCTTAATTCTCTTTTTTGAGTGGCTTTGAGACACCAGTGTGCATGTGACTTTGTAGCAAACAGCCAGTGACTCTGTAACAGAGCTTTGGCAAGTTGTGTGATCTCCCTCATCTATAAGTGTAATAAATCAGGATCATAATTTACTTGGAAGAAGAGTGGTTTTAATTAGGATCTTGATGTGTCCATGTCTTCTGTCTCCAATATGCCAAAATGTAAAGGACATCCAGCTAATGATTCTGTTCTCCTTTTTCTCCAGCAATGATGTATTAAAACTTGCTGCGGTACCAGAGTTTTTAAACTTCTGTATCATTAGTTGTGGGGGTTCTGTTAGAATTCATGAAATAAAATCGATGGAATACATCTCTGTACTCAAATGCCTGTTGCCTCTCCACTTCAGCAGGCTGGCAGTGAGGAATACAGCTGGCACCTGGGCAAAAGTTCTCCTGATTGTCAAAGATACTCTCCCTTTTTAAGGCAGAGGACATGTAGGAGTCTCCAGTGTGGCCTTGAACCATCATTCAGTCTTTAATGTTTACAAATAATTACGTTCTTGCTAAAAGTTGTTAAAACAAACCTCAGTCAACCAATTTGCTTTATGACATTTGCTGTGCAATCTTATCCCCTGAAAGCATTTGTGATTGCATTCATTTCTCTTCCTCTTTTGCTAATACACATGTTGGATCTGCAGTAAGCGTGAGTTCCTTTGATACAGTGTGTCCCCATAATCTGGATAATTGCTCTTGTGAAGCTATTTTAGTTGGGCATTTCATGGTTTGCTGGGCAGCTGTTTATCTGGTAGATTATTGATCCTGCAGTCCGTAGCAGAACTGGCAGAGTTGTATTGGATTGCTTTTGGATGTTTTTTGGCTTTGGCACATCACTGAGCAGCGTTGACTGCTCTGTCTACAAACTGTCACTCGATGTCGTGTTCCCTTGGGAGTTGTAACACCCTGTCATCACAGACTTAAGGAAACACTTATCTACAGAAGACCAAATCAGGCAAATTTTTATGGATCCTTTGTGCTTCTGCATTTTTGGTGGTGTGTTGTTTTAAAATAGTAAAAGTCAAACTGACCTTATATTCTGCAACACAACTGCAGCTTTCACCAGGAAGGTCACCAGCCTGCAAGTTGGAATAGAAGGTTTGCGGTTTGTCCTCACTCCACAGAACCCAAACACGATGTTCTGTTTACCCTTGGCACTGCTGTAAACAAGAACCTTTCTGGTCTGCTGAGTGATTATGTACATAGGGCTTTTATAAAGCATTTTAAGTATCCAGTAGAACAGAATAACTTCTTTATGGTTTTTTCTTTTCTAATGGTAATTATGTAATTCGGGTAGGTTTTAAGTTATTTTTTCTATCTGATATGTTGATGCCAAAGTCTCTTTTGAGCATTTTTACTGAAGAGTCCTAAAAATCGTTCAGGAAAACAAATCTGCTAGTCTTCCCTCTATTATCAACATCCCAGAATGCCTTTGGCAACGAGTAAATGCCAAGCATTTATTATTTGGCACTTGACTTGTCACTCATTTCTTTGAACTCAAACATGTTGCATGAGTTTGTTAAAGTGATGCTTAGCTAACAATTGAAACAAAACAAAAAAACCCCCTGCCTCGATCCAACCTTTCCAATTTCCATCTGAATAGTCCCTGCCTGGGCCAATCCAGCCCTGGAACAGCAGTGACTGTGTTGGCACAGGTCAGGGGAGCAATGGCAGGGGTGTGTTGTGGCACAAAAACAGCTCCTTTTTCTTCTACCCTCCCCCCAGCTTTTTTGTTTTTTAATCAGGGTCTGGTGATCTTTTCCTGATATCAGCATGTATGTATTTATTAAACATCATTCGATCTCCTGACATTCTCTCTAAGGTTGTTCCTTGCATGACCAGCACACAGCAGTTAAAAGCAGTTGTGTTGTGGTCTCACCATCCTTTTCAATACAGGTCCTTTCTGACTCTTTCTTCGCTGTAGGATTTGAATGCCAACTATTTTGTTTTGATTTTGAAGGTGTTCATAGTTTTCTCCAAACACAACCTGATTTTTCTCATTCTATTTTAAGATTTGATTTCTTCCTCTAGTCAGTTGTTGTTACAAGGCCCTGTCACTATCTTACCAGAATTTTCTTCCTTTCATACGATCAGGCCTCTAAAAATTTGATGTCTTTGGTTAATTTGACATTTACTAAATACCTCAGGTCTGAATTTCCCAAGTGGCAAGGCAGCTTTTGAAAGACCTAATCTCTCTTCGGAGGAAAGATGTGAAACAGGTTTTTATATTTGATTAGTATTGTTTCCTTCAAAGCTAAAAATTGGAATTTAAAAACAATAATGTAAATAACAATTCATGTATATTTTGCTTAAATTGTCCTTCTACATAATAAGCCTTTGATTGCTGTGAGAAAATCTGAATCTGCTTTAACTCCAATAACCGTTATATATGTTTTGTCTCTTTTCTTTTTTTTTTAGGTTTCCCTTTTGCCTCTGGAGTGTTTCATTATGGCAGCCCCCAGTGAACAATGACATCCTTTGACAAATATAGATGCCAAAAAGCCAGATGAAAACAGTGGCCTTGTTTGATTTTTACTCCAACACAGTGAAATGGTGCTCTTAAAGTTTTGTTATTGACTCTCACTGGAAAAAACCCAAAACTGCCAACTGGACCTTTTTTCCCCAGCCCTGTCCCAGTGTTCTTATGGATGCTTGACACGGTGACATCATGTAGTAGGCCCTGAAGTGTTGTCATAATTGAGTTGCAATGGTTTTGTACACTTCTCCATTTCCCAACAGCTTTCTGTCAGTTCTGCATTCCTTTTCCTGGGGCCTGATTTTCCCATGTTACTGGCTGGCAGACAGGCTCGTGGGCTCTTTCGTTCCAACCACCTACGAGAAGCGGCAAAGAGCAGATGACCCCTGCTATTTTCATGCTCTCTGCATCATTATCACCACTCCCATCTACCTGGCACTGTTGGCAGCCTCTCTTCCTTTCGCCCTGATCGGCTTCTTGCTTTGGTCCCCGCTCCAGTCGGCCAGAAGGCCCTATATCTACTCCAGGCTGAAAAGCAAGCACCACGCCAATGGAGCCGCACTGCTCGCTGAGTGGAAGGCTGCAGGCAGTGGGAAAAGCTTCTGCTTTGGCAGTGCCAACGTTTGCCTGCTGCCTGATTCGCTGGCAAGGTTCAATAATGTTTTCAATACCCAGGCGAGGGCCAAAGAGATCGGCCGGAGGATCCACAACGGGGCCAGCAGACCACAGATTAAAATCTACATAGATTCCCCTACCAACACCTCCATCAGCGCGGCCAGTTTCAGCAGCTTGGCCTCCCCCCAGGGGGGAGACAGCACCAACCGGACTGTTAACGCTGGCATCAAAAGGACAACGTCAATGGAGTACAAAGGAGACAACTCCAGCTCAAACAACGGCGAGGAGAGAGAAGAGAAAGGAGGGAGTGGAGAGCCGAACGAGGCAGAAGAAAACACGTGCATTGTCCGGATCAATGGGGAGGACAACGGCCACATGTCAGACACAGAAGCAGACACCGCCAATGGCCAGGCTCGTGCCAGTGGCCCAGCAGAGCCCTCGCTGGAAGGTGATGCAGAGATCTCAAAAACACCCAACCACAAACAGAAGGAAGGAGACTCCGGCAGTTTAGACAGCTACTCTGCCTCTCGAGAGTCCCTGGTGAAGGTCCGGGTTGGAGATGGTACCGTGGACCAAAGCACTGTCAACAACAAGCTCCTCTACAAAGCTTCAATCATGAAGAAAACCTCAGTGCGGAAAAAGAAACACACAGATGAGACCTTTGATCACGAGATCTCTGCTTTCTTCCCTGCCAACCTGGACTTTCTGTGTTTGCAGGAAGTGTTTGACAAAAGAGCTGCGGAGAAGTTGAAAGAGCAGCTCCACCACTACTTCGAGTACATCGTCTACGACGTTGGGGTGTACAGCTGCCACGGCTGCTGCGGCTTCAAGTTCGTCAACAGCGGCCTGCTCTTCGCCAGCCGCTACCCCGTGATGGATGCTGCCTACCACTGCTACCCCAATGGCAGAGGAATGGACTCCTTGGCTTCCAAGGGAGCCTTGTTTCTCAAGGTAAGAGCCTTCTGGAAGCCACGGATATTGGCTCTCTGTATGTGACAAGTTATAAAGTTACATTATTTTCTCCTTTCTGTTAGAGTTCAGAGGCAATATTCAGATTTAGATTTCCTGATATAACCTGTATATTGGTCTTGTAGCCTAGACACTGTATTAAAAGGATGGATGTGCATGAAATAATGAGGGACTTTTGGAGGTAGAAACGTATAATTTCACAAGTCAAAATTTGAAGTAGTTTTCATGTAATTTTAGTTTATTTCTTTGCAGAAATAGCTGTAAAAAATGCCCGAGTTCTAAGCTTCATAACATCAGCACAGTACAATTGGTGGTACTGTTGGAAACCAGCTTATGCTTGTTGTGTGCTTGTCTGGCAATCAAAAGACAATCAGAAGTCTAAATGCCAGGATAATAAAACTGAAAGAATTTCAGTGAAATATATGGCTGCTCCTCTCTCTTGGTTGCAAAAGAATTAGTAAGGAAAGATAAGAAGAGTAAACAAGACTAAAGAAGTGCCTGGAATGCTGGGGAGCACAGAGCTTTTTTGCTTTATTAACAGGGTTTGCTTTAATTAACTAGTGGTAGAGAGAGCAGGAAGCCTGGGGTTATATGTCCATAAATCATGAAAAGCAGAAATGAAAGTCTGCATGCAGTGATTTGCTTTTCCAAGACTAGTGGCTGTTTGTGTTTAATCCTTGGGAGAATCTGGGTGGTCCTTTTCTGAACTGAAGAGAGGTCTCTTCTAATTTGTGAATCCTGGATCTCAGATTTTGTGATTTAGTCACAGTTTGGAATAGGTTTTACTGACTAAACCCTGATTTTTTTCTAATGCTAGCAAAGTACATCAGGTGCTCAAATTATGTGAACTTTCTAGTCCCAAATCCTCAGTGTAAACCATCAGTAGCCATTAAGAATATGGTTGTGAATAAGGATCAGTGTGGGGTTTCATAAACAAAGCAAAGACTTTTGATATTGTGACTTCTGTAAAAAAAAAGAAAGGCAAATGTTAGATTTTGCATTCTGATAATAGTTCACTATTTCATATACATTTGACATAAAAGCCCATCCATATCTGAATACAGGTTTCCAAAAACTGGGTCTAAGCCTTCTGTGTTATACTTTTATGTGTTTATAAACAGCAACAACTTATTTTTTCACCCTAAAGTGCTGCAAGCAAACACGGACATGGATGTTGTGCAGTGTAAATACTGCCGGGGTCACAGAGACTGCCCTTCAACATATGCACAGGGTGGGGATTAGCAGATTAAAACCAATCTGTCTCCAGCTGCCCACTGCTGAGTCACTGGTTTGCCACCCAGCCAGGCAGGCTGCAATGTCTCCATTTCTCTTGCAGAAAATTAAGCCTCTTTTCAAAATTCCACTGGGATGATGAACTTAATTATGGATCTGAGTAGTTAAATAATGTTACAGTTGAGCAGGGAATAGAGACCAATTATTATGAAGAATCAAAGACAACTCCATTCTTTAAATATAACAGAATTCTGCCCAGCCAAAAGACCATTTTTTCTCTTCTGTGTCATTTTGAAGCACAAGGAATGTGCTTCTTTCTTAAAATATTTTTCATTCTGAGTTAAGTCTGTCTTGATATGAAATTACTTTCTGTCTTAATTATACATTAAGGGATCATCGGTCATTTCTTTGACAGCAACAACAAGAAAATTGTAGGAATATTCTATTTAAATTTATCTTTGAAATGAAGTAGGTTTGAAGTTGTTTTTCTTGATGTAGTTCTTAATCAGCAGCTGAGCCTGTGTGGACTCCAGAGACAAAAGCTACAGTAAGTAAAAGCCTGGTTTATTTTCACAGCCAGTGAGAATCAATCCATTAACTTCAGAAGCCTCAAGGTCTTGCACTGGGGTAGCAAAGGGTATCAGAACTCTGGTGGCCAAGTGTCATTCTAGCCAGCAATGGACAGCTTATATCCCTATTTTTAGGTGGTACTTTTACTGGCTCTTACAGGATTTTGAATGTACATAAGACAAGCCAGTCCTACATTAGAATTTGGTTTGGTTTTAAAAAAGCAAGGGAGACTTGCAGAAGAACAAGAGAACCCTAATTGCTTCCCATTCCTTAGTGGCATGGAGTTGAGTCTCTCTGTCCTGTGCAAACTCTGTGTTTTTAAGCTCCTGACTCCTGTGGAAAGCTCAGAGTTTCCATTCCTGAAGTAGGAAAGACAACAATTGAGTTTTGTTTTGGAACAAAGACTGTTTGTCTTGTTCCCCTTGCACAGCTTCCATCTCTGAGTAAAGGAGCAATGGCTCTCTGTGTTGGTTAAAACCAAAAAGCTGTGAAAAGTGATTGAGGGGAGAAGACTTCCTTGTTTTGAAAAGATGGATAAAGCCAATCCATGTCTCTACTCACTGGGAGGATGAAGCCTTTATTCCAATAATTCCAAACCTCAGGACAGACTCAACATCTAAATTCAGAAGAATGTTCAGAGAAAGAAACTGCTTCTTGTTTAATAAGTTTAATTTGTCTCCCTACTATTAATATAACTGTTGAGAAGATAAATTAAAGGTCTCAAAACTAAATATTCAATGAAAATTTAAATATTTTGTAGAAGACAAAACTATTTTGTGGAACTTGTGTCACAAACCGGACCCCTATTGCCCAGATACAGGGCACTTGTTTTCATTTTGGAATGTGTTCTGTTTGCAGTGAAAAGGAAATGATTTTCCATTGCTGCCCTCTTCCCTGCCCTGTCTTCACTATCTCGATTGTAAAGTTCAGGTAGAGATTTGGAAGGATTTGAGAGCTGTACTTAGTCATACAAAATTATTTTACCTGAGAGACTTACAGAGCTCAAGGATTATTATTAGTAGCTCTAATAACAATCAGCACTTACCTACTTGCTTTTCATTCCTACATCTCAGAGTGCTTAATGAGGAAAGGTCAATACCTGCTTAATAGAAGGAGAAACTAAAGCACATGAAGGGAAAGTGATTTGATTGTGGCTTAACACCTACAGTGTCACAACCAAGGACTGAAGTTGGAAATAAATTACAGAGGCTTTTAGCACTGTTTTGTGCCTTTAACAGCTGCCTGGAGACCTGTGCAAGCGAGGCTTTACAAGCCTTGGTCTGTTCTCCTCCCAGAGATGTCTGCCACAAAAGGTGCTGTTGTTGGCGTTTTCCTGACAGATCACAGGCTGGTTTTTCCATCTCTGTAGGCTGATGCTTTCCAGGGCAGGGGGAGGACACGAGGATGATGCAGTTGTGAGTAGCTATTGTGTAAAGTCCATTTTCTGCAAAACTGGAGGACTGATTTACATTGCATGCTCGGAACTCTTCAGACTCTACCAGTGTTTCTGCCTCTGATCTGAGGGTCTCACTGGGATGTAAGAGGGGCACAGTCACAGAAAAAATAGCATATAATGAGGCGGAAATGTCACTTACATCAAGTGACCGTTTGGTGTCGGAAGGGTTAAACCACTGTTCCCAGTTGCCACTAAGGACTTGGAGGAGAAGTTAGCAAACATAAATCAGCCAGTCCATGTTCATACTTTGACAGGCTGGGCCCTGGGGAGGCTCTGCCCTGACTGTTCTAGCATTGCATTTCACATCAATTTAAATGCTGGAGGGAAGAGCCTTTGGGTCTCCTCTGGAGGTTCTCTGACTCCGGTGGCTCTGCTGCAGGCAGAGGTGGGGAGTGGGACTGGCACAGATGCTGTGCTGGGATTGCAGCTGGAGGCTGGCTGGGATGGTCTGGAACGTGGTGCTGACTGCAGTGCTCTCAGTTACCCTGCAGCGTTGCTTGGACATGCCTATAATGCTAATTCATAGTGCTTCTGATGAGTTTAGAGGCAGTTTTAAAACACACATTCTTTTCAGAAGCTGGATATTCATTTTGCAGTCAAATCAAGTCTAAAAGGTATCAGTGAGTGCTGAGCAGAAACTGTGTAATGCACCACCTGTCTGTAGTTTGCCGGAAGGTTTCAAAATTGCAACATCCATCTTTAGATGGAGGATTAGAGTGGAGCCTTCTTAGTTCCACTGTCAGGGATGCTGCCTCAGTCTGGGACAGGAGTGCAACAAAAGCAGAAAGCATCCTTAACTTCACCTGATGAGGTTGTCCACATTTTTCCAGGTGTATCAATCTAATAGAAACTCATTTCTGATGACAAATTTTGCCTCTCTTATTCTTCAATTGTAATAGCTGTAACTGTGATGTAAATCTAGGCTCTACAAGACATAAATGGGGTAGGGAGGTGAGTGAAAGAGGTATCATGCTCACAATGGCTGTCAACTGAGGAGAGTCTGAAGAGGCTTTTTCCTCCCAGTGAGACTGGGAGATACAGAAGTATTTCATGTAGAAGGCTGGCCTTCCTACCGTTCTAGTAGGAAATTTTATGTGGGTTTTGACATGTGCCAAGAGAGCAAATTCTAGCAAAAATAAGAATTCTCACTTAAAACACAGTAAGTGAACATAAGGCAAAACTACAGTCTGATGTGGGTAGTTTGAGCAGTTAATAGTATTCTTCAAAATCAAAAGAAATAAAAAGGAAAAAGATGTCTTGTAGATTTTGCTACATTTCTGGAAGAATTTGTGTTTAATTAATATTGATTCCTAAGGTTATTAACAGATTTACTTTTCAAATTCTCTGAAAATTAATGCTGTTCTCAGGGAGTACAGTAATTGTTCAGGGAACATGTTATTATTCATTGCTTAAAGGAAACCTAGCAACCTTTGCTTTGTGTGCAAAGCTCAACTTGTTTTCAAAAGAGCTGATGTGGTGGGAACAGATGGCAGAAGGAACAGCAGCTCTGATTGCAAAACTGCTTTGAAGCCCAGTTTTTACTGTTTTCTCCTCTTGAGGAGCTGCTTTGTGTGAGGAAATGAGGGTTCCCTGAACTAACCTCTGCAGTGCTCCTGGTTTGTGCTCCTGGTTTGTGCTCCTGGTTTGTGCTCCTGGTTTGTGCTCCTGGTTTGTGCTCCTGGTT
>JAWWES010000021.1:11648260-11668056 GCA_035583135.1 Lophotriccus pileatus
TGGAACAGGCTAAAAGCAGCTACAGCATTTGGCCACACAAAAGAGTGGTTTTAGGCAGAATTATGGGGCTTATAATGTTCCAGAGGTCGAGTAGTTTTCCTGTCTGCACAACCCATAGTTCTTGTCCATCTGTGAAATACCAAATTAGATTGGATAAACAGATTTTTCTTACTATTCTACTTCAGATCATATTTAATATAGTAGTGCCTCTGCTGTAGCTGAGAACTGACTAGGACCCTGCAAGGGTATTTATTTACATTCCTAGTAGTGGTCCCAAATGTTTGCCTCCACTATGATTATACACCAAATATACTCTGCTTCATGGTTTCCATCAATACTGCTACTGAAAAGAAACCCCAAACCCCCCAAAGTCAAAAAAGAGCTGGAGGAAAAGTGAAATCTGGGAGACAAGCTGCTTTGGATGCACTGCCATGCAGGCACTTCCCAAGGAAATTCTAATTATGTTAATGTCTTCAGCTCTTGCTTGTGAGCCCTATATTTTTAATCACAGTGTGTTCCCTTTCCCCAGGACTGTGTGTGCAGCACCACTGCTCCAGCACAGCCAGCCCTTACCCTGGGCCATTCCTTGGCATTCCTTGGCAGGGAAGGACACCAAGCCACTGCAGTCCAATCTGTGCCAAATAGTTCTTTATGATTAATGGGAATGAGTGTGATCCTGGGCACAAAGCGCTGATGAGAACGAGGCCGTGTCAGGCACTCCACTGAGGCTGCACAGAAAGGTTAAAGCCAATTTGAGTTGACTTCTGCTTCTCAACTGACTGTAATTTACATTTGGATGTGGAGCTTTTAGACTTAAATCTTTTATGCTTTTTGGATAGGGATGCTGAGATTATTCCCTCTGCTCCAGTCAGTGAGGGGATCAGGAGCAGCTCATTGCTGTGGAAGGCAGAGCCCTCCAGGCAGAGTTTCCCCAGTGTGGTTCCTGGGGTGCCACACTTGACACACGTGACAGCCACACTTGTTCTCTGCAGCAGAGACTTTGCAAACCAGGAAACTGGTGCAGACTTTTTATAGTTTGCAGTGTTGAAGAGAAACCCTGCTTTTGAATTACTAAGTTTGGAAAATCTGGTTCCTACCCCTGCCTGTCCTAGATAGCAGGGGAAATAAACTGTTTCCCACTTTTCTATTGGAATGGCATGTGCTGCATAAAAAAAGCTGGAGAGGATGCTCCTTATGATTCACCCGTGACAGTGAGACATTGAGAGCAGGGGACCCGAGGGAGGAGGGAAGAGCCTGTGCAGTGAAGCTCCTGCAGCAGTCCCTGACAGCCACCCAGCAGATCAGCCCATCCTCTGAGCTTGCTGCAGTCCCTGGCTTTAGGAGAGTCCCTCATGTAGGGGCAGATGCAGCAGGGACTGCCTGTATTTTCCCTGTTTTCCTCTGCCTTCACCCTCCCTGAAGCAGGTTAGCTGAATGGGAACAGCAGTGCAAACACCATCAATATCCATTTGGAAAACGGTCTAAAAAAGGACTGAACAGACTGAAGGCAGAATAATGCCAGTTGTTTATTACACGCTCCCCTGGCTGGCACAAACCCTGGAAAGTTAACAAGGCATTGTTGACTACAAATGACTTCTAAATTCACTTACTGCAAAGCTGACTTTCCAGTTATAAAATTAATAAGATGGTTCTTGGATAGCTGAAAAACAAGAAAACCAAATAAGCTTACAAAACTCTGTATGAAATGGAGCTCTGCTTGTTATTTAGAGGTGTCAGGTAAAATTTGAGCCTAGCCTTGTGAAGGAGAGTTATCTGTGGTGGTGTTTTCTGAGCCCTGGGTACAACTTTCCTCTGCTGGCATTTTCTTTAATCCATGCAGAATTGCCACACTCAAACTGTGTGTGTGCCTTCAGAATGCAGTGGCTGGAGAGAGTGGGGAAAGAGGCCGAGACAGAGGCTGCACTGCCAGGCTTGGAAGTGGAGTTCTAAGAGCTCTTCCATTAATCACCTTTTTCTTTCTTCCCTTCCAGGTGCAAGTGGGAAGTACACCTCAGGACCAAAGAATCGTGGGATACATTTCCTGCACTCACTTGCAAGCTATTGCAGGTACTGTCCCAATGTGCATCCCTTGGTTTGTCACTGTCTCCAGCCCTGGGGGGGATTCCTGAGCAAGAGGAGCAAGTGTTGCTCCTCCTGTGTTTCTGACAGAGCAGGGAGCATTGCAAGGAAGGGTAGACAAGTATCCCCAACCCTTCTCATTTCCAGTCTCAGAGGAATTAAGTATCATAGGACACGAACAAAAAGTATCCCTCGAGAGCTCTTCTTCTCTTTGCTCCCTCTTAACCAGGTCCTGTTGTTTTAGAAGTACTATCATTGTTACCCAACAGCATTTAACCCTACTGAGCAGTGGCATATAACCCTAAACTCCTTTGTATTGGCTAATCAGGGGATAATCAGAAGATACAGGTTGGGACAGTTATTCTAGCTGCTGATTTCTGATGGAAAAAGCAAAAATTCTCTGGTTTCTGACCTGCAGATGTCATGGGTGAATGACTAGCAGGTTAATACACTCACTGGGAAATTCTTTTGGTCACGTTTAAAAGCAGTTTCATATTACAGTGGGTGTAGGAATAAAAGCCAAATCTACAAACCTCTGGTTTGAGTCTGATCAGAATTTAATTTAGTCAGAGGGGTGGGTATTTTTCATTTCCCTTGATATGACTGTGATTGTTGTGCTCCTGGAGAGCAGGGCCCAGCCCTGCCTGGGCACAGCCTGTGTGCTACTGACCACTGGGCAGGTCTGAGCTCCCCCTGCCAGGCTGTGCTGTGCCCTGTGCCTGCCTCAGCCCCAGAGGAGCTGGGAACTAAACTGCCAGTCCTGGAGTACATTGGAGAGACTGCACAGCTCTGAAAAAGACTGATGAATTTTTCAGCTGCTTTTTAACAATGTAAGATCCTTCTCCGCTTTCCTATTTTTAACTTATGCTAATGTGCTGTGAGATTGCTGTTGTGGAGCTGAGATCTGCTGTTCTAGTTTAGTTTTCAGTTCTTTGAGAAGAATGGGGAAGTAATGTTGTATTTTCAAAGTCAGCCTAAAGCTTCTTCAAGGGTAAAACACAACCTTTCATTTTCATGCTTTGCATTTTTAGGCTTATCTGGTTCAAACTACACTGAAATAGAGCAGACAATGATTTAAGAGTCTGTCCTTAGATTTATTATATTTGTTTCTGTAATGAAGTGGAAAACTAACATTTGTTAAGTTTGGCAGAGCTGTGCTTTCTGATTTGCATCATTTAATTCATAACATTTCACACACTTAAGAAGTTACCCAAAAAACCCAGTTCAGCAATGTAAAGATGTGATATCTATAAAAGCCAGCACTGTTTGAAAGGTCAGCCATTTAAATCATCTCATGGCTGAGTGCAACCTGGTTTCCCTTCTAGGACACATAAACTTACACTTGACAGTTCTGATACTTATGTGAGTATAAAGTGAAGTGATCCAACTGCTTATCAGGGACCAGCTGCTAATGCTTCTTTCAAGGGATGTGATGGCTCAACTCTGTTCTGAGCAAGTACTGTTTTTTCAGACCTGACCCTCAACTTTTTCAAGAAACCTTAGAGTTGATGCAGCTTTCCCTCTCAGTTCTCTGCCTGGTTGGGTTGTGAAGCAGCTCCTCCTTTCCACTGTGGAAATCGCTGCGTTTCAGCAACTAATGAAGGGATCCTTTAATGAGACTTGGTGTAATTATTTTCAAGGGCTGTTAAGTTTACATGGTTCTCTTATGTCTTTTGATTAGTCAGTGATTAATGTTCTGGACAGGTTTTGCTGCCTTGAGTCCACCCACATCCCGAGTGCTGTTGAGTCCTGCCTTTGAGACCCCTCCCAGCCACCCCCACGAGTGAGCCCCGAGTGCTGCAGCCCCAGCTGAGCTGTAGGGTGGGGATGATGCCTCAGAGCTTGTTCTGAGTGAGCCCCGAGTGCTGCAGCCCCAGCTGAGCTGTGGGGTGGGGATGATGCCTCAGAGCGTGTTCTGAGTCAGCCCCAAGTGCTGCAGCCCCAGCTGAGCTGTAGGGTGGGTTCTGCCTCAGAGCCTGTCCATGGCCCTGCTCGGAGTGCAGTGGGGATGCCCAGGTTCAGGGTCTCAGGCCTGCACCCAGCTGAAGCAGAGCTCAGCTCAGCACTGAGCCAGCTCTGTGTGTTTGGAATTGTGGCGGTGCAGCTGATTTCACTGACACCGCTCCGATAGTGCCCCGAGGTGCAATTACTGTTATGACCTGTAGTGGGGACAGTCAGGGATGCCAGACTGTCACAGGTTCTACACTTCTGCTGGAGAGAGATAAGGTCCTCTGTTCTAGAGCCCCAAAGCTGCTGTTTATCTGTAGAGCCCCGAGGGGGTGTGTGTGCAGTGCTGATGCAAAGGCTCAGCATCCTCAGTGAGAGAGATTCTGTCACTATGCAGTTGATGCCTTCTTAGTAACAATGATGCATGTTAGCAGACACAACAGCCTCCTAAAATCCTCCTCTGTCTCCTGTTTTTCACAAGAGTTTTCTGGTTTGGAGAATTTTACCTTTGTGTTTGCTACATTCCTTAAGCTGATCTGTGCCAGGTTGCTGCCTGAGTTTCATGCCCATGTGGTAATGGCTCCTTTTTTAATTACTCATCTTGGTGAAGCCATGACAGATAATTCACAGACAACGAGAAAAAAACCTCCTCGACTGTTCAGGGATGTAAAAGCCAGTCTTAGAAAATTAGGCAATCTATGTAATTGGGACTTTGTGGGGAACAAGATGTTACTGCATCCTCGTTAACAGCACCCTGCTTAAAAACTGTGTTACGAGGAAACAACAGTAGGCCAGAAGAAAGTACAGCCTAAGGAGAGGAGACAGGAGAGAAAGGTTGAGGTGCTTCAACAGGAGAACAGTCCATCAACTTGAATAACCTTCACCAGGAACAGGAAAGCTGGGACAGCTTCAGGAGGAGAAGGCTCCTGTCCAAATGTGTAAATGCTTGCTAGGGGGGTGTAAGGAAGAGGGAGGAGCCTCTCCTTGTGGGGCCCAGTGATGGATGAGTGATTCAGAGAAATCCTTACAAATCTGTAAAGCACAGGTTATTCCAGCTGGGATGTGCAGGGGGGTTGCCTCCTGTGCAGTCCCTTAGTGAAGGAACACAACAGCTTTTTGTACATTTGAGGGAGTGAATCTCAAAATGATCTCTCAGATGCACTCTTCACAAAGTCTGCCTTATCTAGATAGACATTTGGGTGCCTAACTCCTATTCTATTAGAGATCATTTCAAACAGCTTAGGTTTCCCCACCACTCTTTCTGTCTCCCTTGCAATGTTCCATGCTAGAAGTCTTTCCTGCTTTCCCTGACAGTCCCTGTTGTTCATGTAAGCTTTATCTTAACTCCCACAATTTGGGCAGCAACCTTCTTTCAAACAGTTACAAGTTTGCAAAGTCACACTTAGCTAAATTTTACTAACATAGCTAAATTTTTATTGTCTTTTACCTTGTCTTTATTTCAAGAGGACATGGGCAAAAACTGAAATGGCATTTCAACAAAGGCAAATGTTTTTAATTGCAAGGATGGCTAAGCCCTGGAACAGTTCCCCAGAGGTTATCCTCCCACCACAGCAGTGTTCAAGCCTGACTGGACTGGTTCAGGAGAAGCCCGTGGTAGGTGCCCCACGCTTGGACACAAGGGTTGGAGTAGATGGACCCCAGAGGTCTCTCTCACAGGCTGGTGCTCTCTGTGACTCTAAGTTTGCCTGTACCTTTTGTTACCAGGACTGTGTTAGTCACGCACACCTTTTGTGGTGTCACCTGCCCCAGGCTGCATTTATTCCACGTGGCCTGTTTCCTGTGCTTTTGTTGAGCTCTGTCTTCACTGGGGGCTTTCTTGGGCTGTCACAGCAAGGGGCTGTCCCAGGAGTACACTGGTCTGGATTTGTGTCAAGCTGTGTGAGCAGGGAACGATGTGACCCTGGGTACAAGTCACTAGGAACTGTAGGTTAGGGGACAGATTTGTATCTGCTTTTGTCTTACAGCCCAACTGATAAAGATTTGCTGGGAATAGCACAAGCAGAAGAAAAAACCAGATTATTTGCTGTTGGAATTAGCAGCCTGAAGAGATGAGTCAGTTTAAGAACCTACTTAAAACTCTCTTTCCCTGGTTGTTCTTTTCAATATTTCTTTAAGTTGTTTAGCATTGTATCAGATCATGGTTGGTGGAACATTTCTGAGTGTTTGTATTTAACTGTTGTTTTAACACCTTTTCCCCACCCCTGCCCTGGGATGTTCTTGAAATCCAAGCCTTCCCAGGGCTGGAGTGGCAGACACTGTGCTGCAGAGCTCACACTGGAAAGGTCTGAAGAGTGCTGGTGAGAGCAGCAGATGAGATCAGGGGTTACTAAACTGTGCATGTGTCCCCAGTATTCACCATCTCCATAATGTCACTGAAAGCACCTCCAGACATATGTAACTGATGTTTGTTAGGTTTTACACCTCTTTAATATCTAGCACAAAGTAGTAAATCAAATTAACATAAAATTCTACTCAAAGAAGTAATTTTGGGTCAGCTGCTTTTCCTTCTGTTTGTGGTATTTGAAAACAAATCCTTTATTTTGAAGAAAAGTAATGTTGCTCTGGCTTGATACATCTTTTCAAGTCTGAAACAAGCAAAATGGTAACTGTTAACTGTCAGTACAGTGAAAACAGAAGAAAAGGAAAGGCAATATGGTAAAGAATTATTTCTGGAATGTGCTCCTTTCCCCACATCAAGCTTTTGCTGTAATCATTTTAAGAGAGAGACAGTAATAATTTTTTATTAGACTTCATGTTACCTAATGTTCTTGAAGTTAAGTGGGGTTAATTGCTGTAATTAAAGAGCTGGTTTGTGTGTCAGATGGTTTCAGAAACAAATACTATTTGGCAGCAAATCAGTCTCAGCCCTTTCATACCAACCCTATAAAACAGGGCATGTCCTGGTGAAAAGAATCTGGTTCTTTATTTCTGAATTCCTGCCAACCTAAATATGTATCTAAATGTACCTTTACAATTATGAAAAAGTACTTCCAGTTCAAGCATTTTTACTTGAACAAAAATAGAGCCCTTCCTTGGATGGACTACTGCAGTAAGTTGAATTTACCATTGATGTATATTTACTATTTACACTTGAAAGTTACACTTTCCATTCTTAAAAGTTAGAAAGGAAAGCAAGATCAAGTGATTTAGCCCAGAACACACTGTCTTGTTTTGTCTGAGGTAGGATTTTAACTCTGAATTCCTGATCATTAATGTCATGCACCAGCTCCTCCTCTGGCTGTTTTGGCTGCTTGTCTGAGCGCAGGTGGCTCGTGCTCTCCTCTCTTCAGACAGGCCTGGTAGGTTTGGTTCCAGGAGACACTGAACTCACCAAAGTGTGGTTCCCAATGCACATCCTGACAGGGGAAGCACTGTGAGTGCACCTCCAGCCACACAGTCCTTACCTGGCTCCCTTTTCCTCAGGAGGTCTGCCAAGAGCTCAGCAGCCCCTGTTTGGCTGAGCACCAAGAGGGGCTCCCACCCCTAGTTTGGTTATTTGTGTCTTTGTTTGCCACAGGAGACACAGCTGTTCGATGTGAGCAACTGGACATGCTTCAAGATTGGCTGTCTGAATTCAGAAAATCTACCTCCTCCTCCAGCACAGCCAATCCAGAGGAGCTGGTGGCTTTCGATGTCATCTGCGGAGATCTCAACTTCGACAACTGCTCCTCTGGTAAGTCAAGTTTGCCTTTCCACGGTGTCTGCCTGTTCAGAAAGGAAGAGCAATGTTCTTGATCCCTGTGGACTGTGGCAGTGTGTTAGGACTGGCTTTTGCAAGGAAAAGCTTAATTGCTACAAACACTTCTAAAACAGCTTTAAGTGTGAGTTACTCTCCTTGGCTCATCCCACGAGCTCTGTGGAGTTATTAAACATGATGGGTTTTAAGGACAAAGAGCAGTAATTTGTGACTTATGTAGCAGTAATGAGGACATATCCAGTGGTTTAACTTTACTTGAATTAGGTAGACATTTACTGTTCTAGAGTTTTAATTACTAATGAGAGACATGTATGTTATGGGATTTTTGTGGGGAAAAAATAGTACACTGATGCACTTAAAAACAGTTTCATAGTACGTGTACACAGACACAGGAGACTTCTGCTGCAGAGGGAACTCAACATTGCTGAATCAGTCTTGGAAAAAAATGAACTGATGCTATGTAGTTTTAGGTTTTTTTATTTTAAGACATTTTAAATCTGTTTTTTTCTTTAATTGGATGCTGAGGGTACTTGAAAAAGAGCTCCACAAAACCATAATTAATGGGTGGTGAGTTCACAGAAATAGACGCTTTTCCAAACACAAACATTGTGCTCTGTTACCAGTTAAATTGTGTCTGTGCATCCCAGAGCTCTGCTGGTTTGGGGCTGGCACAGGGACCAGCCTGGCTGCTCCTCGTGTGATGGCACAGCTGAGGTGCTGCCACAGGGAGGGTCCCTGCACAGTGAGCTTGGGCTGCAGCACCCAGGGGGATTCAGGATTCAGAGCAGGGGCATTTCTGGAACAGCATCCAGGGTGAATTCTGTGGTCGTTCGAAGAACCCTGGGTAACTTAGGCAGAGAGCAGCAACTGTACTGAAATCAGCTTTAAGAAGCAAAAAGCAAGCACTGTCTGATCTAAAAACCACCATTATCTCGAATCTCATCACTTGTATCAGACACTGGAAAGGGAGGATTTTAGCAAAGTTGTAGAAAAGCCCATCAGCCCAAAGCCCAGGCTTCTGTCACTCATCTCTAATTCACATGTACAAAAAGTAAATCAGTCCCAACTGTATGACCCAAAGTAAACTCAGAGTGGTCTTGCACAAGAAGCACAGAGTGTAACTAGTGCAATTCTGAGCTGCCTTTTTAAATAAAAGGTAAACCCAACTATTTGCTCTTGCAAATAATAGTTGTAAACATTGCAAATACTGCTAAAGAGGACTGAAAAGCAAGTTATAAACATTAATTTTATTTTTGCTATCTCTGCCACTTATTTACATTGCCCTCCCCTTTAAAATGCACTCAGCCTGGGAACTGGAATTAAGCTGGCTATTTAATTTTTTACTTTTAGACTGCTTTCTTTCCTTATGTGCTAAGCAAGATTAATGCAGGGTTTCAAAGTTCTCTCCTCCATTTTTACATTACTCATTGTTTTAGGGACATCTCTAGCATTATAGGTTAATTGAACATAACTTTTTGTAAAGCAATAATCAACTGCCTGTAATTCTCTTTATGATTTTCTGTGTCCTTTCCCACTCCACAGACTGATACAGCAGCTAATTAATGTCTCAGTGAATACCAAGCTTCTATTCTTAGTTGTATTGACAGTCAAGTTTTCAAAGATATTCAGGTCCATGAGTGACCTTAGGCTTATGACAAATTTTCTGCAACGCAGTTTTCCCCTCAGCTTTACAGAACATTATGGCAACGTTCATAGAGAGAATTCTCACTCTGTGGAAATGTTATTAGACAGTTACTTAATGTCAGGTTTCTTTGGACTGACTTGTGTAAAACTCTTATGTTTTTAAACCTTTTAGCATAAGATAAAAAGCTTTCCAATCAGATGGGTAAAGTTTTGTGTCACCAGCTGTGACTTATCATGGTGCCAATTGCAAATTAATCATTTTTTATCTATCTTGGTTTTCAGGGAAACTCTGTTGACATATGATACAACAAGGGAAAACTTGGCCAAACAAAAAATAGCAAATTGGCTGTTCAGACAGAGAAAGCAATTCTCTGCATTGCCCCCCTGGCAAACTTTGGGGAGGGTCAGTCCTGCAATCCCCTGGCACAGCTCCAGGATTCCCTGACAAATTAGCTTTTCAATCTCCCTGCAGTTCTGAGGATGTTCTCAAGACTGAGAGCTGGCTGGAAAGATGTGATGAGGCTGAACTGGGTGGGTGCAGCAGCTGAAGGACAGTCAGCTGCATTAATGATGAGTAAGGAGATGGAGATGATTGTCCCTGGGAAGGCAGCCCAGCTGTGCCCTGGGGATCCACCTCAACAGGAGTTGGGTCCGGGGTAAGCCCTGCAGTGCAAAGGCAGGAAAGGCACTGGGAAACTTTCACTTCAACCTAGAGCTAAAACTACCCAGTATGCCTTTCACAGAAAAGGCTTGTCAGGAAAGCAGTGTTGGTAGCCAGCCTTTGCTGGAATTTCTGAGCAAGGCCAGACCCTGCTGTGCAGTAAAGCCACTGCTGAACTGGCTCAAATCAAACCTCTGTGTTTCTACTGAGGAGAAACGAGGACTGCTGAGCCTGTTGTGGCAGGACACACAGCTGAGCGCAGGTTCACGACTGGCAGCTGATGTTCCTTGTCCTGGGTGGTTGTTTCCCTGCAGATGACAAGCTGGAGCAGCAGCACTCTCTGTTTACACACTACAAGGACCCCTGTCGGATCGGGCCTGGGGAGGACAAACCGTGGGCCATCGGTAAGAGCTGTCCCGGCCTCGCTGGGGAACCTTCCTGTCACCAAACAGCTCCAA
Source organism: Lophotriccus pileatus (assembly GCA_035583135.1). Lineage (NCBI taxonomy): Eukaryota > Metazoa > Chordata > Aves > Passeriformes > Tyrannidae > Lophotriccus > Lophotriccus pileatus. Next base: position 11,658,768 of record JAWWES010000021.1, read on the forward strand.
TGCAGGGATTCAGTGACTGGCAGTGAGAATGTGGTGGAGAACAAATAATTGTAACATATATTTTACAAATCTTAACATATGTTGTTGAACTATAATTAAGAACCGAAGATCTCAAACTCCAGTCCACGTTCTAGAGCTCATGTCTCAAGGCACCTGAATGCCTTCCCCTCCCTATCCTGCTTCTAAAACAATCTCTACATTACTTGGGGGGAAGGAAGCCAAATTATTATTTCTGTACTGTGTGCTCACAGTGAAAGCCTGCAGCTTCTGATCAGTGTTCCGTTTGGTGTTGCAGAAGTACTGCCAGGATGTAACAAAGCAAAGCAACAACACTACAAACTTGGAGGTTTTGTATTAGAAAAGATTTCACAGAACTCCGAGATATTAATTCCTGGTGAAACTCAGTTGAACCTGATGAAGTTTTAGATCAGAAATTAATACTGTCTCTAGAGCAGCAATAATTACTGTGAAGATACTAAAGATAAGTGGAACTGTTTAATAATGGGGCTTTACTCTGTGGTAGCAGAAAAACAAATCAGAGACATGAGAGCTGAGAAGGTGGAAGGGTGGAGACATTCTGAAAGGTGGCAGGGAGGTGTGGAGAGAGGAGGAGTGAGCAGGACGTGCTCTCAGTCAGAGCAGTCCCCTCTCCCACTCAGACCTTGTGCCTCCAGAGGCTTCCCAAGGCACGACACAGGAGGAATGGGGGCAGTCACATCTCCCTTTCTGTTCACAGGTACCTTGTTGGAGCCTGAAGGACTGTATGATGAAGAAGTGTGCACCCCAGATAACCTACAGAAGTATGTATTTCCTAATCTTTCCACATGTTTGAGACAGTTCTGTAAAAAGGGAGTTCATTGCTTGCTATTTAACATTTCCCAAATTGAGGGGCAGCTTATGGACTGGGAAACAAAATGAAGTTTAACTCAAGAGTGTTTGGGGAAGAGGAAAAATGGAAAGGAAAAGTGGCTGCTTCTCCAGGTCAAACAGGGTTGGCTTCAGTGGCTGAGGAGATGAGAGTTTTATTGCCTGAAGAGTTACTTGTATTCAGCAATTATGTTCCACCAACAAACATGACTGATTAGACAGGGAGCCATCAAATGATCCACAAGGATTGAAGGATATTAATTGTGCTCCCTCTGTGTATGTAGAGCACCTGAGGATGTGAGAACTGGAAAATATTCTTGAGCCTTGGGAACAGAATATATGGGAGACATTTTCCCTGCTGAGTGTGGCTTTCAGTTTTCTGCAACATGTTAAAATTCTTCTGCACTGATGAAAAAAACCCTCTGTGAGAGCATAATTTCCACTGGCTTTTTCTGCAGCTCTGCAGGGAAAAGGGGATCTGTGTGGGTACATCATGTAGATGTGCTCATATATCAGAGAAGCCAAGGAGAGGGTGAGAGCCTGTCCTGACCTGCAGGGGCTGGGAAACAGGACCATGGCCAAGAAATTCAGGGACATTTAAAGCAATTAACGGAACCTGGGCTTTAAAGGCATTCAAATGTCACACTGCACAGGAGCTGTGGGGCACTGTGCAGTTAACAAATACTGTTCATGTGCACAGCAAACCAGGGAACCTCCTAAAATTGATTCCTTCTCAAATTTTTCAAGAAGAAACCTTGATCAAGCTCTACAGACATTTAGATTGGCAGTGTAAGCTCTCCAGAGAATTATTTCTTCAGCAGCACTCTTCTCTACTTTATAGATCAAATTAAATAGTTGACATTACTAAAACAATTAGGCCATAAAAGCAGCAGAACAACTCGTTCTTAAATATCTCTTTCATGTTAAGGACAGCACAGGTAAAACATCAGATAGAACAACATGCTTGGTACAAATAATGAGCGAGTCATTTATAATTATAGAACAAGTCATTAGATAGATGTAACAATCTGGGCCCTGCCACAGTGCTGGAAACTGCACAAGCTTCTGCTCAGAAAGGCTTCATGAAATGCACACCAGTAATCCCATCTCACAGGGAGGATTGTCCAAGCCCATTTTCATCTCTGAACCCTGGACAGTCAGGCCTGTGAGAGCAGAGCAGAGCTCAGCTCAGAACCAGGAGTCAGGTTTGAGCAACTCAGTCAGAATGAATGATGTTCCCTCAGTGTTGAACTCTTAGCACAGCAGAGCCAGATTCCATCACTGTGTCTGCTCCTGCAGAGACAAACAGCAAACGACTGTGCAGAGCAGTCAAGTTTTAGTCAGCAGCAGATGCTGCACATTTACAATTTGTTTCCTTCCTGTATTTGAAATTAACATTTCCCTTCTGTGAGCAGTTGTGCAGGTTAAGTGAATACCCAGCATTCACAAACTTTTAAAAAGACATAATGAAGCTAAAAAAAGTCATCTATTCAATAATGCAAATAAGATTCTTTTGCAGTAGTACTGCAGTGCTAATCAGCAGTTTCTTCTACTTTGTTACTTAACTATCTTTGCCAAATATAAACACAATTTTTGAAAGAGGTCAGTCCCATCAAAGAACTTGCTTCCTCGAGCCTAGAAAAACAATCTCAGGAAGTGAACCATTTGCAGTAGCTCTTTGTAGAATCATCTTGCAAATGGGGTGCAGAGAGTAAGCTAATTTATTGTGAGTTGTTATTAAAACCAAGTAACACATGAAAGTTTACTTGCAGAAACTGATTACAGTAAACTCTAAGAACCTTCAATACCTCTCTAAGTCCAAAGGAGGTTAAGAAAGTTCTGACTAAATAACTGTATGATCAGAACTTTGTCACTGTTACCTTCTGAAGGCACATTAAATGCTTCTCAGATGTATCAACTGACCCAAACTTACAGATTATAGCACTGCTGAGACCTGATCACCTGTAGCCAGAGCCCCTCTGCCACCACCCAGGTCCTTCCAAAGAGACCAAATTTGACAAAGAACCTATTTGAATCTCACACATTAAAATATATCATGAGAGTCTGGTGTTTGTCCCTTGTTATTCCTTCATCCTGTACTCTCATGATCATGCATTCAAAAATTCCTAAACCCAACCCCATAAAATCCATCCAAGTCAAGTCTCAAAAACTGGGTGATCAAAAATACCTTATTTTTTTCCAAGGTGAAATTAAAGGCTTTGTACCTGCTAGGACCAAGTTCCTGGCTCAGTGTTCTGACAGTTGATGATGTTTAATGCCCTCCTCAGCTCTTACAAGGGAAACCACAGACCCCTGAGCTCAGGGTTTGGCAGGTGAGTCAAGGGGCTCCAGGGGAGCTCCACCAGCACAGCACCAGAGATGCCAAGCCTGCCCTGAGGATCTGGGAGCACTGTCAGCACTTGGGACAGCCTCAGAGTGGAAATTTGGAAGATGTGCTTTACAAGTTTAACAGTCCTTTTGGACTGGGATTACCCTTCCTGGGGATTTGGAGATTCCAGGGTAATGCAGGGATGGACAGAACGAGCAAACCATTTAAAGTGCTTGTTTTTGGTTTTTTGAATTGAATAGGGTGCTGGAAAGTGAAGAAGGAAGGAAAGGATACTTAGTCTATCCCACCAGCAAGAACCACAGTTCCAGTCAGAAAGGGAGGAAGGCATCCCTGAAGGGGAACGGGAGGAGGATTGACTACATGCTGTACACAGAAGAAGGTCTCTACCTGGAATGGAAAGTGGTGAGTGTCAGACTTGTCAAAAGAGCTGTAACTCACACAGCAAACTTGCCTGAATGGCACTGCAGCCTGTTCTGCTTGGATTCAAACTGACACTCCAAGGAGGACCTGCTGCTTGGCTATTTTCCACTGTTGCATGCAAGTACTGGGTTTGTAAACCTGCTGCAAATCAAAGCTGAGTTGGAGGATTCTGGCAGCACCCGTGGATGTGCTGCTCTTCAAACCAACCAACCCCCTTTCCACTCCTTAAACGTTTGCCAGACCAAATGTTTGCCTGATGAATTTCCTGTGCCTGCAGTCTGAATATTTTCGATCTTTTCAAGTGTCTGGATGTTCTTTTGTGCCTGTGAAAACCTACCCAAGTTCCAACCCTGCCATGCACAGGCAGAACTGACAGGAGCTACCCCGAATGAGAGCTTGCAGGGTGCAGTCTGCTTCCTTCTGGGCCTTGCCAGAATTGTGCACAATTCCATGATGGAGATGAGATGTCATTCACACCCATTTAGCGCTGCAGCTGCTGCAGAAGAGCAGCAGAGCAGTTCAGCACAGCCTAGTGCAGTACCTGGGTCTGTGCTCTCTGCACGTGTCTCCCACCCAACACCTCAGTCTGATCTCATGTCTAACAAAGACAGGTTTAATTTTAGCTGCATGCCCTGCCTAGGATGGCAGAGCCAGCCCCTCCTCCCAGGTGAGGGCCTCCCTACATACTTGGATAGATCTGTCAGGAACAACAAGCTGTCAATGGAAAGAAAAGGTAAAGAGAGGTCACACAGACTGGGCCAGGTGGGGATGCTCTCAGTGGTTCACCTCCTCAGCTGCACTGACTGTGTGGCACAGCTTACCATGAGTCCAGCCAAGCCAGACTGGCCCCACACCTCTGCTGACACACTGAGGTAGTTCCCAGAGCCCCAGTCCTGGCGTGTGCTGGAACAGACGGGTTTTTCAATCCCTTTTCTTATTTTTGTTTCCCTCTGCAGGAAGTGGAAGAGTTCAGCTTTATTACCCAGTTAGCAGGCTTGACAGACCACCTCCCAGTAGCAATGCGTCTCATGGTGTCTACAGGAGAAGATGATCCTTAAAACTGACCAGCTTTGAGATCAGAAGAGGGAAACATTAATGATATTTTAGAAATATCAGAGGATAAGAGCGAACTATCCTGGTGCCACGTTAGGAAAGGTGACCAGACCTGACCTGGGCTACTCCCAGAATGTACCAACAATGTGGATTTAAAAAGGGAAGAAATGGAAGGGGTTGTGGCCCAAAGCCACTGTCACAAGTTGCTCAGGCAGCAGGGCAGGCCTGTACTACAACTTTCACTGTGGACCGAACGGAACCAAGATGGAAGTCCTAATTCCTTCTGAACCAGTGCCATTCTTACTCAACATGTTTTTATACTAATATATAGCACAATTTAGTTTGTAATTAGTCTGTGAGTTAGTGCTGCTCAATGGTTTTTGCCTCATTCCTTTGTCTGAGAAGCTGAAGCTTTGTCTCCCCCCGCGCTGCAGCCGCAGCAGCCGCATGGCCCGCTCTGCATGCGCTCGATCCCCAGGGAGCTCCACGCCATGGCTCAGCCAGGGCAGGGCACTCCGGGACTGGCAACCCTTCTGGCACTGCAGAGAGACCTAAAAACAGCGCTCTTCAAGCTGCAGACCAGTATCTTCCTGTCCGAGTCGTGGGCACTCAAAAGATTTGGAATTAAGACTTTAGGAACGCAGCTCTACCCTTGTTTGAACTGTGTTCCACTGAAATTATCAAGTGATTTGTCTGAATGAGGACTCCAGAATCAGGCCTTCAGCTTTCTAAATGCAACTTATTCCCTTAAGAAGAAATATAGTTTCCCTGTAATGTCTTTTCTTTCTTTCCCAGGTGTGGGACAGTTCTGAATTATGATATGGGATATGTATGTTACAGTAGAGTGAATAGATTCCTGTAGTACCACTGGTAACACCAGAGCCAACATTCTGCCTTAGCTAGAAAGGGGAAGTGGGAAATGAATTGTAAAATGCATGCTAGATATAGAGTAAACATAAAGGTAAGTGACATTTGGGGAGAAAAAAGTGTAGAACAGTGTATGACTGACAAGGCAGAATAACCTAACAATTTCTAAAGGAATCAGTACACTTAAAGGGGAAGTGTAGGGCCAGCCAGAGAGTCCAGAGCTGTGACTCTTGGCCTTGGTAACTGCTTCCCAGGGCAGGGGCTCTGTCTCTGTCTGTGAGACACGATTCTCCCTTTGTTATGCATTACAGACTGGAATTGGGGTCTTGCCATCTGACTTACATGTTCTTTCCACTACAGCTCTTTGAATGTGGGGCTCCCCTCTGCCACCTCCCCATGGCCTGACCTACCCAGCCTCTGTAACCTTAACAAAAAGAGTGAAAAACTGAGAATCAGGTCCATAGTGAGACTTGGCATTTTTGGGGGGATTTAATTTCAGAGGGTTTGTGTTTTGAGAGAACAATGAAACCCCCAGTGTTCTAACCATTACTTAGTTCCTTCTGCCTATGTCGTGTTCAATTTTAGTGTTATTTCCTCTTACCTTACAGATTCCCTGTGTTAAGAAGAGGTAATCCAATATTTGACTTACTCCATTAAGGAACCAGTTTTAGTTATGCTGACCACATGCTCCTGAAGATGCTCTTGTTTTGGTTTAGTTTACACCTGCTAGGAATCAGCTTGAGCTAAATCTGAATAGATTTAAATTAGAAATCTCAGTCTGCAGCCTCTGGTACTGGCTTAGTTAGCTAAGGTAAAACACAGAACTTGTACTGAAATCAGCCTGATTTTGCAAATAGAGAAACTCATAACAGTCCTGAGAACACAGGACTAACAGCACTGGCTAATTCCAAGTAGGCAGCAGGGCCACTGCTCACACTGTCCCCCTGCACCTGATCCTGACACGTTTTATGCCTCATTTTCCAGCCCCGGGTCCCTTCAGCAGAGACTGCCTAAGTGTGCTGTGCCAAACCAGGGGTGATCTGCAGGTAACCCGTGGGGACTCAAAAATGGAGCCAGACTCAGTTCCCCTTTTTGATAAAATTAGGAATTCAAGTTTACAGCATCAGAGACTTGAGTGTACTGCCCCAGTGCACCACCAGTTTCCCACTTTGTATGTTTGTCTTTATACAGAGGGTGCACATATGTGCAATGTGTTTTTCTGGTTTCTTATTGCTCCACCCAGTTCAGAAAAACTTGTACCCAAACCAGTGCTTTTTAATCCTATTTTCTACCTTACTTGTATTTTATTAACCTTTTTTAAAAAATCCAAACAGCAGCAGTAGCAATGTGTGTGCTGTCCAGCAGCTGTTTCTCAGCAGTCAAACTAACTACACTATTTTTAATAGTTTTCCTAACAATGTAAATTACAATTTGATATCAACTTCACCAAGTATCAGTTGCAGGAGCTGAATTTGACACCGTGTGGGACATAAACATAAAACTACTGCCAATGTCCTGTTATTTACAGTAAAACTAACATGGTCTAACTTACCTTAAAAAGACTTTCTGTGGCTTTGTGCTGACTAAAAACGAGACACTTTTGTCAACTTCTTGAGATATATTGAGAAATGCTTTTTCCAATTTGAAGTAAACTGTTTTAGATTTTGATGTTTCCTAGTTTCTCAGTGCTCAAGAACTGCCTGGTTGTGAAATGTTCTCTTACACAAAACACACACATTTAACTGTCTCGGTAGCTCTTTCTGACTGTCTTAGGGATGTAACTTTGCAAGGGAGTGGTGCTGGGAGGCGCAGCCTTGTGGTACCACTGGACAGCTGCTCCCTGGTTTCTCACCTTGCCCCTGTGCCTCTCCACGTTTGCAGGGGTCAGGGAGTGTCTGTCCAGGTGAGCTGGAACGAACAGGCTTTCCCTTCCAGGAGTGACCTGCGGGAGAAAAATGAGTTTTGCCTCCAGCACTGGGACAGCACAGACAGTGCCTGCAGCAGCCTGACATCCCTGGTCACGAGCCTTAGGCAGAGCCTGCACCACAGAATATCTGCACTGGAGATCAAACCTTGGATAGTTTGCTATATGTCAATTCTCTTTACTTATGGATAGCATGACCCAATTTATTAGTAGAATGTTATTTATAAGAACTGGAATTAAGCTTCCTCTCCTACACTTACCCCACTTTGTACTGGGATTTCAGGCATCTTCTAGAAGTGGGTGATAAGGTTTAATAATCACTGGGGACACAGCAGAGCATCATCTTTTTAGGAAAGATAAAACAGCTCCTGTTTCTCATGTTCAATTTGCATTTTACAACAGCACTTCTAGAACAAGGGAACAAAAGACACAAATGAGGGCAGGCCAAAAGTAAGCACCTGCAGAAGTGTTGAGGGTGTCAGGTCCTGACCAAGTCAGTAACTTTAGCCCAGAACTCTCCCTACAGAACTTGGCCTCGGGCACGTCCAGCTCCACTCAGCCCGTGCCAGCTCAGCCCGATGGATCCACCGGCTCCGCTCCAGCCCAGCCCCTGAGCAGCAGGGTGGGAACAGCCAGCTCTGTGCTGTGGGAAGGGTGTTTAACCCACTGCAGGGGTGCCAGTGGAGTGTTCCAGCCCAGCCTGGATGCTCAGCAGAGGCTGTGGAAAGCCCCCAGCCCCAGTGCCCCCCCGGCTCCCAGAGCGCCCGAGCTGGCTGGGGAACGAGTTCCTGCCTTGTCCAGTACTGGGACAGTTCTAGCCCAGAGGCATTCCCAGCCAGGCTGGCCAGACCCTCAGTCCTACCTGCTGGGTAAGACTAAGATTTAGGGAACACACAATTCCACTGAAGAATCTTTTTCCAAAGGCCTTTGGTGCTCCAGACGGAGCTGACCCGACTGTCCCCGGTTTGGTCTCTGATCACAGAGCAGACCTCGGTGTCAGCACATATCAGCAGCTCAGAAATGAAGGGGTTTTGCCTCCTCCTCACTACAGGATGAGAAGAGAAACACAATTCAAGCACTTTGAAAAGCTCCCAATTTTATCATCCATTACGAGAGTCAAATTGTTACTGAAGGTCTCACCTTTCCATGCCATCTTATTTTCAATATAATCTTTTAAATGCTTTTAAGGACTTGTAATATTGCTAACGTTTAGAAATCCTGTAATAAGAATAACCTTTTTTATTTCAATGATTTTTCGGTATTGTATCCTTCTGGAACCTAATGTTTTTATATGGTAAGCACACACCTTCCAACATTTTGTTATAAATGTACTAAAAAAAAAAGAAAAATTTAAATATTTTCATTGGTTTCTTTATCTGCAAGAAAACCACAATCTCAGACCTGATAAAAACAAGGTATTTTAAATAATATGGAGGGGTTTTTGTCTTCTATTGGTGCTGAAAGGAATAACTGGTTGATGCAAACAAGGTAATAAAATTCCAAGGCTCAAATGATTCTGTGCAGTCACGTTCTCTGGTTTTGTGATGTGGAGTCTGATGCCACCAACAGAAATCTGACTCCAAGTCACAGGGTGATCGAGTGGGTGGGTCAGGTACAGATTCATTGTGCTACACCTGTTCTGGTGAACCTGCAGAAAATAAAGGGTGACAGAAATGAGTCCTTTCAACTCCCCCTGCACTGCCCAGTTCTCGAGCTGTGCAGCTCCATGAGGAGATTCCCAGAGCCTGCTGCAGGCTGAAACCTGCCCTGCTGACCAGCACACTGAGCAAGCAGGCACTGTGCAGCTG
>JAWWES010000021.1:11677107-11692207 GCA_035583135.1 Lophotriccus pileatus
TTCACAGTAACAGCTAGAAAAATGTTGGTTTTGAAATGCAGGCCTGTCATCTAATCTAATAATACCTAATATTATTGTTATAGCCTACTGAGAACAGCCACAGGAAGTTTGTGTCAGAAGAGCTTCCACAACTTCGGGTCACGTTATTAAAAACTGTCAAGTTTGTTCCCACCATTAACTTTGATACCCAAAGAACCCGGATCCGAGGTAAGAAATGGATGTGGTAGGAACATTTCCTGCACTGAGGACACACTGACCTCAGCAGATCCACAGAGCCCTCGCTGCTGAGGCAGTGCTGGGGCACGGCCGCCCTGAAGTCAAAGGTCAGAACCTCCTGGGGGTCAGAGAGAGACTTGCAAGGGTATTCCCACAGAGGGTGAGGTTCTGCTTCCTTGGATTCCCTAAAATTGAGAGAATCCTGAAGAAAGAAAGGAGTAAAGTTATCTGAAAACAATCAAAAGGCACATAGTCCATGTTTTCAAGTTAATTACGTGTCCTTAACCCAGAGCATTTAAGCAATCAAGCTACAAGAGGACAGGACTGCCCTTCTTAAGCACAAGGGACAAAATGTCCTACGTGCATGAAACCAAGTGATGTGACGATGGCCCTCAGCAATGAAACAAAACCAGGCACTTTCAAAAGGAAATGCATTTAAATTTTCTTCTCCCTCCCAATGAATTCTGCTCTACAACTGCCTGTTCTCCTCCACAATGACTGCAAAGGCCACCTAGGTGACTAACTCAAATATGGACATTGACAGTCCGGCTCTAGAAATTGGTACAAATAAATCTCACCCTTCCATCTAGTTCTCAGCAGTCCACAAGCCTTTCTCAAAAGCACCTCCCAGTAAGGCAGCAGGAGTCATCTACAAACAACTCCCAGACCATCTGATGTCAAGCTCAGAACAACATTTTGAGAATAGTATCTTCTTTTTGAATGAACAGCATTATTTTCAAAACATGGCAAAGCATTGAAGAACTTGACAAGTAAGAACAACTGACAAGCCCCAACCCACGCCAGGAAAGTTCCTGTTTCACAAGAGCTAAACAGTCACCACAGTTTGGTGTTCTGCCCAACACACAGCCTTTCCAACAGTCACTTATTGCTTTATTAAGCCAAGGTGAGCTTTTGTTTGGCTGAGCCTTGTGCTGAAACTATTGTCTTCTCACCTTAATCATATCATCCATAGTCCGGACATCAAAACCTTCACAGAAGCCACATGGACTCCGGATTCTCCATAAGTCCTATAAACAGAAACAGGATTTTGTTTGGCTTTATTAAAGGCAACAGGAAATCTTAATATAGCTTTAGCTGTAGAGTAGACATCTGATAGCAAGCCAGATAAAGTCTCTTTACTATCTATACACTCCTAAACCATTACAACTACTGCAAGAATTAAAAGACTGTGTAATTCTGGGAAAACATTTTTTAAGCCAGTTAATTCTTGAGCCACTGTTTTAAACTCCTCGAAAGAATCTGTCACATTTCTTACAATCTCTATGCATAATTTACTTCAGGGCATGTATGGACTGGCCAAGATAAAACTCCTACAGCCCCTGCATTCTCACTACCCAGCACAGGTAAGTGCTCCCAGTTGCATCAAGCATCTCACAGCCTACCAGACTAACATGTTTCCCTTCAGCACTTCAGAGAGGAGTGAAATCATTTTAGGCACTTCATACTATGCCTCTCACTGACTGTAGCAACCAACTGGGCAGACAGTGACTCAGCTCAACTTGCCTTTCCTTAGACCAGATCAATGGTCTCTTTAATAGAACACAAACATTCACTAGCTAGGGATACATACATTTAATTACCTGCTCATTCTTGCACCTAATCTCAAATGTTCCTGCTTTACATTTCTGTACATTTAAATACATACTGTTATACTTGATGCCTGAATACAGCATGAACCAGAGTACTCTGCATGGTATACCTGACAGAACTCCCAAAGCAGATAGAGAGCACCCTGCTCCCTAAATGCAACTGTGGATGAAACCAGTTCATAACTCAAGTAATTTCATCAAATTCTTTCTCCTGGATCCAGCTTTTGCTAGTTGCTTAACCATGATGACATAGCCATTCTGAAAAGGCAGAGCAGCCTACAGAACCAGTTCTGCATGATACCTTACAACATCTGTTCACTCTGCCTAACCAAAATCTGGTAAATGCAGAGGTTATTTTTAAAGCCTCACAGATTTTTGTCTTTGAGTCTAGAGTCACCACTGAACAGAGAAGATGTAAACTTAAAGCAATAGCTTTGGGAACAGCTTAATGGAATGAAATACAAGTTAGATGTTCCACCAAAATAGCCATGTGGAATCAGCTCTGAATACAACCCTTATGAGAGGGTAACACTCAGGCTCAGGTGACACGAACGTCACTTTACATTCTGCTACCAGACTGAATAATCTTCAGTCATCACTCTGCAGGCTTCAGTTTCCTCATCCAGCACATGGACACAATAATGCTTACTTCCTTACAAAATGCTCTGAGTTCTAGAGAAGCAAGTCCTCTAGATAAGAAAGCCTGGAATTGAAATTAACTGCTTATTTCAATCTGATTATTCTTGATTAGTCTTAAACATGTGCTTCCCATTACATGACTCAGATTTACATTATTTACTCAGTATATATTTAAATTCTCTACATTTTTGCAGATCACTTTAAAAATGCAAAAATACATTTAAAAACATGCGTTGTAGTTTATTAGTTCCAGAAGGAAATAAAACAAACATATTTTCATTTGCACAAATCAAAAGCAGAAGTAAGAGAATAAGGAAACTGTAAAGGAAGAGAAGGCTCAGACATAAAAACTACACAGCTGGTGAGCCAGAGGGAAGAAAAATTACCAAAAACACCTTGCATTTTTAAACAGATAAACTGAAGGCTATGTTTATGTGAAAATTCATTAGATTACAGGCCTTTCTTTAGTTACAGATATGTATATTATTTACTATATTCAGACTAGAGTCCCTCACTTAAGCTACTGGCTTTTGCATATTAATGATGAAAGAGCTTATTTAATTTCCATTATCACTGTAGGTAAACACTTCACAATCTTCAGCTAAGAAGTCCTTAATAGCTGAAAAAAAAAAGTTTACAGCTTTGTACAATTTCTGAAAGACGACTTTTCACATTATTTTTAAGATGTGCTCAAGTTCAGAACAGTGCACACAGGTTAAAAAAAAGGAACATGCAATTAGGAATCCCACCTCCAGTCTTATCAAGCACCAGTTCAAAAACTGGTACGTTGCAGAATATCTAATTTTATAAACAACCACAACTGTCACATGCTTCAGCAATCTCTAATCTAAACAAATATTTCAAAACATTCAGCCCTTTCATTTTAAATGGCAGAATTACTTCAATTAATTTGCTGACAAGAGATGGCTGAAATAGCAAAACTCACCTTCAAGATATCAAATATTCTTTTCTGAGGTGCTAAGTACAAAACATATTGGACAGTATTAAATACACTTGTCATGAAAAAGTCCTAGAAGAGAGCTTATTTCAGTGGACTTGAGTAAATATCAAGTGGATACCTCCACACAAGCTCACCTGGAACTCCACAATCATCATGTGCAGAGAAGCAGACTGAGGCAGGACAGTGACATTGCTGCTGAGGTGACTGCTCACAGCTGTCCTGGCATACCAGAAATACAGGTTATGCCACGGCAACAAACTTGTACTGAAAAATGGCTCTGCCACAAGAACGGAGACCTTGGCAGAGAAAGGAGGAGATAAAAAGCATTGTAAGAACAACTCGGTACCACAGGCTGTTTGAATCTCCCAACAGCTGCCAAGACAAGCGAAATCATCTGGATCAGAGCTCCTATTGCTCCATAAAGATTTAATTACTGTACACTGCATTATTACTGTACAGCACACCAGACATACTTCTGTGGCTTTAGTCAGCACATTTTAAAATGAATTTTCCTGCAGCAAAGGCTGAGAGAAAAGCTTGCATTTTTAGTTTGGAAGGCTTTGTAATGAGTCACATCATTTTTAAATTTTTAATTTAATGATGTCAGTACTTTCAAAGAGATTGCCATCTTCTTGAGGGGCTGGCCTCAAGAAGAGCTACAGCCTCACAGCACATACACAGTTAAACTGCCCTAACAACTGGTGCAGATTATGCAGCAAGGGAAGGTCACATCCTTTCAAAAACAAAGCAACAATCCTCCCACATCTTTGGTCTCCTTTAGTTTCAGTGGCACATGATCTGAACCGTTTACTCTCTGCCTTTTGCAGAAGCAGGAGATAACGGGACTCAATGTGGTTACAGTGGCACAGCAGAAAAGCAAAAATAATTGTTACCTTCTGCTCACTACCACCCCCTGAAATTCAGTGTATTGGACAACTGTAACATACCTTTTTACCTTCGAAATGAGAAGGCTTCAGCAACTCGGGACGTGCTTCTATTATTCTAATTTTATCTTCAAGATGATTTGCTTTAAAAAGCTAAAACCAAAAAGCAGCATGCTGTCTTTAGCAAAAGTCACAGGTGAGACTCAAACACAGACCAAAATAATGATTTTATTGAAAATAAATTATAAAAAAAACCCAATAGCCAAAAAATTTTTTTATAAAAACTGCCTACCACATCTTATCAGGTTGAGGAGATATGTTGTGCACCTGCCCTTGAAGGGTGCACACACTTAGAGCCAACATGGCACACCTAGTGAACTAAAGCTCATGCCCTTCATATTCTTTCACACAAGTATATAAAAAGGCAGATAACGCACAAGTTCTTTCATTTGTACTTTGAAGCATATAGGAACAACAGTCAAGAAAGGTGAGAATCACTTCAACTATGAATACACTGCATATTTGGCTTCTGTTTGAGACCAAGTTTGGGTCCTCATTTGCCTACTGTTCCTGTTTTGTTCTCCTCAGCCACAGGCTGAGCCAGACCTCTTTCAAATACCAGTGTCAGCCAAAAGAGCCACAGCCAAAGCTGACTCCAGGAAGCTGTTTCCACTCACTTTCAGACACCAGCTGCCTCTCCTGAACAGCCTCCACCTCACTGGCACAGCCCTTCGTGCCCTTCCCCAAGGCAGCAGCTGAACACCACTCACAGTGAAGAGCCACTGCCTGCTGTCTCCTAAGAGCAAACAGCATCCTCCAACACCTTCACTGAACTGATTTAACTTCTAAACAATTGATGCAAGAACAACAAACAAAGGCATCAACTCTGGCCTTAGTAACACCATGGGCTCATTCAGTGCTTTAACAGAAAATGGAATACTCACTTTTTCCATGACAGAACAGGACAAACCAGAGTTTTCTATTGTAAACACCTAATGAAAACACACAACAATTAGCCAAACTAGCTTTACAGATTTCAATTCAAAGAATACGTTAACTAAACAATGAAGGAGCACTTTGGTGCCCTAGTGAGCACAGTTCTTAAGAACCATGCATCTATTCCACAGCCTACTGTCACAGCCCTTTTTAACAGCTGAACACCCCCAATAACTACAGGCTAAATAAAGCTGTTTTCACAGCCATACAAGAAAAAAACACCAGCAGAATGCAAATATTTTATTTCCCTTTTTTGAGATGCACAGAGCTTATTAACATTTGCTCTAGGCACACATTTACTCCTGAACAAATGCAAGCATATTGCCAGTGTGCCAAATCAAGCTCCAGTAGTGCTCACTCCTCGTGAGCACTGTTCAACATGACCTGTCTCAGCTGCAAAGTGCTCAGAAGCCCTTTGCAGTAAGAAAAATAAGTTTTAATTGGTGAATAGCTAGGCAGTATGCTACAGTCCTCAGGATTATATTACATTGCACATTCCCAGACATTCAGTCTGACTATAATAGATTTTAATTTGAAGAGTCCCGTGACAGAATACACCAAGTAAGGTACATACACGTCAGTGAGACAGCCAGGCAGCTCTCAGCTCTCATTTACACACAGACTCACTATAATGAGCTGATAACTCATTATTAATAACTCATCCTAGACAAGAGAAGAATACCAAGCTAAGATGTAAAAATCTGAAAACCAGGATGAAGTATTGTACCTGCTTTGCTCCAAGATAGTGAGCCAGCACAGGCAGCAGACTGCCATCACTGATACAAAGGCAAACACTATCTGTGTTCAGAACCTACAGAAAATAAACAGTCACTGTTATTCCTGTTCCAGACGAAAAAGTTTTCCTCACTTTATACACTTCCATATAAAATAAGGGTAAAAAACGCTCATGTAGTCCCCTTGGCTTAGGTTTGAAAAAGTTTGCACAAAACTGTATTGGGTGTCTTTATTCAACTACCAATACTACTTTTAACAAATACACAGAGCTGCTACAAGTTCCTATACAAAAATGGTTGCTTACAATTTAAAACTGTAACACTAAAGTTTTCATTACAAAAATATAACTTAGATCTGCTGATGGAAAAAAAACCAAACTTGGTGAGCAAAGTCCTTTGCAGGGGGAGAAACAAATTCCATTCTGCAAATAAAACAATCCATGCTTCAATGACAGCAGGCAAACAGCCCTGCAGGCGAGGGGCACTCACAGTCCTCAGGGCCTGGATGTACTGGCGTGTCCGCTGCCCGTCGTTCAACTGCCCAAAGCGCGCCCTGTTCCACAGCAGGTGAGCGTGGCACCGGCACACGGGGCTGGCCACGGCTGCTGCACCCTGCTCCTGGCTGCAAAACAGCAGGGAGAGTTAACTGCAGCACGGGGATGTGCAGACAGCCACACCTCTGTGCTGGCCACGGCTGCTGCACCCTGCTCCTCGCTGCAAAACAGCAGGGAGAGTTAACTGCAGCACGGGGATGTGCAGACAGCCACACCTCTGTGCTGGCCACGGCTGCTGCACCCTGCTCCTGGCTGCAAAACAGCAGGGAGGGGTTAGCTGCAGCACGGGGATGTGCAGACAGCCACACCTCTGTGCTGGCCACAGTGCACAGCACTGCACACCCACTGTAGTAGCTGCTGCTACTTTTTCAAAGTTACTAGTTCTTCAACGATATCTTTGTAACTTTGCATTTCCAAACAAAGAGAGGCCAAAAAGAACCAATTTTCACCTTCACAACCAAGAAACCCACCCACTTCCCCACTAACTGATGGTTAGGTTTTTAGGCTGTTCTTTTAGAAAAAAGTTACTCGTTTGGATTCCTAAGTAAAAAAGGAAATTCAGACATTTTATAGCTAGCACTGATTTTTAAAAATGCTACTGTCATCACAACCAATGTGATTAAGCTCCTTTTAATCTGAGAAAAAGGTAGCAATCTTAAAAAGACAGTGCTGACTAAACAGAAAACGGAGACAGAATTATTATTCCACTTCCTCACCTACATGCCAGCTCAGCTGAGCCGTATTTCAGGATTTCCAGGAATCAACCATGAGTGGTTTTTGTTTCTCTGTCACAGCATGCCACAAGGCACCAGGCAGGACCTTGCAGTCCAACTGTGTTTTTACACATAAGGTGTATTTTACACCTGTACATTGCCCATGAAGCAGCTTTTCATAATTTTCTAGTCTTTAGGTTCTTATTGTGCTCTTCTACAAAAGCAGATGCTCTGAGAGCAGCAGATACTCGAGCCTGCAGTAAAACAGCAGCTTTGCCCCCCCAGTTGTTACCTGGCTCCCTGCAGTGCGTACCACACAGAGTACTCGTCCCGCCAGGCTGTCAGCTGCACCGTCTGGCCCTGCACAACCGGCTCCTCCCTCGGCAGGAAATACACACACTGCATCCAGTGATCCCTCCACTGAAAAGGGTCACACACAGCCTCTCAGCAACTCAGTCAGAAACAGCAAATGGAAAGGAAACTAAACATTTTGGAAATTTAATACAAGAACTACATGGAAGCAAACCACAGACTAATATTTTGACTGGGGATAGAGACCAGTTAAAGAAAAAGAATATATGGAAATCTTTGTTTTATTTCTTGAAAGTAAAAGAAATAACCATATCTGGAAGATGGCTTCAGATTTTAAGCTTTACGTAAAGGATTACTCCTAAAGTTTAACATTAAAGAAAACCTAAAATGGGAACATAACACAGTTAACATGTCTACAATTTACATATTTAGCATCTTCAAATACATTAAACATAGCAAAGTTCCAAAACAATTTAAGGGAGAGCTGCTAAAACACCCAGCAAGGCCTTTACCCAAGACAGTTGCTCACAGGCACATGACAATGGTATCTGAAGGCTCAGTATTTTACCTGCAAGGCAGAAGTGGGGTTTACCCAGTAGGGAGCCATTGTGCACTTTACCATCCCACAGGGGTCCATGTCAATGTCCCACCAGGAAAGTACAATTTGTGCCTTCCCAGATTTAACAGGCTCCAGCTGCACTCTATAGGAGGTGGAAGCACTCTGTACTGGCTTACTGAAATCCACACTGCAGAGGCATAAAAATTGTAAAAACACACAGTTCATAATTCTTCAGAAATCCTCACCAGCTTCCTAAGCTGAACACACAACTTCTGTGAAAGGCATAACAGGACAAAACAATGTCTCCCTTACCTGAACATTGTCACCACATCACTAAGGGCAGTGAAGTCGCTCGAGGGCATCTGGTTCAGTTGGATATCACAAACAGAAAAAAGACCTGGACAGTTCTCCATTTCTGAAGGGGGAACAATAATTTTTTCACCGTCCTCTGCTTCAACATGAACAGGAAACAGTTTGTTCCAGGCCCACATTCTTCTGGATTCCACTAACTGGACATACACTGTTGCCCTGTGAGGCACTGCCTCACATCCCTCCTGAGTGGTCAAAACAAAGGGTAAACACATTCAACAGGTTCGACTTATTAACATGAATGAGAATTAATCAATTGAAATGCAAACCCATATAAAGAAAAGTTGGACTGGGAGCTTTGAAATCTTAAACACAAGTTATTTTGGAGACTTCTGTAACATCAGAGCATCTGTCTCTCTGAAATACAATCTATGTATCTATCCTGTTCCACCTGGTTCAGCAAGGCCAGATACTTTATTAACCATGCAACGTTATCAGTTTAACAGCCTCACTTGGAAACTTGCATTTCCATTCTCATTCTGAAATAAGAGATCTATCTTGAGCTTCTCAAGGCAGAAAACTAGTAGGCTATCAACAATAAAAGAGAGTTGGTGACTACAATGAGAAAATAAGAAAAGCAATGGCTCAAATATTTATGCAATGACAACTTTGTATCCATGTTTAAAGAGCAGAAAACATACAAGCTATCCTAACAATCCCACTAAGAGCTAACCCTGAAGTCCAAGAACAATGGTTTTACAAAAAGAGACTAACTGCAGTGTAGTTATATATGGAGAGCAGTACAAAGTTATGGAGTGCTATTGTCTTTATACGCAAACTGGTGAAAGTAAAATTAGAAACCTAAATAAAATTTTGCCATCCACATTTTATTAAAGGATAATACTAGAAAAGGCAAAAGAGGACGTCCTAAAATTATACCTATAGATGATATGTCCAAGAAGGATACTAGATTACAGTGTTTAAAATATTTCCATAGGCAAAAAGCATGTGGAGTAGTAAGAGCATGACAGGAAAAAAAACCTACCAAAACCAACGCAATGCCCAGGAGGTGAAGCCCATCAAATTTACAAAATTTAATTTTTTTAAAACACCTTGGAACAAGGATGTTATTAAGGAGAGCTTAAAATCATAACAGAAAGACATTTGTTCCCCAGCAAGTTGTTGGTTCCAACACAAAGCCGCCAGGTGTAGTTTCAGAGCCTGTGATTCACAAATGAACTCAAGTACCTTTATTCCAGGAACGAGCCCAGTAAATCATTCACTGAATAAGAAACACACAGCTGATGGTGTACTCACCAAGGGATGCAGAAGCCTAAGTATGATCTCTGTCTTAGTCCAAACAAGGACAGAAGGATTTCCCCAGGGACAGATGTGACACACTATCACTTTCTGTTCTCTTACCTGCACAAGACACTTGTGTGCGTGCTCGTACGTCGGTAAAGCTCCTTCTCCTATCAGCTCTGTGTCAAACAACTCTGTGACCAGGATGTTTGCACGACATTCCATATCTCCATCTGGAAGATACAAATGTTGTAATATTAAGCCTTTATGTAAGTCTTTCAAGAAAATGCTATCCTAAGAACACAAGTAATTAAAAAACTTACTCCTGTTAGAGAATCTGAAGACTGCAAATTATCTTCCTTTAGAAGTGTACTATGAAATACAAATGGCTACTGAAATATCACTAGAACACTTCCTTTTGAAGTAAATTTCCAATATTACTTTCTAGAGTAAAAGAACAGTTGAGGCTGGAAAAGACCATCAAGTCCAACCATCAAGCCAGCACCGCCACCATGTTCACAATTAAAGCATGTCCACAAAACACGTGGACATGGCACTTGAGAACACTTCCAGGGATGGTAACTCCATCCCTGTCTCTGGACAGGCTGTTCAATGCTTTACAACCCTTTCCATAGAAATTTTTTTCCTAATATCCAATCTAAACATCCCCTGGCACAACTTTAGGTCATATCCTCTTGTCCTGTCACTTGTTACCTGGGAGCAGGACTCAACCCCCCCGATTACAACCTCCTTTCAGACAGTTGCACAGAGTGATAAGGTCCCCCCTCTGCCTCCTTTTCTCCAGCCTAAACAACAACCCCAGATCCCTCAGCCACTCCTCAAAAGACTTGTGCTCCAGACCCTCCATGAGGATTAGCTGGTTTTAATTACAGACATATGGAGAATAAGACATATTCCTTCATGGTTTTCAGGCACTTGCCAATTTTTTTAAGCCTAGCCTATTTTTCTCACCTGGGCCAACTGTGACTTCAGTGGAGTGCTTGTTGATTACCTTGATCTTGTCAGAAAAACCATTTTTCTCCACTATCTTCACAGCAGCATTAGCCATGGGCCTGAAAACCTATGAATGCAAGAGTGTAGCAAAGTGGTAACTCACATTAGCTTTCAAACAGAAAGAACAGCAGCATAAAATGCAATATATTTAGTTCTGAAACAACTGAACATCTTCTGTATCTTCTCCTATGTCTGAAGTCCATTAGCATGAAACAAGACAGTGAGCCTTGCTTGAAAAATTCATAGAGCTCCAATGTCACTGTCACAAACTGAGTATCAACTGTCCCCAAAGGCTGTTCCACCTGAACTTTTGAAAGGCAAGAACACACATTAAGAGTATTTTAGCATTCACATTAAGGAAACTTATTTCTTTGGAAAAATACATACAGGCATCAAGAGAAGCCACAAGAGACCTGCATGTGCCTAAGATAATATCTAAATAAATAAATGAACTCAAAACAATCACTGAAGTATGCCAAAAATCAGCATAAATGTGAGAAGCATTTTTGTTTTCTCCACAGCAGAAATAACAAAATGACCAAGAATATGCTGAAAGGGTTTAATGTTCATATCCACTTTTTAAACTCAAAAATTTTCCATGTTCCATCCAGTCACACAATTTGACTACCTGAGATAAGACACTTGTGGCCACTTTGGAAACTAGCACAAACCTCTCTGATGGCTTCCTGAGTCCACATGAAAGGGACTGTCCCTGAAAAATGATCATCAGCTAAAATTCTAAATTAAAAAACAACATAGATGTCTACTCGGGTAGAAATCCCACAGTACTCTTTCAACTAGACCCTACAGACAAGTGGATCTTCTCTTTGTTTCTTTAAATGCATCAAAAATCCCCTAAACTGGTCAAATGTTCCTGGTATTATCCTTAATATGAGTAATGGCTGTTAATGACAATCAGGATGTTTCTTAACTGCCAATAAAAAAGATGTTCTATCTCAGCCCAGAGAGGTGCAAAAATCAGTTCATGAAACAGCCCTTTATTACAACACGGTTCATGTTATGATCAAATGGTCCGAGAACCCATCTCCAAGAGTTAAAATGTCTAAAGATCAGCAATATGGTTAGTAAATACTGACATTTTTCAAAAACATGGTTAAACCTCTACATTACACTTGATTTTTGATAAAAAGTAGAGACAATGAAATATTGGAAAACTTGACTTAGAAATTTCAATCTATTGTCCTAAAAACGAAAAATATACTATACCTTTTCAACTATGTTCTTGTAAGACCTAGGTAGTTTTGACACATAAAAGGCTTGAGTTTGCTCTTCAGAAGCCAGCACAGAAAATACCAAATGCATCCCCTCCACTGACTGTGCAGACAGAACTGCAGTGAAGCTTGAAAATGCAGCTATGAACACACATGCAGCACATGTGCAACCCCCACCAGACGCTCACCTCAACTGCGTAGCAGAAATCCGCCCCAGCTGCCGCTGCCATCATGGACAGGAGGCCTGTGCCAGTGCCGATGTCCAGAACTATGGCTTTGTCCCCTCTTGCCTTCACCCTGCTCACTGCAGCACGAATACCTTGGTAGTACTTCACATTCTGGGGAGAAGAAACACCTTTTATCCATTTACACTTTGAATTCTCCAACCACAGCTTTATAAGCAGAAAAGGGCCCACAGACATTCTTTATGCCTTACAGTCACACCAAAGCCATCTCCAGCAAAAGCAAGTGTGTCTGGTGGAATCAGCCCGTTTAAAGTACATCTCCTTTCATCCCCGTGTTCACATTGTCACTGGTCAATCAGCTGTTCATACCACATGCATAATTTCCCAATGTGATACATTTTCTGGAGCAAATAATAATAAAATTTTTCCCTGCAGCACCATTCAAATAGTCATAAACTGACTCTGACAGTACAGGAGCTAAAGTATCTTGGATTTAGGTTCCTCTCTTCACCTGCTGAAAAATGTTCATAAATGAGAAGCAACATGTGTAAATAGTGGGTTTTGGTTACATGCCATTAAATGGAGCTACAAACACACCAGCATCAAAACAGGAAAAAAACAAATGGAGTCCCCTGTCAGCTGCAGGATACACACTGAAATACATGCCTATATTTCCTTTATAATAAGCTATCACTAAGACATTCCTTTCCAAAGGATTTATCAAGCCTTTCCAAAGCCTACCTTTGAACATAATACATTTGGAAGGTCTGCTGGTCCCTTTCTGACCAATTCTAGTTAACGCTCTCCATATACAGAATTCCACTAGAGTTGTTTTAATTACTCAAACACAACTTGCTGTCTCTACACAGCTTATTAAACGCCTGATCCCACTGATGTATCTTAATTCAATATAAATTCAAGATTCATTGTGAAGGCACCACAGAAGTCTTTCAAAAGGTTATTGACAGAATGACTGACTAAATGGCTAGAGCAGACCATTTAAATAATTCCCTCCAGATTTCAACATGCCTGCAAACATAGTAAAAATACCACAGAAGAATAAAGAGAATTTTTACAGGAGTGTAACTAAAGTCTAAGAAGCCTAGCTTCACTTTTACAGCCCTGGAAATTTCACCTAATGAGCTCTGTCAAAACTGTCAAACACAGAACAGCAAAATCAGCCACTGAATGTAAACATGTTCATCAGTAAACAACAGAACACAAAAGTCAGATGTAGGAAGGCATCTGCTGATCTAAGAGCAGGTCTGGTATCTTAAAGGGTATAAAAATGTGATCATTTAATCTTTCAGAGAGACCTCTATAATCATGCAGTGGCAGCTACTCAAGAGAAAGGAAATGGCCATTTTCTTACCATTCAAAAGCTTTTGGCCTCTGTACTTACTCTGTCTTTATCGTGAAGCATATCTGCATAGCGTGACCTACAAAACCAAAATCCCAGTCAAAATACTCCACACTGCAAAGCACAACAAACTGCAGGGTCTCAGAGAGCTTCCTTGTTTTCTCTTACTAAGGCAACTGGCCCATAAATGCACAAACAGCTGACAGGCTCTTTGAGCACCTGAACTATTTACCAAATCTAAGGAATAACATCACTTCAGTGATCTGGCCATTGACACATAAATGAATTAATTACTTTCTGGCACACACCCTCCCCTCAGCAATGGACCCAAGACACAGACCTATGCACAAATTGCAAAGTAGCAGCTGGGACAGATGTAGAGTCACACAGACCAATAAGGAGATTTACATTTCCTTGGCCCCCATTTCTTCATGGGTTGCAGTACTTAAAAATACCCCAAAATCTAATCTTCCCACCTGCTCTGACTTTTACATTAAGCTCTTAAAAAGTTAGTACAGTAACAGGCAATGGGCAATTATTTATTGCATTGGGATTTAAAAGAAATTTAGTCAATGCATTTTGCCACAACTCAGTCAGTATTGTCAGTATTACGATCAGCATCTCAGAACACTTTTTAGAAAGTTTAGAAGGAACCTACTAGGAGAATAGTTTACAAAATTCTACTCTGACAGTTCTGCCTTGTACAACATCAGGCACACTCACTAACATTTAGGCTATCCTCCAGTCTGTTCAACTCATGCTCTTAGAACTCCTACAAACATAAACCCCCAAACTGACACAAAAACAAGCTGGGTTTGCTCTTTTTTGGGTGGCTTTAGGCCTTTTCCCATCATACCTGGCAATCTCCTGGTGGTAGTCGTAGTCCTCAGCCTCCTCTAACCACTCCATGGCGCCAGTGGTCGGGTTAGCTCTCCCACAAAAGGTCTTCATGACCGGCCTCACTGTATTATTGCTGTATTACGTGCAGTTTTGCCGCTGTAATACATCAGAAAACGGCTGTGAAGAAACCACAAACCAAACACAAAACTTTCAATGAGAACAACCTGAACTTCACCCATCACTCGAGCACCACTTGGCCGAGGTGGGGCCGTGCGGGCTCTCGGCCTGTGGACGGGGCTGCGCCATTACCCGCGGGCCGCGCTCCCCTCACGGCTCCCGCCTCACCGCCCGCCCCTTCCCGCCGGGATCCCGCCCCTTCCCGTCCCTCCCCGTCCCTCCATGGCCTCCGCGGCCGTGCTGCGGGTGCGGAGGAAGCGCGGTGGCGGTTCCGAGCCGGCCGAGGCGCTGCTCCTGGCCTGCAAGCGGCGGCGAGAGGAGCCGGTGGAGAGGAGCCTCTTCAGGCTGGTGGCCACCGTGCCCTCCAAGGTACCGCGGCGGGGCTCCCGGGGGGGCGAGGGGAGAGCGGCGGCTCCGTCTGGGTGTGGAGCTGCTGGCCGCGGCTCTCTGGGGGCCCTGGAGGAGCTGCGTGTCCTGTGCCCACAGAACAGTCAGCCTGAATG
>JAWWES010000021.1:11695887-11714869 GCA_035583135.1 Lophotriccus pileatus
GATTGCTTGCTTTGAGAAGGAATTGATGACTTGGGTCCACATACTTGTGAAATGCTGCCTCTGCCTTCTTAAGTCCCCATCCCAGAGTACTCCAAGCACAATTCAAACCTCACCTAATACAGAAGTTGTTCAGACTTCGTTAGTTACACAAGAAGCTTAAAATAGTCTAATTAACTTATTTAACTAAAAAGAAGGGATAATCTCTAAGTGTTGATGCTCTTTTTGTAGAGCCTGAAGAGAGCTCCAGTGACGAGGACCAATATTACAGGAGAAGAACATGGGACAAATACCGACAGGAGGTTTTACAGGAATTTGGATATGACGAGATGGAAGATTTGGGTTCTGACTAGCAGTTGTTTTTTGAAGATGAATTTCTACTGCTGTAGGAGAATGCACCATCTGAACAGCCAACTTCAGCTGGTAGATATCGAACAGACGTGAGTTGACAGCACAGATCTTTGTTCGAAGCTGAAGCGTTGTAGTCCTTCTGCCCACTGTGTGTACTGAGGTTCTGAAGGAACTTTTTTCTTCCCAAAGCTGCCTGCCCAAGCATTTGTACCTGTAGTGACCACACCTCCGTGTTACACATGGAGGAACTGCTGGCAGCAGCCCTTCTGGTCATGCCTAACGTGTCAGATATCACAAGAAGATCGGTGTGTCTGCCCCGAGGGCAAGTGGAAGTCCTTGAGAAAGGCACTGTCCTAGTGCTTTCTACTGTACTTGTTTCTAAGGGTCAGGTTACTTTCTTTACAAATGTTGGAGCAGATGAAATGCCCTGACCTGTCCGTTACTCTCCCAGTAGTTTTACTGTTGGAGTAGAGCAATGCACACTTTAATTGTAAATAAAACTGTTTTGACTAAGTTTTCTGTACTCCTTTAAAGATCATAAGAAGTTGGTACAGCAGAAGCCTCGCCACCATCTTAACTTGCATTTACACACCTTTAAAACAATTTAATTCTATGTGTTTGCACACACAGGATTTCAGCACTGTCCTCCTGGAGTCTGTAAAGAACAGCTAATAGGATGTTAGATCAATGTCATGCAAGAGGTTTAGGCTGCAGCAGTGACTGCAGGCCAGTTAGTTCTGACTGGTAAAGTCAAAGTAGTGGAGGCAAAGGGCTTTTTTTTGTTGGTTTCAGAGAAAGGTTATCTGGCCACAGATAACCTCTGTTACCTTTGCCACAACCTGTGCCTGCTGAAGCTGTGCTTGCTCACTGGACAGACGTCTCAGTTTGGATACTGAATTTATTCCAACCATATGCAAGAGTAAAAAGCTGGATTAAAATAGCTAAATGATAGTTTTTATTTAAGAGTGAAAAGACACAACATGTTTTATGGACAGGTGGCACGTAACTTCCTGAGCTAGAATTTAACTATCTTAAATCCCAATGCTGCTGCATAAATGTATCCCAGGGCTCCATTTCATGTTAGTCTTCACCATCTACTACCATGTGCCGTTATCGGTACTTTCTAAGATAACCTTGGTCGTGGAGTCAGTGCAAAAATCCAGATATTCCCACTGTTACTCAGGTGGCTAATGCAAATGTGGTGCACCACTGGAAGTGAGCATTGCTTCAGCCATAATCTGATTACAAGATCGAGTGCAACTTAAATGCACAAAACAGTACGTGTGGCTAAACTCAGATCAACTGAGGCAAAGATTCCAGGTATGTTTCTGAAGTACATCTCACTCTTGTAGCCAAAGAGGCTGGCTGCTTCTTGCCTTTTGCTGCACTAAAATTCAGTGTCCTGATGTCAGGCTTACAGCTATGGAGTTACAAATGCTCCTCATTAGCATGTCTGGGCTGCAGTAGTACTTCCATTTTTATTTCTACTTTCTCTCCCTGCTTAGCTTTGGGATCTAGTTGTTGCCACAGAACTTCTGCTATTGAGGGGAAAAAAAAGAAAGTGATTTCTTGTGTGAGGTGGTCATTTTCTGGTGAGCAGCACTGATATTAATAAAGAGAATTTTCTGACTGCTAAGGTCACAAGGCTACTGTGTGTTCACTGAAACAGCTCAGAAACAAATGCTTACAGGCTTCAAACTGAACATTTTAATTTTGAAAATTTCATAAAACCTAGCAGAAGTTCACCAATAACAAGCTTACAAGAAAGAATCATCAAATGTTAATCAAATCTTTAGTGCCAAGGTGCTTTGTTGATTAAATCTGCCAGTCAGATACCACATTTCCATGTAGTATATGGCATAAAATACTTATCTCTAAGGGAGAAAAGTTGGTTCAGTCTTTAAATAATGGAGCACAGCTTTATTCATTTTTCTTCTCAGTGACGAATTAGGTAGGTAGTTGTAACCAGTTGTCTTCTGAGATAAGGACTGAGATAGCACAGCAAATCATTTCATGCAAAAATCCATCAGAATTAAGCTGGAAATGACTTGGTCTTTTGAGTCAAAGTGGTTTTCAGTATAAGTTAAAAATGCATTACTTCATGGCTGTGCAGCAATTGAATTTGATCCGGGAGCTCTTACCATTCTAATTCAACCCTGAAGGAACCGTAGTGAGGCTCAGCTGCTGTGCCTGAAAGGGCACATACTCATTACCCACGGAAAACACGCCCTGGAAACACGTCCCACTTTAGGAGCATGACCTAAGGGCACGATCTCTGTGGGAATCCAACTGTAAGCACATTTTCAGGATTTCTAAAAGACCACTGGAAACAGTTTTCCCATTTTTTCCGTTCTACCTCTTCCCTTTATAGTTGTTTTAACTGCTGACTCCTTCCTCCTGCTTCTTGTAATGGCTTGAAATTTTAGTTGGATTTTCTTTCTGACTTCTTCTCCTCACTTGTGTCCATCTCTGTTAAAACGCAGTAACAGAGCAGCTGCATGTTCCGTGTGACTGCACCTGCACAGGAAATTGGGGACAGATGAGAACAACAGTCACGAATCCCAGCTCTAATTACACAGCAGCATCTGACTAATGAAAGCTGTCAGAACGCTGCCTCACCTCCCCTCCCCTCAGGGAAACAAACAATAAGAGTTAATACAATAACTGTCTTCCACTCTTTTTTTTTTTTTTAAACAGATACTGTTCAAAGTGTTCTGTTGCTATCCTGGGGTGTTTTTCTTCCTAAGCACCCTGCCAAGTAACTGAAATAAAATCTCTTTTCTCTATGATTAACTGTGTAAAATTGGTAGAATAAAAAACTAAAACTAATAGCACATAAGAAAGTTACAAGATTACTCATTATTTACTTATACGCTACTGCTGCAGCACCACATCCTGTTATGTTATGCTATAAACCTTCCTTATCACATCCCTCATCATGTTTTTCTCACATAGTAACAATGACAACAGTGCACTGCTGGAGAAAAATGTGTAATTTAACTGCTACAATTCAACAGAAGGCAATATTCCATCTGTGACTCACGTATCTAACAACTGATTCAGTAAAGCTGGACAGTTAGCTTGTGTTACCACAGATGTTCAGCCCTTTTACAGTTATCAACCTTGCTTAAAATAAAATACTCTTCCTGTGGTTAAAGAGAAATGTATAAAGACTGAGGACAAAATGTGTGGATAGAAAGTGGATGGTCTATTAAATATACAGGGAATAAAATCTGGGTGTAACGAAGCCCGAAATGAGGGACACTTCACTGGGTCTGTCTGGAGTGCAGCGAACGTTCCTCACAGCAGACACGGGGCTGTGCTCTGATCTGTGGCTCAGAAAGGACTGGGAACACCCATGTTCTGGCATTGCTGAACAGCACACGATTAAGGCTTCTTTTCTTTCCTCCCACTCTGCCCCTCCTGCACCCAGCAGGATGGGGAGGGCAGGAGGTGTGGAGGGAAGGTGGCCAGAACAGCTGACCCAAGCCAGGCAAGGGGATATTTCATGCTACATAATGTCATGCTCAGGATTAAAGACAGGTAGAGCAAGAATTGTGTGCATGTGGGAGAGTGTCTTTCCATGTGGCTGTTGCTTGGAGACTGGCTGCACACTGAACTGCTGTGGGATGTGGTGATTGCTCTTGCTGCTGCAGGCTTTTTCCTCTCTCTTGACTCACCTTTGTTCTTCCTCTTGTCTCCCTCTCCCTGCTGGGGTGCTGGTGAACCAGGAGCTCTGTGGGCACTGCTGCTGGCTGGGGTCAGCCCCCCACAACCCCTTCCATCCACACCCCGAGATTCACCCATCTGCTTTTCCTCTTTCCTAACAACATCTCCAGCTACAAAGAAACTTACCCAAAATCTTGTTAATAAACTGAGGTCTCCTTGATGCAGGTAAATAGACTCCCAAGAGAAAGACCGGAATTCCAGATAAAGCAATGCCAATTCCAATCACTGAATTTATGAAGTCGCTATAGAGTGGCATTACTACCAGAAATAGTGTGCATATACAGAATATTATTGGGAAAGCCAGACTCAGCTGGAGACAGAAAAACAGAACAGAATGTTATTGAAATATTCATTGCCTACAGTTACAAACACTGAGATAGAGACTTTTCCCTCTCAACCCCACTTTGTGAAATTATCTGCTCTTCCTCTTCTATATCTGGCTATTTAGAACCATAAGCAAATTGCAGAATTATTTTTAACAGACCTGCTGCTAAAAATTGCAGAAGTTAACAAGTATGGTAACTCTGCTGTGCTGAAAAAAACTGTATAGTGGCATGAAGTGTTTCTAGGAAAGTCCAGTAAAACCTGGGAAACCAGAACGACTTCCTTGTGTGGAGTATCAAAGCATGAGAAGGTCATTAGAGGATCAGATATCATCAGAGCTAAATGTGGTCCACACTGACAGAGATATTTAAGCATTCCCTACCAGAGATTTCTAATGCAAGATAAAAAGCTCACTACTATGTAAGCCTATAGAGACATTCTCTTGTTGACAGAGAGAAGGGATACTGATTGAACTAGCACACAATAACAGAGTATACTATTCCAACAATCTCTTACCCTTACCTAGCAGACAAGCTAACTTCCATGGTACAATATAAAATGGAAACCATGTTTTATGTCCTGATCAATTTGCAACCTTTAGACATAAGATGTATGGTCCAGATTTTAGACAGCACTTTTATGTTTTTATATATTTTATTACAGGGAAGACAGGGATTTTAAACAATGTGTAATAAGTGTTACCTTAAGAGGCCTGGGTCGATCTGGTTCTTTCCAACGTAGATATAACTGTCCAGCAATAGACAGACCAACAAAAAACCAGTAACTGAAGCTGAAGTAATTGATAAGCCTGAAGACATCTTCCACAGCCAGGTAAAAAAGGGTCATAACACACTGTTAGAAAAGAACAAGCATGAGAATGACAACAAAAGATCGAAACTTACTGTTTATGCTGCTTTTTGCTTAAAGTAACACCTTACACTCCTCGATGTTTGGAATGCTTTTATGCCTCACAAAATCACTCCTTCAGCAAGCACCTTGATACCAGTAAATCTGAAGTTCTCTCCCGTGAATTTTTCAAAGTGTTCTTTTAAATAATTCACATCTGAGAAGCTGGAAAGGAAAGCAATACCAACTTACATTGAAGAGCAGCGCTGGCACAGGTGTGAACCTCCTTATGTGGATCATAGACAACAGGTCAGGGAGGTGACCTTCTCGAGACCCTACAAAAAATAGCCTGAAACAAGTAGTAAGAAAACACATGTTGAGGCCACAGGTGAGAGAATGTGTTAAAGAAAAACAAAAAATAACACCAGCAGAATATTTACACCTCTCAATTTCCATCCTTTAAACTGGGACCTTTAAACTTCAACCCTTCTTTTACAGATGTACTACACAACAAGCATTAAAAGATATATAAGCTTTTGGAAACGTGCTGTTAACATCTATTTTTAAAAAATCATGTTACAGGTAAAATAGACAACATCTACAGTAACAGAAACAAACTTCTATTGTTTCACAAAACAGAGGAATAGTTTTCAATGACCACCAGAGAGATTTAGGTCACTAAAATGATGTCACTCAAACACATGCTCAGAAAAACACATATAATTTTAGTATCAACTCTCCTATATTGACTGCTTCACCAGATGATGTTCCCATTTGTTTTCAGTACAGAGGCACTGCAAATACATTCAGTGGGGAGGAAGGATCTTAAAATGCCTGAATAAATCTATTTAAAATTTTTGCTAGTCACATCCACAATCAATGCTCAAAGGAAAGCTTCTACACTGTATCCTAAGCTTTCTGATTGCAGCAGTACCAATTTTTTAAAGTTTTTTCCAAGTAAAAAGTTTTAAAATACTGATTTTAAAAGGTCAGTAGGTTTTTAAGCAAATACATTTGAAAATAAGAACCTGCTAGAATTATTGTACCAAGTAAAATGGAAGGTAATCAAAGTAATCAGAAGGCCTGAGGACTGACCACACAGACAACATTAATATGATCTTTAATTGTGCTCTGCATCCTCTCAGGAATGCTTTGGGGAAGCACAGTAGTGTTAACATCCACAGAGGCTTATTTAGAGCTGTTATTTTATTGTGGCTATTTATTATAGGTTCAGTTACAACAGTATTTTTGCTACTCAATAGATGAGAATAATAGTACCATGTAAAAACTTTTATGATCATTTGTCAAACT
Organism: Lophotriccus pileatus; assembly: GCA_035583135.1. Taxonomy (NCBI): domain Eukaryota; kingdom Metazoa; phylum Chordata; class Aves; order Passeriformes; family Tyrannidae; genus Lophotriccus; species Lophotriccus pileatus. Next base: position 11,702,446 of record JAWWES010000021.1, read on the forward strand.
GAGAGAGGTGTGTACTACCTTGATGATGCTAGAATTGAAGCATTAAGTCCACCAAAACAAGAAAAGGCTACAGCAATGGGAATTGTCCAGCTGAAGCTACCAAATGCCTGGTCAGCAAATGTCTGATGAAAGGGAAAAGAAAAAGGAAACATGAAGATACCTGTGAAAAAGTGTATGTAAAACAATGACATCAGAGCTTGTGTAATGAGTGTGTATGGAAGAACAGTAATACAGTAAGGACAATCCATAATGCAGCACAAAGAAGCACACAGCTTTCTTATTTATTGATGAGTTCTAAATGAGCACAAACTTCTTTAGCCAAGCACCTGAACTCACATTTTCTGCTCACAAAAATAATGCTCACAAAGAAAAACAAAATGGTCTGAGAATTTTCTCACCAATATATTTTATTATCTAAATGACCTACAGAACTCATCTGAACGTTGTCTGCACTAGAGAGAATAAAAGACAAAAATATCATTACATAACCAAAAATGGGAAGTGCCATATTGCAGTGGATGAACATAACCAACATCACACCTACTGTTTATAGACAGCATTCTAAGGAATTTAGATTTATTTTCCTTCTTCTGCAATTTCCTAAGCAACATCTTTTCTTTTAGCTTCACCAGCAGGGACTCTGGGCTCTACTCTCACAACACAACTGACAGTTGTTTGTTAATGCTGCTGGACAATGCTCCAAGCCAGCTGTGGTGACTTTCCATGACAGAGCTCTAAACCCAAGAAATCAGGAAGAGCCACTGACCACCAGTGATCTTGGATCTATAACAAAAATGCGAAAGAATTTGCAAAATACTGTCCTGGTCAATTCTGTTCAGCCTCCTGGATGGAGAAAAAAGGGAGAGAGACTCAGAACATCAGGCAACACAACTGAAAAATGAAGTTATTTAATCCTGAAGACTGAGAGGTATTCCAAGCCCCTTCCTGGCCTGAGCACTGGATGTATCTGAACACCAGCACCAGTGCAGAGCTAGGCAGAAATCCCCTCATGCTGTGCTCAGAGGACATGGGTGGAACCCTTCCTCCTATCCCACTCCTACCTACATTGGCTACATTGCTTCCAGGACTTCTCTTACAGAAGCAAACTAACAGTCATGGTAGAAAAAGAATCATATCTACATTAGGCAGCATGAGATAACTACTTACAGAAACAAAGGCATATACTTGTGTAAGTACCTTCCTATACCTAATACTTACTTGTATTCAAGCAAACTCCAAAGATGAAGGTTTTACACCTTAGCAGGCAGCAGCAATCTAAACATTTTTACAAACCTTCCCCTAAATCACTTTTCCTCTCTCTTGCTTTTTCGATTTCAGGCTCCTCAGACACACAAAGCACATATAGTAGTTCAGCTTTCTGCAGGGTTGTTTATTACAAACATTTTCTTCCGTTTTTAATATTTTAGTATTTTGAAACACCTCCCCCTTGACCTCCCCTTTAAACTAGTGGTCTTCACCATAACATTTATGAGCTAAGGAGCTCAGTCTAAGGTGGTTAGCATTCAGAACTGGCCTTTATTTGTACCATAAAAAGTTATATTGATTTAACAGTGGTCAAATTTTGATTTAATTACTGCAGGAACAAAATCATCAAGAGCAGTGCTTTATGGTCTGTTTTCTTAATGTTTTTGCAGGTCAAAAAAGCCTAAATGACTTTATATAGTTGGGGGGGTTTTGTTAAATAAGTGTTTGATTTTCATGAGACAAAATCCCGTGTATAATGTCAATCTTTAAACCACAAAATGCTGAGAAAGTCACTGTCATAAAACAAAGCTTGGCCAGCTCAAGTTTCCTGTTCTTTGTCAGCGCTGACAAAACACCGTGATCAGCACATTATTCAGGTTAAGGTTAGAATCCAGCTCTGCTTAGCTGTATAACATCATTTACACTAAAAATCAAAGTGTATTCCATCCTTTTGTGTAATTTCGTTGAGCCTCAGCAAAGGCAGATAGGATTTCCTGCTGCTGAAGGACAATGAAAACCATATAATCACTTCAACAGGAACCTTGCCAGAAGGTTCAAAGTCAACATATCAACTGTGTTAGTCACCCTGGGTCTCAGAAAAGCATCTCCCTTCCTGAGCTCTTTTAGTTTATATATATTAGCACAGGTTCCCTCAAAATGGAGCTTCAACATGGAAAACTGTACACAGATTCCCACAGATATTATTATAAAACTCTACATGGGAAAAGTATAAAAGAACTAATCCATGTACAAATTCTATTTCATGCTGAGATCAAAACTTCAATTTAGCAGAAGACCATGCCATAAGAAATGTGTTCTGTATACCATGGATTACCATTCTTCACTCAATTGAAACTGCAACTCATTTTACATTATTGTATATAAAAGATTTCTGCAGCCCAAGAATAAACAATTACTAGAATCCCAAAGTGCTTCCCTCAGATCCTTATTGGATCTAAATGCAGCTCTGAGAAACCCTGATGGAGAACATATTTCATTATGACCCAGGACTGAATTAAGACAACTTCTCCAGACAAGTAAGAATGAGGACAAGATGTAAACTCTAAAAGGCAATTGTTGTAATAGTTTAAAGGATTATTTAAACCTGGACTGCTGATTTCTGAAGCCAAACAGCAAGTGAAATTACAAGACACAGAACTTCAAACCACTAGAGGATTTTTAAGTATACAAAGCTAAGATACAGAACTTACTCAACAAGATGTTAGAGAATTAAGATGTTTAGTAAGATGGCCTAAAGGATAAGCACTTAGGTAAGTAATATTAACAGCTAAAGTTAAAGAAGAGAGAGAAAATGTATGATGTAACCTAATGCTGAAGGATGCAAATTAGCTAATATGTCATTTGGAGAAATGTTTCCCCCCCCAAGTCACTCTTTGCAAGCATTTTCCATTTCCCTTTGAAACATCTAGTAATGGGCTAGTGTAGAATGACAGGTGCAGGACTAACTCGAGGGTCATTTCCACCCCATATTGTATAGCTGATTTTTCTAAGACATGCTAATGTTGTTTCACACATCTTGGAAAACAACAATCAATCATATGAGCAGTAAAAACCACAAATTATATACAGATCAAAATGTTAAAGATTCAGTGTATTCCAGATGTTCTACAGCAAATGTTGATCAAGCTCAGAGCCTGAACAAAGCAATTTCCCTACATCTGTACAAGTCAGACTCTTGAAAAGAGAGAGTAACATAGTGACAGCCTTTACCAAGTACTGTCATTTCCAAGGTACTTTCTACTGCTGTGGGTGGCATTCCTAACAGAGCACAGGGTGGAGAAACTTCGAGAACTAAACTTTTCCTGAGTGAGGTAATGTAAAAGACTATTTTAACTGAGAATGATTTAAAAAAAGTCCAGCTTGGTTTGCCAAGTAGATCTGCCTGCAAAATGATCTGTCAGCAAAACAAAGTTGAAAGGTACCTAAACTTGGGCTAAATTTTCTACTGATATTAACTAGCTTAACATGACACATAAAGAACCACCTGCCTTTATACAGGTGTTTTCTGACAGGGTTTCACCCTCATTTCTAACAAGTTCATGCACTAATACAAACCCACGACAACTACTCAACACCTGAGTACAATTTATAAATCCTTCAACACTCTCTTTTCAACAGATGCCAAGAAATGTCTTCTCCAAAGCTCAGCTCTACTGCCTTGGGAACAAAGACAAACCCAAAGACCTCTACAGTGTTTCTTGAGGAAAGAGTTACTGAAGTGTCAGTAAAAGCGGCCACACAAACATTCACTGTGTGCGTTTGTCAGAGGATTATTTTGCACAAGAAGGCAGGGCAGAGAAAAGTCCAACAAGCAATCAAGTTATCAAGCACATACACCAAGTGCATTGTACCAAGAGAATAAAAAAAAGGGGGGGAGAAGAGTTAGTGGCTGCTTTCTGCTCCAACTGCAACTGTACAGTCACGGATCCTCCACAATGAGCCAGACCTGGGCTCCGAACTGAGCATCTCACCAGTTCCACTTTAACTGCCACGACTTCTGGGAGTAGGGAAGTGCATTTATCAAAACAAATGAGGTGGCACAAGGGGAAGAATGGAGCATTCTCAAGGGTATGTGGAGGATGACAGAGGAGCCTACCTGGAGGCAGCTCTAAGCAGAAGCATTTAGTCCACCATAACAGGAGAAAGTCACCACTATGAGGATGGACTTCGTCTCGGGTTCCTTCTGAGAAAGTCTAAAGAGCAAGAAGGATTAAGAGATTAAATTGTCATCTCTGCTATAGTCTGACAAGTCCTGTAGTCCAGACTTGAACTATAGCTGCTTCTACCAGTTAGGAAACAGAGATTCAGTGGCTGCTACAACACTTGCAATTACAGATAAAGTCCTTTTATGCCCTCCCATCCACTGGACATCTAAGGTATACATAAATACACGCACACTGTAGGACATCCACCTGCAATTGTTCCCCTTAGTTCTCTTTTATTTTTTTCCCAAATCATCAACAGGGAATAAAGATGAAGGAAGATGTTTCCAGCCATGTACTTCTCGGCTGAACTGCCCTTCTTTTATCATGGCTAAAATGTTACATTACTCCCAGAAGAATGGGCAAAAACTGAATTACAGCTTTGTTTCAAGACATGAATGACTGGTTTAACTACATTTTCTTTTTATCTTGGGTTAGTCTGATCTCATGATCATCAGCTGGTAACTTGTGCATGGTTTGCAAGAACACTCTTTTGTCCTTTTAAAGGTCCAAACCACAGTTCTGCACAAACAGGTTGAACTAAAATGAGTGTGAATGTGTAAAGAGCTGCCACAACAGTACACACAGAATACTGCCTCACACTCGGTAATTCAGGCACACACAGATGATTAGCAAGACTCACATTTATGTTACAAATCACAAGATGAGAAGTGTTCCATCACACTTAGCTGCACACAAAAAGTGCACTTAGAGGCACACAGAAATGCCAGACTGCACTGAGAGCACGTGGAGCTGCAAGCACATGCTGGGCTGGCAAAGCACTCAACAGTCTGACTGGAGGGGTAAATGCCAACAGAACATGAGTGAGACACTTATACAGAACTATACCCAAAGATCATGAGGTGTTTCTATAAGGAAAGTTTAAAAGGCATCTTTTCAAGATCCTATGGCACAGGAGCTTTCCCAGGCTCAGTTCTATAACATTCTTACCCTGAAAATCATACAGAGCAGTAAGGGGATTTATATATAAACACACACACATATATAAGCACAATCTGACTGGTATTTTGGAAGTGCAGTTAATTCTGCTTTGACATTCCTCTTGAGGTGGAGTATAAATACATTCACACATTACAGGAAGATCTGTCAGAGCTACAGTATGTTTTCTCCACTTTAAGTTTCTCAGGCCTCTAAGGTGCTGTTTCCTAATGGAAACAAATTCTGATTTAAGGCAATCAGGAAGCTGTCCATGCAAAAAAAGCCACTGAGTAGGTGAAGTTCTACTACTGCCACAGATTACATTGTCAAGATACTGTATGACATCTCTCCACCTTGACCAAATTAATCACATACACTAAAGGAAGAGTGCACATCAACCAAAAACAGTCAGAAAATTGTAAAGCTTCAAAAGAAAGCAATTTGAATGTTTGTGTTTCTTGTAACTCTTGTTTCAACCACCACACTGTTGATCAATTTTGCTCACACAGATATAATCCTCTCCTCATACTATTGGCAATGCTTTTTCTAGGAGAAAAAAGAACCAGTGCAGTGCAAGGTCCAGCATGGAATTCCCTCTTCATCTTTAGGTCACTGAATACAATCTTAAGAGAAACCAGCATTACTCTGCTGCATTAACATATTGCAGGTCTACTGCACACAACAAGTCTTTTCCACATTAAGATAACAGATGTCAGCTCCAACAGTAAATAGTTTTTTTCATGTTTTCCTGGAGGGGCTGAGCATACTGGATCTAAATTTTCCCAGGGGTTTGTCCCGTTCTTGGCATTTCTAATATCTGGCTGTAGAAGAGGAGTTCAGCGTTTCCCAAAGTCCTTTACCTTTCTCACACTGGAAATATTATGTAGCACTGTTTCAAGTTCTGGCTCAGCTTTTCAGTTGGACTCCAAAGCCAGAGAACCACAAAACTGGCCTCAAGAGTGCTGCACTGGTAGTGAATTACAGCCAGCTCCAAGAAAGCAGGCAAATGACTAACTCAACAGCTCTCCTCTAAAAGCAACTGCGGGCCCCTAATGAAGAGTTCGTCAGTCGTAAGGCAGGAATGTGCATTTCATCCAAAGAAACCTTACTGGGAAGTGCCAGTGCAAGCAAAGAAGAGGAAAATGACACTGACAGCCAAAGACAAGCAGATTTTCCTCTTTAGAAAAGAAGCCAGAGACTGGCTAAATGAAGGAAGTGAAGTAATATCCTAACTTAAACATTTCTGTCTGAATTCAGCTAGAAAAGAGAGACAAAGCTGTACTGCTCCACAAAAGACATCAGCAGGCTATGCAGGAAAACCAGCTGTTTGCTTCAACCACTTCTACCTCTGCCAAGTAAAAGAAGCGAGCTGCCAAGTGTCAGCTGTTGTGTGAAGTCAGTCCAACCCCCCAAATGCCAAACCCGGGACGCAGGGAACGAGAGGCACTGGCGGCGGTGAGCTCTTCCCTGTTAGAGGATGGAGTGCTTGTGGAGCCCCTTCACAAACAAAGATCACAACAGCAGGCTCAAATGAAAAAGAAGTTGTTCAGTGACAGGGGAAGGTGAGATGTCTGCTTTTATTTCTTTGTGTTTGTGCTACAGAGTAACTGCCTCATGCGCTACAGGATGTGATGGTTTGCACAAGGAGGTCAGTCAGAAGTCAAGTGTGAAACTCTGGCGGAAATCTTTGAAAAGGGAAGTGATTTGACATGATCAGCAACCATCTGAAGAGCATTTGCAGAAATTTGAAGCTACCTGTCGCTGTATTACTTAAATTACTTCAACAAAAAATCTTTAAAGTATCAGTTTCTTAGCCCCAGAATTGCAACTGTAACACAATTAAGCCAATTTTGAAGTAAAAGGAGGACATTTTATTAGTTCTTTTTTTATATAATCCCTTGGTAAGACTTCTTTCACCTCCCAGACACCAAGAAAAATAGTATGCAAGGTGATGTTCAAAGATACACTCATATTTCTTCTACTTAAAACTTCTACTCTCATCATTCAGAAACTAGAAATAGCTTCCCCCTCGCCCCCTTTTTCCAGCTCAAAGCCTCTTGACTGAACAGGAAAAAGCTACTCCATTCCTTCCCAAATAGCAACAAGATTAAATTTAACTGCTGCTTTACTACACAAAGGACTCTCAAATGCAGAAATATCACTACCATGTTTCTTTAAGAATTCATTATTGTCATTTTCACCCTACAATTACATAAAGGGCAATAAGGAAACTACAGTATTCATATCCTGTATCACATGTAGGATATGTGAGCAGATCAAAGCAGCTCATTTTCATCTGATTAAGTTTTTTGAATAGCTCAATTCTCACCTCCTTTCTTCATTCATCCACTAAGCACAGTGCCTTAAGTCTTCTTAAAGATTCCACTGAGGATAAAATTCTCTTCCACCACCCAGAGAAATTTCACCATAAAGATTTTTACATTTTTGTATTATAGATTTTCAAATAGTCATTACCTTTTTTCCCCCCACAAATTCACTATGAATTATGGATGCATTATGAGTATTTCAATTTGGACTGCAAGTACACTTTTGAAGCAATTCTCCAAATTATGGCCACTTACTGCTTTTTGGTTCCCGTTGTGTAGCATCAGAGCTAAAGGGAGGTTCCCTTCTGGAACAGGCTAAACTGAAGATGAGCTGCAAGAGCAAACCTGCTGCACTCCCCCACTGCAATCCAAGCACACACAAGCATTCAGTCCAGACCTCTTCAGAGGTGTAGTGCACGTGTCAGACCCGCAGGGTCATCTCTTCCACTCCACAGACATCCTTCCAGAGGTCCACACAATGTATTAATAGATCAAACCTAAAGTTGGTTTCATAAAACTGGGCAACTGAATTTATATCAGCAACGAAAAGGAATCTGCAATGAATTAAGTGTTAAGTATAATTAAACTTCAGCTGCACTTTCAACTGGTCCTTCTACAAGGGGTATAGGCAGCAGCAACCAGAAGACCATTGCTGATGAGACATCTCAGCAAAAACATCTTTAGATAGAACATTAGTCTGGCTTCAGTTTAAGTATCTGACAAACCTGAGATCTAGAGACAAATTACGGTTCTAGGTTTCCAAAGTGGCTCCTTCAGTTAAGTTCATGTGCAACCAGATTCAGGCTTTCCTCCCCCTCGTTTCTCTGGCCAGTTGCTGCTGCACCACTTGGTGAGTTCAGGAACTCAGCTGGGCAGGCCCCCAGGGAATCCTGAACTCAGCTGGGCAGCCCCCAGGGAATCCTGAACTCAGCTGGGCAGCCCCCAGGGAATCCTGAACTCAGCTGGGCAGCCCCCAGGGAATCCTTCCCCTGGTCTGCCAGGCTGGCCCAGCGTTCCTGAGCCCACCTCCAGGGGGTACCAACCTCTGTGGTGCCAAGGAGCACAGCAGGCACACAACACTCCCAGGGAACAGCTGGACTGGCCTGGAGAATTGAATTGCTGTCAAAGGAGGGTATTTTCCAAGTTTTGCTAGGAAAAAAACCTGTGTTGCTTTACAGAAGTCAGGACACACAATGGACTCTGTATTAGCTTTTAGATTTGTCTGGATCAATTAACTATAGACAAGTATTAATAATTCCATTATTGGTCACTGGAAGGTACTTTATATGGGATACTATAGCCTGGAACAAAAATAAATACTCCTGGATATTTTATTATCCCTTAGCATATGCTTATTCAAAAATTAATATTTTCTGTCCTTCTTTTGTTTCATTCTGAAGTGTTTCATAATATATTTCAAGAAAAAATTTTATTTGCACATTTCAGCTAAAAAGATGTAAAGAATTAAAGTTTATTTACTTTCAATACATTTTGAAATGAATGTTTGTGTAATTACATTTGAAATAAAAAGTCACAGCCCACATTTACAATAAACTATGTTGAAAGTTCACATTAAATATAAATATTTGTGAATTTTGAAATAAAGTCAAGTAAGTGCTTTTGTGAAACCATCTGCCTAAACACCTTAACCAAGAGTATCCTGGTTTGCTAAGGCAGTTTTTAATCACAGTAATCCTTTGTGGGAAACAGAGTAAATACTTTCTTCATTTTGATGTATTTAAAACTGTTTTGCCCCTTAAAATGAAAGGCATCCCTAAAAGGTACAAAGTTAATAATACAGCAAAATGCCACATGGTCAACTTACCACTGCCACGGCATCACTAGAAAGAACAGCTTCAGAATCCAGCACTGTGTAATAAGCTATATTGGCCATAATATAGATAATAGTCACAATTGGCATAGACACTGCAATAGCCAGTGGTAAGTTCCTGGAAGACAAAAAAAACCCCAAATCCCACAAGAGCAGAAAAAAAAATCCATTAATAACAGAATAAACTTAATTTATTTGTATCCTTTACAAAAAATAGAAAAGTTATGGAGCCAGAATATAGATTTCCATCTCTGGAACCAGGATTTGGTTTCCTTTAGAACTAGAAATTCTAATATAAAATACTGGAAAAAATCTAATTTTTACAATTAACTTAAAGCCTAAATTATGTAAAAATGGATTCTATGCAACTGTTCCTCAAATACCCCAAGTTCAAGGTTTCCAGATCTGTAACAATAGCCTTCACATTTCCATGCTTTACATTATTTCCTACTGGCCCTGTTAATTACCACAACCAGAACCCAAAGAGGCAGAGCACTGAGTCACTGCACTCCTCCTCCCTGGGAAATGCAGCTGTTCCTCCAACACCTGCTTCTAGAACTGATGGAGGGACATCCACTGAACCAAACCAAACCAAACCCTCATCTTCCCATCTGCCCTCACCAAGCAGAGAACAAATTGCTGTGTAACTGCACAAAACAGAGCTAAGATCCAAAAGTGCTGCACAGCTGGGAACTCAGGGTGTGCTGGATCTTACTAGCAAGCACATGTCCAGAAAGCAACATAAAAACAAGTCAAGAGTAACAAGAAAGCTCTGCTAACCATTACATGGAAACAGATAAGATTTAATTGCCAGATAAACTCACAGTCCTGAGTCTGCAGCTCCATAGAAAGAAACTAGAGAGCAAAAGCAAATTTCTGATGTTAAGCTTTGGCTTTTCTCAGTCTTAGTCTTTCCTCAAACCTTGCAGGGATATTCTTCAAATGTTTCCAAAAGGGAAAGCAGAACTGAGAGTGTTCTGAGAGCAGAACTCTCACATTTGCCCAGTGTGAAATCAAACACAGCACGGTGACATAATGAGCATCTGCCACAAACACTGCTTTCAATAGCAACAACAAAAACAACGAAACCCCAACAAACCATAAAAATTATCAGTCTGACTAAAACTTTGAAAGCTTCCTCAAAAACTTCCTGAGGCCCAGAAGTCCAGCTGTGTCTCTGGGATGCTGTGGAAGCAGAAAAACAAACATACACCACAATGCCCCATATAAATCAGTAAATTAATAACTGGGAGCTCTGACTCTGCTTCCACACTCACTGTAAGAGACCTGTGAGCCTCAGCAGAGAAGAAACAGAACTACAAAACCACTGAGAAATATATTCAGAAATGTTACGTAAAGTAACAAAAAGCTGAAATGGTATTTTAAGGACTTTGCATCATCCAAGATTAAAAGCCAAACACCTATGTCAAATTTAATGTGTGGGTGGCAACTTCTGAGTGGACAAGCATGAGGGCACTACAAATCAAGTGAATATGAAAAACACGTAATTGTTGCAGTAATTTTACAGAAGTCTGGAATTGAACCTCATTATTGCCCAGAACTGCCAATGCAGAAAGCTGCAATTGGAAGTTACTTCAACACCTACAATTCTACCAAGAACAAAGCTTGTATTAGGCACTGAAGCCTACACAGAGCAAAAGATTATGAATAAATTTTTATCAGCTGAACACCCTGTGAGAAGATCAGAATGGTCACACTGACAAACAGCACAGGTTACAATGAGGTACCTGTTCCACTGCAACATCGACACCAACTGTAATAAACAGTAGCAGCATCTTGAACTGAAAGCTTAACAAGCACTGAACACAGCATCACAGTCATCTAGACGTATTTATTCTTACCTTGTGCTTCCTTTCCCATTTTTAACAGTTTAGTAAATCTTTGCTAGGGGCTGTTCACAGCCTCACCAAGTATTCAGCGTTCTACTTATTTCTGTATAAGCTCAGAACCCATTAGTGAATAACACCACAAACAAAGCAACTTGGAAACTATCCAGTTTTAGAAAGCTTGAATCAATTTACCTTTCTGGGTTTTTGATTTCTTCTGTTACAAAATTGAGTGTATCCCAACCAGAGTAAGAGAACAAGGCAGAATATAGTGCAAGGGAGATGTCTCCAATATTTAAAGAGGATCCCTCAAAAGAGTTCTCAAAGTGTGAGGTATGCCCTGTGTGTGGAAGAGATGCAATGAAGGACAGCATAATCAAAATACAGCAAATAATGTTTTTTCAATTTGTCACACAAAAAACCCTCAGAAACCTTAATTCCTTCAAATCTGCTTATTAAGACCTTTTTCCAATTCTTCTCTGTGCTTTAGCCATGAAAACAAGGATTTAAAACTACTAAAAATTATGGGGTGTGGATGATAGCATCCTACAGTGAAACACTTAGTTTGTCCATGATGGCCCAACAAGTTCAGGAACATTAAGTTCAGACTAAGCTACAAACAACTGGCATTGACAGTACTCAGGCTAAGGGTATTTTTATAACATATATATGTTTATAAAATAATCCACTCTACGCTTCTACATCCTTTTAAATTTTTAAACATTTTGCCTACACAGAAAACAAAGATTACAGGTGTTTTTAGATAACTATGAGAAATAACCCCACACAAACACCAAAGTGGATGGTTACGTTTTTGCTATTAAAAAACGAATACTGAGAAAAATTAACAGAACTTAAAATACTGCTGTTACTTGAGAGAAAATTTTTCCAAGCTAAAAGAAAAGTTACAGTTTTTGCACCAGAAAACTTGTGCCATCTTTTGACTTTAAGCAATGCAAGACAAGTTCATCAATGACACTTTATACATTCAGACTGTTTTACATAAACAGACACACACAAACCCAGCAAATCCAGAAAGGCGAGTTACTGTGTAAGCTAATATTTGTGGCCTCTCAAATAATCTTTACTTAATTCTCTTCCCTACTTCTTATCCCAGTCAGATATTGGTTGCTGTTCCCTTGGCTTTTTATCCCAATCAGACATTGGGTTGCTATTCCCTTGGCTTTTTATCCCAGTCAGATATTGGTTGCTATTCCCTTGGCTTTTTATCTCAATCAGATATTGGTTGCTATTCCCTTGGCTTCTTATCCC
>JAWWES010000021.1:11763542-11775962 GCA_035583135.1 Lophotriccus pileatus
TTGAGTGCTGGGCAGGGAAAGCACGCGGGGAGCTGGGGAACTGAATTAACACTGGGCAAGGATGAAAAGCTCTTTACGCCAGGACACAGCTGAGCAGCCTGGCCTTGCCAGCATGGGTGAGGGCAGCACCCCAGCCCTGCCAGCAGCAACAGAACCCTGCAGCTGAGAGGTTAGAAACGCTCCTGTGGGGCTCAAACTGGCACCTCAGGAGTTGGCTGCCCTGCTTTTGTGAGGGCTAAAAATGTGCAAATGTTAGACTGGAGAAAGCAGAGTCCTTCTGTGCTGCTCTCAGCAGCAGTTAGGGAATTTAGAGAGCAGCTGGAGATGTTATGAAAGCAAGAAAGGGATCTCTGAATGTCTGTTCTCACCTAAATGGACACAGTGTGATGGGCTGAAGCAGCCTGTTCAGATCAACTCTGAATTATTAGTGCAGGCTCTGCTGTGAGCCAGAGGAAGAAAAGGTTGCAGCTGGAACTTAAAGATGCCACCATAAACGAAGCTGCAGGCACATCAAGGTTTCTATAATCTATCTTGTTGTATTTATTAACTCAGTGTTTTGCACAAACATTTAGCAGTCTTGCATCACGTCGGGCTGTGCTGACCCTGTGAGCACTTGTGCACCTCCCTTCATTCTGCTGCTTTCTGAAGGGTCTGAAGAGGTTGTTCCAGGACAGGTCAGGAGCACACCCTAAGAAATGGAGGGGACTGGAAGTCCACAGACATAACTATTTTAACTTCTTAGTGTTACTGTGTTTTACCTCTGTACATGGACTTAAAAACACTCTGGGCTTCCTTTGGCAGTTGTGGGATGGAGGCAGACTGGTCTAGCTTAAAGCTCATTCTTAGTATGAATTTGCCTTTTTCCGTGCTTAGAAACTCCATAAAAATGCAAAGCCCTACCAGAAAAGCAGCAGTCTGATCCCAGGGTGATTAACCTTCACTTTACCACATTTATTCTCAGATTATGAGGTTACTGCCTTGGTGTGTTGAAAAACATTGTACCTTTCCCTGTATCACAACTCATCCTGATGTATCAATTGTGAAGGAAGGCGAATCCAAACGCCCTCAAAACTAACTGGAATGTTTAGCTTTGCTTCAGCAGGCCTTTCTATTTGATGTGGTGTGATTTGGCTGAGACCCTTTCTAAAAACAAAACACATTAGATGTTTCAGAAGTAAGTTTTTGGTAACGCTGACAGGCACCTTCAGTGCCAACAGCCTCTCTCCTTAGGGTTTCAGAGGAGATTGAAGAGGGTAATTAACATGTCCCAGCTGTATTTACAAGCTGAAAAACCTCTGTCCCTTGGTGGGAGCTGGATGCTGCTGAAACCAGCAGCTTTCCTCCAAGGAGCTGTCTCACCTCATCAGCTGGAGATGGGATGGTTTCCCTTAAGGCTCTTGCACCCGTGACCCTGCCTTCCTTGCCAGGCACATTCTTTTGTGCACCAAACACTCCTTCCAGCTGCTGAAATGCCTGCTCTGCACCAGTGAATATGCCAGGATTATTCCCAAGGGGTGTTGGGCAACTGATTTCCAAAGACTTTGGCAGATCCCTGAAGAGTCAATATGGGCAGGAAAGGTTTGGCCTGGAGTTGTGCCTGACTCAGTGTTTCATTTCCCAGCACAGTCCCAAATGCAAGCTCTCTGCTTCGTTACCTTTGACGAGCCTATACCTGTGCCATGGCAGGAGCCATCCTTGGGGAGTTTGACTAAAGAATCCTGCCTCTTGGCTGAAGAAATGAGGAGCAGAAAAAAAGGCATTCTGTAAGCTTCAGTGAGGAATTTTTGTAGGGAAAAAGCCCTTGGAGGCAGCAGCGTTGCAGTATATGGGTCATCTGAAACACATAACATGAGCTGGGTAGTAAAGTAATCATGCCCATCTCAGAAAATTAAGTTAATTATTATTTCTAGACAATTAGAAAGAGTAGGGGAGAGTGGATAGATGTTTAACAGCTTGACCTTCCAAAGGTCATGGAAGTAATTTCTCAGAGGCTGAAGATAAGATCAGAATCCATGGGACAAACATGCCTCCAGAATAAATGCAGCACCCGAACAGTTTTACCAAAAAGTTCAGCAAACATGCTGAAACAGATACTTGTTTTAGTTATTCACATCTATACGGAGAAATAAATGCTTGTATATTGGAAAATGTGCAAACTGTATGAGCTGCAATTCTGCAGGAAATTGCAACATCTTGGAGAGACGTGAAACCAAGAAATGATGTGGCTATAAAGAGATGGGAACATCTGCCCTGGAGAGAGGGGTGTTGCACAGGGACTTTGGGGGTTCTGGCAAGGACTGGCTGCTGCCAAAGGCACTCTGGTCTGGTGTGCTGAAGGTTCAGCCCCTACAGCACAAGAGGTGCCTGTTGGCAGCAGAACATGCCTGAACAGTGCTGGGTATGTTAAGAGATGTCTCAGGCCAAAAATCACCCCCTGCAAATGTGATTTCATTCAGAAGGGTCCTGTGCCACAGCTAAAAATGAACCAGTGCTGGAAATAACTGTTATAAATCACTTAGTCTACTTCATTAGAAAGTTTTATCACTTCTGAGTGAGGTGCTCAGCGTTTGTGACCAGACACAGAGAGGTGTGACACAGGTTGTTCCCTTGTAGCACAGCAAGAAATGTGGAGAATTTTTGCCCTAGAGAAGTCCTTGGTTGAAGCACAGGCCAGGAGACACCAGTTCACTCCTTGCCTGTGTAATGGCAATTACTGAGCAGTAATCCCTGAGCCATTTCTGTGTCTTTAAATGATTGAAAGTGTTTGTGACACCCAGTCACACCTATGGGGCAAACTGACACCCTGAGAAGATCAGAGGTTTTCCTTGTGTTGCCAAATTCTCCTTTTGTAAGAGGATTTCTGCTGTTACATGTTCATTTGGGTGCCACTTGGCTATTTGATTGGATGTTTTCTCTTCTCAGCTAAGCTTTTGTGCACTGGTGGTGATTGGAGCACTCTCAGGATGCAGCTCAGTAATGACACCCCGGCTTTTATCATGTTCCAAGAGTAGCAGCAGGACAAGTTTGCTTATCCTTTTCCAAGTGTCAGAACAAGGAGGAAACTCGCAGGACTTCATACTGAAAGCACCTTGTTCTCAAGGTATGAAAGCATTGCAAAGACAAGTGGTATCCAAAACCCTGCAGCAAGGCTTTATGGGAGCCTAAAAAAAAGGCATTTTAAAAAGTGTGTTCCACTGTAATAGTCTGTATTAATTATAGAGGTGTAAACCTCTCTGAGGAGTCTGCAGGAGGGGTTACCCTTGCAGTGTGGGTAACACACACACAGGCTTTGCTGCCCCAGGCTCAGGACTCACATCCATGTTTGCCAGGTCCAGTAAGCACAGGGAGTATTTCAGAAGTCCTGGATGTCACCTCTGTGCTTCTCTCTGTCCATTTGTCTCTCCAGGGCAGCTGAGAGCTCTGCACCCTCACTGCTTGTGCCTGCACTTTGTCTCTTTCCAAGCTGGAACTGCCACTCCTGAGGCAAACCCAGCAGAGACTTTGCATAAGCTCCTCAGAGGTGCGTGTTTCAGGTGAGAGGACACGAGCAGATCAAGATCAGCCGAGGGATGGAGTGCAATTAAGAGCTCTTTGTGCTCCTCTGCTGTGTTTACCCACGGCCTCCTCCCTCCCGAGGTACCAGGTGAGAACATGCCCCTTCCCACATGCCCTGCAGTTATTTTGGTGAGGTTTCTCTGTGAGCAAGAAGTACCCAGAAAGTCTCCAAGGCTTGCCAGGTTGCTTTTTCTCAGGCCTGTGGGTACTGCCCTGGTCTGAAGAACAATTATGTGCAGTGCTTCTGTGCTGTCACATTGCTCCACACTTTTGCACAATTCCTGTGTTTTCTCATGCCCTGGCACAGGGCCGGGCAAGGAACTCAGTCAGAGCAGGGACAAGCTTGGACTGGAGTCTGAGGTGGTGACAAACAGCCCTGTGGAGCTGCCAGCTCGGGGCTCTCTGTGTGCAGCAGATGAAGGGCTAAGAAAGGAGGGAGGCCAGACTAGAAGATTGGTGCTCAAACCTCCAGCTCATCTGTGCACAGATTGCTGGATTGTATGGTGTTTCATGAGAGATCTGGAGAAGGAAAAGCAAGCTGATACAAGATAATCAGTCAGACTGAGAGGAATGGAACAGAGCTGTAGAAACACGAGTGCTGTGGGGAGGTGTCAGTTGTGTGACCTCCCTTTGTACAAGCACTGGGGGCCACGTGAGAGATCACTGGGAACTGGATGGGAACACATGGAAGGGAACTGCAAGTGTTCAAACCTCATCAGGCTTACCAGTTCACTCAGCTGGAGGCAGGAGAAGACAAAATACAGTGTCAATGCTTGTGCTGTTCTCTCTGGTGGGTGTCTGCTGATTTCCACTGCTGGGGGGGGGGACCAGGTTGGATGGACCCTTTGAGTCCATCTGGCCTGTGTTATGTGTGTGCCAGGAGCAGGAGCAGATCCAGGGAGCTCTGGCTGTGTCTGTGGGACTGTTTGGGCACAGGGAGCTGCCAAGGGACGAGGTCCTGAGTGTCCTGGTCCCTGTGCCACAGCACTGCTGCCTGGCTGCAGCCTGGCACAAAGGGTCACCCAAAAGTACAGCTCTCAGGCTCTTTGCAGAGGTTCTGCTCCGTGCTTCAATCTCAGCATTTTCACAATCAAGATAAATATTGACCAGAAACAACACCCTCTTCTCATCTGGGCTTGGAACAACTTCTCTGTGGAAAAAAACACCCCTGGGGTGTGCTGCTGCTGGCTTGACAGCTGCCAAAAATGAGAGTGGATTATACATATTATCTCTCTTGATTGAATAATTATTGGCAAGGCGTAAGACTAATCTAGAGGCTCTCATCTCCAGCCTAGAAATAGCTGCTTGATAGACAGAAAATAAAGCACACTGAAAAAACCCAACAAACCCTGCTCTCCCCATCCAACAAAACAACAGTAAAGTGTGAACAAAAGTAATAGACCTGAAACAGAAATAGTAAGGTCTTTGTGAAACAGCTGGAAATGAGGAACAGGGAAGATATATCCAGGGAAGTTTCTCCAAGAAAAGAACAACAACTTGAGCGAGATGTTCAGGGGATTTGGGGTTTTAATCTGATAGAAGCTGAATGTGTATATTGACAGGTAATCCTTGCTACAGCAGCACTGCACACTTGTTTCACTGACCTGTGCTCAGCTTTGGGCTTTGACCTGTGCAGAAATGGGTGTCTGTCAGTTAAATGTGGAATTACACAAACAGCAAGGTATTTCTAGAACAAAGGCAGTGGTAAATTAGTCACTGAATAGCTTTATTCCTGTACAGAAATGCAGCCTCTCTCTTTCCTGTAAATCCACTGTGCCAAATCTTTTCAGACTTCATAGTGAATTTTTTGTGTGTTCCTAAACCACAGAAATGACCCCAGAATATTTGCCTGTATTTCCAAACAGCACATTCTATTTGACAAGAAGTGGCAGCTCCTTTCATGTTCCAGCCTCCTTAAACTAGTCTAGATACAGCTGAGAAACCTTGACCTATGAAATAATTTGGTTACACTTTAATGCATTACTGTTATATGTGACTAAGTGATAAGACTGTCTTTGTAGAAGATGCTGGTTTATCCAGTTTTATGCAGAATAATTCCAGGGGATTTTAGATTTCTCTCCTGGCAGTCAGTGTTGCTGGGAAGGGAAGTTGGGGCCTGAGAAACTTGCAGTTGAATATATCCCTTCAGCTGATCTCTCAGTGTGCAGGGAGGTCCTCTTAAGAGGAAAGGACTTGCACACAATGAGCACTTGGAATTTCCCAGACACTCTTCCAGTGACAGCAGGAAGGAAACGTTGCAAGCCAGGAATATCAGATTTGGTAACCTGGATTCCAGCAGCAGCTACTTTGATAATATCAGATGCTTAAGAGGTGGATGAAAATAAACCCTGAGGGGAGGAAGTTGCAGGATGACTCCAGCCCAGTCCTCTTCTAAACCCTCACAGCTGAAACTCTCGTGCTCTGCTGCAGGAAAGTTTGTTTGAGGGAATGGAACATGCTGGCTGTGTGGCTCTGGGTGCCCTGAGCTGTACATGATTCAAAGGCTCTCAGGAATGCTACAGAATCCTTTATCTTGATTAAGTGATTCTTGATCTTGATAAAGTAAGAAGTTTTGAGTTAGGTTAAAGAGCTACAGAATGGCTTAAGCTGTGGCCAGAAAAATGAATCCAAGGAGCTCCAAGGGCTTGCTGCAGCCTTGCTTATGAAAGTTTGTGTTACTAAGTTGAACAAGCTCTTTGCATTACATCCTCTTTTCCCTTCTTTAATTACTCACTGCTATTTGAACCCCCCTGTTTTGCCTTAAGGGAAGATATGCACAGAAAAGGTGCTCAGTGCTCCTGGCTCAGCTGTACCTATCACTTCAAGTTTTCTCTGCTGGTTATTCCTCTCAGGAGACCACGAGCATCCACTTCTGGGGGATATGTCCTGATTTGCAGCGTATTGCACATCATATTATGATACCACAGTTTATTAAATTAAGCTATCAGTTGCTAAATGCCTGTGTAGACTAAAAGAGCACAACGAAACACTGACTTTAAGTTTGTCTAAGCTAAAGGCGGTATCTTAAAATGACCCTGCTATCTGTGACTCATGTCAATATTTAGGAATATATTGACATTAGGATAAGAAGAGAAAAACTCCCATCAGCTTCATGTGCAGTTTAATCTTTGACCAGGTCATGGCTGCTGTTTGTTTGAAATGAAAGTGCATGTGATGACTTTTTCTCCCCAAAATGTCGATGTTGAGACCACGATGGAGGTCTGGGAGCAGAGCAAGAGCTGAGCTTTCCTCTGCCTGGTGCCCTTGGGGAACAAGGAGTCTGCACAGACCCAGCCCTTGTGGGAAACAAGGGTTCTGCACAAGTCCTTGTGGGAAACAAGCCCCTCCAGCCTGAGGACTGGGGCTCTTTGTACCCTACTGGTCCCTGAAAGGCAGTGCATGTGCTGGGAGGCAGAGAGCACGCTGGATTTGGCTGTCACCCCCTTGTGTTGTCATCCAAGGAGGGAGATGGTGATCCTGGCCTGTTTCCCAAGGAAAATGCCACACAGCAGTGCCCACACCAGTCCTTACTGCAGAGCATCCCTAGACAGGGTTCCATGAAAGCAGGCAGAGCTTCATAGCCCTCCTCAGTGGTGGGGTTGATTCTCACCTCCCCACGTTTATTCTTTTAAGAGCTGTTTTCAAGACAAAGTGGTGGAAGTGGCTGATGGCCCTGGTGGTGAAAATCTTTGGGTCTGCCTCATTAATTTCAGAAGACAACCCTCTTAGAATAGATACAGAATGATCTCAAGGTAATGGGGTGAGAGCAGGGAAAACCAAAATTCACTGATTAAAAATAGCTCCAGAAAAATGTAAGGTTTTGCTTTTTACTTTCCTCAAACAAATCTCCAAGTTACTGAGATAAAACCATTTCAATCATTTATCTGACTGCGAGGTCAATGTTCCTGTGAACAACAAAAGGGTGCAGTGAACCTTTACTTCTCTCCCCTTGGTCCAGCTGCCTAAACACTGCAAAAAGAGGTATGAACACAGATATGGCCTTGTCAGGGACATGGGAAAGTTGGATCTGGCACAGAGCACAGGTCCTTTCTTTGGAGGAAGCCATGTGAAAGCACAAACACATGTAGGAAGTCACAAGTGTAACCGGGAGCAGAACTGGCTCTCGCGCTTGCAGAGTTCCCCAAGCTGCTTTTTCTGTCACACCAAGCAGTTATCTGGGCTTTCCTGGGGGATTTTCCCCCTGTCACTGGCAGAGCAAGTGCCACAGCTCTGATATCCAACACTGCCAGGACTGGCAGGACCCACAGGGAGCATCTTGCTCGTGTTGGTCTGGTCCTGGTGCTGCTGACAAATGTGGGGTTCCTTAGGCAAAGCAAAAAGAAACCAGCTCAGCTGTTTCAGTATTGATGTCAACTAATCTATTATCACTCTGTATGTGGGTTCTAATTTTGGTACCTATGCTAAGGTACAACTTTTGAGTGTTAAGTTCTCCTGGGTGAGAAAGGGGGAGATGCTCTAAGCAGCCAGAGTGAAGCTGGGGTTTGGGGACTGCACAGAGATCCTGTAGAACCAAAACACTTGCTCAGGTTTTCCAACACTTGATTTTGGTATTCTGCCTTAGATTAAATGATCTGCACTCTCTGTGTGGGAACACTTAATGTTCTCTTAGGCAGAAGACATGCAGAATTTCATATTTCTGCTGTGGCTTTGTCCATGCTCCCTGCCATGGCCTTCAAACCTTACCTTGGTTAAACACAGCAGCAACTGGCTGAGTTCTGAGAACTGATCTGAGCTGGCACGATGGGAACACACGGCCTTGGCAGGGCTGGGATGCTGGGAACTGCAGAGCAGGACTGGAGGCTGGAATGGAAGATTACCAGTGAAATCTGCTCCTCTTTTCTGCAGCCAAACCCTTCTCAGGTGAGGAGGTGGCTCAGGGCTCCCTGCACACTGACAGGGATGATTTGCCCACCTAAAATTATAACATTGGGAGGCTCATTCAGACAAAAGCCAGTGTAGGGTTCTAACCCTGTGTCCTGTGTTCCTGCAAGTGCAAAGAGAGAACTGATCCTCCACATTATCTAAAGGCAATCCTCAGTGTCATAGGTCCTATTAAAAACAAACTACTTTTCAGAGAAAGAAGCTTTCCACAAGCTCCTGTGGATTGTTTTCCATTGGCCAGATCATTTGATGGTGTCTTGCTTATCCAACTTACTGTCTCTTTTCTGGATAATGTTCATTAGGGGCTAAGCTTTTCTATTTCATTTTTAAAAGGAAAAGCTTTAAAGAACACAGGAGAAACCCTTGCAAATAATTCATTTTACTGACAGTTTCCACTTAGGTCTGACAAATCTGGTGCTGCCTCAGTGGAGACAGTGCAATGCCCCCAGTGAAAGAGCCCACAAACCAGGGCAGTAGGTGGGCAGGTTTTTTCCTGCAAGAGTCAGAGGCTCTCTGAAGACCTTTAAATCTGTGCACCAATAAAATGTTTTTATCAGTTCAGGAAAAAAAAGAAGTGACTTGCTCAAATTAGTAGGTCAAAAGCTGCCTCTGGGCCAAGTGCAGATTGCACAATCACTTCTTTTTCTGGAAAGCTTGTGCAAAATGTTGGGCTGAATTGTTTGTTTCCAGACAAGGTACACAAGAGAAACACTAACATTGATATCTATATCTATCTCTCTCTATATATATTCCATATAATGTTTATTGGGATGTCTATAAAAAAGCCACACCTAGATATTGCTATTCAATACTCTTCCAGTCTCACTGGCCAGGGGGGTATTGTCCATAAACATTTTCCTGTACAGAGTTGTATTTTACACAGAACTATCACAGAGGTTGTGGTTTTGGAAAGACTTTGTGGTTTGGGCTTTATTTGTGAAGGTAATAGAAATGATAGTTGTAAAAATCCCTGTGGGGAGTTGGGAAGGGCTCCTGCTTTTGGACCTGAAGGACAGCTTTGTTTCTGCTGATCTGCACACATAGGAAGAGTTGCTGATTTTCCTTGTTACAAAGCCTGGAAAGCACCATGGATGGTTTCCTCTTGTATCTGTGGGATCAGCAAGGAATGACTTGAACATCTTCATTCTAAAATGAAGGCAGATTCTGAAAAATCTAGAAACAATCTTAAATCACCTGAGCAAACAAATGCCTTACTTTCTGCGAAAGCCTAATTTTTCCTTGGCTAATATGGATAAAGTGGTTTCATGCCAATAAATAGCTGAATAATACATACAGAGCCTTTGCTGTTAAAAAACCAGTATGAGTTATTTGAGAGCTCTGTGGAAATGCTACCTTGGATAAAGGCCCAGGGAACTTGAAAGAGACCCTAAAAAACCCCCACCCCTCTGACAGTGTTCACAAAGTCAGATATTTCAAAGGGCTGACTGGGAGTTTGAGTGAAACAATGGTTCACATTTATTAAAAATCTTACTCTGTTGGAATTAAAATAGAGGATTGTATTAATTATTCTGCTCTGCTGTGGGTTGTGAGAGCAGAGGAATCC
This sequence comes from Lophotriccus pileatus, assembly GCA_035583135.1. Lineage (NCBI taxonomy): Eukaryota > Metazoa > Chordata > Aves > Passeriformes > Tyrannidae > Lophotriccus > Lophotriccus pileatus. Next base: position 11,773,564 of record JAWWES010000021.1, read on the forward strand.
TTCTCATGAACTTTTAGATCCCGTGGGTTGTGCATCTTGGCTGGCTGTCACAGCCCTCCTGAGCCCCTGGAAATGGTGCTTTCAGAACAGATGGCCCCGAGATAAACATGTGCTGCATTTACTGCTTCAACTGAACATTTGCTGTCAGGGGATGGCATTTGTTAGGGGCACTTTAAATTTAGCCAGCTGGATCGATCATTCCCCGTGTTGAGCAAGAGACCTTGGATGAAAACCCTGGTGTGTGTTAAACTTACAGAAAGAGGTTTGACTCATTTTACTGCTGCAGTCCAAAGGGTTCATAACACTTTATCTCCCTGAAGAACAAGAAATATAAACTGAAATCTCCCTTTTCAGGCACACAATCTGTCTGTGATGCCCTGAGGGTTAGAAATGAAGGTGTTTGTTCAGAGCAGGCCTCCTGCCACGCGAGGCTCCTCCGGGGCTGCTCTCGCTGCGGTCACGGAGCCGGACGGACACTGGTGAGCGAGTTCATCATTCATTCAGCAGCTGGGAAGGGAAATTCCTGCTGACTCATGCTTAGAAGGATTTTCCTCGCTCCACCTCCTTGGCTGGGGCTCCTCCTCTCCCCTCCTGCGCTATTTAACCCGCTGGCTCAGCGCAGGGACAGGACTCCAGGCTGGCACTTGGCTGGGCTGTGCAGGCACTCCTGTACAGGTCCCACTTCTCACAGACCTGCTGCCAAAGGTAAGAGGGCTCTGAGCAAGCCCCGAGGGCTCTGCTGTTCTGCACCACTGGGTTCTGAATGCCACAGGGCTGTGCTTAGAAAGTTATTACGTACCATAAAGTGGAATTTGTTCCACGTGCTTTTATTGTGTTTGGGTGGTGACTGGCCTGACATGTAAGAGTTCTAACACAAGGGGGGAGCTGACTTCTGAAACTTGTAGGGAAGTATAAAATGTAAAAATGATTGAGATCTTTGCTTTTTTTGAAAAAAGTACTAATGAATTAAATATTAAACTGGTGAAACAAATGGGTTGATGAAGAAGTGAAGAAAACTATGTTGCATTTGTATTGTTCTTATTCAAAACTGAGTGCTGTGAGCTCCTTCAGTCTCTCCAGTAGTTATCTACTGACTGCACTGCTCTCTTGAACCCTCCCCATGTGCTGTCCAGGCCACACTTGCTGGTCCTTGCTCGAGCAGAAGCCTCGTGGCTCTTACAGGGAGAGCTCCTTGGCTGATGGAACCTGGCTCCTTATTTCTCTCCAGATCAGTGTCCTTGGCTCCTTATTTCTCTCCAGATCAGTGTCCCTGAGCAGCTCAATCTCTGTTTCTGCTGACTGACACCCTGTTTGTCCTGGGGCACGGGGGCCACACTGACCCACTGGAGTTCTGGCCACACTGACCCACTTTGAGGGCTGAGGTCCTGCAGGCACAGGCTGTGTCAGGGAGGTGTGCAGGGTTTGGCTCAGGGAACTGGGGGCCTTTCCAAGCCAGAACAATTATGTAACATCACAGAAGACACTGAAACTCTTTGGAAGCAGCCAGAAGACAGATTGTGAAACTTGCAGCGTTCTCCCAAATGAAGGGAAAGGAAAGGAACATCCATTTCAATCTGGAAGCCCAAAGCAGGAGCCAAAAGCAGTGTCTCTAAGCTGGCTAAGTGTGAGTGCCCAGCAGCCAACACTACATAAAAGAAGGGTGAGAAGAATAACCTTGAGTTTCTTGCTGTCCCAGGCTTTTTCTTGGTGCTAGCTTGTTCTGTACAGATTTTAAATGAGCTTCCATGTCCTGCATGCTTTCCAATAGTCTCTGCAAGAACAGGCTTTCCTCTGCCACACTGCATGAGCTGCACAGGTTATTGAGGTATAGGAGTCTAAGACTGAGAAAAAAAAGTAATTAAAATAACCTGCCTTAACTTCTGATGGCAGGGAAAGTGGATGTTTGGCCTGCAACTGAAATGTCTGAGTGACCTGAGCTCAGTTTTACCCCAAAATCCAACATTTAGCCTACAGGAGGGGAATAGCTATAAACAGGTTCAGCATCTGGTTCGCTCTGCACTGAAAAAGAATTATAAACTATGAATTACAGAGAAGGCAGCTGGAGGATGTGGAAGGGCCTCCTCCTGTTTGGAGGGACATGCCAGGATAAACTGAAGCACCCCTGGTTAATCTCCTGTTGATAGAATTGAGGCAAAACTTGAGGCAGCAAAGTGCACAGCCCTGAATGTCCTGAGGGGCTTTGTGAGCCGAGGGGCTGAATAAATCCCTGGCTAGAAATGGTCACGTACGTGCACAGATCCAGTCACTTCATTGGAGTAACAGTTGTGTTCCTCCAGCTGGTAAAATTTGCTTCATCCCAGAAAATGCTCCTTTCCCCTGTGTGGAAAGGTGTGGCTGGAGGAGGGTGGCCAGGAGGGTGTTATCAGTGAGCTGCAGCC
>JAWWES010000021.1:11781534-11791864 GCA_035583135.1 Lophotriccus pileatus
CGAGTTGGTCACTGGAGAGGGAAAAGCTCCTCTGAAGTGCCAGCCAGCCCTGTTTGGGTTTGTGTGTGTGGAGCAAGTTTAAAGGGAAAAGAAGCACGAGGGGCCCTTCTCATCCCTGGTACTTTTTGGAGGACATGGGTGGTTTCATCCACGACAGCAGATCAGAGGAGATTACAGATTTCATGATCTGTGCTGTATTGAAATATGAAAAAATTGCCTTTCACTTTTGATAGAAAAATAACTTTGCTCTGCTTGTTGTTGCAGTCTATGGAGGGCTCTATGGTTACCTTGAGCAGAGGGGAATGGATGGGACTCCCAGATCTCCCTTTCAAAGAATGGCTGAAGCAAAAGAGAAGGTGAGATATTCATGGTGTGATCATTTGCAGACTTCTGGAGGTTGTTGGCAAACCTGGAGTGGGCTTCTTGAATGTAGCTACCCATCTTTTATGGGTGATTTTAGTGAGAGAGGGGACACCCTCCCACACCCCAAAAAAGGTCCATTCTACATTCAGTGATTCAGATAAAGTGCCTCCTGGAAAATGCCCTTCCCAACAGCCCCTGGGAAGATGGATCAGTGACTGTGAATTCTGAGTAAAGCTTGGGGGGAAAAAAGCATGGTCACCTGCTTCTGTGTCTCCTGCTGCTGGCCCTAATGACAAATGTAGTAATTTCAGCTGCTCTGCAGCCTCTCAGATGCTTCTGCTCTTGACATGTATAATAATTAATCTTAAAAAGTCTAGGATTTAAGAATGGAATGGAAGTGAGGTATGAAAGGAAGGCATAAATGAACACCCATGTTCTTGGGGATGGCATGAATGCTGAGAAAGCTGCCTGTGTCCAACAGCTTTTGGACTTGAGTGCTAGGTCTGTGTATCAGGAATAACTTTGCTGAAGTCAGGGAAACTAGATAAGTCTCTGGTAGTGCCAGGATAGATGACTCTAGAATATATTCAGTGGAGGAGGGGAAAAAATCCAGTCCCTCACTGAACTGCAGCTTGACCTTTGTACTGTATCACAGAGGCCTCAGAAACAGCAGAGCCACAGCAGAAGACATTGCTCAATATTACCAACACTATGTGGTGAAGAAAGGGCTGCAGAAGAACTTCAGGTGTGGCACTGTCGTGACCTCAGTGAGGAAAGTGAGCGCAGAGAACATCCCCAGCCATGGCCAGGAGGATCTGCAGGAGAACACTGGCTCACTCTGGAGCTCCAGTGAACAAAGCACAGAGGTCTTCCAGGTGGATGGGTTTTTCAAAACTGTGGAAGGTGATAAAGAGCCCTTCTCCATCTATGCAGAGAATGTGGTCTTGGCCACGGGAACGTACGACAGTCCCACCTGGCTCGGGGTCAAGGGAGAAAACCTCTCCTATGTCCATCACCAGCTGTCTGCCCTAGAGAAAGCAGTGAAGGACAGCAGCATTGGCATCATGTCAGACCCAGTCCTGATTGTAGGTGCTGGTCTGACAGCTGCTGATGCAATTCTCTTTGCTCACCATTGCAATATTCCAGTCATACACGTTTTTAGGAGACGAGTCAGTGACCCGGGTCTTATCTTCAACCAGCTCCCCAAAATGATGTATCCTGAGTACCACAAAGTCCACCAGATGATGAAAGAACAGACAGCTGCTTGTGCTGGGCCTTATGAGTGTTACATCAGCCTTCCTGAGCACCACGTGCTGTCCTTTGGCAAGGACAAGAAGTGCATCGTTCAGGACAAGCACGGCTGTCAGAGAGCCTACAAAATCTCCATGGCTCTGGTTCTCACCGGCTCCAACCCCAACCTCTCCTTTCTGCCCAACAATGGCATTGACCTGGCAGTGGACAGCGAGCAGCCAGTCAATCCCAAGAGGAACCCCCTGGATGTTGATCCCTTCAGCTATGAGTGTGCTCAGGAGAAGGGGCTCTACGCTCTGGGTCCTCTGGCCGGAGACAACTTCGTGCGCTTCGTGCAGGGAGGGGCTCTGGCTGTCGCCAGCTCCCTCTTAAAGAAAGCCAACAGAAATCCCCCCTAACAACCCCCCCACGCCTGCACTGACTGCACTGAATGGGTTTGTGCTCTCTCCACAGAGGAGCAGTCTGATTTGTCCATCCTCAGACCTAAAGCCCATTCCTGGTGGTCTCCAAGGTTATACAGAGAGTTTGTAGGTTCTTGCGGAGTTATTTGAGAAAATGAAGTCACCAAACGCAGAGTGGGTTCCTCACACAGCAGAATCTTCAATTCCTGGGACTTCAGCTCCTTTTCTGCATAGCTGTGCATGGTTACTGGGACTGAATCTTGTCCCTGCAAAAGCAGGGGGCAAAACAGGGGTTGCCTTTCTACCTAAAACCCTCCAGGCGACTGAAAATTGAATGGAGGAACAATCAATGTTAATTATTTTCAGACAGCAGGTTCACAACCCTGCGTCTCTTGGTGTCTTACAGTGGTTTTTCATGAAACAAAGTAAGCTGACCTGGTTTTCTTTGCTCCTGTGGGTTGGCTCTATGTTCCTGTTAGGCCAGAAATCACTGACAGGGGCTGCAGGAACCTCTCTGGCACATGAAGAGGTACTTTGCAAATAAAAACTGACATACAAGCATTTGAAGCTGTATTGAACATTTCAAGCTGTATTGTCTGACTGACACCACCACCAAGTAATATGCACTGCTTTTTTAATCAAGGGATCCCTGTGGTGGGCTCTTCTCCTTCCTGAGAAGGATTGGTGATGATTTACAAGCACTTGGTTTGCCATCTTGCAGCTTTCTACTTTCTGAATCCTAAAAATGCAGCAGCCAAATTGTTGGCAGCTGCTGTGGAGATGAACAGAACTAAAGGGGAGCTGCTGGTCTGCCTTGTAACTGCCCAGGCACTGTTTGGGGCTTCTGCTGCACAGAGAATTTTGGAAAGGTGCAATATGTTATCTATTGGGTGGATTTCTAATGTATTTTGATTTTTTTTAAAAAAAAACAAGATTATTTTTATAAGGGGGAAAATGGCACAGTCACTTTTTGATAGCTCTATGCTATATATATATATCTACTTTTTTATACTGTTTTTCCAAGAGATTTTTATTGGCAGAATATTTTTGTTTCAGTCTTTCAGTCAATGTTGTGAATGAGCTGGGCTGGATAGGAATGGTGCCTTATGTTGCAAACAGCTCTCAGAAGACCTAGAGGGCCTCTTATACCTCACACAGGAAAAATTGCCATCACGGCTCATCTGATTTGATGCCCAGCCAGACTCTGCTCCCTGTGCTGCACTGAAAGTCACTGATCTGACCTGATGGAAACGAGTGTGTGGAGACACTGTTTGTAAATAACTGGCCTCGAGTGGAGGTGTGAGAGGAGCTTGTCTGTGCTGCTGCTGTATCACACTTGAATGTTTTTTCCCACTGACTATTCTTGTATGAACCTTCTCAATAAAGTGATTTTTCAGGCTTAGCCTGTGTTTGTTTTAATTCTAAATCCCTGACCCAGAGAAGATCTAATGAACTGTTCATCACCCTCCTGGTGAGTACCAGGGTTTGGTTTGCCTCCTAAATCCTGCATCTTTCTGCTCCCCAGGAGCACACTGCTGTGGGTTTGCTCGCTGTGTGTCTCTGTCTCTCCAGCAGGATGGAGAGTCCTTGTAGAGTGCTCTGGCAGTGTCTTCTCTTGGGAGCCACGATACCAAACCCAGCTGCTGGCCAAGCTTTGCTCTTGCCTGGCTGGGGAGAGCTCTGGGTCCCTGCAGGGTGGAGATTGCTCTGTCAACATTTGGTGGCCCCATTCAACGTTTTACCACTTTGCTTGCTAAGAATAAAGGGTATTTTCTTAACTAGTTGAAGTGTTCCCGTTGGAACTTGTGCCTCTTGGTTTGGTGGTTTTGTTTGTTTGTTTTTGTTGGTGGTTTGGTTTTTGGTTTTTGGGGGTTTTTTGGGTTTTTTTGGAGGGGATGAGTTTCCTGGTCTGTCATCACTCGCTGCCAGAGGGGAGGCAAAGCCCCCGGGGGTCTCTGGCAGCGTTACTCTGTAAGAGCTGATACTTGCTTTCCTGACTCTGTTATCCTGGCAATATGGGTGTTCCTGAGTAGGAATGAGGTGGTTCTGTGCTCTTCTGCAGCTGACCTTTTTTCTAGCAAAGTTCAGTGAACAGTGTTCACCTTCCTGAAATTCCTGCTTTGGGTGGGTCTTGTGGTATCAAAAGCAAATGAAGTGGAGGGCAAGAGCCAAAGAGTGCCTTAAAACAAACACAAGGGGCATTGGAGTGCACTGGAAATGAGGGCATGGGATTGGGGTCAAGTGAAATGCTGCCTTTCCCTCCCTGAGCTCAAAGCCTCGGGTTCGTGCTCTGAATCCCACATGACGTTACGGGGAACGAATGTGCCCTGCACGGGACAGCTCCTAACTAGGTCAGAGCCTGAGCCTCTGGCAGGGTGTCAGAGCTTTAAATAGCCCCCTTTCCTGCCCAAGAGGGGGGAGCTGATTGCCTGCCCTGTGTAGGACGGAAAGGGAAATGGTTTCTCACAATGGATGCTCAGAAAATCTCCTCCCTCCTGCCCCGGGGGTGGCCAAGCAGAGCATCTCAATAGAAGTGGTGGTTTAGTCGTCAACAGCAGGTCCTCAGGGCAAGGCTGTGCACTGCTAATCCAGGTTGTCATTCCATTCTCTGTATCCAGGGAGGCAACTATGAATTATTGTTCCAAAACAATCAGCTGGGAGAGTCAACAGATACGGGTTTTGTTGTGTGTGGAATCCACCCGAGCCCTGTAACCTTGGCCTGGCTGTGACAGCACCAGCAATGAAAGCAGGCTCCTCCTGGGCCTGGTGGTGCAGCTCCATCAGGTGACACTGAATGCTTTCATCCCTCTTTCCCTGCATGTTTAACACACAGGAGACCACCCTGCCTTGTTCTGCCCCTGCAGGTCCTCTGCTGTGCTCTCTGTGCTGCCAGGGGAACCTCTGCGGCCACAGGGACCACAGCAGGGCACTCAGGGAAGCCAGAAGCAACTCCCTGCTCAGCTCCCCTGGGGTAGAGCAGGTTGGTTTTTCTGGCTGCCTCTGAGAGATCCATCACTCTGCAACAAGAGCTGCATTTCAGGCACAGTTTTCTGGCCAGTGCTCCTCAGCCTCTTTTGGTCCCTCGCTGTGTGTCCTTGCAGAACAAGCTCCTGAGACCTGCTGGGACTTGCCAGGAGCAAGGGGAAATAATGTCCCCAGAACCAAAACAAAGGTTTGAAGTTTACCAATAAGACAAAAAAGAACTGTGGTTTTCTAGTTCTATTGTGCTTGTGAGTCCTTGCAGCGAGGGCTGGTGTGTTTTAACCTGGCCTGTGGGTGTGGCAGAACTGACTGCGCAAGTCTGGACTCAGGTACCTTTTATTGTGTAATTAATGTACAAACTGCTCCTGCTTTGTGCTTTGGTGAGGATCTTATGAGATCTCAGAGCATGTTCATTGGGAGAATTTGCTTCCTAAGTGAAGGGAGAGCAGCTTCTTTTTAAAAGGAGCTGTGTTTTATGTGTCACCTGAATTGAAATGATTTCAGTAAAATAATCTTGTTCAACATTCACTTATTTGGCTGCACTTCTGCCTTTGAGAGCAGGACTAAACTCAACCACATCTTGCCCAGACCACTCTATTTAAGAAGTCTGTAGATCATTATGGTATGTTGAAAGTCTGATGATTGCCTAAGTCTCAGCTTTATAAGGGCCCCGAGGGAGCTGTTGGGCTGCTGCAGACTGTGCTGGCTTAAATGAACCTTTAGCTGTGAAGTACAGATATTTTTGGGCAGGCCAGCAGCCTGACTGACAGCTCTGGGTCAGGCTAAGCTGCTTGGCACTGGGGCACTGGGGGAGTGCAGGGTCTGGGGGGTCTTCTAGCAGAAGGGATTTCCAGCGGAACCAAACCTGGCAGCTCCAGGGGAAAAATACCTGACTTCCAGGGCTGTGAAGCAAGCTCTGAAGGTTGAAAAGGTCCTGGCTAGAGAGTGGCTGAGTGAGGAGGAAGAAAAGGGAGGCAAATTTTGTTGCTGTTGTTGGCTGGCTCCTGCCTTCTGCCAGAGCCTGCAGAGCTGTGTGGACCTGCTGTCCAGGAAAAGTCTCCTTTGCCATTCATGGGGACAAGCCCTGAGGGACAGGGAAAAACCTGGCTCCTCTGCTGTGCAGCTCCCAGACAGAGATCCTTGGCACGAGAAGGAAATACCTCACAGCTTTTCTGCTTTGGCTGGAGGAACGTGCCCTTCTGCTCCACGTGGGCACCTGTTACACAGCCTGGCTCAGACACAGAGCCACAAACACTGATTCCAGGAGCAGAGCAGGCAGCTCGCAGGAACCTCTTGTGAAGAAAAGCAGAATGGATTTTGTTTTCCAGGCCAATTTTTTCTGGTTGCATTCATTTCTTGGAAGTGCTGTCAGTAGTTCTCCGCAGCAAGCTGGGAACAAGGGAAAGGAGGGGAATCCCAAGCCAGGCAGCACCCACACACAGGCAGTGTGGGTATTATATTGGGTAAGTTTCCAAATTTGAGTGGCACTTTTATATCCCATTGAATCCTCCTGCCAAGGAGGCAAACTTTAACCAGAGGACAAGCAAAGGGCAGGATGGAATCGTTCCTTTAGTGGCAGATAAATAGAAAATCAGGGGAGCTGGATGTTTTTATAAGACCACAGGCACAGTTTTAGGCCTAAAACATTCATTCTTTCTGAGAACCAGCCCAGTGGAGCAAACCTCATTTGCAACTTGGCATTAACAGCCGAGTTATGCGGCGTTACCGTAACTCCGAGTCAGCAGAGGTCTCAGAGGCACAGAAAGCTTTCAGAGCTCATAAACCAGCCAACAGATCTTTCTGCTGAAACACCCAGGGAATGTGTATGCCAGAGGAAAAATTCCTTGGCGTTTTCCTGGGGTAATAACGGACTTTTCAGTTTAAACATCAAGATCCAGCAGAACCAAGCAAAGCCAGAGTGCTGGGTTGCCGAACTCAGGAGCCCCAGGGCTGCAGTGCTGGGAGTTCCACAGCCTGTCCCTCGCAGGGCACCCCTTGGGGACCAGCAGGGACACAGCCCTGCAGGGCCTTGTCCAGCTGGGAGGATCAGGGATGGACATTGGGATGCAGAGTCAGGTGAGGAGTTTGTCTTTCCAGGCTGCAAAGGCGGCCGCGAATAAAACGAACGACGAGCCGAGCTGCGCCAGGGGAAGGCAGCAGCGTTGTTACCAAGCAAATCTGAACTGGGGGCAAGTTTATTATGCCATGTGAATCCCTCGTGCTGTGCAGCTGAGTTTCCTTTCTCATCCTCTTTTCCCCCAGGCTGGTTGCTGGGATGCCGGGCTGGATTTACGGAACCGCAGCCGGGCAGAAGCAGCAGTGACAGCAGAAGGTGCCGTGGGGAGGATCCAGGAGGGAGGATCCACAGCTGGGGCTGCTGACCAGGGCTGGAGGGATCCACAGCTGGGGCTGCTGGGTGGGAAGGATGGTGTCAGACAGCCATGAAGGCAGAGCCAGGCCTGGGCACGGAGGGGAAAGCGAGATTCCAAGATCAGATGTTGCAACTGAAGTTTTCCCTGAGCCCTTTCCAGCACCTGTTTGCCAAACTGCCTTTGGACTTGCTGGAGCAGCTCTTCTGTAAATCCTGCTCTTGTCATGGAACCTCTGCTCGGGAAATTAAGGTGATTAATGAACAGTAAGACACGAGCAGTGAGAGGGAAGGGTGGCATTTGATAGGAATGAATTACAGGTGATTGACACTGCCTGAAGTGACCCCTTCCAAAAACATTCCTCATGTCTCATATTGCACCAAGTTTGAGCAACAGATTTATCAAGGGGGGGTGAATAACTTTTTGCTGGCTGGAGCATAACCAGGAGGGTTTAAGGCAGCACGTTAAAGCATGCAGGATAAAACCTCTGCAATACACTGACCTGATGAGATGGTTTTCTCCCCTGAAAGCAAAAGTTTTTAAATCCCTCTGTGAAACAGTCCCTCCCTTTTACACAGAGGGGAAAGTAAGACCTTTGGAAATTTTCTACTAGGAAAATGCATTTGCTCAGGGATTTCTGGCAGAGCCTCAGACACTGCAGTGTAACCTCTGGGATTTTACAGTGGGTTTCTGGTTCTCTTTTTGACCAGCCCTTCCATGTCACAGACGGGAGAAATTTCAGAATTGTTACAGCAGAACTGATTTCTTCCCCTGCAGAATTGTAGGTTTGGTGGGCTGGTGTCTGTGAGGAGCAAAAGAAGTTCCCAGGCCGTGCCACAGGGCTCTGCAGCAACCACTTGTTCTGATTTATAGTGGAGGTGACTGTCATCCTCGGGTTGGTTAAGTTCACATTCCTGAAAATATAAATATTTACATAAACAGTTTTCAAGAAGATGGAGAAACAAGTCTGAGAAAAAGATCAGTTATATAAACAGCTGTTATCTGTCTGATGTAACACTCCAAATACCTCATCCACTGAGTAATCTGGATGTGACATAACAGGGGAGCTGGACCAGAGCCGGCCAAGTGAAATGTTCTCACCCTGAAACAAAGGAAAACAGATCAAAGGGAGGTGGAATTGCCTGTTCCCAGGCTGCCTGTCCCCTGTGACCTTCCTGGGGCTCTGCTACATCCATTTCCACGCAAAGGCTTTTTTTTAGTCTTCCTTTAAACGGTGTAACGGATCCCCTCTGTCCTGCTGGGAAAGGGCTCTCTCCAGAGGAGGGGGTGCAGCTCTGCCAGAGCAGATCCCATTTGTAAGTGGAATATGAGCCACTTTCCCAGCGCTGGGTCCAGAAAACTGCGGGGCTTTGAAAGCAATCCCGCAGCTGGAACAATAAATCTGCTCCAGCTGGACACTGTGATGGATGAACCAGCTTTCCTCCTCTCCTCATGGCTGCAGTGCCAGCAGCCTTTGGACACTGCACTGATGAGGGGAGTGGAAATGCATGGGATAAAAGTGCTCATTCTGAGAAGGGCTGAGTGCCTGATCCCCACCTTCTCACTCTTTCTGGGCTAGAGGGTCCCAGTGGCCCCTGCTTGGTGAGAGAACTAATTACTAAGCATTTTCCATACAGAGATGTAATTTCCATATTCCTCTGATTCCCTGCTACTCAGATTTGTCAGGATGATAGTCCATGAATTATTTACTCCTTTGAAGTTTCTATATACCCAGAAAAGGCCCAGCCAGCTGGACAGTCCATTTGATCACCCTTTGAAGCTCTTACCTGGATGTGTTGGGTTTTTTTCTTTTCTGACAGCTCTTACAAATGAGAATTACTTTCTCAATAAACCCTCCTCACCTGACTGCAAACACCAGGAGGCCCTGCTGCCAGCTGCTGCTTGGATTTCAGCAAATATTCCCTGTTTATCTGAGGGAGGAGCAGCCCAGCTCTGTCCTCCTGGCAGTGCCTAACCCAGCTGTCAGAGCTGGAGGGCACTGCCCACACTGCCAGGCACGGTGTGGTTGATACTGGGCAGGGCTGTCACCAGGCACGTTGTACTGTGAGGGTTGTGTGTAGTGTTGGCACGGGAACCATCCCAGGATTATGGCCAGCATGTCATTCAGGAGGAGGATGAACACAGGAGGGTGTTGTGTTGTCATAACCCCACCCACAAAAGTCTTAGAGAAAACCTCCTCTTGGCAGGTGAGCTCGGAAACAAGACTGTTGTGTCAGCCAAAGCTTTTGTGTTTTACCTGGGAAATGGAGCACCCAGAGCCTTTTGCAGCCTGCCAGGGCAGGTGAGTGTTGGTGTCCGTGCTGGGCAGGGCAGGAGGCAGGTCTGCTGCCAGGGGTGCTGTGGGTGCCAGCACAGAGCTTGCCACCAGGACAGGACATGTGCAAGAGTAATAAAATAGGCTGGGAAGGGGATGGGTCAATAACCCAGCAACACCTGTACAGCCATCTCCCAAAACCACACAGTCACCACCACCCCATCTCCCAAAACCATACAGTCACCACCACCCCATCTCCCAAAACCATACAGTCACCACCCCCATCTCCCAAAACCATACAATCACCACCACCCCATCTCCCAAAACCATACAATCACCACCACCCCATCTCCCAAAACCATACAGTCATCACCACCCCAACTGTCCCCACAGCAGAGGAGCTCCAGCCTTCTCCTCCCCCTGCTCTTCCTTGGCCTGGCTCCTGCAGGAGGAACCCTTCCCCAGCAGGTTTAGGACCGTGACACGTGGCCTTGCCATTCCAACCAAATGACTCTGGCACCGGTGCAGAATTTATCTCCCCAGCCCTGAATTTCCTGGCAACGAGATTAGTGCCAGCAACACCCAGCCAGCCCCTGCAGCCCCTGCCCCAGGGCCCCACGAGTGCCTGGAGTGCCACTCCACCTCTCCACACACCAGCAGTGTGTCCTCCAGCCTGCTGGCTCTTTGGG
>JAWWES010000021.1:11791964-11802304 GCA_035583135.1 Lophotriccus pileatus
GCCCCACGAGTGCCTGGAGTGCCACTCCACCTCTCCACACACCAGCAGTGTGTCCTCCAGCCTGCTGGCTCTTTGGGACCAGAAATGCCTGCTCCTCTCCTGCTGGCTCTTTGGGGCCAGAAATGCCTGCTGGCTCTCTGGAGTGGCTGCTGGGGAGACTCACACCTTTCTGGAACCAGAAATTTCTGTTTACAATGGGCCATTGAGGTATACCCTGGAATGCCATAAAATAAACAACTCTGGCAATGTTTTGTACAGCTTGGAGTGCTTCTCAGCCCTGAAGGATGTCCAGCCCCACAGGAGAGCTGCACTGACAGTCTGTGCTGGCACTGAGAGCCTGAATGGGCTGCTGGAATCACTTGCTGGAATCCTGGAGGCAAAGGTGAAGCAATAAACCTGCTGTGACTCAGAGTGTGCACCTGGTAGAGAAACCCTCAGAAGCATTACTGGAAGGCAGCAGATTTATTGTGAAGACAGCAGGTGAGGTGCACTGGGAGCATCCCTCTAAAATTGCTCAGAAACCAAGGGAAACAGTTCCAGGCTCTGAAGGTGTGATTCAAACCCCAACCCAGAGGATAAAACCCGAGTGTGTGACTCAGGGTTGCAGTCAGCAGCGGGAAGGGCAGAGCTGGGGTCTTCCATCCTCATGGAGAGATGACAGATGGGATGGGGAGGATGGATGGGCGCCCATGGATGTTGGGATGTGCACAGAGGTTCTATGCAGGGCTCCACTGAGATGGGGGTAGTAAGCTTGTTAAAAGTGTGGTTTTCAGGGGCCTAAAGTTAAACATAACTTGTGCCAGTTTTGTGAATATCTATGGATTTTTAAAACTTCCAAAGAGAGAGGGGAAGGCCACTAAAACAGTGTTGATTCATTCAATGAAAACCTCTTTAAAGCAATATTTAGAGCACATTGTTCTGGAAGGTCTGGTTGGAACCAGGCTTGCCACAGCAGCACAGCTCCCTCTCCTGACTGCAGAGCTCCCCAGCCAAGCAGGTTCTTGCCCTCACTGTCAGGCAGGTTCAGTTCTGCAGAATAAATGTCCTTTAAAGCCAGAGGGGATCCATCCCTACCCATGGGATGGGCTAGATTCAAACCTGTAATTATTTCAGGTTCTCTGGTGAACTGTGTGGCTCAGTGGGACCTTCCCTATCTCCAGCTGTCTTCTCAGAGTCTCATCTAAAGAAAATCTCTATTTTCCAGAGCCAGGGCTGCTGCCTGAGGAAGGGGCATCTGCTGGCAGCACCTCAGTGGCTGTGCTTGCCATCCTTGTCCAGGGCTCTGCAGGGACATCAGCAGTGCAGGTACCACCAAACATGCTTTGTGTCCAACCTGCTGATGCTCCCACGTGTCAGTCTGAGATGCTTTGGCCTTTAGCCCCGTGAAATTGTTTTGACATCTTGATTTTTCACCATCCCCAACAGTCAAGAACTTAGATTATCCTCAGATATGTGATATTTCTGCAAGTATAAGGACTTGCTAAACCCTGTTTGTGTTGCCCAAGCAGGTTTAACACCAGCCCTGCTCTGAATAGCTGTGGACAAGAGGGTGTCCTTTGAGAACAAGATTGGTTTCTCATGCTGCAAACCGTGTGGTCAGCTCCATCCCCAGAGGCAGCAGTCAGGGGGGATGCTGGCTCTGTGCTGGGCTTTGAGAAGCTCCAGAACAGACAGAGGAACACCAAGATGGGCCCTGCAAGTGGACAAAGGCACAGCTCTCCACTGTGCTCAGCTGTGCTGTGTTACCTGCCTTGCCACGGGAGCTGTTTGTGCCAAACCCTCACAGAGACCCTCCAGAACACCCTGGTGCTGGACCACAGGACTTTTCATGGCTGCAAGGAGACAAGGCAGCAGAAGAGCTCAGTGCAGAGCCCAGAGCCTCCCTGCAGCCTCAGCACCAGGCACTAGATGTCCTTGCTGGCCGTGCTGTGATGGGAGCCCCGGCGCTGCAGGAGGGACATTCCACCAGGGTGACAACCACAACCCCTGTCCAGCTCTGCCCTTATGAGACAGAAGGGAATTTGTGAGGGAAGGGCATTTGTTTCCCTGCTCATCTTCGTGCTCCCCTGGGATGTGAGGCCAGGGGCTGCCTCGTGAGATCCCAGCGAGCTCCAGCCCGTGAGCTTTGCAGCACCTGCAGCTCAAAGTCACTTCTTGGGGATCCCATTAAATTATCTCAAGAGCAGCCCTTTGTTGTGGGAAATCGATATCTGCCTCGAGGGTCTGTTGATGTCTCAGTGAAACCCATTAAATTACATGAGTTTGATCCCAGAGTGGCAAACACAGCAGCATTTTAAAATAGCTTCACAGCCAGCAAACCCAATAACATGCTCAGGAGGGGATTTTTGTGTGTGTGTCCAGCAGTGAGCAGGGCTGGAGAAATGGAAGATGTTACTCCCCCAAACTCTTGGTGAATAATTCCTGGAGCAGCGTAAGATATAAATAATTTCCTCACCTCTGTCACTTGGAGGACAGAAAACAAGGACAAATAAAATACTGCTGGGGGGAAAATGACCGTGCCTGGCGCTTGAGCTTTGGGTGTGCTGCTGAAGAGAGCAATGCTGCGGGTAAAGGAGCACTCCAGCCACTTTCTGCCCTCCTGACCAACCTCCACGTGCTCCCAGCTTTGGCCACAGGCTAAGTATGTTAGCAAGGAGAAAGATTTCTGTTTTACCTCTCCAAAGTGGGGCAGCTCTTGGCCAGAACCCTGCCCTGCCCCTGCGTCCCAACCTGGGCTCTCACCGAGGGCTCTGCCCCGCAGGGAGTCCCACTTACCTTGGGAGCTGTCAGAGTTTACTCCCTGAACATTAATTAACTGTATCTATTGGCAGAGATAATTTGGGAAGATCTCCTTTCCTCACACAGATGCACAGTGCAGAGATGATATCTGCTGGGCAAAGGAGGAAATCACTCTAGGAATTAATTGCAATGGGAAAAGTGCCAGTCCCTCTCTCCCCCCCCTTGCTATGAGGAAGCTTGATAGCTTTAATTTCAGCAATTTGCAGATGCATTTTGACCATTAACACTGTGTAAATTATCAGTTTTTTGTGGCAGTAGGGGAGGTCAGTTATAAAGAGGCAATATTTTATTCAGGTGCAGTAACTTTAACACCTTAGGCTGGTGGTCGTGCCAACACATGGGCTTAGAAATCCCATGGCTTTATCCTGTTATATAAACCTGAAGTGAGCTGTTGGTGGCAAAAGAATCAAAGGGTAAATATGAAAGGTCACCAGAAATGTATTAACTTATTCCAAGGGTTCTTAACAGTTCTGACCTGAATTGCATCCTGAATTGCATGGTAGAATGCAAGAAAAATGTCCCAATATCTCTTCCCTACAACTACACAGTCAAAGCTCTCTCAGGTCAGTGACCTGTAACTTTAATAATGGTGCGTTGGCTTGGGTGGCAAATGTTCATCTCCTCAATTATCAGAACAGCAGAGCTCAGTAATGCCCCTTGATTTCAGCCAACACCAGAACAAACCCATGCAGCAGCTCTGATGTCAGCAGCCACCAGCACAGGGGTTTATCTGCTGTCTGCCTGCACACAGAATAACAAGAAGGCAATGTTCATGGGTTTATTTCCATGAACAGGTTCCCTGGGGAGGAAAGGCCGCTCTGTTCTGTGAACCTCAGGTGTCCTGGCTTTTAAATGATGCTCAGCCCTGTCAGGAGCTCTGCTGTTGCTGAGGGACTGGGACAAGCCACACAATTCCCATCCCTCTCCAGGATGAGCCCATGGCTTGGAAGGTCAGTCTCTTATGCACTAGAGCTTTGGGTTTGATTTTTTTTATTTTCTTTTTTTCTTGTGGTGATGATTCCTGATATGGCCCTGGAGAACAGTCTTAGAGCTCTGGGGATGCTCTGCCTAATTCCCCTCTCTGTGGCACAGTTGCCATTCCCTCTTGCTGCCATAAACTGTTGAATTAACCTCAATCCCTCAGTCATTAGGTAATATCAGTAAGTCATATGTGACATTTTGCACCAAGCCTGGCTGCAGGTCCTGCCTGCAGGTCCTGCCTGTTGGAAGTTTTTAATTAAATAAAGCTGCCTGCTGTGTGCAGAGGGGCAGGGGGGAGAAGGCAGAATTCAAAGGGGAGATGAAAGCCTCTGCCTGCCATGCCGGGGCAGGGGCAGGGCTTCTGCTCTGCCTCGGACCTTTCCTTCAGAGGAGCCCTTGGGCTTCTCAAGTGGCCTCTCATCTGAAATTACAGCACGTGGTTTGAGCTCTAACAGGCTTTCCAGAAGTGGCTGGAAAACACTGTGTGGAGCACCTGAATAAACCCTGCATGAAAGGTGGTAGGGCAATCATCACCAGGGGTAAACCTCAGCTTTGTGCTGAGCTCCACATTCACCAGGCAGGAAAAATTGTTGTGTCACCATCAGACCTGAAACTGGAATGGAAACAGCCCTTTTCTGAGATCTCAGAGTCTCTGAATGTGGGGCTGGGGATGAGGGAAGATAGTTCTGATCTGCAGCAGCGTTGTGTGGCCCGGCCACCCCGCCTCTATCGGGACCTGTAATTAATGCTTGCTGCTTTCCCTGGGAGAGCTTTGTCTGGATTTATCTGTGGGATTTTTGTTGTATTCTCTCCAATTTACTCCTGTGCCACTCAGCATCTGCATTAAAGCTTTCAGGGCAGTCAGTGGCTGCTGGTGGTCCTGCTGTCTCCACCTTTAATGGAAGAGCAACAAGCGTGCCTGGTGCCGGGAGTTGCAGCCAAAGAGGGGGTGTTCTGCAGCAGGGCAAACCCTGCTGTCTCCACTTGTCCAGCACCAGTCTGGTCTCTCCTTTCTGCCCTGGTTAGTTGCTGGGTGTTTGCTCAGTGCCACAGCCAGCAGCAGGGGTGGCAAAAGAGGCTGGCCCAGCCCCGGTGCCTTGGCTGCAGTCGTGTTTATTTGCACAGGACAGGATCCTTGGCAAGAAGCAGGGGATGATTTTTGGCACCCAAAGCAAAGCATGAGGTCTGTGCCTCTGCCCTTGGCTGTGGTGTGACGTGGGCTGGCACCAGCCTGAGCACTTGAGAGTTCCTCTGTTTCCTCACCTGAATCAAACAGTCTTTCCCAGTTTTTCCTCAAAGGAAGACTTCAACTTCATAGAAACTTGGAAATAGCCCCAAGCAACACAACCCAGTACAAATGGCTGGCTTCTCCCTAATGCCTGAATGGATGAAACTTTTCCTATCCAGATCCATTCAGGAGGAAAAAATGAGTATTTAAATGCCGCAGAGCTGGGTTTGAATTAAGAAGAACTGATTTTGACAAAGCACAGAAGTAGCCCTGAAATTCAACTCCAAGTAATGAACAAAACCCTGAGGATTGCTGAGTTGGTCAGAGCATGGTGCTGATAGTGCCAAGGTTGTGGGTTTGATCACTGCATGGGCCACTCACTTAAGGACTTGATGATCCTTGTGGGTCCCTTCCAACTCAGAATATTCTGTGAATCTTCATGGCAAATGGAAAGGAAAATCCAAAGAACAATACTTATAAACCTACTCAGTCAATAGTTTTAATTACCAAGCTTATATAGTAACCCTAAACTGGGTATGATCAATATAGCCTGAACCAGGCATTTAGTGGAGGGAAGTCTGAAGGAGAAAGAAGCACAGGAGCAGTCTGAGGATTGTGGAAGTACAAAAGGGCACAACAGTTCTGGCCACCAGAGGTACAGACCCATGAATTTTTTATTGCTGGATAAGGAAACCCTGAAAGGTGAAAGCTTGGTGAAAGAGGGGCTCAGCCCATGGGTGTCCTGACCTACTGCTGGGCTTCTCTGGGCCCCTTTGGTTTGAAAGCCTTTCAGGATCTTCTAGCTATTATCCATGTACTCCAGCAGAGAGAACCAGGCTCCCACTCACTTTTCTTTGAGCAGCAGCTGAAAGGAAAACACACATTCCCCACCTGTCACCTCAAACACAGAAGTTTCACCCTAATTTACCTGAACAAAGATGTGTGGTTAGAAGAGGAGGCTAAATAATTCCTCTAGGTGGGCTTTTCTGGACTGGGGGTCTGGGCTCTGCTGCGCTGCAATGTGTAAACTCTGCTGTAAGAAATCATTTATTGCTGTTTGTTTCACCTCCAGCAGCAGCTGCTCAGGTCTGTTGGAGCAGTCACGCTGTTCCTTGTCTGCAGGTCGGGCACAGAGCTGGGTGTGGGAAGTGTGGAAGGATTGCATGGGGTGCTGGAATTTCTGGATGCTGTGTCAGAGGTGTTCTGATCTGGTGGAGCACTAAGTCCCCCAGAGCTGCCTGTGAGGGGTCTGGCTGCTGCATGTGGGGAAGACTATTTGGAGCCTGTGTCTGCTTTGGAATTCCAGGGAACCCTCCAAGTGTGTCTGGGTCTGAGCTCTCTGGTTTTGGTGCCTTTATGGCTCTGAACTCAAAGTGGGAGCATCTCCAGTGGGGAGTGGGAGATGAAGTGATTCAGTGCCATTTTGTCCAGAAGACTCATTGCCCCTACTGCGAGTCTAAATCTCGACCTGTGCAGCTGAGGACGGGATATCACAAAGGAATGTTCCAAAACAGGGTTGGAAATGTTTGCCCAGCTGACTGCTGTAGCCAGGGAAGCTGCAACACCCCAGGTGGAACTGCTGGCTGTTCGTTGTACAGGGACTTTCTGGAGCAGGGATAGGCGGGCAGGGGCAAGTTTTATTTACTAGCTAGAAATTTAGAGCTGCTAAAATCTGTTATGGACGTAGGGAGGCTGTGGAGGGGAGAGAATAGTCTTTTTAGACAGAAGTGGTTTGTGCTGGAACCCGGCTGGGCTGACCTACCCGCACCCCAAAAGCCCCCCTCTTGCTGTTCGGGCAGCGGCCCCCGCAGGGTCCCCGCGGACCCGCCCGCTGCCCGCGGAGCGGCTGCGGGAGGAGCAGGAGGAGCAGGAGGAGGAGGAGGAGGAGGAGGAGGCGGGAGCGGCGGGATGAGGCCGCGCTGAGGATGTGCGAGCAGGCAGCGCGGTACTGCCGGGCCGGCGTGCAGAGGCTGCTGCGGAAACCCGCGCCGGCGCTGCGGGGGCTGGACGGGCTGCTGCGCTGGGCGGCCGCCAGGATGGGCGACAAGGGCCTGGCCGAGCGGGAGCTGCTCGCCCCGGGGGCCACCGTCCAGAGGAAGGGCACCTCCGTCATCCTCGATGTGAGTGGTCCCCGCTCCCCTCGCCCCGGCTCCCGCCTCCCTGGCCGCGTCCCGCACGGGCGCGGAGCGGGGCCGTCCCTCGCCTCCGGCACCCCCCGGACCGGGTGGACGTGGGGGTCCCGCAGCCCCTTGCCCGGGTCCCGCATCCACCTAACCCCCCGGGCTCGCCGTTGTCTCCCGGCTCCCGCACTCCCGCACCGGCCGGGCAGGAGGTGCGGGATCCCGGCTGCGGGGACGGCTCGCTCGGATGGTGCGAGCGCGGGCTGAGCGGAGGCGGGGTGAGCTCCGGATCCCGCACACCTGGAGTGACGGGGCAGCTGGGGATGGGATGGGATGGGATGGGATGGGATGGGATGGGATGCGGTGCCCTGGGCTGACGGGGGTTACACCTCCCAGACCGGCTGGGCACTGAGGGTGCAGCCCGGCTCCCACGTCCCTTGCCCCGCACTCACTGGCAGAGCTGGGAATAAGGTGCATCTTGCTCCTGCATCTCCCGGACCGGCTGGGCATGGGGTGCAGACTGGCTCCTGCACCTCCTTCCTTGAGTCCTGCACCCCAAAGTGGCTGGCCGTGAGCCCAAGTCCTCCTTGCTTTTTTCATGTTTTTTTGGACCGGCTGGGCACAGAGCTGTAGTTTGTACCCTTCATCTCCTGCCAGGACCCTGAACTCCTTGGACTGGCTGTGCATTGGGCAGCACCCGTTTTCCTGCACCCTCTGGACAGGCTGGGGTGGGTGTGCACCCCAGGGTCTGCAGTGTTTTTCCAGGTCCTGCATCCCTTGAATCAACTGGGATGAGTGTGCACTGTAGGTCCTTAATCCTGGTGTTAGGCTGCCTGAATGGAGATGCAGGACTCCGTGTCCCTTCCCCAGCTTTGGGGGGGCTGGTAGGATGTGCTGAGCGCCTCAACTGCTGTATTTATAGGCTTTCTGATTAGGGAGCTAACGAGGCTATTTGCACTTTAATGAATTGGGAGAACGGGGTGGAATCAACCAGAGTGCAAACGGTGTAATTACAGCCTTTCTACAGCATCCAGTAATTAAACACAGAGATCCTCAGCTTTGCCATCTCCTAGCTTAAAAAGAAAAAAAAGTAGTGAATGCAAAAATAAACTGCTGAAACATTGGCTGTAGTAAAGGATAACTCGTGCTCTCCTCAGAGGAAGGATAGGCAGTAGTAGCTGTTCCAAACAAGTCCTTGCATTTTCTAAATCATCTGCTGAATCTTTTATCACAGGGATTGACTTACTGGGGTTTTTTTCTGGGTTTTTGTTGTCGTTGTCGTTTTGGTTGGGTTTTTGTTTTGGTTCGGTTTTCCCTGGTGTGTGCTTGTTTTTTTCATCTGCCCTGAAATTACCAAAATCTTACAACAGTTTGGGCCTCAGGGCATAAATACAGTTATAAATGCAAATAATAATACAAACATTAAATACATTGGGGAGCACCATTAAGTTTATAAAAGAGGTGCTTGAATTAGGACTGTTTTGCCACCAAAACGGGATCTTTTCCATTCAATTTTAATATCTCTGAGTGAATCTTTTTTTCCACTTTGAGGTTTGAGCTCGGGAAGCGAGCCATGAACTTTCAGAATGGGCAGCACAGTATTGTATTATTTCAATGGGAAACACAATAGAACTGGCTGTGCAGCTCCTGATCGTTTTTTCCTTTCACAATAGCACTGGGAGCCCTTTCTCACCTGCTGAAAGTAGAAATGGATGCTGAAAATGTACGATTTATGGGCTTAGGGTTTTTTTTCCTCCTCCCAGAGAACTTGATTATCTCCTTTTTCTCCTCCACAATAGCAGTGCCGGTTGAAGCTGTGGCTTCACTGGAACAGGCTCTTCAAGTGCCCTGTGAGACCCTCCTTCCATAAAAAGGGTTTAAACACGGGAACATGTATTTAGGTTAATTTTCACCCATTAGCAGGAAAGTAACAAGCGTCCCACTGAATGCCCAGGGTGAGAACCTGTTTTCCCATGAACTCCCTGAGGTTCTCTCATTCTGCCCACAGCAGTGCAGCTCCTCGGTGGGGGAGGATGAAGTGAAAGCCCCTAAGAGTTGGTGTTTCACTACCTTGCATGAGCTGCTGTGCCGTGTAGGCAGTTCCTTGGGGGCTGGGGGAGGGCTGAGCTCGGGTTTGGTTATGAATTAGGTGAGATGGCTCTGACACTAATAGCACCTGAGTCACTTATTCTTCCTTTTCTGGCTTTCTTTTGACTCAGCTGCTCCCAGTGTTCTTGTTCTGGCTTCTCCACGAGGGTGTCTGGTGGGTCAGGCCAAAGTTCCCTGTGCTCTTTCCACCACAGAAACAAAACTGTGTCATCGTGGGGGAAAAAGTAAGGGCTGAAGAAACAGGGTTCGATGTCTTCTGCCACCAAGCTGCCACTTAGAGGATCAATCACAACTTTGGGCTGGCTTCAGTGGTTTTCTTTTATTTTGCCTGTGGCCTTTTAAGTAAAGGATTAAAAAAGGTTGAATAATGTTCACTGGTTCAGCTCAAAGCTATAGGTTTCCAAATGTAAAAAATAGCTAAAGGTGCAGATTAACTGAACTGTGCTAACAATCTATTGAAGAAGAGACTGAAGTCCTAAGCATTGCCAAAATTAGGCAGCAAGGAAAACCAGGGAATGAGAGCTGCTCTTCACTGGGGTAGCAGAAGTGGAGGTGATGGAAAACATCAATTTGAATTTAATGGTCAGCTTTTACAGTGTTGGTCAAACCAGCACAAGGGGCTGGGTTTGAGCAAGGGTCTGTACCCACCCTGGGTCTGTGCCTCCCCCTGGGTCTGGTCCAGAGCTGCTCAGCCTGCAAGAGCCCAGGCTGGCAGCGTGAGCAACCTGCTGCAGGTGTGATATGAGCACTGACATCCCAGCAGTGACAGACACGGCATTTCTGGTGCTTTCTGCCCCCACCACGACAAACCCCCTTCACTAAACACTGCCATGCTCAACATGCTCAAGTCCACGTGTGGGGATGGTGGCATTTCCAGGCCAGAACAAATGCCCAAATGTCACAAGGCTGATGAACAGGAGAATATCTGACGGGGGTGTGTGTCAGGTGTGTGTCAGCCAGTGTGGGAGCAGGTTTGCTGGGGGTGAATGAGGGCATGTGAATGTGGAGCTGAGCTGGGGGGCTCCTGAGGCACAGGGAATGTCCAGGCAGGTGCTGCCCTGTCTGGGAGGGCTTCAGGGCTGCCTGGCTGATTGTCCTTGCTC
>JAWWES010000021.1:11806268-11826093 GCA_035583135.1 Lophotriccus pileatus
ATACTGGTGTGCCAGTCAGCCTGGCAGAACCCACCAGATTTGGGGCCATTTCACGAAAAGACCCATAAAAATGAATCCCAGGTGAGTGATAAGTGAGGATCCAAACTCTAAAAATGAATCACAGGTGAGTGATAAGTGAGGATCCACACCTGGTAATCTTGGAATAGCTTTGCAGAACAGACCTAATCTGTGAACAGGAGCAGTTTGGTTCCTGGATGAATGACTGGAGCCACCAAGGAGAAACAGGTACTGGTGTGTGTTTTCAGTCTGTGCCCGGGGAAAGCTGAACAGCTGTGCTGGGCCCATCCATGTCCTGAGACAGGGAACAACATGCACGTGTCTTCACCGGGGAGGAGAGAGCTGCTCTGCTGGGATAACATGCCTAAGGAAAGAAGAGTCAGTGAGTCCAGCCCCAGGAACTTTCTCCACCCTGAAAAGCAGTTTAATTTTAGCTGCTAGACCAAATCCCAAGAGCTAGTATCTGTTCTTTCCTGTTGTACCAGAAGAAAATTAAATATGCATCAAACGTGTGTGTTTGCAGAGGGACCTGTGGGAGGGCTGTGCAGAGGAGCACAGGGACAGTCTCTTTATTCCCTTCCAGATTAAAAAGTGAGATATCTGATTTCTGCAGCAGCTCAGAGGTGCATGTGCAAAATCTTGTCTTGGCTGCTGTGTGAATATTAAGGCTTTTCTCCTTCATGTCTGCCTGCCAGACAGACACATCTTTCCAACCCAGCCAAGAGGGCAGAGCTGTCATCTTTGTGGTTACCACATCAAGGTTGTGGGGTTAAATTTCCGTGCAGCTTTCAGCACAGGGACAGCTCTCTTGTTGGACTTGGTAGGTGCCAGTGACAAGCCATGAATCTGTGTCTGGTGATGTGGGAAATGATGAACCTTTGGAGACACTTGTTCTGCTCTGGTGATGGGTCTCTGAGAAGAAAGATGTACCTTTGGAAGGCTGAAGACTTTTTCTGACCAGCTCCCTTGCTGTTGGTGACACTCCCCCAAAACTGGTTTTGCAGCCTTATCTTCTGCTGATGGCCAAACAGTCCTGCAGCATTTTAACACGAATAACAGGCAAAGGCCAAACAGGGGGCTTTTGGTAGCAAGAGCAAACCTGTTACTTTTACCTCTGCCCATCTCCTCCACGGTCTTCTTTCTCCCCAGATGTTCTTGCCTCTGCATGTCCTGCAGTGCATTCCCTACATTTGTCTGGATGCTGCTTTTCTCTTCAGCCAGCCCCTGCCCACCGTGGTGGCCACTTCAGCAGCCCTTTGTGTTTGCTGAGCTCTGGATAACAGACTTTGTAATGAGCTCAGTGTGTTCCTCTGCAGCCTTTTTGGGGTCACAGCCCCCCCAGCCCCCCCAGCCCCCCGCAGCTCACAGCAGCTGCTGCAGGAGACCTGCAAACTGGGGCTCAGAGGTAATATCTTTGTATTTAATACCCCTAGGGATCTCTTCTCCAGCATTTTCTCTTCGACATCCTGGCCTTTAATTTATTGATTTGCTGAAGTTCAGAGTGTTCATGGCTCTGCCTGGTGCAGCTCCAAGGAGCAGTGGAAGCGTCAGCCCGCTGCTTTCATGTCTCACAGCAGGTGCAGGAACAGCCCTCTGTGGAGAAATGAAAATCTTATGCTCTCCATTTTTGTCAGAACCCCAGGAAGGGGCCCTGAGCCCTGGACAGGCTGCTAAAAACGTGAGTCCACAGCTTCCCAAAACATTTGACCCTGTTACCATCCTTCTGTGGTCTCCACACTCTGGCAGGGACTTGGCTCTTGTTAATTAAGCAGCTGAGCTGGATCATTACCCGGTGCTGTGTGAGGGGGACGTGCTGGGGAGAGCTCCCAGGGCAGGAGTGCTGGCAGCTTTACCCACAGCTGGCAGCTCGTGCTTTCTCAGCTCTGCCAGAGCCACTCTCACAGACCTGCAGAAAATGGGCTGGGGAAATTCTGAGGAAACTTCAGCTCCTATTTAACCAGAATAGTTCCCTTAACTTTTGCTATGCAGAGATCAGGTGATTAAAGGGTCTCCTAAAAGACAAAGGAGGGGGGGTTGTAAGCTTAAGGAATAGTCTCATTTAATGTGCAGATTCCTACAGTCAAGAGGTTATAAATCTGGAAATCTTTTCAGCATCTTGATTCCCCCCCTGCCTGGTAAAAACAGCACATATTGTTTTAAAGCAGCATGGCTGGTTCAGGCATGGTAACCATGGAGCCTGATTGTTTGGAATCAAGAGCTTCTCCCTCCTCCCCCTGCCTTCCAAAGCTCCTCCACATAAATTGTTAATTCATGCAAAATTGGACGTTCCTGATGCAAGGTGCTGACCCAGGTCAGGTTCTTGTGTTCAGGTGATCTGATTCAGAGCCTGCACGTGCTGGGAGGATGCTGAGGAAGAGGCTCTTGCTTGTCAAAGGACATCTTGGTCTCCTGCCCCAGAAAAGTGAGATTCTGACTCTAGTGTGAGTTCAGTTCCCAACTTTTTTCCCAGTTGTTGTCCACAGCTGGGAAAATGATCTGCATGGGATGTCTGGAAATGATGAGCACATTGGAGATATCTGATAGACTGGCCAGTGGTCTGAAAAGGGGAGAAGTTCTGGGGTGGAACCTCCTGACAGTGAATAACTCAGACAGCTCTAGTCATGCTTTGCAGGGCCATGGCTGTTAGTCATTCAAAATAGTCTTTTTCTTCAGGGTAGGAGTGTTTTTCCTTTCTCTGCTAATAAATCCACCTACTGTCTTGTAATCCTCCCCGTCCCAGTAAACAATACTTAATCCTTTAATTGGCGTGTGGTGGGAAAACGGAGGCATCTTGTTTCAGGCTGCTGCAGCAGGGCTGTCAGTCATCTCAGTTATCTGCTGTGTGCTTAATCCCCTCATTAGAAAGCTGCTAATCAGTTAGATAGCCGTGATTCCCTCTGAAAGATTAGGATGGCTTTATTTTGACAGGACAGCCCAAGTGCCGACGATTCATTACAGAAATGCTTCCCAAGAGCCAATGTTTTATCTGGAGATCTCCAACTCACTGCAAGCACCCAACTCCCACCCTTGAGCATAACTAAACAGGAGTGCATCTGGGTTTAACCTGCATGGTTTGGTACAGTGGGTCTTAGTTGATCTGGGTGACCAGCTGAAGGCCTGCAGAGGACGTAGCAGAGCTAATAAAGGGACAAAAGGGAAGCATGAATGCAGCAGGAATTGGTGTTTGGAAAGGGCTGCTTGGTTCGGAGCCACCGAGGGCGATGGCACTGTGCCATTCCTGTCCTGGGAGGGCTCGTCCTTTAAATGGTTGCACACAGATATCTGTTGGTCACTTCAGAGCTCGTTAAAGGAGCGAGTCCTGCTGTGGTGGGTCTCCAAAGAACACGTGGGTGAAGCTACCACCAATTTCCAGCCCTCCACAAGTGCTGTGTGCCCGTCCTCAGTGTCTCCTTGGCAGGGACTTGTCTTGTAGGCAGGAGCTACTCTTCTGGGGAGTCTGCAAGATGTTTAGTGGTAATAGCTCTCAAAGTCTCACCCACCCTTTGCAGACCCCACTTGGAGAAATTATTTTGATCACCTCTAGTGAGCCTGGAACAGGAGGAGATAGGTGTTTGTCTGTGGATGTGCTTAGAGCTCAAATTCAGGGCAACTGAACCCAGAGCACTGTGTAAGCTTTCCTTCCTCCCCCTTTCACTCTGAGAGTGTCCCTTGCTGAGCTTTAGTTATTAACACAGAAATCAGGACAAAATGGGGTGAAAATGCCTCTTCAGTTCTGGCAGTGTGGAGCACATTCATGGGGAGAGGGATGGAGAAAATTGGCATTGGTTCAAAGACCCCTTTTTTAGCGTGGTAATTGCACATAAGGTGGTTTTAAGGCTTGAAATACTTGTCTTCCCACCTTCCCCCATGAACTTGAGGCCCTTTTGGACAACACACTTGCACAGGACTCCAATGGCTGTAAGCAGCTGGGGCTTCAATAGCAAGGCACCCGAGGCACCAAGGGTGAAAAATCAAGGCACTGGAGTTTTGGGTGCTTTTACTGGATCTTGAAAAGATGCCAAGTTAGGACTGTGATACCTCCATAAATACCTCAGAATAAAAAGGCCCTGAACACCTAATGAGCCTCCTGTTGCACACACAGCTCTTCCACACCTACTGTGAGCGATGCTTTCACTGGGAGCTCTGCAGCCCCTGCTCTGATGGGCCAGCCCTCATCAAAACCACTCATTTCCAGACCCAGGTAATCACCTTCTGTGTGGCTCCTGCTCCTCACGTGCTGGGAAAACCTTGAGCTATTCCTGTCCTGCTGCTGCTTCCCAATTAAACCATTAGTTCTCTGTGAGAATATTTATAATTCTTGCATAACAAAACCAGCATTAGCACCCACCCACATGTAAGTGGAAAAATGCAGTGATGAATCAGGTTTTTAAAGTGGGGATAAATCTGGCAGGTTCTTCCACAACCAGACCACCAATCTAAATGTATTTATCTTTTTTTTTTAAATAAATAACAAAAAATTGCATTTAGATAGTCTAGATTTCATGAGACAATCAAAAGACACCTTGAAAAGCTGCACAATGACCTTTATTTACAAGGAGAAAGTTTGACTCTGGTTTTAGCTGTTTGGACTCCTGTATCATTCCCAAGCTCACTCTGTGTATGTTCACTTACCCTTCCAAGCCCTTGCCAAGTCCAGAACACGTGGTTTTGAAGAGATGACCTGTGTTTAGATGGGGACACCCCGTTCCCAGGATGACAAACAAACCCATGCAGCAGCTGATGGATTTTGAGATCATGTAGAAAGGATGAAAGGTGGTGCTGGTCGTGCTCTACCACCTGGCACTGGATGTGTCCAGTGCTCCACCACGAGCCCAGGAAATGATTCTGTGATGCTGTGATTTGATTTTCGTCACTGCCTGGCTTGAAAGGGCCTTTCCCAGCTGCTCATGCCCCTTTCTGGCCTGCTTTCATTGTTCTTCAAAGACATGAGGGTCTCTGGTGCATGCTGTGTGCAGCTGCAGTGGAGTGCTGGCAGGTTTTTCAGGACCTGTTTTTCTTCTCATGTCACTTCTTGTTAGCAAATTCATGTTGGAATCAAGGGGTGGTTCCATGCTGGTTTTGGCTGGACCACCTTAATCCTGCAGAGCAGACCCTGAATGGGCTAGGACTTCACTGACAGCTGCATCCTTGTGTGTCACAGGCTGCAAGTTGTGCAGCTTTCCTCAGGGCCCACACATGGTTTGCCCAGGGCCAGGCTCAGGCCAGAGAAGGTCTGAGCTGGGCAAGGCTGGAGCCAGCCCAGAAACTGCCCCGAAACTCAGCCAGTGACAGGAGCAGCACAGGAGCTTTCACTTCAACAGAAGGGCCATGTCCCACCTCCTTCTGAACAGCATCAGTTTGTGGCCCATCCCTGTTTGAAATGGTCATCCCTGCTCTGTTCCTGAGGCTTTTTCCTGCTGGGAGAACAGGCAACCAAAATAGGAAGAACCTTCCTGAGTGAGAGCCTGGATGGCAACGGAGGCACTGTTGGTCTGACTGTGGGCAGAGTGTGCAGGGAATGGGGTTGGGGATTGGAAACAGCCTGAGCTGCCCTGCTGACACTTCAGCTGATGTCTGACAGCTCAGTGTGCAAAATGCCCTATCTGAGGTACACTGCAGTGCTGGGGCCACCACCTGTGTCCTTGCCCTTTTGCTGTAAAACCTGGAGCTGGAATATAAAATCTGCCTTTAAACAAAATAGAGAAAATCAGCTTCCCCTTCTATTTGGCCTCCTTCAGGCTGCAGTACTGGCTGCCCTGGGACTGTAGAGCACACTTGCCCCTTGTCCTGCCCAGGGCTGTGCTGGCAGCTCCTCTGTGCCCAACACCAGCCCTTCTGCTGAGTCTTTCTCTCCACTCACTCTCAAAACTTCGGCTGCTGAGTGAAACCCCTGGGAAAAGTCATTAACTGCTGTAACCTGCCAGGCTTCCTGACATTTCTGCCTTGTCAATAAATGGATTGAACCTCAGTGTCAGTCAGATACCAAACACACAGGCTTCCACAGCTTCCCTGAGGCTGCACCTGGCCCAGCAGGAGCTCAGGTGGTGATGCTGACCTGCAGGGTCACCTTCCCACCAGCTCTGTCTCTGGGCTGAACTATCAGGGGCCACCCCTGCCCTCTGCTCTCTGCTGGAGCCTCTCAGAGGGGTCAGATGTGGAGGAGTGAGCTGGATCAGGGTTTGTGCATTGGAAACCACCCCCCAGTCTGCCCGTGCTTGGATTTCCAGCCTGAGCCACCAACCAAGCCCTCTTGCTGGCTCTTTGTCCCTGTTAGACGTTCAGACCTGCCCTCGAGCACCCTCATCAAACCTCTTGCCCTCAGGAGATGTCTCTCCCTGTGCTCAGTGAAGCTGCTCTGCCAGAGCAAGGAGGTGCCACGTTTGGGCTCTAATTCCTGCAGTTTTGTTGGATTGGGAAGCGGGGCAGCAGAGCTGCTGCAGTTTTTGGAGGGTGGGAATAAGGGATCATGGTTTTCCAAGCAGACTTTGAAAAGCTGCTCAGTTAGTCGAGAGGATTTTTAAAGACACTTCTTTCTTGAGCCAAAGGTGAGAGATCTCATTGGGCTGCACAGCAAATGTGTCCACATGGCATGATGACAGCCAGCAAAAGGCACTGTGAAACATTTATGGAGCCATTACCTACTTATATACCCTACCCAAAAAATGTGACCTCTATTGTTAGTGTCTTAAATTTATTGTTAGTGTCTTAAAAGGCCCTCCTCTGATTACAAGGCTGTGTGGAAATGACTACACGAGGGAAGAGGAAAGCTCTGGCTATCATGGCAAGCCAGGGAAGTGATGGACATTGAGGATTTAACTCCCTGGTGCTTTTTGATCCAGCTCATTAATATCTGATCTTGCTGTATCTGGGAAGTTTTCAAAGCAGATGCAGCAAATCAATATCCCTGTTGCTAAATTATTCTCTTTTTTTTTCTTTTTTCTTTTTTTTTTTTGGAAACGTGGGAAGTTCCCTCAGGAAAAGTGAAGCAGATCCTGAGTGGAGCAAAATCACTCCTTTTTCCTTTTTGCTTGGACACCATTCCCTGCTCTTGTTGCTGTGGGAGCAAGAGCCAGCACTGGGCTCTGGCATTGTTTTTAATTAGATATCTTCTGCAGACCAGCTGTATTTATTGAAGATTTTTTTATTATAGCTGTTAAAATTGAATAAGGCAAAAACTAAATCCAGAACAAATACACTGCTGCAAGTTACCCTTATAATTTGAGAGCAATTTTCGCCAGACAATTGTGAGAAAATCTGTTCTGGCAGCCTGTGCTCAGGCAGTTGGCCAGGAACACCTATAAATCATATATAGATATATATTTTCTTTCTATTTCTCACTCTGTTAAAATACCAGATAACATATATTGGAGAGAGGGGAACAATTATCTTTCTGACTTGCCGTGGGGAAGGACATGTCTGAAGCTGAACCAGTGATACCTCTGGATCTGCAGCTCCCACCAAGGATAATCTGGGGGACAGGAACAAGTGATTTTTTTGCTGGGAGGCTGTTTCAGCAAAGGGTGAGGATGGATGTTCTCAGACACGAGAAGGAGCCCCAGTGTCT
Organism: Lophotriccus pileatus; assembly: GCA_035583135.1. Lineage (NCBI taxonomy): Eukaryota > Metazoa > Chordata > Aves > Passeriformes > Tyrannidae > Lophotriccus > Lophotriccus pileatus. The sequence continues at coordinate 11,813,851 of JAWWES010000021.1, forward strand.
TGGTCTCCTGGCCGGGTGTCTGCACTGTGGGAAGGTGCTGTGTTCACTCTGGGCAAAGCCTGCAGTGCTTTCAGAGAGCTTTACAGGTGGCAATGATTTTAAATGATTTTCTGGGTGGAATTGTCTCTGCTGTGACCCTGCTGCAGGCTCAGGGCAGGGTGAGAGCTGTCTGTGTGTCTCCAAGCCCCCGTGTGTGAAGGGAGAGGCGCTGGCCGCGCTCCCGGGGCTGCTCCGCAGGACATCGAGGGCTGGGACGGGCTGGGCTCGGCTTCAAGAAGAAGCTTGGCCTGAACTTGGGGTTTGGATCCAAGATCAGTTCCTGCTGCCAAGTTTCTGCCCTAGTTGGCCACGGTATTGAGGTGCCCAGCCTGGCCAGCACAGCTGCCAGGGCTGTCAGCATTGCTGCTCATGGCTTTTAACCCCAGTCTGTCAAAGGGGCCAGTCCTTGTCAGGAATGAGCAGAGTGGGTGCTTGTGGGTGCTCCTGGTGCTTGGCATGGAAACACCAGGGGTCTTTTCCTTGAGCCACAACAACTGACTCCTGCAGAGCCTGTGTGCTCTTCAGGCACGTGGTGGTTCGGTTCTATTGCTCTGCTGTGCCAGCACCAAAGCACAGCTCTGGGCCTGGGCTGCTACCAAAAAGAGTACACTGAGGCTTATTTTCCTTCCCAAAGCATTTTCTGCTCATCCTGGCGATGTTACTTTTCCAGCTGGCTGGTTTGCTGCCTTTCAGACACGCTACACTTTGTTAAGCAGGGCTGGTTTTCCTTCCTCGCCTTTGCAGGGCCATCAGTTCCTTTCTTCCTCTGTTTCGTCACACCTCCCTCCCTGTCTTCTAAAAGGAGGTTGAATTAATATTGGCAAATAGTCCAAGATTTGCCCAAATGAGTGCATTCACATTGATAGGCTCCTCACAGTCTAACCAGCAGCAAGCACAGCCACGTGCAGGATTGTCTTGTTATCTTTTGTAGCTGGAGTGATAGAGGTATCAATTAATGCGCTTGGTGTGTGTCAACCAGCGGGGGGAAGATGTGTGCTATAAATGGAAGTACTTGCATAAGACTGTAAAACCAAGATAAAATATTTATATTTTTTCAAAGAGAGGAACCAAACTAGTTCCCTCTCCTCTGCATCCTGGGATCTAGCTGTAGGAAAACAGCAGCGTTTCGAGCTTGGAAAAGAAATTCCTGAGCTGGAAATGAAAAAGCAAATGGTTTTCTAGCATTTACCTGGAGGCAGAATTAGCTGGAAAGAAGTCATAAAAAGGGAACTGTGTATTAAGGAATATTAAATCCTCCTGTAACAACAGCAGTGTGGGCAAACCAGGTGCTAAATGCTGAAATCCTGAGGAGATGAAGGGAAAGGAAAACCGAGCAGTGGGAGACGTTCCTGCAAAAGCTGCTGGAGCAAAACACAGACACTGCCAACCTCTCAAACCCAATTGTTGCTTTCTAAATGAGGAGCCTGACATTTGAAAGGGCAGCAGCCAGGGCCAGGGTGACTGCTGTCAGCAAATGCGATCCCACTGTCCTTCACCTCGTGGGGCTGCAGCGCTGCCTGGGGAGGCTCTTCTGTAGATGTTTCCTAAAAGGGCAGATTTACAATACCCAAAGGAGGAAGGATAGCTGATATTTTTTCCATTTCTCCTCCCTCTAGGAGGGCTAATAAGGAGGAATTGGGCCGAGAAAGACCTGTGGGAGGTTGAGGCAGATTTGGGTGGAGGAGATGGAAACAGATGTCTGTTTTGGGGGGACCTTTCTGCCCTCCAGGCACAGCCTCCCGTGGTGAGGGCTCAGGCTCCTCGGAGCAAACCCAGGGCTGGGTACAGCTGAGTAGCTGGGCAAACAGATCCAGGGTTTTCTACACCATGAGCCTTAAGCTCTGGGTCCCTGGAGCCACTTTATCCCTTCCCATGGGCTTTTCCCAAGAGCCCCTCACCGACCTGAGCAAAGGTGTTCTCACAGGAGCAGCTGAATGACCGAGGCAGGGGGACAGAAAGCTGTTCTCACGTTCATAAATCAGCACAGAACAGCACTGGCCATTGCAGGACAGCACGAGGGGGGTTCCCTTTACCTCCTGTCCTCTCCCATGTTGGTGTTCAAGGTAGAAGCCTGCAGTGTGTGTTTCTGCCCTCTGATACTCGGATGTCGGGACTGCTGAACCTTTGAGTTGTCAGCATGCTGAGCATTTTGATCCTTTTATAAAAGAAGAACGAGGATTAATTTCTCTCCCAGCACTGCTGTTGCAGCACTGGGTGCAGACTCACAGAGGCTGATCTTGCAGCAGGAACCAGGTTGTTCTGTGGCACGGAGGTCCTGTGGGATTTGGGCAGGTGGGAAACCACTGAGCTGATCATCTGGAGGCTTCCTTCTCTCTGCAGAAGCGTGTCAGTGCACTCCAAAAGCCTGTCAGTGTACTCCATGAGAGAGACAGATGAGGTTTGGAATTAGCACCTCTTTAATTAGGATGGAGATAGCAGGAAACAGCAAATGTTATGTTGTCTCCCACAGCAGATGCCATCTGAGCCCTTGTTCAGAGAGGTTCCTTCTGAGGTCACGGCACCAGTCGTGGATTCTTCTTCTCTCTCTTTTTGTCTGTAAATTGGATACAAACATTTCAGACTCACATGTGTACAAAGAGGCAAACAGGTCCATAAGGAGAGGGGGGGCTCAGAAATCCTGCTAAATTCACCATCCCTTTGTGCACTGAGCTGGTCTGAAAATGCAGCCTGTGCTGACAGTTTGGGCAGGCAGGGATGTTTAGAGGGTCTCCTGCACAGAGCTGTGCTCCTCCAAGGCTGCAGCAGTGTTTGTCTGCCTTCTGAAAAGCTTTTGCATGACAAGTTTGGCAGCGAGGTGTGAGCTGTTAGCACTGGGCGACAGAAAACACCTCTGTAAACTGCTGCTTTGATGGAGCTCTCAGATGAGCCTCCTCCTGCACCAGGAGGCTCCTTCCTTCAGCTGCATCCAATCTCTGCTAATAAATCACCTCCTCCACACGAGGAGGGTTTGATGGAACATCACAGGAGATATCATTGAGGGCTAAACCTAACATTTTCATTCCAGTAGCTACAGCTTGTAATGTTCAATGGTTCAAAGAAGTACAGGCTTCCCTCAAGCGTTTCCATTGCCAAGCAGGCAACCCACAGCGAGTCCTCCTTGTGCAGGGAGGCTCTGGATTGTTCTTTCTTGGTCCCTGGGTTATCTTTACTCCTGTTTGAAAGTCCTGAACAGAACACAGCAGGGCTGTGCTCCTCATCTCAGGGCTCCCCAGCTTTGGGAAAACACTGTTAGCCATTGGGTTTTGTTCTGAGTGTCTTGTATGGCCTTTCCTGGGATGGCACTTCTGTGAAATCCAGATGCTGTTGGGCTTTGCTGGAAGGGTTTTTTTGGTGGTGTTTCTTTTTTTTTTTAACTATAAAAGGGCTCCAGTGATGCTCAGATGAGTTGGTTTGTGCTGTACACCGTCAAGCATCACCCTCAGTGCTGGTGGACCTTGGTAAATCTGGTTCTGCCAAAAGCAGGTGTGTCAGACAGGTTGTGTGTCTTGACTTTCACGGCCCACACTCCCCTTTTCTCCTCCTTCATCACAGTGCACTGGTTCCCCAGCTGGCTTCTCATGCCAGCCTCCCCCTCTGCTCTCCAGCCACCACCTTCGGGCTTTGTGAGACCTCAAAGAGAACAGAGGGGCTGAGAGCAGCAGTGCCTGGGCAGGGGCTGCAGGCAGAGCTGCCCTGGGGGTTTGAACACCCTGACACACCTCTGGGTTTGGACACCCTGACACATCACTGGGTTTGGACACCCTGACACACCTCTGGTGTTCCTGTGGCTGCAGCCCTGGAGTGCAGATCAAACCTGGGGGAAGCTTTGCACTGCAGGGCATGGAAGCATCTCCTGCACTGCCCCTCTCCTGGGGATCTGGCTAATCCCTGGCTCTGCCAGAAAGGCCTCGTGCTGCTCAGGTCCCCCAACTGCAGCAGAGGCTGCTGAGATGCCGTGGAAAAACTGTGGATTCAGCAAACGTTAAGTAGTGCAGGGCATTAAAAATTCACAGAGGCTTCTCTGAAACACAGCCTCCCAAAGGTGCATTCCAGTGAGCTGCAGCAGGACTGGGTGGGGGAGAAGGGAGACCCTTCCCCAGTGCTGTGTTAGGAAACAGTCCCATGCACTGTCACCCCGCTGGTTTGTGCATTCCTGGTTCTCAAACTGCAGCAGAGGGGTTTTTGTCCCCTTTTCACACTTAGGAACTCGGACAACTTGGTCGGGTTTGCTGTGGAAAAGTGAACTAAGAATTGAGAGGCTGTTGTCAGTGTTCAGGGGAAGATACAAGGATTAAACTGAAACAAAACCTGAAACAGTTCAGGTCAGGGGTTTTCAGCGGTTCCTTTGAAAGCTTGCTTTGAGCAGAGCAGGCTGCGGGGATGCTCCGTGACCTACTTGCTCCACCAGCGCCCCTGGGGGTGGGGGTTTGCCTCCTGCAGCTCCGTGCTGGGCTGGCTCTTGTTCTTATTTTATTCATCATTTGTTTAAATTCACGCTCTGCCATTTGTACTTGAGGCATCGCCGAAAAGACAGCGAAGCATCCTTATCTTTGCCCTCCCTTAAACCAAAAAAGCTCGATAAGAGGTCTGGGGTTTTCATAACCTACTTTTGAAACAGACGAGCTGAAAAAATGAGGAGAAAAGTTATTATTGCCACGGCTTTGTTAAAAGGAGAAGTCAGTGATTAAAGCTGTGCTTGTTTAATTCACTGGAGCAGGAAAACGTATTTAGGTTTTGTTTTTTCTCTGCAATCTTTTCAGAGAAGATGTGCCTTCTCTGCAAGGCTGCTCTGCTCTGTGCTGCTCAGCCACTCTGCTGGAGCAAACAGATGAAACCTGCGAAAAAGATCTGCATTGTTTGCCTTGGAGAAGTGAAATATCTGTGACAGAGCTGAGCCAGCCACCCTGCCCTGGACAAAGAGCTGGGACACTGAGATAGGGCTTGCATCTTTACTGGGAAAATACACAGGAGATGGAGAAGCTTATTGAGTGGAAGCTTAAAAAAAATAAGAGCACTTGTGACAGTTTGAGTGAGATTTGGGGAGCCAGGACAGACAGCACTGGGGACCTCCAGAGCATCCTGCACCAGGGACCACTTAGGCTCACTCTTATACTGGCTCCTAAAGCAAAGATTACCCCAAACAAGAAGTTTCAGGAGGAGATTCAGCTGCTGAAAAAAGTTTCAGGCTCTAAACTGAACTGTTGCTGATGCTTGATGGTCTCTCTCTCTGAGAAACTTCCTTGCCAACAGCAGTTTTGAGACTATTAAGCTTCAAGAAGTGAAAGGTTTGTGTTGCAGGAGATCAGCGTTGTTGGCTCCCACCTGGATTTCACGGTTCAGGGTTAACATGAGGAAGCAAGCAGTTAATTATTGAGGTTCTGCATTTGCTGTTCAAGCACCTTTTGAGTCCTGGCACGAGGAGCTGGATGTCCTGCCTGCTGCAAATGATGAAGCAGGAGGAAAACTCCCGAGAATGCAAATGAGGAATCTGCTTTTCGGGTTAGTTTAATTTGCTCTCTTCAACTCTGCGCAGCTTGTTCGCTGAATGGAAAGCTGCTGATGCTGCCAATGCAATCTGGATATTGTTCCACGGGACTGCAGAAAGCCTGGAGTTTGTAGCTCTCTAATCTGCAGTAATTTGCTGCTAATTTGTCAACAGTCAACAACTCCAGTGGCTGCTGCACCTCCACAGCCCCGCTGCCTCCCGTGTGAGCGTTCCTGCTGTTGGCAAAATGTCATTTTTAGTAGTGTGAGTCCTGTCCCTGATGTTCCCCAGCCACCAGGACCGAGCTTTTGGGAGGCAACACCGTGATTTTCATGGATTTTCCTTCTCCTGCTCCAACACCTGCCTCTGCCTGTCTTTGAAGCTGGGAATAATGAGCTGCAAACACTGCAAACCCTGCCCTGGCACTCTGAAATATTCATCTGCACTTTAAAAACAGCAAGAGAGGGGTCTGGTTAATGAGGAGCAGGGGTGGGTTAGGGATGTTTGGTGCCTGTTTCTGAGCTTTTCAGGGAATCTGGATTTAACAGGCTGTTGCAGAACAGAGCAGGGCTGTGCTGGAGTTGGGAGTGTTGGCTTCTGCTTCAGTTTGATTGGAACTTCTCAGTGGATCACTTCTTAGTAGCTAGTTCACTTTTTTTAATGTTTCTGCCAAAATTTAACGAGTAAGTTTGAAAACTTCCATGCTGGCAGTCTGCCTGGAGCTGATGGTTCACGAATCTCTTGGCTAACACATTCCCAGCTGGGACATGGTGCAAAACTCCACCTGCTGTCTTTGTAACTCTGCGTTCTGAGCTGTCCTCAGTCAGAAGTGGAGACTTTAATTTGGCAGGGGAGGCTGGGATGATTCCCATGCCTTCCCTTCTTGCTCTTCCAGTGGAGGAACCCCCAAATTTGGTGTTATCAGACCTCATCAGAGGGCTGCCTGGTTTGCTGCTCTTTTGGGAGTGCAAGGGCCCTGTACAGGCTCCCGTGTGTTTTAGGTATGTGTGAGGTTACTGTGGTGTTTCCCCACGTGATTTAAGATGAAGAACTTGCCAGGTGAATGCCACTTGGGGTTCAGGAAAGCATGAGCTGCCTCAGATCCCATCGTGCTCTTGGAGGTGACCTGAAAGAGAGCACACCCTCACACACAGGTTTTTTCCATGGTTCTCCACCTCTGCAAAAAAGCCTCCCAAATGAAGCCACTGCTTTGCTTTGATGTGGCAGAGCTCAGGAGCAGATTTAAACACCTCTCTGTGATTGCCAGGTTTAAACACCTCTACTGTGCACACAAAGAAACACTTCACTTTGCAGGGAATGATGCACCACTGCAGTTTGCTGCTGCACAGAAATGAACTCTTTTTTTGCATGGGAAAACACAGCTATTTAAATAAATACTATTTAATATTTTAACATAAGTATCCAAGTGTCAGTTTTTCTCCTCCTGTTTATTTTGCTGTGTTTTTCAGGGCCTGTAGTAATTCCCACGCTGAAGAGTTGTTTTTAGGGCACTGTAGGAGGCAGGTTCTCCTTGTGAGAATTTTGCCTTAAATGGAAGGAGGAAGTTTTGAAGTCAGGTTTTACAGCTTTGGGGTGGTTGGAGCAGGGAGTGATCTCATATTAATGACAAGCTGTGCTGTCTGTGTGTTTTATTTCCCCTTTAGATCAAACATTTAGAGAGGCTGTGAGTAGCTCGTGGGCTTTGCCTGGGGATTTGGGAGTGGGGAGATTGCTGATGCTTTTGAAATCACAGAATCATTCCATCACCTTCCTGGGCTGTTTCAATGTCAGACCACCCTTTCAGTGAAGACATTTTTCCTGATATCCAGTATAAACCTCCCCTGGTGCAACTTGAGGCCCTTTCAGGAAGGTGACTGAAGAACAGCTCCACAGCAGGCTGCCTGGGAAATGAGCAGAGAGTTTGGGCATCGAGCGACAGGCATCAAAGGTTGATGGTGTTGCTTCCTTTTCTCCCCATAGAACCTCCTCTGAAACAGAAATCCTGGCTTTGTGCAGGTGTGTTTACAGCATCCTGAGAAGGTGGGAATGTGGAGAGGGGAGATGCTGAAGGCACTGTAATGGAGAGGGAGCAGAGCTCAGGATGAGAGAGGTGTGGGACTGGAGAGGGCAAGGCAGATGTTTGGCTGTGTGGAGAATCAAAGCCTTTGGGGGATACAACCAGGCTGTTTGGGTCAGGAGGCTCCGAGCTCTGCCCAGGTTCTGCTGCTCTGGGCTTGTGTGAGTCCCAGAGCAAACAGAGAGACGGGGTAAAAAAACCAAAGGTGCTGAAAGGCCGTGGTTATTCCAAGGCACTCATCCATTTAACAGCACCCAGGATAAAAAGGCAGCCTGAGGTCAGCTGAGATGAAAAATAACTGAGAGGCAGTGGCTGTTGAGTGTCTGGAGCTGAGCTGGGTCTGCTGAGGGCTGCAACACCTTGGGAATGGAGATCTGACAGGGCAGGGTGAATGAATGCAGGAGAAGATATGTCACCATCAGCCAGAACATCAGTGTGCTGTCAGCATTATCCTCACACTAAATCCAAAGCACAGCACTGTGCCAGCCACTGGGAAGGAAAGGAACTTTTATATATTAAAACCAGCTGTTGACATTATTTTCTTTTTAAACTGCAAGAAAAGAGACTGGATGGTGAGAGGAAAACTGAAACAGGTTACCTCCTGTTTTCTGGAGGAAAATGGTGGATGGTGAAAGGTTTTCTGGCACCTCTGTCTGAGCCCTCTTTAATTGCTCAGGTAATTTTTTAATAACCTCTATTAAGCAGCAATTGTGTTGTACCTGGCCAGACTATTTACACTCTAGGAAAGTCTAATTCCAGCATTTAATTTCTCAATAACTGGGAGGTTCTTTGGAAGTAATTCCTAACTAGCTGTGATAAAACATTCAAAATCCAGATATTGGGTGAGTACAGGAAAAAAACCCACATTTAAATCAGTTCATTGCAGCAGGGTGAGGATTATCTAGGAAGCTGAAAAAAGTAGAGTCTTGACAACAGACAGTGGGAGAAGATATGCTGTATGATTGCTGCACATCTCCCTGCCTACTGGCTTCCATCTGATAACCATCTATAGCTGCCAGGAAAAATAATGTTGAAGCTACTTCTAATTCTGGGATGACAAAAGGCTTGATTTGATGGTAAAAGCTGAGCAGCCTGGGGAGAATTGTGGCCTGCTGATGGACATTGCTGGATGGCCAGGCTGTTTCTGGTGGGAGTGAGGTGCAGTTTTCTGAGTGCAGTGGGAATCCCAGTGTCCTCCAGACCAAGCCCCAGAGGGAAGGTTGCCAGCCTGGTACCTGCAGCATTACCCCTTACCCGAGGCAAGAACCAGGCTTTTGGTCATTCCTCAGCGTCCTGTGCTGAAAGACGTGGCAATTTTGAAATGAAAGTCACTTTTCCCTCATTTAATGGAAATGAAAAGTTACCCTGTCACAAAAAGGATCCTCAGTCCTTTTATATCGTGTGCCATTCAAAGATTTTGACTATGCCCCAGTTTCAGTTGTACCACAAAACTCATCATATGCTGCAGAGAAGAAAGGAGAAGTCCAAAATTGGCTAAATATTTTCTTTGATGAAATTCCTGCTTTGATGCAGAAAGAAGTACACTCAAATTACCACAGAAGGCATGATCTTTATTCCTGGGGTGAATGATTAGGGAGGGGTATTGGCTGACTTCTTAAGGGATGCTCATTCCTCTGCCTGGTTCATCAACTGCTGGTTCCCCAAGGCCTCCTCTGAGCACAGGCACAAAAGGTGTGGTGGGAAGATAAAAATCCCAAAGGTCTTTATTAACACATGGCAGAAAGAAGATGGTGATGCTGAAGGTAGAGCTGCAGGTGGAGTTTGCCAGGGCTTTGGTGCCCCTGCCCAGCCTGGCCCAGCCAGGGCTGTGCCCACGGGACCTGTGCTGGAGCCACAGCAGAGGATGGAGGACACCCCCTCCAAACTGCACTCACAGCAAGAAGAGAAGGGAGGATTGTGCCCAGTGCACAGAAAAGCACTTCTTGAGTGTTTTTCAAGGAGCTGAGTAAGGAAAACCTCATCTCCTGAAGCTCAGCCCCTGAAATTGTCTTCTCCTGTGCCAGGCTTTGCAGCCACAAACCAGCACCCCCAGGCAGCCCCAGCAGCATTCCCAGCTGGCATCAGACATGCACAGGAGTGTTTCTAACAGAAATTATCTCAGTGATGGAAACACCAATCTGCCTCAGGGTATCCACGCAGATCAGCTGGTTTGTACTGCCCCTCGTGAAACCATCTGTGCTGGGCGTTAGTTAAGTTTCAAAAGAAAAATAAAGATTATTTTGGGGCTATTCTGCAAATTTCTTTCACTAGAAAACGACTGTAATTGTAGTAATTTCCTTCTAATGATGTGTGTTACAGCTCATCAGCAGAGCCATTTGCAGGGGCTCCGTTCCAGTGGCAGTGGCAGGTCCTTGTGGGGAGCCCCCAAACGTGGGGCTGGGGCTGCAGGGGACACCCCCCTTCTCTGGCCGGTGGAAATGTTCATCACAGAGCAGGCCTGGGGGCCTGGAGGGAATTTTAACTCAAACCCACATCCAGCTTTGTTCAAATGAATAAAACCTCTCCACGGCTTCCCAGGGGTGGGATGAGGAGTTCCAGGGAGAAGCCAGTCCCTGTTCTCAGTGCCTCGTGTATCTGTGCACACACACAAGAGAGAATAAAAAACCAGAGGCATCATTTTTATTCACAGGCCATATTAAAATCCAATTTACCTACTCATAGCTCTCGGGCACTTGCACACTAAGCGGAGTTTAAAGTGTTTTAGAACTCACAGAGTAATTGAAGGAAGTAATGAAATATATTTGTAATATAGCTAGAAAATATATTCATAATATAGCCAGCAAATATATGAGCAGTCTCAGCCTCATGTAATTGAAAACAGATTTAGGGAACTTAGGCTCAGAACAGTGACCTTATTTTGTAGCTCCTTCAAGCAATTTGTGTCACTGAGTGGATTTCCAGAAGCTCAGCCACCAGATTGCTGATGCTTCGGGCGATTTATGAGCTCGGTTTGGTTTTTCCCCGGGCTGTGTTTGCGGGTGAGAACAGCCCGATTTTGTGAGTTAGGAGGTGTAAAAGCCACCTCTGCACTCAGACTTTCATGATGGTGAATGGAGATACAACAACACCCCCCTGGGGCTTTCTGAGTTCGCTGTTACATCCTTCTCTCTTCATTACTTTTAACTTGGATAACTCTCTTTGCTCTTTGCCTGTGAGTGAATTATTTTGAAAAGCTGGAGTAAATGAGGGCTGCTCTCAGGAAGAGACGCTGGCAGGATGGCTGTGGCCTGATTATCTCTTTTCTCAGCCAGTCAGTGCCAGTGGAGGACATTTCTAGTCAGTGGCACTGGTCCTGGCTGCCAGCTGGGTGCTGACCTCAAGGGGTGAGTTTCCAGGGAGAGGGTGAGCCAGTGAACGCGTGTTGCTCGGCTTTTAGTACAGTCATCCAGACGAAAAAGTCACAAATGTTTCTGTAGATCTAGATCTTAAAGATGGAAACTGTGCTGAGTGAGGTTTGGTGTGGAATCTCAATCTTTCCATTACCCTTCCCATCAAAAGCTGTTGTGCTGGCCCAGCGCCTGCCTGTGAGAATTGGTGCCTCTTGAGCCATCAAGATGGGTTCTGGAAGTCTTATCCATTCTCTCCTGCCTGTAGATACCTGTGCTGTGAGAGAGAGCTGGACTGTGCTGATAAGGCTGCTCCTGGAGCACAGTGTCCCATCAGCTCTTATCACCAGCAGTGATGTTGGGGTCAGTCTGCTTTGCCCAGGATTTTTTACCGGTTTAATTCCATCTGATAAAGCCCAGCCCGGTTTTCTCCCTCTTATCACCCGAGTTCCCTGAAGGATCCTCTCCTGCAGCCCAGGGCTCTCAGGCTGCTCCCCAAGGACAGAGGGGCAGCCCAAGGATTATCTCCCGGCTGGGGAGGCTTTTGCTTTGTGTGTTTGCAGACAAGCACTCCAGTTTGTGAGCAGAGATCAGCTTTGGGCTGGCTGGTGCTTTGTGGTGGTGCTTGTTGGGGGATGAGAGTCTCGAGCACTGCTTGTGTTTAAAATTGGTACTTTTATCCAAATTCCAGGCAGGGTCAAGCAGGGTCTCCAAACAACAGAAATGAAATAGAAGTCACTGTCATTTGCACCTTCCTCTGGATCCTTTGATGTTCCTTTATTAATCTGGGCTGCTGAAGGCCAACAAAAATTCAGTGTGTGTTGGTTTCCAGCGATCCAGCCTGTCGTGGTGGTTGGGAAGTGCTACCCTGTTCCCTTTTGGGGCCGTGGGACAGGAGTCACAGCAGGGTTTTGGCACAGACTTTAAACACTGACATTTCAGGGGCTGCAACAAAAATGTGCCCTGGAGCACGTTACTCCCAAAATAAAAAACCCAAAGCAAAAGAAATCAAGCAAGAGTAAAATGAAAGAGAGAAGTTTTAAGGTACAAAAGGAAAATTTAAGAACATTTGAGGAAAAATGGTTTTTTTCCTTAAACTTAGAAACACCTTTGTGTCTTTCAGAGTTGAGCAAACTGTAAATTTGGATCAAAGTATTCTCCTGAAAAAAAAATCCACTTCACTGTACAGTTTCTCTTTCCCAGTAAGTTGATTTATGGGACTTCCCTGGCAGTTTATTTCTGCCTGCCCTGTGTGTGGAAGGGCAGCTTTGAGGTGAGCAAGCACTGATTTAAGG
>JAWWES010000021.1:11831485-11867264 GCA_035583135.1 Lophotriccus pileatus
TAGCTCTCTGGGAAACAAACTACGGCTTGTTTAATCAGCTGAGAGTTTGATTAACTGATTCAAGAGACAGTTCTTGTCTCTTCTGAAAGGGACAAAGTGATTGCACAAAAATTACATGTCTGGCTCTACAAGAGCATGGGCATTTGGTGGATTTTGTTTACATGGAAGATGTTTTTTAGTCCTAGCTTATCCTTCTCTGTGCCATCACATCACTTAAACCCCATACTGTGCTATATTTCTCATTTAAGTGAAGGAATACTTGATTTCAGTGCTGGTGCTGTGCTGATAGAGCCACAGAACATCTCAGCCTCACCAAAGAAAAGGGGCTTAAAAACCAAACCACTCACTGGGAAGGTCATTGGGAGAAACACAAAGCTGAGAAACTGCCCAGAGTCTTGTTTGAACCAACAGTTGAGAACATTTTCTGCTTCTAATCCTCTTTCCCAGGTGTTTTCCCAGGCAGGCTCTCTGCAGGGTCCCTGGGGAGCCTCTTTAATCTGCCAGAGGCTGGTGTTCACTGCAGAGGGCGAGGGCTGGCCAGGCTTTATCTGTGCAGGTGGAGGGAAGGAGCATCACACCAGAGTTTTCTGCCTGGGACTGCAGCTCAGCACCTTTGTTTGACACTGCAGGGCCATTCTGTGTTAGAAGTTCTCCAGGCAATGCAAAGGTACCAAAATCTTGCATTAAAACCATAAAAGTGACTAAGATATTTAATTCTAAGCAGCCACTTGTGTTTGAGTCATGCAGGCATTCAGAGAGGCTGGAAACTTTTTGCTTTCAAACCCAGAAATTTATCCAGGTGTTTTTTTCTGAGTGAACATGCCCAGGGCAGCAGCACCAAAGAGCAGAGCTGCTGCTTGGTAGGCAGAGCAAGCTGTCTGCCATGGGGCTGGGGCTGGGAGGGCATTGTTTTATATCATTTTTCAATGGCAGGAGAAGAGAACACAAGAGAAACAAAGATACTGAGGAAAATACAGCAACAGAGTCCAGGGATTTCTTGCTTCACTATCCCTTTACTCATTCCCTGCTGGTTTGTTACATACCCAAACCCACACTTTTGTTGCTCTGATTTCTTCCTCTCCTTCACATAACCTTGGTGTTAAACAAGATACCTGCAAAACCCAAAAGAAGGAGAAGGCTGATTGAATTTTCCTTCGTGCTCTCAACCTCTTGCCATTTTCTTCTGACAATGAGCAAACCCTTCAGCTCCAAGGGGTTGCTTTGGCCCCATCTCCTTGGCACTTCAATATCACAGAGATTACAGACAGAAATCAGATTAGCCCAGGATTCCATATCAAGGAGAAACAGGCATTGGGCAGCCCAACCTTCCAAGGCCTGTAGTCCCAGTTTTGCCTGGCAGTGTCCAGGGATAAATCCTACAGAGTGATATAACCCAACCCTGGGCCCAAGTGGGAATATAGGAATCACCAACTTAATAAATCTGGAAGTGCCATCCCACCTAGCAGTTCAGTTACTCGTAGGCTGTTATTAAACCTGCCTTCTATTTCCTTTGATGCACTTGTGGGCAGAATGACATTTTCAGGAACAAGTCATCCATCAAAAAAAGAAAAACAACAAAAAAAAGAGGGTTTAGATGCAATTTCTGAGGAATTTGGCACATGCAGAGACGTGGAAATGTTTCACACTGTACTAAATGCCTGTTTTAGTTAAGGAGGCAACTGTGCTTAGAAACTGTTGGATTAATCTGAGCAAATTAGTGTCTGCATCGATACATTTTTCAGGATGTTGATTGTGCTGTAAACAGGCATTTTATCGTGTTGTCTCTTGCTCAGAGTTCTGTGAGCTTTTCAAGAGGTTGTTCACAAGTGAGTGAGAGGTGAGAGGTTCTGGCCAACTGTGCCAAAGCAGTGAGAGAAGACCCTGCTCATTTTTAATGTGCTGTGAAATGGTTTTACAAAGCACAAGGAGAGATGCAAGAGGACCTGCCCTCATATTCCGTGGGCATGACCAGCTCCAGGGATCTTTGCTCCCAGCCTGCAGAGGAGCTGATGAATGAATAAACGAGTGTCTGGTGCTCTGCAGGTGCCAGTTTGTTGCTCCTGCCTTTTTTTAAAGTGACATAGATTTCTCTCAACCAGTGAGAGCTCAGAGCAGCTTTTCCAACAGCATCCAGCCCGTGGTTTCATTTTTAGCCATATTCAGTCCCTTTTCTTGGTGCCCTTGATGATTAGAGCTGGTTGTTTTGTTCTGTCAAATCTTCACCGCAGAGAAAATGTTGTTTTGGTTGCCTTGAAACTGGTGATGAAAGAAAGCATCTGCTCTGTGTCAGGGATGCTTTGCAGCTTGGAACCTTCTGAGGATGGTGGAGAGGCAATTGGAGTCTGCACTGTGCTATTCCTGGCCCCTCCCTGTGGCTGTGTGGAGGAATTTGGGTTCCAGGGAGGCTTGGATTGCTGTGACCTGGTGTTCCATGAGTGTCTGTGGCTGCAGAATTCATCAGTATGCCAAGGGAGTGAGGAGCTGAACCAGCCTTGAAATGCAGCAGCACTCTTTGAAAACGAGAAACCAGCAAATAACCTGTTATGTTGTGATGGCCTTCATCTCTGTGGTAAATATTGAGTCCCTGAAAGGAAACAGAAGCAGAGCTGTGCTGCAAAAAGCAGTGTTCTACCCCCCTCCTCTGCCAGAGAGCCCGTGCAGGTTTGATCAGCCACACAAACAAGAGCAGGAATATTTCAGCCAGCACAGTGTGAGTGTCACAGCTCGTTTTTCCCACAGCCTGTGCCCAGCTCCTGCAGGAGAGGGGGCATGAACCCCCAGGAGAACCCCCAGGAGAACCCCCAGGAGCAGCTGAGGTGGGTCTGAGGGCACAGAGATCCCAAAACTGCTGCATCCGAGCTGTGCCTCGATGGTCTGGGACTTCAGGGATGGCATTCAGCAAGTTTAATAGCCTTGCTGCATCGTTTTTATGAGCTTTGTTACTGCTGCAAGAGGAATGCCACCGTGTGGAGGGGCACTGGCTGGAGAAGAGCCATTTTGCTCTAATTACTGCCCTAATTACTGCTGGTGGGGAGAGCTGTGGAACTGCCTTCGTGCTCCACACCAGGAGGGGTGTCTGCCTGTGTCAGTGAGAATGCAGGTGGCTCACAGGGGCAAGGAGCTGCAGGGAGAGCCATGTGAAAGTGTTATTATTCAAATATTTTAAATATTGAGATATTAGTATCCAGGGAGCCCGAACAGGGGTTTGCTGTGCAGCCCTGCTGGGTCACCCCCTGAGCACTGTGAGCCAAGGTTGTCCCACGGGGTGGAAAAGGTGGAAAACTCTCCCTGTCTTGGCCATCACCTGCCTAAATCCCAAGGCAAGGGGTGCAAGGAGCAGGCAGGTGCTGAACCCTGCAGTTGGGTGAGAAAAGAGACCGTCTCCCAGAGCACATGGAATGTGTTACAAACCCCAATCCCAGACCACAGCTCTGTCATAAAAAATCTACATGTGAGGCTTCATTAAAAAAATCCTTCTTATCTTCCTTTTGCTCCTCTCTGTTTCTGGGCAGTTCTTTGTCCCTGTTTGTTCTCCTCTGTGCTCCCCAGGGATGGAGCACATGCCAAGGGAGGGATGAAGTTATCAGTCCCTTTTTAAGTCATACCATAAGAGTGGGTCTGGCTGGTTTTGGGCAGGAGAAGGGGAGGTTCTTGGTAGGCCTTGGGAGGGATTTCCCAGGGTTCTCCAGAAGAGTCCAGTGATGGGCTTTTGGAAAGTTGCCTAATTTTTTAGAATTAGTTATTCAGCTCCTGGCCATCAGCCAGGATTTGGCATTTCACTTGCTCTGCTTGGAATAATTTCTCCCACTCTGGGGCTTGTGTAAAAATGTTTCCTTGAGTTCAGAAACTAATGATCAAAAGTGACCATCTGTGACCCCTCAGTAGGCATCTGGATGCACATTTTGCACTTCTGAGGTGTTGCTGCTGGGACTGGAAGCCGTATCATCAGATATAATAACACTTTCCAGCTGCACTTGTTGTTTTTTAGTCTTTCCTAAATGGAAATGAGTCTTGCAGGTGGCTAATGCTGGAGGATAATTTGTTTCCGTGCTCGTTTGAAGCCTTGTAGCAAACCCAAGGCTGTGAATAGAAGATGGAAATAAAAGTAGAACGTGATTTCAGAAAAAAAAAAAAAGAACCCCTCCACTTTCTGTGCCGGTGAAGTGACTCAGCCTCGTGGCTGCTGATGCAAACCTTTCATCTGGCCCAGGAAAAGGGCTGTTATCTCCAGCTGAAGCTGTGTGAGCAGCACATCCAGGCAGAGATTTGCATGAGAAGTGTGGAGATGAGGCTCTGATGGATTTGCAACTTCTGAATTGCCGTCATGCCTTTGATTGTGCCTCCTGTTGGGAGAGCTGGGACACCTTTCCCTTTTCCTCTCCTCTCCACGGCAGAAATCTGGAGAGCTGTGCTAAGGACAGCCAGTCAGAGCCACCAGCCTTGCCCTGGGGAGACAGGGAGGTGCTGGGAAGGACAGGAGAGATGCTGGATGGCAGAGTCAGGCTGTGTTTGTTGGAAGGGTCCTCTGCAGCTCATCAGCTGCGCTGGGCCAGGACAGCCCTGGCTTTGCCGTGCTGAGGATCCCCTCCTGGGATGCTCTCTGGGCACCCTCTCCCTCTTGCTGGTCACACAGCAGTAATTACTCCCAGGGCAATTAATTAAGCCCACGGAGGAGATGCTCTCACAGCGTGGTCGCTGCTCTTTAAACTCCCTCATGCACAGGAGTGTCACACTGCGAGGTCTTGTCTTAATCTTTGAAATAGTTGGATGTGAACCAGAAGGAAAACCATTTCCCTGTTGCAAATATGATTATCTGGTCAAATTATCACCTTGTAGTTAAATGGAGGTGGGTGGTGAGTGACAAACCGGCCTTTTTGTGGCCAAAGCGTTCATGGCTTGGCTCTGACTCCTTGGAAAGGTTGCAATCTGAGCTCTTGTTTTTGCCTCGTCCTTCTGTTGGAGCAAATGGGTCCCAAAAGGCAAATGCAGGATCTCCAGAGTGTATCTTTGCCAGGGAATGCAGGGCTGGGCTGCTCCACTGCACAGCCTCATCAGTGGGGAAACAGGGAAAAGGCCTGAAACCAAAACAACTTGGGTTTTTCCTGGGCTATATCACACAGAAATCTTTAATGATTCCTTCATTTAAACTTGAACATTAATGATATTCTGCTTCGTTGGGTTATGGCTTCAATAAGCTCTTGAATTAGTCATACTATTAACGTAATCATACTTCAAATTGAAAGTTAATTCACAGCCAAGTGTTGTTCTGGCTGAAAGATTTCTGAATTTTTTTGTTTTTTCTGAAAACAGGAAAACAACTTGTTGCCATTTTTCTTTTTAGCTTCTCGTGGCACACAGGAATGTGGAATATTTGGCGGCTGAAAAAAAATTAATAACTAATTCTCACCTAAATGTTCTCCTGCTGAAAAGTCCTGTGGTGTATGACTGCTCCAAAAGCACCCTCTGAAGGGCAGCTCTGGCATGGAAGGCTAAAGATGGCAAAGGGGGCAAGAACAGCCCTGAAAACACAAATGGGGCCGTGGCTGGGTGTCAGGGGCACAATCCTGGGGGATGCAAATGTCCTGCTCCAGCACCCAGGAATTTCTCCTGACAAATTTTCAGCTGAGCATCATCATATATTTTTATTAAGTCAGCTTGTGACTTCAGTGATTTCTTTCCTGAGGCTTATTCTTAATGAAAATGGCTTGAAATTAAAACCAACTTCTCAGACAAGGTACCAGTCAAGCACAATTAAGGATAAAATAAAGGATGACAAGATGTGAGGAAACAAAAGGCCATTTTTTGGCAGCAGCAGATCAATTATTACAATGCAGAGCCATGTGGAGTACAAGAACAGATTTTTTTTGCCCCAGCTGCAAACCCCAACCACTTCAGGAGGTGTTTATAAACAGTGTCTTCTGAAAAATGTTGCTGAAGCACTTTCTGGGCAATGCTGATGTAAAAACTATGTTGTTACACGAACTAAATGTTCCTGTGTCAAGAAGTGACTGTGCAGTTTTGGCTGGAGGGTTCCTGGGCAGGAGCTGCTCTGCAGGGGCAGAATTGGGAGAATTGGTCCATCTAGAAAAGCAAATTTGGCAAATGTCTTTCCTGACTGAACTGGTGGCTGGGGAATGCCAAGAGGTTGGGTGATGTTGGGTGTCTGGGGTTAAGCCTGCAGGGATCCCAAATGCAGCCAGCATCTGTCCTTTACACTGAAATTCTCTTTCTCTCTCTTTTTTTCCTGCTTCCTCCCCTGCCTCGCTCTCCCCCTCTTCAGCAACGTGGACACCAAGGAGCTGTGTGGTGAGTGTGGCCCTTTTCTGGGGTAAAAGCAGTCCTTGCTGCACGTGGGGCTCTGAAGGATGGGAAGCCCAGCCCAGAGCTGGCAGTGCTGTGGGATCTCAGCCCTTCTGCTGCCTTGCTCCTTGTTCCACAGGAAAACTGGCCAAACTTTTCCTCCTTTTCTTGCACCACAAATGGGGGCAGAGCTGATCAAAGGACTTGGCTGCCATGCAGTAACAAGGTGGAGTTTAGTTTCTGGAGATGTTTGCAGCTTTGCTCTGAGGCTCAGCAGACCCAAACCCCTCTGCACTGACGTGTTTCTCCTCCGTGTTTCCAGCTTGCCCAGGGTGTGCAGCCCTCCTGCTGCACCTCCCCTGCTTGCCAGAGTGAGAGGCTGACAAGGACATCTCGCAGTCCAAGCCCTCAGAGGTAGCTGGGGGTGGCTGTGCAGCCAGAGAGGGGCTTGCTCTGTGCCTGGGCACCTTCCTGGTGCCTAAAACACCTCTGCACTGATGGCAGTCTGGGGGTCTGCCTGCAACAGAACACTGCCTGGGTTCCTCCACGAGGAGGAACACACCCCTCTGAGCACCCAAACCTGCAGCAAAAGCTGCAGCATTTCCCCTTTCTGCTGGTTCTCCCTGCTTGTTCTTGCTTTGAAATGCAAGAAGACTTCCATACAAGCCTTTTGGTTTGCTGATGTTATGATGGGCTTGCTCCCATCACCCCACTGTGGCTGTGTGAGGTCTCCTTGCCAGCTGACCCCAAAAATCCAAACCCCACAAACTTTACCAGGAAGCCCAGGGGTAATAAAGGCATTGTTGAGCCCTCACTGCCTCCATCCCTCTGATAAAATCAGCAATTACCTGCTGGCTCCCAGCGTGATCCCATCCTGCTGCCTCTCCAGGGGTGCTGGGGGAGGAGGGAGATAAACCCCTCATCTCCTGTGGAGAGCTGGGGAAAGGCAGAGGGAAGATGGATCAGCACCAGCTCCTGCCTGGATCTGTTATCTGCCCAATTCCTGCCATTTCTTATTTGCTTGTTCTCTTCTAAGTATTAATTTAAACATAAACCCCTCATTTTGGCTAAATGGGAACTGTGGTGTCTCTCTGGAAATGGGTTGTGTGTTATAAGATGTTGGGAGCATCTTAAAAGGCATTTCTTGAGCCCTGCAGCTTGTGTGATAAATCTGATATGGCTGTTAATCCATATCAGGCAGCATCTTGAAAAGCTCTGGGTTTTTTCTTGCCAGGGAATGCAACAATCACCAGCACCTTTATTGGTTTAAGGTGGTTGTGTAGCTGTTCCCTGGCAGAGGAGCTCCCAGTCACAGCCAGGAGCTCTTACTGAGCCCAGAAACTGTGAGTGCAGGACCCAAACTGCACCCAGCACTTTGACTTCAGTCACAGCACAGACAGTGGGACAAACTGTGCTGGGAACTGGGGGGCTGCAGGACCAGGGGAGCTGATTGATGAGCACATCAGCCTGTTACAGACTGTCAGGGTGATGCACCTTGGGGCAGGGGGCTGGGGGGGCATCCACCTCCTCCCACACCAGCCCTGGGTTGCTTTGAAGCTCTTCTTCTCAACACTGACCCCACTGCCTCTGCAGCCTTGAGCAAGGAGCTTGTAGGGCTGGAAGAGCCGATCTCGGATGTTCCCATGAACAAACAAGGCTAAAGCAGCTTTACCTTTGTTCAGGTCAGCACTGTTCTGCTCCCAGGTGCTCCCTGCTCGGGCTCCAGGGCTGTGCTCTGCCCTCAACAGCTCATTTCTCCTCAAATGGGGGTCCAGCTTTTTATTTCAGGGCTTACAAAAAGCCTTTACCTTTCAGATCTGCTCAGGTTTTCTCTCCCAGATAAAGTAGGAGGAACAACACAAACACCCTGCCCTGAGAACAGGCTGCAAACAGCTGCTGCCAGTCATGCTGTGACATTCCCCTTCCTGCCAAAATCCTCTTCCCTTTGGAAATGTTCTCAGACTGGAAATAGCTGTAGCACTCCTAATTAAGCCAAGAGAACCTAATTAGTGGACTTGTTTCCTGGAGTTTGTGTGTTGCTGCTCTGCACAGGGATGTCACCTCAGCTGAAGCCTCGTGTCTGAGTGCTGAGGGGGCTGCTGAGGAGCAGCTTTTGGTGCAGTGGTCCCAAACTTGATGGGAACTGCCCCACTTCCCACCCTGCTGGACAAGCTGTGGTTTGACTCAGTGCAGAGAGTATTAAAATGTAGCTGGAACCACCCTCTCACATTCTCTTGCCACCAGCAGACGTTGCTGTGTCACACAGCCTGGAAGGATTACACTCCCTCACCGTGTCCCCACCATGTCCCTCTTGGTTTTCCCAGACTATTTTGCCGACCACATGGGAGACTATGAGGACGTCTTGGCCTCCCTGGAGATGCTGAACCTCTCCATCCTGAAGGCAATGGACTACACCAAGAGGGTGAGTCCCCTCTCTGTGTTCCTGGGAGGGAAGGGTGTCACTGCTGTGTCAGCAGAGCCCACAAACCTGAAGGTCCTCACCCCCTCCAGCAGCGCTGCCTCCTCGTGCTCTGCACACGCCGTGTGTGTGAGTGCACTTTGGTCAGGGTCACTGGGAGGGCTTCTGGAAACTCCAGATCCCGGAGCTGCCATCAAATCCAGCTTCCCTGCTGGAAGGCATCCTGCATTCCAGGAATGCTGTCACTCAGGTGTGCACTGCTGTGTTAGAAACAAGAGGGCTGTGTCTGAGAGACCACAGGGAGTCGTGCAGGCACAAACCCAGGACAGGACATGGGTTTATATATACAAAATGCCCTAAGCTCTTAAAAAATCCACCAGGCACCTTAATGGTACTGTTAGTAATGGCCTACCAGAGACAATGACCCTGATCAAGCAGCATATTGAAGTTGATTTATGAATACCTGGAAAATCTGAGCTGATGTACCATGTGAACACCCCTGCTGAGAGCTGCACCTCTCATTTGTTGTCTTACCAGGATGAGAGAAGTGTTTACAGAGCTTTAATTCCTTGGAAATCATTTTCCTGTCCTTCCATACCACTTAATTATGTCATTGGACTATGCTGGTGATATTTAGCACCTCGAGGTAATCAATCCCTTCTCCCACTTCCACCTTCAACATATTCTTTGGTGCTCCAGTGAGTGAAAGGTCGTGTTGCTCTCCCCTCATGAGCAACACTCCTGCAAGTAATCCAAGTTGAAATCTCCCTTCCATTTGTCTTTGAAGCCAAAGGAGCAACTCAAATTACTCCACATTAAAGATGTGGAAATGATAAGAAGTTTTAGGAGTTAGAATGGGAAACAGCAAATTTCTCTCCCATCTTGCTGCTGAGTAAAGAGCCTGATTTTCTTGCTTGATCACATTCCATCCTTTTTGATGTTTGTGAAGAGGGCAGAATGGAAAGTGAAGGCACGTATTTAACATGTTGGTGTCTTGCCATAATAAATTAAAGACAAAAGTCTTTGGCCCATCACTGATCTATCTGAGGTGTTCATGAATTTTTTAATCAACATTATGAAAGGATGAAAATATTCAGGACAATGGTAAAAGCTCATTTTTTCTAATTAAGTTGCTGTGTCTGTTCGTGCCTCATTCATATTCATTACTAGCAAATTTTCTGGCAGTCAGATTTGCCAACTCCATATTTTAAATAAATATTAACCTGCTAATAGAGAGCTCAGTAATTCACTCCACCTTGCTGTTCGTGGTGCTTTTCCACTGTGAGGTTAATATAAATGACTAATTCTTCCCAACATTTTGCAAGAGGAAGATGGGTTATTCCCTGCTCATAAATTCACCTGAGCATGTGGGTATTGCCTTGCATAAGACATTGCAGCAGGAGCAGGATGGTGGTTCATCATCTCAGTCCACTCAGGGGAAGAGCATCTTTCTCCCTCCCTGACTCAGCTGGAACTGCAGCGGGTCAGGGGCAGTTCCCAAAGCTGAGCTGGTCCCTCCATCCCTCGTGGGGGGAACCAGGGGGACCTGGAGCACTGGAGCACCTTCCTCCTGTGGCACTGGAGCAGCACAGCACTCTTAACCTCAAGCCCAGACATTTCCCAGGGCCACCCCAGCACCCTCATTGTATCAGCCCAGGGCTGGGTTGCCCTTCACTGCCTGGCAGGCTCTTGGCAAGCAAACAAGCAGAGCTTGTGTCAGAGAGGAGCTGGCAAAGAGGTATTTAATCAAAAACACTGCTCCTGCTGGGAGTTTGTGAACAAAGTGGTACAAACTCATCAGTGAATTATTCAAACACAGGCACTTTGTTCAGGTAGAGAAGCAGGGGGGGAAAGAAAACCCAACAGAAAACAAGCTGTGGTGGGTGGTAGAGAAACTCCTCTGCTGTGTTCAAACAGGAGACACATCCAGGCAGCAGCAGCAAAAGTTCTCCAAGTGCAGACCATCAGTGCTTTTCCCACCCCAGCCTGTGGGGAGTGGGGTTGTTGCCTTTCTCCAGGGCTGGGACCTCTCATGCAGGGCAAGGCTTCCACCCCTGGAAGCAGATCCACCCCAGAATTACAAAAGCTGCCCCGTGCCCAGTGGGTGCCCCCAGAAAGGTCTTGTAGAATCCTAGAACCACAGATTGGTTGAAAGGGATCTTACAACTCATCTAGTTTCACCTCTCTGCCATGAGCAGGGCCACATTGCACTAGATCAGGCTGCTGTCTCTGCATCTTTTCCTGGGGCCAGATCCTGCAAAGGTCCTGCTGATGATGCTGAGCACCGTGACTTGTGAGCAAACTGCCTTGCTTGTGAGGAGCTCCTGACTCTGCACAACAGACACACATTTCACCAGCTGGAGATCACTCCTGATCATTTAGGAGTGTTCCCATTCCCCCCCTTTTCAAAGAATGTATTCAGTGCAAGTGGAAAATGAAGCCCAACCCTCTTCTGGGTTGCCTTTCTGACAAGAGGTGCCCACGGACGAGCGGGCACGGAGAGCCCTGGCATTTAATTGCTGGTTATATTTCTCACCTTCAAAGACAATCGATCATTCCTTGCTCATGAAAAGAGAAAGCAGCAATTATCTCGTGCTGGAGGAGCTCATAAAGCATCAGCAGTAATTGGATTGGGAGGTGGAAGGTCTGGTACAGCAGCACAAAGTCTGTCAGTGTAACTCTGTCCCGATACAGTGACGTCTGTGCTGAAATCGCTGTGGGGTTATTAAGGTTATTAACAACTGGAGAAACCAAGGGGAAATTGGAGAGCAAGGAAATGAACTTTGGGGATCTAAACAAGGCTGACAGCAGGAGATGTCCTTTATCATTCTCTTTTACAGTTGAACAGGCTGTGGGCAAATACCAAACCCGACGTGAGTGGGGAGGAGAGGATGGTTTGTGTGCCTGGGGTGGAAGGGTGTGGGGGGGATTTTGGGGGCTGGAGGAGCAGAGCCAGGTTAATTCTGTTCCTCTGCTGCAGCCACCACCCCTGCCAGCTTTGAGGGAGCCAGGGGACAGTGCCCAGGGAGCCAGAGGGGTGGTGGGTACCACTGAACCAACCCTCACCTGGACACCCCTGGAAACGTGACTGAGCTGGGTTAAAAAAAGCTGTGGGGTTTTGAAGAGCTCAGTCAGCCCTGTTCCTGAGGGGTGCAGCTTCGGCTGCCAGCTGCTCTGGGACTGCTCCTGCTCCCAGCTTCTGCCAGTTAAGCATTTTCCAGGACTGACCATGGAAGCATCTGCAAGGCTGGCCTTTAGTGGTGAGCCAAACTTTTCAAAAGCAAGCTGCAGAGAAGCTCCAGAAAAATGCTGAGTGATGAACACCCTCAAGGACGAAGCAGCTCAGACTCAAAGTCAAATCATTCCTTCCTGGAGATGCTCCTGCTGGGCACCAGGCAGGTCCAAGAAGAGCTGGTGACCGACCTTGGTGCTTGCCCTGTCCCAGAGGGAAGGAGGGTGCTTGGAAAGCAAAGCTGCAGCTGAAGCTTTAACAACTCCTCATGCACATGCTGGGATGACACTGGGTCCAGGGAGCAGAGGTGGTGCTGCAGGAGGGATTTATGGAGGAACCCTGAGGACCTGAGTGTGGCCCTGGACCAGCCTCTGCTTGATGTTCAGCATCTGGTGCTGGAGAGGGAGAAGAAGGGAGATGTGAAAGGCAGTGCTTTACTTCTTGCTTGCTGACAGCTCCACTGCCAGTCCATCAGTCATCTGATACCATCAGTTATCTCACCAGTGAACCTGGAGCAGGAATATGACCATGTGGGGACACGTCACCCACCGAGAGCCTTCTCATGTCAGGGTGCCAAACACCACACGTGTCTTATGGGCTGGCACTGTACCCAAACCAGCTGCAAACACACCCATTTTCCCCTGAGAATCAATATTTAGATGAGAAATATGTAAATCACAAAGGGAAAACTGAGTGCACTGACCTTCAGTCCCAGCTGCTGCTGCTCCAGCAGCACCAGGAGCTCGCAGGTATCTGCACACAGCTGAACAGTTTTGCATATGTTATCTGTGACTTCAAGTGTTCCTGCAGCAATCCACCCTTCTTGTCCCTGCCTTGTGAGGTGCCATCTCGGTGAGCAGAAGGTGTCAGGCCCTGGGGATGAGTGGGAGCTGCTGCTGCAGCTGCAGAGCTCCTGTCCCTGCTGCTCTCGCTGTGGCCCCGGGTCTCTGCCTGTTCTCAGCCCTCAAACTGCCAAGCTGTGCTTGTTTGAGCAGCTCAGTCACAGCCCCAGAGCAAGCACCATCTGCCACCACTCTTGGATGTTAAACTGGTGGGGTTTTTGTTTTGGTTTGCAGCACAACCGAGGCCAGCAATACAGAGTGATCTCCCATCCTTACCTGTCAAATCGAGCTTGCCAAACGTGCTATTGCTCTTTTCACAACGGTGACACCTCCAGATAAAATAGTCAATAGAAATAATCCTCAAAAAGAATCTTTTCTTTCCGTCCTCCAGTTAATCCTTTATTGTCTCAGCCTTTCACTGTATGGCAGCAGGAATTCTCCTGCTCTGCTGAGCACACTTGGCTGTGCCCCTGCTGTGGCAGTGCCTGGCCTTGGCTTGTGGGGTTACATGAATATCAGCTGAAATCTTCTGGTCTGGGCTTGAAGCCCCTGCAGGGCAGCACATCTGTGGCCTCCTGTGCCCTCCTGGGTGAATTCATATCCTACCCCACACCAGGTTCTCTTTTGGAGAAGCTCTTGTCTCTTGGTCCTTTGTACCTGGCTGAATCCCAGCAGATCCTACACACCTTCTCACCCCCCTTGGAAGCATTTGGCTCTTCCTCAGGGCTCAAGTTGTTTGCTCAGGTGGCCAGTTTGCCCCTTCTGGAGGGCTCAGAGCATCGTCCATCCTCACCTTTGCAGCACAGAGACCTGCCCTGGCGAGGAGGGAGCTGGTTTGGGGGTTATCACTGCTTTGTTTTCCCCTTATGTGATGAAACACCAGCTTTGAAACCCCCCTATGATGCAGCTGAAGATGAAATCATGGTGAATGATTGTGGCTGAAAAAAGGAGGGAGTGGTGATGGGTCAGTGGATTGGTAAAGGTTGAGTCATCTCTCCACGTATTTTGAATAACATTTCTGAACAATTTCAGTATCAGCTTCTACAGCAAAAAACAGAGGTGGATTTCTGGGAACGTTCTGGAACTCTACAGTTCGAGAATAACCTGAAAGGAAAGGAGATGTGTTTGTTCAGCTTCTCAGAAAGTATTTCTGCACCTCCTCTCTGATATTGATTTAAGAAAACATTGCCCTGCAAATCAGAGCAAAATGTGCTGCTTCATTTCTGCCAGAACTGAATTTTCCCCAGTTTTTCTGTTCAGGCTCCAGACCAGAAAAGCTGCTTTTCCCCGCGACGCCATCCGGGGTGATTTTCCTGCCAGGATCCTTTAGGATCAACCAAGGTAAACATGAGCTGAGAAAGGTCCAACCCTGGCATTTGCAAAAGGAGGATTTCAGAGTAAAACGCTTTTAAAATCCATGTGGTGCCGCTGTAGTTTTTTTAATCTGAACAGGTGTCTTATTTGGCTTTTTAGAGCTTGTTTGGGAAGGCTGAGCATCTTTCATATGGTAATGCTTTCATTTATCAGCTGTTTTAGTGGCTGTTCTCTTCAGGTTTCTTCTGCTGATTGTGTGCCAGGCAATCAGTTTTGGGTCTCCTCTTTGGAAGGGATTTGAGAGTCAGGGGGCAGGAAAGGAGGGAGAGGCAGGTCTGAGTGTTATTCTAATTAAAAGAAAATATCTTTTGGAAGAAAACAGGCAATTATGAGCAAGGACTTCAAATCAGCCACTCAGAGGTTGGAGCACAACACATACCTGGGTTTTAAAGGACGGAGTGGGTGGAAGAAAACCTCCCCATCATCCCGGGCTGAGGCTTGACAGGGGTGTTTGATGGCATTGCAAGAGGTGTGGGGTTGGGGTTGGGGTTTTTTAACTGGAGGAAAAATGTGGGTGAAACAGAATTGGCTCTGGTTCCCACCTGAAAAGCCTCCTCAGTTCAGTGCCACCCCTCTGTGGGTGTGCTTCTGTTGGGGTTATTAACCAATCTCCGTGCCCAGGCTTGGAGACTGTCAGCCAGTTTGGCCAATCTCACTGAAAACAGCCACTGGGAAGCCTTGCTGGTGGAGGGAAGGTGTGGGGTGGTCACAGGGGTCTCTGGGTTAGTGGGTGGTACAGAATAATTTATATTTTACACCCTGTAGCCTCAGTGAGGTGATTAGTGACCTTTAAAATGCCAGCCAAGAAGCTTCAGGATGCTCAGCAACATGGAAAGCCTCCTTTTCCAGTCATTTGCAGCAGCAGACATCCAGGCCAGGCAGTCAGACAAAGCCTTGCCAGCCTGGAGCTGAGGATGGAAAAGAGCAGGTTTGAGGATGTCCAAGAGCTTCTGGCACGAAGCAGCTTCACTGAGCAGCAATAATTATATTATCTCCATAAATATTTTAACTTCTCAGGCAAAGCAAGGAGGAAATAACTCTTCAAGGTGAGATTAATAAGAACAAACCTCATTAAATCTCACCAGGGCAGCCTGATGAATGTTTTAATAAGACAATGGGAAGGATTCCTTTGGAGCTGGTCTTCTTAATGACTTGTTTTTGCAGTCCCAAAGGAACCCTGTTAGAGGAGAGCCCAAGGGATTGCCTAACCCAGTCAGCCCGTGGAAGGAGCCCACCCAGCTCCGTGTTCTGTGCTGGCAGCTCACAATGACACGTGTTTGCCAACCCATTTCATACCCACCGTGGCCAGAGTGGGGCTGCAGGAGGATGTATCAGGGGATGAAATAATTGCCTGGGTGAGGGGGCAGATTTGGCCCCCTGTGGGCTCTTTCCAAAGCGTGGTGACAGAGGAGGGTGAAGAGTGAGGTGCCTTAACAGTGACTTTAATACACTGTAAGTCTGCCCAGAGTGGTTCAGCTGTGACATGTCTGTCTGTGGGTACAGGTGTAACATGACTGGACAGAACACCCATGCACACACAGTGGATAATGCTGGTTCTGAGCTGTGAGTGCTTTCCCAGGGAGAATGGAGATTGTCCAACTATCCAGGAATATTTGACTGCATTCAGGGTTTTTTTTCCTGTTCCAAATGCTCAGCAACTGTTTTCTCATCTCTGCCTTGGCTGTTGCTGTTTATTTGTCTCCTGGTGGTGCCAGCCCAGGCTGGTGCTCCAGCACTGCCTGTGGTCCCAGTGCCATCCCCTCCCTGCCTGCACGGGGCTGATGGTTCAGCATCACCACCCCCCAGCGATCACCACGTTGTGGGTGTCCCCCAGAAACTCTGGGGCTGTGACAGGGAGAGGAACAGGGGTTTTGTGTCAGACAGCTGGCATTAACCTCTGCTAATTGGATGCTCAAGAAGCTGTCAAGAATCCCGCGCTTCCCTATGAATTCAGGGGTGAGAAAATCAGTTCTGTGATCAGAACCCCAAGGGTTTTTCCTTCAGCTCGTTCTTCTTTTATGATTTAATATAAACGATAAAAGCCCTCTGGGTTCTTGCAGAGCTGCTCCAGTTGCCATGGAAATAAACCCTGCTAATCACTTCGCCATAAAACAGGAATGATTTGCTGGGCCAGTGTCCATCTGGGTGTGCTGCTGTGGCTCCAGTTGTGCCCCTGCCCCAGCCCTGCTGCTGGCTGGCAGGAGGGGGAGGAGCAGGATCGTGCCATCGGCAGGGCTCAGCAAGGCTGTTTTGGGAAGGGGCCCTTCAGGCAGATCAGTTGTGCTGTTACAATATTTTAGAACGTTCTGTGTCTCAGGAGGGTTTGGATTACCCTGGGAGCTTCTGTTGCTCCAGGAGCACACCCAGCCCTGTTAATCAGCCCAAACCCCCTTTTCTTTAGTGCTGGGTTGGCCGTGCTGTTGTGGACTGTAAAAACGTGGCACTGTAAAGCACGCTGGAGTTCTCAGAGTGGGGATCTCCAAAGCACAAGAGGGGCCACTTGCTGGGTGGCAAGTTGGTGCTGGGTGCCGGTGCTGGATGCAGTGCTGGATGCAGTGCTGGGTGCAGTGCTGGATGCGGTGCTGGATGCGGTGCTGGATGCGGTGCTGGATGCCCACAGTGCTGGATGGTGGTGCTGGGTGCGGTGCTGGATGTGGTGCTGATGCCGGTGCTGGATGCCCACAGTGCTGGATGTGGTGCCGGTGCTGGGTGCTGGTGCTGGATGGTGGTGTTGGACGCGGTGCTGGATGGTGGCGCTGGGTGCGGTTCTGGGTGTTGGTGCTGGCTGCAGTGCTGGGTGCAGTGCTGGATGCGGTGCTGGGTACTCACAGTGCTGGATGGTGGTGCTGGGTGCCTCTGCTGGGTGCGGTGCTGGATGCGGTGCTGGGTGCTGGTGGTGGATGCAGTGCTGGTGCTGGCACTGGCTGCGGTGCTGGATGTAGTGCTGGGTGCCCACAGTGCTGGATGCAGTGCTGGGTACCGGTGGTGGATGTGGTGCTGGTGCTGGCACTGCCTGCAGTGCTGGCTGCAGTTCTGGATGTGGTTCTGGATGCGGAGCTGGTGCGATGCTGGGTGTGGTGCTGGATGCGGTTCTGGATGCAGTGCTGGATTCGCTGCTGGATGCAGTGCTGGCTGCGGTGCTGGCCCTGTCTGCGGCACTGGGTGCAGTTCTGGGTGCAGTTCTGGATGCGGTGCTGGGTGCGGTGCTGGCCCTGTCTGCGGCACTGGGTGCAGTTCTGGATGCGGTGCTGGGTGCGGTGCTGGGTGCGGTGCTGGCCCTGTCTGCGGTGCTGGGTGCAGTTCTGGATGCGGTGCTGGGTGCGGTGCTGGCCCTGTCTGCGGCGCTGGGCCCAGCACAGCCGGTGTCCCCGCAGGTGTACGAGAGCGGCAGCGCGGTGGAGCGGTTCGTGACGCGGTTCCTGCTGAAGGAGACGGCGGCCCAGACGCAGTCGCTGCTGAGCTCGGTGCAGAGCGCCGTGGAGGCCATCGAGGAGCAAACCCACCCCGGCAGGTCTGCGGCCCCTCTGCCCGGGAGGGAGCGGGGACGAGGGGCTTTGGAGCGGCCGTGCCTGGGCTGTGCTCACCTCACACCTCTTTCTTCTCCCTGTTTTGTGGCAAACTTCGTACAGGAAAAAAGCAGGAGCTCCTGCGAAACTCTGAGGAGGAAACAAACCCAACATCAGGCAGAGCAATTAGAGCCTCAAAGGCTTTGCTGGCTTTTATTTCTGATGTGTGGGCCTTGGTTCATAATGGGGGGTATTGTAGTTGTTTTCTGACTAAGATAATAGCCAAAAAGAAAAATAAGTCCCCCTAAAAAATCTGTCTCCTGCATCCACAGGAAGACAAAGAGGTGGCCTAAAAAGCACCAAAATAAAGGGCTGCACACCAAAGTGCAAAGGCAGAGGTCCAAGCTTGAAACACCTCATTAAATTGTGATTCAAATAAATCCCTGTCCGTTTTCCCCTAATTTCCTGCCTATTGACAGGGGATTATGCAGCCCCAGCAGTGGCATTATTGCACAGCAAAGGGCTGTTCCTGCCACCTTTATTGTTGTTCTTTCTTCCTCATCTTGGGGACGTTCCTTGGGACCAGATCTGCACATCATGTTCCCGTGTGTATGTTGAGTCCACGCTGGCTGATTTTTGGGGCCAGCAGCAGCCTTGTCAAAGGGAGCCTGCCCAAACTGCCTGGGGTGTGGGGCAAGGGCAGCTGGCAGCTGTGTTTTGGAGGAGCCGTGTGCCAGGGGAGGGGCAGGAGGGCAGGAATGTGCTGGTGTGTGATTCCCATCAGCTCCCTGGCACTCTCCCCATGTCCAGCTGGGAGCAGCTCCTGCTGCAAGGAACCCTGGAAACCCTCTGAGCTGCTCAGCCTCTCCCTCTGCGGTTACAGGGGGGAAGCCTGCCCTGCCTGGGCACGGTGTGGGCGCTGCAGAGGCTCTGGTGGCGCTGGCAGAGCTGCCAGAGCCGTTTGGCTCCCTGGGACTGGCTCCCCCCGTGCCCAGCTCTGCCGTCCCGACGGCCTCTGCGCTCTCTGGTTGCAGGCACTGCCCCAGCAAGGCTGCCCACGGCGTGGGGGACCCCTGGTACGACAGCCCCGTGCCCAGCTACCCCCCCAGCAGCTGGGTGGTCCCCAGGGAGCACGGCAAGGCCTTCCAGGCTGGTAAGTGACGGCTGCCTGGCGGGCTGGGAGCGCTCGGGGATGGGGCTGCGGTCCCAGCAGGGCACGGGGCTCACAGGGGGTGCCCCTCACTCCATGGGTGCCCCTCACTCCACGGGCACCCCTCTCTCCATCACTGCCTCCTGCTCTCCGCAGGTTCCCCCGACACCAAGGCAGAGGGGCTGGAAGGGCAGATCAACAGGCTGGCCAAGCTGATCAGCAAGCTGGAGGACAAGGTAAGGGCCGGCGTTTCCCTGCCTGGGACTGTCCTTGGGGTGTCCCCATGGCCCCAGCACCTGCTACGTGGGGCCAGAGGTGACCAAGAGGTGGCCATGCCCATCCCAGTGCTGTGGTGTGCATGGGCCATGGAGCTGGGTTGCTGGAGGATATTCTTTCTGCTGAGCTGACAGCAGCTATGGAATGTGGAGCAATTAATTCTGAGTGGGGTTGCCAGAGGAGCTAAGACCGTGCCTAGGAAGGGGTGAGAGGGCAGTGAGGAGGAGTGGGTACCCCTGGTCCTGCCATCCTAGGGACAATCCAGGGACTGTGAAAAAGTGCCAGCTGTTTTGGGGCAGGGGCCAGGACGTGGTGTTGGGGACACTGGCTGTGCTGGGAGCGCAGGGAGCTCTCGCAGAGGGTCCCGACTGGAGGTGCAAACGGCTCTTGGAGCTGTCCCCTGCAGAGAGGGGGGCACAGCCAGACATGCCAAGAGCTGGGGACAGAAATCCACAGGCAGCCTCAGCCAACCCACCACCCCAACTGCTGCTCATCCCCTTTTCCCAGACGCTGTGGTTTGACCTGCACCAGCGGCTGTCGGACAGCGAGAGCGCGGCTTGCACGGTGAGCGTGTCCCACCATCCCCTGGGGCTGGGAGTCCCTGCAGCCTCCAGGCTGTGTGTTCTGGGGCTCACTGTGTGTTCTGGGGCTCACTGTGTGTTCTGGGGCTCACTGGTGCTGTTTTGGGGCCGGCAGTACCTCCTGCTGGTGCGGAACGAGATGACGGTGTCGCACAAGCACCTGAGCGAGTTCTGCGGCTCCCTGAAGCAGTACCTGAAGAGCGTGGCCGGGGAGCGGGACTGCTTCCAGTGGGTACCACGGGCAGCTGCACAGGGGGGAGCTGGGAGGGCTGCAGGGGTGGGGGCAGAGGGTGTTCAGCTGCCCTTGCAGCAAAGGGCACCCCACCAAGGGAAGGACTGCGGCCAAACAGCCCAGATTTGGGAGGTTGCCATGCTCGGTCACCAACACCCTTTTGCACCGGCTGGGGGGATTCCCCTACCTGGGCTGTCAGGGCTGGGTGACCCCTGGGTAGCCCAGCCTAGCACAGCTGTGGCTGCAGAGGCCGAGGGGGCAGGGATGCCCCGTGCCAGGCTCACCCCTCTCCCTGCCTGTGTCAGTGTCACCGCGGTGAAGCTGCCCGACGGGGTCACCTTCATCGTCTACGAGTTCTGGGAGACTGAGGAGGACTGGAAGAGGTAGGACAGGGGGTGCAAAAAGCTCTTTTTTTTGGTGGGATGCTCGGGTGTGGGGGGTTGTTGAAGCTGCTGAGCCCCAGGCTCTGTCCCCTGTCTGATGGCAGGGCCGAAGAGCTGTCTGTCTGTCTGTCCTGGGGCTGTCCCTATAAATGGGAGAGGGGCTTGGGGTGGGTTTCTCTGCACCTCCCACCCGGGGATACCTTTCCATGTGGGGGGCATCACCGTCCTGAGGGTGCTCTGCCCAAGGGGAGGTGAGTGGGATTGCTGGCACCCAGCCCCTGCCAGAGCCCACGGAGCCCTGGGGGGCTGGGATGGTGTCTGTGGGGTGTCACCCACTCCCCCACCCCGACACAGGCACCTGCAGAGTGCCACCTGCAAGGGCTTCCAGCACGTCAAGGTGGACACGCTGAGCCGGCCCGAGGCCATCTCCAGCGTGGCCGTGCCAGGTAGGAGGGCAGGGGCAGGGACCCCCCGGACCCCCCGGCAGCCAGCCCTGCCCCAGATGGTGGGAGTGGGCTGGGCAGGGCAGGGCTGACCCTCCCGTGCTGTCCCCTGTCCCTGCAGCTGCCTGGTGCACCCTGAGCCGGGACTGAGGTCGGTGCCAGCAGCACCCGCCCCTCTGCAGCGAGGCCGTGCCCCCCTGGGCAGGGGGAGGTGTTGGTGTGACCTGACTGGAGCGAAGGAAACCCCCACGTGTGTCCCCACCACCCCACAGAGTCCCTCCCCAGCTACCCCATCACCTGGGTGGTCTCTCCCTGGCATGAGGTGGTCCCTGGGAAGGGAAGGGCTGCCAGGGAGGGGCTGGCAGGGTTTGGGGAGGGGGAATCCCCCAGACATGGGCAGGCAGGGGTGGGCAGGGTGCAGGCAGCCGGGCACTGGGAAGCAGAGGTGGGAGTGGGAGGCTGGAGCCCCCCTGAAAGCAGGCAGTGGGTTGGGGGTCTGTGCTGGTCCCAGGGCCAGCCAGGGAAGGGGCTGGGGAGTTGAGGCTGTGCCTGGCACAGTGTGTGTGTGCCTGGGGGAGTCATGGTAGGGGCAAAGAGGGGGGTTATCCCTGCTCCCAAGGCAACCCTTAGTCTTTCCTGGGCCTGGAGGATCCCAAGGGGTTTCCCTGTGCAGCTGAAGTGAGTTCTTGCAGGCGTGAGGGTGGCTGCCCCCCCTACCCCCTTCCCGGGGTCTGTACCTCTGTCTGTGTGTCTGTCTGGCTGTGCCCACCCTGCCCCCAGCCCCCCGTGGGTGGGGGTCCCTCGGGGGTGGCGCAGGACCCTCGCTGCTCCCTGTCCTGTCTTTATTAGCACTGTACACGGGCCGTGCTGCCAAATAAACCGCGCTGGGATCCCGCGCCGTGCCCGTGTCCGGGGCTCTGTCGGGCTGTGGGGCCACGGAGGGGCCGTGGAGGAGGGGGGATGGTGGGAGCCTGGGGGGCTGAGCCCTCAGCGCAGCAGCCCCAGCACGGCCAGGGCAGCGCTCTGCCCGCAGACGAAGGCGCCGCCGAGCACGGAGAGGACGCCCCAGGCGACGAGAGCGGCCCTGCGGCGACACAAGCACGGGGGCAGAGCTGACCCCACTGATGGGGTCCCTGTGCCCCAGTCCCCTGGGTGGGGGGCTCTCTGCAGGGTCTCAGCCTCCTCTTCATCGTTCCCAGGGGATGGCTGAGAGGCTCAGCAGCCCCTCTGGCTCAACCCCAGCGTCCACTGCAACGACACACAAACCTGGCTCAGAAGCCTTGCAGATGCCACCAGGAGATCATTCCCAGTTCTGCCTGTGCCCAGTGTGCTCCACTGAGGGAGCAGAGACCTGCATCCACCCAGCTGTGCTGGGGCACAGCCACTCCCACACCCCCCCAGCCCCATCCCATTGCCACGTGCTTCTACCCTTCCCCTCCCCGACTCCATCCCCAGTTGTGTGACCCATCAGTCTGTACCTCCTTGTTTCCCTCTCCCCACACACAGCCCCCCACCTCCCATGGACACCAATCCCCTGGGATGCAGCACTCACCCCCAGCCCTGCTGCTGCTCCGTGGGGCCATCAGCACCGTGCTCCGGCTGGGACTGTCCCCTCGCAGTCTTCGTCACCCCAGCTTCTGGTGTCCCCTCTCCTTGTGGCAGGTGTCCCCAGGGGACTTCTCCAAGCCCTTGTCACCCACCTGGGTGCCCCTGCTCACCTCCTGGTTCGGCCCCTCCAGCACTTTGGCAGCTTTGGGGGCACCCTCGCTGGCCCCCTCACTCCTGCCCAGCCAGCCACGGAGCCCCAGGACCAAGGAGCCCCTCTTGACCAAGACTCCAAGGTCCTTGGGTGCTCCCTCCACTCATGGGGGCCAGGACCCCTCACACACATGACCTTCATCCTCACTCACTCTGCTGCTCCCCCAGGGCACTGCAGACACACTTAAGCACACACCCCAAACTTGCCAGCACCACGTCCAGTCCCCCTGACGTGGGCTCCTGCTGTGCCCCAGCCTCTCGGGACAGTGATGGGGACACTGCCCTGGCACAGCAGACACTGAACACCCCATGGCTGCCTGCCTTGGGGCACCGTGTCCCTCTGACCCCCACCCTGACCTCCACCTCAGCCCTCACCGGCTGCCCCAGTGCCACCAACCCCGCAGCTCTCCTGCCCCTACAGTTACAGGTACCAGGGCATCTCCCTGATGCCTGGGCACAGCCCTGGTACTGGGGTACACTCCAGATACCTGGACACAACCCCAATACCTGGGTACACCCCAGATAGCTGGGCACAACCCCGATACCCGGGTACAACCCCACTGCTGGGCCCTGGTTCTGCCCTGCCCTGCCCTTCTCTCGCTGCAAACACACAGACAACTCACCTTTTGCGTGGCCCGAGGCTGCGGGTCCCCGTCATGCACACCAGGCACAGCCCTGCTGGCAGGGCAGCAGCTCAGCCCCTCTGCCAGTGCCCCCTCCCCAGCCCCGCTGCAGCATTCCCGCCCTGCACACCAAAACGGGGCCAGGATGGGCCACCCCCCACCCCAGCGACGCTCTGGGCACCGACAGAACCCTCCCCCCTGCTCCTGCCTCCGTGCCTGGGAAGATGAAGATGAAGAAGGCGCTGATGCCCCCGATGAGCTCGATGACCTTGCCGATGTCGGGCACGAGGAGGGCGATGGCGAGGGTGGCGCCCATCCAGGTGACGGTCAGCGCCACGCGGCCCCGCCGCTCCTGCGCCGCCGACACCGCCCCGCGCTTGGGGGCCGCACACAGGTCCTGCACCACCGACCTGCGGGGGGACAGGGGGGCTTGGGGCACCCAGAGGAGCTGCACCAGCTGGGGGGACACGCAGCCCGTCCCCACCCCCTGACCTGCCCAGCAGCACCACGATGGGGTAGATGGTGACGACGGAGACGCCGAAGAGCAGGCGGGCGACGAGGACGAGCGGGTCGTTCCCGGG
This sequence comes from Lophotriccus pileatus, assembly GCA_035583135.1. Classification (NCBI taxonomy): domain Eukaryota; kingdom Metazoa; phylum Chordata; class Aves; order Passeriformes; family Tyrannidae; genus Lophotriccus; species Lophotriccus pileatus. The sequence goes on from JAWWES010000021.1 coordinate 11,855,186, forward strand.
GTAGGACATCAGGACGTCGGACGCCACGGCCCCGCCGAAGGTCAGGTAGCCGTAGAGCCCTGTGGTGAGCAGCACAGGGGAGCCCCGGGGAGCTTGGGAGAGCCACGGGGACAGGGGACCCCGGGGCAAGGAGAGGGTGAAGGTTTGGTGCCGGGTTACCAGTGAGGGAGTAGATGAGCAGGCAGATGAGCATGGAGAGCACGGAGACGGTGACCCAGTGGGAGAAGCTCTGGTTGCTCATGCTGCTGTAGATGGCCACACATGCCTCGTGGCACTGCAAGGCGAGGAATGGCGCTGGGGCCCCGTGCAGGGACAACCCCCACCCCCAGCATCCCTGTCACCCATGGGTGCCCTGCCCTGCTCTGTCCCGTCCCCAGGGACTTGCATCCTGCCCTGCAGCCACCTCTGGTGACAGCCACAGGTCCCCTTCCCCGCAACCTCCCCTTCAAGGGATGGTGTCCCCACGGCCTGGGATGCTGTGGGAGGCTGCCAGCACTGCCCTGGGCCAGGGTGACCTACCTGGAAGCCAAAGCAGATGGTGGGAATGACACTGAAGACAGAGACCCAGGAGGAGGACCTGTGGCATGTGGGGAGGAAACACGGAGCCGAGGGTGTGAGGCTCACAAAAGCAGAGGGAACCTTGGTGGCATGAATTGTGCAGCCTGGAGGCCACCAAGGGAACCTCCTGCACAGTGATTCTGGGACAAAGGGGAGTTGCTGGAGTAAAGGATGGGGCTGGGAGCTGCCATTCACCTACCACTACTGTGTGCTGTCCCCAGGTCCCCCCCACCCCACACACAGGGCCCAGGACCACCCTGCCCTACCTCCAGCCCTGCCTTGTGCTGATGGAGGTCAGGGCAGGAAAGACACAGCGCTGAGTCCCTTACCTGGAGGGCTGGGGGGGGTTGGTCAAGCTCAGGCTCTCTGCCTGCAGGTAGTATTTCAGGATGATGACCAGAGTGAGGTAGCAGGCAGCCAGTGTGCCCAGGATGCTGCCAGGACAGGGGGGAGTGTCAGCACACAGCTGGGAGAAAGGGACGGGGGTCCTGTGGCCCCGCAGGTTCCCAGGAGAAAACCTGGGCTCTGGGGTACCCAGGGATGAGCCACCACAGGGATGTACCTGGAGTACTTCTGGAAGCCGATCTCCCTGGGCACGGAGAGCGGGAAGATGACGAGGACACAGAGGGCCGAGAGGGTGAAGCGCTGGTCCACGTACCAGGGGGGCAGCGGGGGGGCCCCGCTCAGCGTCACATTGGGGTACAGGGAGTCGCACACTGTGGGGGCAGGGGGGGTCAGCTGCACCCCGAAAGGTGGCCCAGGGGGTTGGGAGCATCACACTATGGCAGGAGCCCCAGGACCAGCGAGCGCCACCACCTCAGAATTTGCAGGAAAACCCTGAGCCTAGCCCACCCTGGGACCAGAGCTGCCGGCCCCAGGCCAGCCCCAAACACGGGGGAAAACAACTCACGTTTCTCCAGCTGGTCGCCCACCACTCTCAGAAGGGCCACGGAGATCATGAAGAGGTTGAGGAGGAAGCAGACCTCGCAGAGCTTCCCCACGGCCGCCCCGCACACGGCCCGCACCACCCCCTGGTAGGTGGGCTGGGCGCTCAGAGCCGCCGCGTAGCCCAGCACGGCCAGCCCGCTCACCAGGAACACCAGCGAGCCCTGCGGGGACAGCACCCGGCAAGGAGCACCCCGCACACCCTCTGGCACCGCCGGGCCCTGCGGGGATCCGGCAGGGCACGACCGGGGACCGGGTCAGCCGCCAGGTCGCCCTGTGGCCCCGGGGAACACAGGTCAGCACACGGATGGAGACACAGCCCTGGGGGTACTTCGGGTTTAGATTTGGGTTTTGGGGACATGTATGGGAGCAGACCCCGATTTGATTTTAGGTTGAGCCACAAGCCAGCTACAAGCGTGGCTCCAGCGGCAAAGGGCATCATCCCCTAAGGCTGCCTCCCTGCCCTAGCGGGGTCGGGACGGGGGTGCTGTGCAAAGGGGCCCGGCCAGTTCCCGAGCACCAGAGCGGGTGAACCCCCCTCTCCACCCCGTCCCCAGACCGGCGCCACTCTGCCCCCCGTGCCCCCTTACCAGCTCCACCAGGAGGGCGGGCAGGGCCCCGCCGGCTCTGCCGAAGGCCCAGGGGAAGCTGAGCAGCCCCGCGCCCAGCGCCGACTTGAGCAGGATGAAGACGGCGCCGAGGGAGGAGAGCCCGGCCGAGCCCCCCGCGGCCGGCAGCAGGGGCCGGGCCTCGGCCGCTGCATCCCGCTCCATCCCCGGGGCTGTGCCGGGCCCCGCGGGGGCGGGTGCGGGGGATGCGCGGACCCCCCGCCCCTGCGGGCGGCGGGGAGGGGGCTCCGGGGGACGGGCAGGGGAGCCGGCCGTGGGAACCCCCCCTGCCCGGAGCTCACCCGCGGAGAGCCCCGTCCCGCTCCCAGCCGGAGCTCACGCACCGCCCTGGCTGCAGACCCCGCACAGCCCCAGCTCTCACACAGCTCGCACAGACCGCAGCAGCCCCCGCAGCTCCGAGGGCAGGCAGGCTGGGGGTCCCCACTTCGCCTGCCTTCTCCCCATCCACCAAATTCCCACCACAGGGCTGGGGACTCCCTCTTCCCGCTGTGTTCACCCCATCCGTGAAATTCCCCCCACGGGGCATTTTGGAGCACCCTGGGAATGGCGAGGGAAGGCAGCTGCATTAAGTGCCCTTCAGACCATTTGGCTGGTGGGTGCTTCATCACTCGTTGGGTGCAGGATGAGCCCAGCACCCCTCCATGTCTCCACAGCACCTAAAAGCCCAGTGGCAATTTCCTGCACTCAGAGACCTTGGAGAGGAGCCATCCCACCCCATCCCAGCTCCTGCTCTGCACAGGGGAAGGGGGTGCTGGGATACCAGGACGGAGTGACTGATGCTGCTCCCTGGGGAGCTGCACAGAGGAGGCTGCACCCACAGGGCTGAGGGGCCCGTCCCCGTGGGGACACAGGCAGCAGCTCTGTGCCTCTCCCAGCACCTGCCACTGCCCCAGCTCAGCACACAGACCCTGGCTGACAGCCCTAATACATTTTTGATTTCCCAAATATGCGCCCTTCTGATCTGGGTAAGACGGATAAAGAGACTTTAATCAGCTGCTAGGCGGAATTATGGATGGCTAATTGTGCCTGCCACCTCCATTACATCTCTGCTGCCTACAGGGCTTATAACCACTTAGAAGGGCCCTTCCCGGCCTTCATTAGCTGCACACCAAAGGCTTCGGAAATAATTGGCCTTTACAACTTAGAAATTGGCCACTGGGCTGTGAAATACCAGCCACTGGGAAAGGCTCTTAGTTCGGACTGGCGCTTTGATACAGCTCCACTCTGGTTTCACGGCCCCAGCGGAGCTGTGATCTCTCATTAGTGCTGCAATGAGAGGAGCAGGACTCCTCATTAGCACTGACCTGAGCAGTGACAGCTTTCCAGTGTCCCTCTGATGGATCAGAGGACCTCAGACCAAAGGGAAGCAGCTCCTCTCCCCTGATGGCACAGCAGCCCCAGGCGGTTTCTCTGCTCGGTGGCTCTGGGCTCCCTCGCTTCATTTCCCCCTCTTTCTCCCATTTATCTGGGTGCTCCAGCCCCTGAGCTGCAACCTGTAACCCAAGGGTCCTTGTAGGTTGGCAACTTTACCTGCACTTTTACCTTGGCAGGTGGAAAAAGGGCTGTTGATATGTTTTCATTATTGTTGTTGAAGACTGTCAAAGGCACAAAAATGCAAATGGACAGTCCTTGCTTTGGACAAATAAAAACACTGGCCACAACTACACTTTGCTACCTGCAACCCCTTCTGAGGTCTGGCCCTTGAGATTTCACCCCTTTACAGCTGCTCCAAGAGACCCCAATGCCACAGGTGTGATAGTGCAAATCTCTTTCTTGCCATCATAGGTCCATGTTTGAAGGAGAAGTTGGAATGGGCTCCAACCCCATCCACCACCACCATCCAGGCTCATAAGCCCAAACAGGATGGGTGCAGTCACACCACCCAGAAGGGCCGTCCCTGTCACCTTCTCTTTCTCCAGCTGTGCCCAGGGCTGCCCACGAGCTCACCCAGGACCCCTCACCAGTGCAGAGCACTCACCTGCCCAGGCTGTGATTCTGTTGACCAACAGAGGCAGACACCAGCTCCTGGCTCCTCCTGGGAAAAGGGGCTCACGTGGAGCAGTGACAGCTGCAGCTGGCAGGGAAATCCTCACAGCTTCACTACAAAAGACAGGAGCTATTTCAATGATGGCAACGTTAACCAGCAGCACATGGACGGGGGCAACTTATTTAAGTCAGTGACAAGTCCCAGGCTTTCAGGCAGGAGCAGCCAAAGGAGACCAGGCTTTTGGCTCTGTGACACACCACACTGTGCAGTCAGGTGCCATCCTCATGACAGCTTTTTATACTGCTCTCTGAGAGTGCTCTTCTCACCACAGACTTCTCCTTTTGCAGGTTTCCAGAACCTCGTGCTCGCTCAGGCCAAGCACTGTTTGTACAACTGCTGCTGGTAAGGATGAAGATATGGTGGGAAGAAGAGAGACATGAATATCTCCTCTACTCAACAACCTGCTCTCTGTGACAGCCAGTGGAAAGAAGGGCCACTTAGCACGTTGTCTTTGCTTCATATAGATAACATATTTATTGAAAATCTGCTTCACCAACAACGGTGAAATCATGACCAAAAATTACAAAACATCATGGTAGTTGGCTTTATAAAAATAAACTGCAGGAGTATGCCTCACTGATTTATACTGGTCTCTCGCCCCTCCCCTCTTTAATGGTGCAGGTTATACTCTCCAGAGTAACGCCGTTCTAGAAAATTGCATTCCATCCAAAAAAATGCACTTGTTTTTCCTTAGCAGAGGTCCTTAAAGTGACTTTTCCCCCGCCCTCCCCAACAATAAATATAGAAAATAGCCTCTAAACAAATAAATTTTAGTTTGGTCAGCTTAAAAAAAAGGTCCATTTTCTCCCTCTTGGGATATGTAGTGACTAAGCAGCCATTTAAACAGTATTCAAGTCTTTGGTGGCTTCAGCTGCTTAAAGCTGCAGTTTTATGTACAGATGATCGAACGAGGTCCTTTTTTTTTCTCTCCAGAAGCCAAAGACTGTGAGATGATGTCAGGTGCACATTACTAGAGCCATCAGTGCTGCATGTGCTGCACCTTCCCTGGGAGCCGCTGAAAGGAGGTCATCTTTGGCAAGGCAGAGCTTTCACACGGAAGGTGTCTTTGGTGGATGAACCTGCTGCATGAGCTGCGGTCGCTTCACTCGCGGTTTCCGTCTCTTTGGCCTGCTCTTGGCTTTGTTGATCTGCACCACAAAGAAGGCCAGAACCACCATGGCACCGAGGAAGGCAAAGACCGGAATAGTCTGTCCCACGTCCTGGTTGTACCGGCCGGGCATTATACCTGGAAAGGCAAAGAGGTTGGGAAGAAAAGTCCTCACCACGTGAGCTCCGATGTCTTTGTGGTGTTAGACCCGACGGTAACTCTTGATCAAAGGCCAAGCAGCCATTAATCAGATTACAGTTCAGACAGGAAGATTAACAGCTGCAGACCGATTAGCCAAAGTAAGACAGGATGCTAACGCTACAGGAAAGCACCAGCACGCCCACCTTGATCTACAGGGGCACATGAAAGTATAACCCAGACTCCCCCTGTAACAACAAGCTTATGTTCTGCACCAGAAGAGAGGTGCAGATGCTTGACCATAATCTTACTAGTAAGTAATTGCCGTAATTCCAGTCCTGATGGAACAAGGAAAGTGGTTTCATGCTTGCTGCAGACACCGTGGGTGGATACGGTGAGAACGAGCTGTACAAACAAACCCCTCATTTTTATGGGTGTCTTTTGGTCTAGCAGCTCAGACTGGGAAAAGAGTCCATATGAGGGTTTCAAACCGTTTCCAGCTGGGTCTTCAGTGCCAAGCTTGTGTAGGAGAGCAGCCCACCACGGACTGAGAGCTGGTTTGAGTCCTCGACATCATTTGCCAGCGTAATAACTTGCCCAAGGCACCATTCCAACAAACACGTCTGGGCTCTGCTTGTGGGCACTCACAGAAGGAACTTTAATTAGCAGTGGGTGCGTGGCCACAGCTCCCAAGGACAGGGGCTGCTGCTGACACCTGCCAGCCTGAACAGTGCCAAAACAAACCTCAACTACACCAAATGCACCCACCACAATCTTCTTCCCAGCATGTCACGACGCTTTCTATTGAATAAACTCTTCATATGCAAAAACAGTTCACACCTGTCAGCCTTTTCTAACACAGCCATACTATTATTGGCATGTTTTTGCAACTGAAAATAAACAGTGGCCTATCGTATGGCTGTGCTGGGTTTTAGGTTTTTTTTTTTCCAAACTTATACAAAAAGCACAACCAAACCAGCAATTTTCAAAGTTTTCAGGATTTACCTCCAGGAATGTCCCATGCTCCACTTTCTCCAGGGGACAGTGGTCTCACTTGGGGTCGGTTCTGTCGAAAACTGGGCAGTGCCACTTTATCCAGGTCAATTGACAGTAATTTCTGATGCTTCCAAAGGTTGCTAGAACAACATATAAAGACAGAGGTGTCTGCCCACTTACTGGTAATGCCAGGAATTTTCTAGCAGCATATGCAGAGTGACAGTTGAAAGCTACGTCTCATTCACTAGTCTGGACCCAGATGACAATCTGATCCATTCGTGAGGTTCTGCAGTTTGCAGGCCTCCAAACCTAAATTTGGACACCACAGGGACACAACTATGTACTAACAACTCTTCTCCTTGCACACAGAATAGCAAAAGGACCCATCACCAGCTCAGCAGACAAGTCAGGGCTGTGTGCTAACACACGTTCCTCCGAGTGCCTGACAAATGACACGACAGAGGCAGCACTGGGAGAGCTGTCCAAAAGCTGCTTCAGGAATTTCAAAGGCACACAGTGATGATGGGTTTGGGCAACCCTGCTCACTCAGAGCTGGGATCACTCAATCACAACAGTGACTGGTGAAGCTATTTTTAAAATCCCCCAGTTTCGCAGCATAGCTATTAGGTGAGTCAGAATTAATTATTCACTGAAGAGGCATTTATGATTATTTCCTCTTTGCAATCTGGTAGTTCTCCAGGAAAGGCATTCCACTTGTCCCTTTCAAAAGCAGATGGAAGAAATAATTTTTCAGCTGAATGAGACTTCTTGTGTGAGAAAGATGTCTACTAACCTGGGGGCAGTTTCATTCAAAGGCTGTGGTTTGGCCCAGGACAGGTGAGGACAAGCAGGAAGGGACCGGGGTTTGGGGTCTCCCAGGTGAGCCTCAAGCACCTTTGAGTATCGATGCAAATGGTTACCTGCAACTCGCAGCAGAGAGAGGCTGGGTCACCAAAAGACAGGCAGGATGAGAGTTACCCACGTTCACCCCAGGCCCAGCAGAGCTGCTCAGTGACTGTGACTCCCCGCTGGAACTCAGGGACAATCAACCAAAGGGTACCTTCCAAAACAGCACGAGCCTGCACCTGCCATGGCAGGTAATCCAAGCTTTGCTGGCAGCACGGGAGGTAAGGCTGAATCCTTTATAACTGCTCTGCAGTAACTAGAGTGCTCCCTAGCAGAACCAGGCATCTAAACACTCCTGCTGTAAGAGCAGAACATTTTCTTTAGTCTAACCACAACTGTATCATGGCAAAACCTCACAGTAAGTGCTCTCTTCTAGTAAAACAACACAGTGGAGCTCCCAACAAACTGCCCTTACTGGCATATCAAGGGGTCTGCCCCAGACCTCCCACCCTGACAGTCCCTCAGTCAGGGCTCTGCTCGGTGGTGGAGGCTCTCACCTTCCATCCTCTCGGGCAGAGAGTGTCCCGCTCCCGACGGCGGCCGCTGCCTGTTCTCGGAGTGGCTGAGGCTGGGCGGCATCACCCCGTAGGAAGTGTACTGCAGCAGGGAATCCAGGAGCCAGAAGCAATCTGTGGGTTTCACAGCCCCAAAACAAGACATGCGTTATGCCCCATTTAAAATGGCTTCTCTTGCTGTTAAGAAGGCTTCAATGACACTCAGGAGCACAGTCCGTTTTCCTGGCTCTTGCTTTTCTCCTGAAGTTCTAGGCCTCGTCTTTCAGAAGGATGCAACTTCCCACACACTTCCCAAACACAAAATTAATCTGTTCAGTCCTAAAATATCTTCTCTTTTGTACCAAACCAGGCTCTTTTGGGGAGTAGGACATAAACCAGCAGGTCTCAAATAGAGGAATCCCAGGTTGTGCAAGGTCACTCAAGTCCTGACAAAACTCACGAGGTTTTTCAGTGTGGAAACACAGGAAGCTCAGAGCTTTTGGTATCATTTTTAACAGCAAAAGGGAGAACCAACTACTTTTTTGAAAGGACAAAACAAATACCTTGAAGAGTAAGAACAAGGTAGTGTTTTCAGTGCAAGCTATGACTCATTTGTTTCTGCAGGCTTAAAAAACAAACAAACAAAGGGGAAAGGTTCTGGCTACGCCCCCGCTAAAGCACAGGCAGTGCCCACAGCAGCTGTGTGCACACCAGCCTGGGAATCGGTGCCACAATACACTTGGAGCATGGCTTTCCTCTGCACTTCAACAGCACGTGATCCCTCGTTTTGATCCTCTCCTGGATTACCTCTACCTTAATCCAGAGCTGCTCCTAACAAACAGGCACTCCAGCCAGGTAACACCACAGCTCTCCGAGATTCCCCTGGCAGCAGCAGGAACAGGCCTTATTAGCTCTTTCCACCACACAGCAAACTTTTTCTCAGAATTTCTCCCCCTGGGAACAGTTGGCTGGGAATGGGAACTAATCTTCCTAATCCTGGTGTCCCTTAAACCCTCACCTTTGATTTTTTAAAGAGGTCAATCAGATTTTAAGGATTTGCGTTCACAAATGTTAGGAATTCACCTCAGTCAAAGCCACCGATGTCTCTGCAGGAGACACAGCTCCTGGTTCACAATTTAAAAGCTAATTTTAAGGGATTTCTTTAAAGCCTTCCACTTTTTCTTGCTTCAGAGGTCACGCTGAATTTAATAGCATTTGGGAGGCCACAAAGAGTTATTTTCTATTACTTAATTTAAAGCTATGTATTTTCTCCTATGCTCTGTGCTTTCAATAACCTAAAGCAAGCACTGAGGCACTGCTAGGCAAGTGTTAGGGAAACAATTCAAAGACAGATAAGGAGAAACTGGAGAACTTTTTAAAAAAAACCCAAAATGTGTGGAGAGAAAGAAATGAGCTACACATGGCAGAGCTCCCTTAGGCAGTAACTTCCTTTAAACTTAAATAAATTAGGCAAGGGATGGATTGCATAACCTAATATTTTAAAATGTCAGTGACAAAAGCTTAAAAAATTATAGATGTACTTTCCATCACAAAAGGAAAATCCAGTTCCGTTCAGTGGAAATGCAGAAGGACTTTGCATATTGGATTATCTTCGTCCCCTCAAGCCACAGTTCTACCAGCTTGTGCTTTACATGTCAGGAGACCCTCAAGCAACTTCTTAAAAATTTGAGAAGTCAGATCAAACAAAGTGCCAGAAGAAAAGGTTTTCCAAAAATCAACCCCAAGGTGTAGGCAAAGAGCATGGCTCCTCTAGGAGTCACAGAAACCACACACCCCCCTCACACACTCGCTACCTAGGGCTGCAAACAAACACTCTGACAACAGAAGTGGGAATTCCACCTTTCTGACATCTTTTCAGCAGCTGGTTTGTGTCAAAGCAGCATAACCAGAGAATAGTAATGCACAACTGCAGTGCTGAACATCACCATAAATCCTCAAGGGAAACATTGCAAAGGGAACAAGGCAGGCTGAAGAGCAAACTCAAAAGATAAAATCCATTGCTCCATATAAATATTCTGAAAATGTAACCAGGGAAAAAGTGAAGGGAAGGGATCCTCTGACGGCCTCTTCACAGCTCAGATCAAGCATGTGTAACTGTTTGTGCTTTCTGTAAACAAAAGCACCCCAAAGCAGCAAAAATACCCACCAACCAACCCCTCCCTGCAAAAAACACCATCCCAAACCCAGCCTCCAAAGCTGGTGGAACAGAAAAATATGGTGTGGGGGAGAAACAGTCCCATCTGCCAGAGGGCTATTTACTGTGGGGTGCTCCTCTGTTCAACTGTAGAGCTCTGCAGAACTGAGGTTAATCCCCAGTGAGTTGTATTCAGAGTCCCTAAAGCCCAGCTATTTCTGATGGAGCTGTAAAACCCCACAAGACAGCTGTCAGAGGAAGACAAAGCTCACACACCTTTCTGTCGATGGCTGTCGTCCAGGCAGTTGGAGTCGCCGTACAGAACGATTCTGCCTCCGCCTTCCGAAGGAACTTGGTAAAGCCCCAAAATAGGGACATTTTCAATTACAGCAGTCTCCTGTTTTAAAACTTCAAGACCTAAAGCAAAGCACAAATAAATTCCACAGCCTGCAGAGCATCAGTGGCAACTCACCCGATAGCCCCGGCGCCCACACCGCAAACCGGCAAACGCCGCTCTGCCACACGTCATGTCACACCTTTCCACAAAGAGTTTTCAACCCCCCATGACGTTGGGATAAAAATGAAACTGCTCTGAGACCCTGAGTGCAAAGTTTCCTACTGATAATAAAGTTTTTCTTTCTTTGGTGGAGAAGAAGAAGAGACCTCACAACCTGGATTATCTTCAACAGGCCTAGATAAAAAAATTCTAGTATTCTCAGCAAAAGGTTTAAAGCCCAAATGTTCTGCTCTTTATGTTGTTTCAATCCTTCTGCAGAATTCTACAGAAAGCTGACTTTAGGTCAAAGGTTTCCCACCTCTAACACCCGTTTCAAAAAATAAAGACCGACAATTGCAATTCACGAGGCAGAAGAGTTCTCTGGTTTGCTTCTGGACTCTAAACACAGTGTCTCAAGCAAAGGGAATAAATTTCAAATACAAATCTGACAAGGATTCAACAGAAAAAGCAGGTCTAGCAGGCTACTTGTCAAATGGACACTGTTTTTCTCTGTCACATGAGGAAATACCTAAGTCATCAGCTTACAGGGATACTGCCTTTCCTCCAAAAGGCTCATGTGGATGATCTCCTTACTGTTCCAGAAAGTTCTCCCCTAGGTAATCACCTCCGCTGCACACCAGAAGTCAAAATACAATGAACTCACTGATCTTCTCTGGCAGCTGCTGAGCTGTGTCAGAAGCTCTGCACGTGCTTCTGCTCTCACCCTCAAACCCTCTACACCCACACGCACAACACGCTGACAGTTCAGTCATTTGCTCCTGCTCAGCACTTCCTAAAGGCTCATCAAATACAAGATTTTTTCTTTTTTACCTGCCTGCTGCCATTACAGCCCTGAATTTCCACCTCACAAGGCATTATGATACAAGCAAAGAGGACAGATATCCACAGAGCACTGTAGTCTGAGACCAGAAGCTTCCCATATGCATAACGCTTTCCTTTACGAGAGTTTAGCTGCTGACGTTTTGCCTACTAAAATTTTCCTTCCTTACATCCTTAGATCCCCACAGCTACCACAACATTCGTGCTGTGTTGTAAAACCCTGTCAGTGTGGTTTTACATTCACTGCTTTTAGACCTTTAGGCTTTGCAACTTTGCTTGTGCAGCGACTCCAAAGCTCTGCCTAAAACACAGAGGAAAGACAAGGAAGCTCGAGGAAGCTCATACCTTGATCCTTAAAAGTCTGTGCAATGACAATGCCATCTTCTGGAAACTTTGCAATACTGCACCCTGATGCATAATTCACTGAAAGACATCACCATAAAACTGCAGTTTAGACCAAAAAAAACACTCTCTCCCCTGCCACCAATAAAACAAGCCCAGAAGAAAACACTCCCAGGAATATTGCACTGAATTTGCATCTTTTGACAATGTATGTAATTGCAGACCAGGCACTTCCCAGCACAGAACTTTTGCAGGCTCACCTTTACATGCTGTTTTCAAATCTTTCCATTTAGGAGATTGATATTATCTTTTTTTAAACTGAAAAGCTTAATCAAATGCTATGAAAACGTCTACAAAGGAGTTAATTATTCAAGCATCTTACGAGACTCTTGTCACTGGATTGGAGTGGTTCCCTTCACTCTCAC
>JAWWES010000021.1:11881943-11972556 GCA_035583135.1 Lophotriccus pileatus
GATGGGAATGTGGGGATACAGGGATGGGAATGTGGGGATCCAGGGATGGGAATGTGGGAATACAGGGATGGGAATGTGGGGATACGGGGGTGGGAATGTGGGGATTGATCCAGGGATGGGAATGTGGGGATACAGGGATGGGAATGTGGGGATCCAGGGATGGGAATGTTGGAATACAGGGATGGGAATGTGGGGATCCAGGGATGGGAATGTGGGAATCCAGGGATGTGTGAGGAGCTGGGAATGTGGGGATCCAGGGATGGAAATGTTGGGATCCAGGGATGGGAACGTGGGGATACAGGGATGGGAATGTGGGAATCCAGGGATGTGTGAGGAGCTGGGAATGTGGGGATACAGGGCTGGGTGAGGGGTCTGGCCGCGGCAAGGAACACGTGGTAGTCCTGGAGACAGGGACAGAAACATCCCACAGGTTGCCCTGTCTGCAGGTTCACTGGAGCCCCTGCTGACGTTCCCTGTGTCTGACTCCCCTTTCCCAAGCAGCACGGGCAGTGCTGCCCCACAGCCCCGGGGTACACTGCACGTGGGAGCACGTGGCTCAGGGCCAGCTGGGCTGGGGGATGTGACAAACCCATGTCGTCCCTGCCCCTGTTCCCCTCCACCTTCACAGCTTACAGTCGGCTGGGACTGTCCTTTTGAACAGGGTGATTTGAGGGGATTCGGGGGATTCTCAGATTCTGTCAGCTTTACAAATGGACACCAGGTGAGACAGTCACTGTCAGAAAGAAAACTGCCCCTGCTCCTGCCCAACCGCCTCAGCGACAAAGTGAAGACCATCACCATTTTGTGGCAAAGCCCCAGAGGAGCTGTTTAATACAAGGATACAGAAAGGATCCAGAGTTGTGCTGTTTAGGATACATGGCGTGTTTAACAAGGCATGGAGATCCCAGCGAGTCCTCCCAGGCTCCTGCCGCGCCGCTCAGAGCACGCACAGGGCAGCGGGGCCGCTATTCCCCCCGCGCTGCCAAGGCTTGCTGGCGCAGGATCCCGCAGAGCCGCAGGGCCAGCCGCGCCCACAGCCACTCCGGCAGGAGCCCGGCCAGCGCCAGCTGGGGGAACACAGGGACAGACAGGGAGGGAAGGGACACGTTAGGATACACAACATCACACAGGCTCTCAAATCACCACCCCTTGGGAGTCAGCTGGTTTGGAAGGAGCACCCACAGCTGAACGGTAAAGTTCAGCGAATAAATCCTAAAGCAGTTTGGACAAGCTCCCAACAGCAATACCGGCCACTGGATTTAACTGCCACGTCTTGCCAGAATTCTTCCCATCTCTGTTATTCCCTTTGGACTAAACCCCACTTCTTCACTTCCTTCTACCAACCCCATGCTACAGGAAATCAGTAGGCAGGATGTGACCAATGTGCATAAACAACCTGCCCCAAAAAATGAAAACCCTAACAAATGGAGAACCTGCTTCCAGATAGATTAGAACAAAAGTACAGCAGTTTTCCCTGCTATTATTCCATCCTCCCTACCCACTCTTCCCCAACACAGAAATGTGCTCAATACATTAGACTGGAAAAAGCTATTTCTGTTCACAGAAGACAGTTGGCCAGTCAACAACACCCCAAGTGAAATGAGATACTCTGTGCCAATTAATAAAAAGTTGTCACTTCCCCATTTTTGCAGCGCATTTCAAGTGGGAATTGGATTCGCTCTCCCATCTTAAAAATAAGCATGCCCAAGCATAACTTTCTAAAGCAGAACTGGTTAGAAAACACGGCACAATGCCTTGGAGTCCTACAATACACACTGCACTGTTTCAGAACATGAGCAGAGGTTTTTTTGAGACTCCTAAGAAAGTAAACATTTGATTTATTTCTACGTGACAAACAGTTGAATGAGTATTTCCACATGAAACAGCTGAATGAATTCCATTACCAGTATTTCATGCTTCCAGTAACCAGCGGTCCTTGTGGATAACCCAAGAGTAGAAACAGCATGACTTGCATACTCTTCAGCAGAAGGAAACAAGAAAGATCTCTTTGACAGAAAGCTGTTGAATGCTACCATCTTTGTAGCAACTGTGCTTGGGATTAGGCTTTGAACAAAAATTCCTTTTGAGGCATACTCATGATGTATTGCTCTACTGAAATAGTCCAAGTAGATCTAGAAAGACAAAAGCAGAGACAGCTTTTTTTTCTCTTTTTTTTTTTTCAAACAATGAAATGTCAAGGCAGAGTCTTATTAGAATTACAGAAAAGTTGTTGCATGCTTTATAAATCAGCTCAATAAATAAAAACTTGCATAAACAGTATAAAAATATGCACTTTTAAGTATTATCAACGTTTCTATGTGTTATTGGTTTGCTATAAACCTGCCACACAGCCACTTACCCCTGAGAAAGGGCATTTTACAGAGCACCTTGAGAGCACACGTGTTTCTGCTCCCCAGTGGCCTCACAAAAGGCTTTCCCAGCAGTTAGCTGGGAAAGCATCTTGTACAAATGCTCTTACAAGTGATTTAGGAAAACCAAAGCGATCACTTCAAACACTGTGCATTGTTAATGCCCCAAGAGGCTGAGAACGCTAGAGCAGCTTGTTCTCCCTTCTGTGTTCTGAGGCCAGGCTGAACACTGGACTGCTGATCCAGGAATTGCATTAATGATGCCAGCTAAATAAACTTCGGTATATTTGGGGTTGTTCCTTCTCTTTCAGACAAGCTTTTTAACAGCAGACAGCTGGGAGCAAGGACCACTTGTGTTTAGACACCAGATCTGGACCAGATCCTTCTACAGTCTCAGCTGCTTTTGTGGATTCAGCAGCATGTCCCCCAGTGTAAATCCACACCATCGTGAGCACTCATACTCCCAGCATCACCCAGCTGCCTCATCCTACTCATTACTGACTGGATCTTCTCAGGAAGGATAATTATGGGGCAAAAGTTCTTTTCACTTCTCCCCACCTATGGCACAACGGTGTCAAAGCCTTCCACCCCTTGGTGTTAGGTGAAGCAGTGGCCTGATTTGGCCACAGCCTTGTCGTAACAGTGGATTGAGCCTCTTGCTACCAAATACTGCTGTGTAAGAGACTTGAGGTATGTCTGCACAGTTCAGCTGAATAAGAGAGAGATTAAATTCTGCCACTCTGCTTTGTGCCTCTGAGAAAGGCAACATTTCTTCTAAAATTACTGTTATGCCATACAAAATCACAGAGCACTGACTTTGGTTCGAAGCCCAGCACTGGTGAGGATGAAGAGTTTACTGCATAATACATGTATCATTCACCTCCAACATTTAAACAAATGCCTAAAAAACCTTCAAGTATTTTGATATCCTTGCTGAAAGTGTTTAAAAAAACCCCATACCACAACCAACCTGTAATGTACTTTCCAGTGCATACCATTAATTACACCCCAACTTACTTTAGAGGCTCCATAGATTGTTAACAGTGGTGTCGGCTGACAAACGACCACAGAAGAAACGTTCACAATTGCCCCTTTCTTCTTCTTTACCATACCTGGCAGCACAATATGTGTCATCATGTTAAGAGAAGCGATATTTGTATGGATCATGTCCCACAGCACATCCTCAGACAGATTAGCATAATAGTCTGGGTAGTCAGTAAACATTCCCACATTATTCACCAAAATCCCAATTTCTCTGTCTTTCAGAGCCTCCTTAATGGCCGGGTAAGGCTCATGCCCCTTGCTGAAATCAGCTACTATGAAATCTGTTTCCACTTTGTAGGTCTCAGATATGCTCCTGGACACAGCCTCCAGCTTCCCCTTGTTCCGGCTGACCAGGATGATGTTGACTCCCCGCTTTGCCAGCTCCTCGGCGTACGCCTTCCCGATGCCATCTGTGCTCCCTGGAAGTGAAAACAACAACAGGATAAACCAGGTGAAAAACAGAGAAACCCCAGCCTTCTCTTTGACACTTCTTGCAGTTATGGTTCTATCCTCTTTTCTAAGATCATGTGCTGCTGAATATGTTGATTTCAAAGCCACAGCGTTAAAGACAACGTTGTCAGTAGCCACCTTCTGCAATCTCCCTCATACAAGTTTTATAGTTTCTATGACAAGAGAGAGCTCGAAGCAGAACCTTAATGAAGGACAGAGATGTCAGAGGCACAGGACTCAAACTGTGTTGAAGAACTAGAGCACATACAAAAACACCACAGCACATACAAAAACACCATAGCAAAAAAAGGATCTCGTCTGCCTCTCTGTCTACACCTGCAGGTGTTCATGGTGTACCTTGTAAATTTTGGGGAAAATGGCTGTAATTCCTTCTCAGCAGTCAGTCAAATCACTTAGCTTGTCCGTATCCTGAAGAACTGAATCTAGCAAGGCAACGAACAACGGCCACCCAAGCAGGCTAACCTGCAACCAGAGGTAATACAGGCCCCAGGTTGTGACACGAGCTCGCCCAGCAGCACAAGCTACAAGTCTCACAGTACTGGCACAGTATGTTACACAAATGTAGGCAAACACGACCCTTCTTCTCTTACCAGTGACCACGGCCCACTGTCCATACTGCTTGACGAGATCAACCTCACAGCCCAGCCTGGGAATAATGTGCAACCGAAGCATGCTGTAAGTGTCAAACGCCAGAGACACACACTTTCTGACCGTGTACCAAGCTCCAACAAGGGCCAGGGCTTCTATGTAGACACCACAGGAACGACTGATTTCCCTGTACAAGAGGGAGAAACGATCCACAGCTGCCATGGTGATCACAAGCCTGAAAAAAAAGAGAGACGTGGGCAGTTACAACTGGCTCTTAGGCCATGTAAACTTTCCAGACTGAATGGATAACCTCTGAGATTCACCAGGTGACAGTCTGAGCACTGTTTTGATAAAGAAAACCCATAAGTCAGCCTGCTAAAATTTGGGTATCCCCTACCATCATTCTCACTGATTTAGGTACTGTTTAGCTCTTGTCCTAGGATTTAGCTGTTAACCATTTATACTGCAATGACACTGATCAACGACACCACAAACAAAACTATTCAAGCGGGAGAAGCTCAATATGTCAAAACTAATTTTGGAAGGTGAAGAACTTCCCGCAAGAGAAGCAAGGATAATCAGCAGGAGAGAGCTGAGACGCAAAGGAACAACGGGCTCTTTCAAGGCCAAAAAGCTACACGGGAGACAAGGCAAGCTCCGCGACAGAACTTCGTTCCCACCGCATCTCCCGCCGCCCCCGAGCCAGGGAGCGATGCAGAGTATCAGCCACACCGCGCCTGCAGAGCCCTCACGGCTTTTACTGCGCAACACGCTTCTAAACCAAGCACAAAGCCCAGCCGCCGCCACCGCCGCCTCCTCCCGGGCAGGGCCGGTCCCCCGGGCCGCCACACGCGCAGCAGGGACAGCGGGGCCGCTTTCGGCCCGGGGTGTACCGGAGGGGCTCCGCAGCCCGGCCGTGCGCCGGCGTGTCCCCTCACCCTCGGGCCGGTGCACCCTCACCCTGGGCCCTGTCCCCCCTCACCCTGGGCCCGGTCCCCCCTCACTCTCACCCCGGTCCCTCCGCCGCTCGGTGTCGCCGGGAGCGGCCGCGCCGCCTTGTGGGCCGTCGCGCGCCGTGGCCATGGCGACGGGCCGGGCCGCGCTCCCTCAGCGCTCCCTCAGCGCTCCCTCAGCGCCGGGCCCCGCTCCCTCAGCGCCCCGCCGTCCTCCCTCAGCGCCCCGCCGCCCGCCCGCCCAGACCTGCGGCCGCTCTGTCCGCAAAAGGCAGGCCGTGAGCGCGGTGCTGCCGCGGGGGCTGCGGGAATGGAAGCGGCCGCCGCAGAGCGGGACGGCGGAGGGGAGGCCGCGGCGCCAGAGGGCGACAGCAGGGCCGGAGCTGCCCCCACAGAGCCGGAGGGCAGCGCTGGCAGCTCAGGTGAGCCCCGGGCTGGCTCGCCGGGACCGGCCCGGGACACTGTGGCCAACACAAGGTGCAGACATCGTCTGTTAACTGCTCGTCTGGATGCCATGGCAGGCTGTGCTTTCTCCCAGCAAAGTCACTGGAAATCCTGCCATAACTGAGGCGTACGCAATTGCTACCTGTCCGTACCTTTTTTACCATTACCTCTGTTCCTTTACTTTCCTCTTGCTGGAGAGATACCTTTCCGTGTGCTGTAATCACACTGCTGGCCTGACCTCTGAATCACAGACCTCATTTCACAGTGGGTCAGGCTGGAAGGGGCCACAGTGGTTGGGACCACCTGGCCCAAGCTCCCTGCTCGGGCAGGGCCACCCCAGAGCACTGGCACAGGATTGTATCCAGACGGTTCTGGAATATCTCCAGTGAGGGAGACCCCACACCCTCCTGGGTGATCTGTCCCGCTGCGCGGTCACCCCCGCAGGAAAGAGGTTCTTCCTCATGTTCAGGTGGAACATCCCGTGCATCGTTCCTGCCTGTTGCCTCTTGTCCTATTAAATAAGTATTATTATGTTTCAATTACAATCATATTTAAATGAGCTGGTACAATCACTTGTTTGTACTCTCTTTTTAAGTGTATGGACTACAAGTGCAGCTAGAAGGTCCAGAGCAAGATTCTGAAGAGAGGAATATTGAAATTGCAGTAAATCAAAGGCAGTGTAAAGGCAGCGTGAGTGAGTGTAGGTCTGCAGACACCTTCCAAGGAGAGCAAAAGGGTAAATCTACCTGTAGAAGAGCTCAACTAACAGGCAGTGCTTGGGATGACTCAGATACACCATTACTGTAGTCACTCTACAAGCACAGTTAAGAGTCTTGTCAAACGCAAATTAGCGTTAATTAATTGTAATACGTGGTAGATGGCTAAGACCATAAGAACATCGATGCCAGTACTTTATTGTCACTGTATGTTATAATAATCTAGGAAGTCAGGTAAGTCTGACTTCCAGATCTAAAAAAAAATAAAATATGCAGATTTCAGCAGTTAAATTTGCTACTACTTATTTTACTACTTTGCCTTCTAAAGGCATTGTTTCATTAAAATTGTCAGCAAAAATCTTAGTTAAAACCCTCCTCTTCTTGAAATTCACATTCAAGTGCTCTTCAATATTTCTCTAAAGTAATTGGCAACCTGACACATTTTCCCCACCCTTGCTCTTAAATTGCAATTCATTTTCTTACTTACAAAGATGTTAAAACTCAAGAGAAAGCTGCCAACTGTGTGTCCAGAGCAGACCAACAGAGCGAACAAAAATCAGGTGTTGATCACGAGCCTGTAACCAGCTCCTCCACTCAAAGGACAGCAGAGAAGAGGGGCTCTGTAAGGTAATAACAGTAATAAAAAAAACTACTGCTTTATTGATTTGCAATGTAGTTTTGAAAGCTGTAGCTATTTCTATCGCATGAAAGAACTATTCATTGTGTTGCATTGGAATCTGTAAGGAAGCAAAAGATTTCAGAATGTGCACTGAAGTACTTTTTTTGTTTTGCTTCTGCTTCCTGTTGTTATTTTAGAATGACAAAAAAGATTCTGCTGGACATCTGTAAGCAGCAGAAATTATACTGGACCCCCTACTTAAATGATACGCTTTACTTGCACTATAAAGGTAAGATGTGGACAGGACTGTTTAGATTTATCATTCCAAGTAGTATTTTAGCAGAGAATCTATTTCATGGCTCACTGAAATAAGATATCTAGTCATTCTTTTGAATTAAAAACGTAAGTTAATTTTATGTAACACTGGAATTGGGAAACAAAATGTCTCAATATGAAGGTAGAAAAATAAACTGATTATACATGTAATTCACTCTGTGGAGTCATTCAAGGGATCAGTAGGAATCAAGGGACATAGCTTTGGGGTTTTTTCCTAAAACAATAGCCTCTGAGAAATGTCTTAAAATACTGGTCTGGGTTGCATTCAGAGGAAAATATATGTAATCAGGACATGCAGCTCTGCTTCCCTGGCATGGACTCCTCCAGAGAGCCCTTTCCAGCCCTTTCCTTTTACAACTCCTTTTTCTGCAGGGTTTGACCGCCTGGAGAACCTGGAGGAGTACACGGGCCTGAGGTGTTTGTGGCTGCAGTGCAATGGCTTGAGGAAAATTGAGAACCTGCAGGCTCAGACAGAGCTGCGTTGCCTCTACTTGCAACTCAATCTGATCGAGAAAATCGAAAACCTGGAACCCTTGCAGAAGCTGGATTCCCTCAACATCAGTAACAACTACATTAAGACCATCGAGAATCTCTGTAAGAACCGGGGGGGCAACGTGTTTTACCCTTGGGCAAGGCCACGTCCCTGAGCTCTGACTAAGCTACTATCAGTGGCACTAGTTTCAAGGGATATTTTTATTCATGATAGACTTTTGCAATATCCTATACCAAAGTCCACTGGGCTTCTGTTGAGGAGTCAAACCCATGTATTTGCAAATTAAATAGATGAGAAAGTAGGAACTACTTTCACTGGATACCTAGAATAATTAGGTAGTGTTTTCCTCACTTCTTAATACCATCTCAGTCTTATCTGTGTTGCAGACAGGCTGACAATCCAGTTTGCACTATTTTCTTTACAGTTAAGATGTGCTTTGGCAGTTGCAGACACAATTACTGAATCTCTGCTAAAAGATTTATTCTGTCTTCAGCAGAAAATAAAAAGCAATTCCTCTACATTACCACTTACATACATTGGAAAATTCTGAAAGGCGACCTCCTGCTTTTGTGTAACTAATTAGTTTGAAATGTGAATGAAAGACAACCACTACCCCAAAACCAAAATAGCTGCTTTTCCCCGGGTGAAGAAAGCAGCTTTGGAGGCCTAGCCAAAAAGTGCATGTAGCAGAGTACCAGATTTAGGAAAAAAGCTCCAAATTCAGTACAAACATGCAGTTTGACCATGCAGTTTTTTGCCTGCTGCAGGAAGCCCTCTGTGAAGCACCAGCTCTTACCTTTCCTTCCCTGTGCTGTTGTTGCTGACAGCTTGTCTGAAGGTGCTGCAGACCCTGCAGATCGCTCACAACAAGCTGCGGACCGTGGAGGACATCCAGCACTTGCAGGAGTGCCCCAGTATTTCTGTCCTTGATCTCTCCCACAACAGCCTGAGTGATCCAAGTATTGTAACTATTCTGGAGACCATGCCCAATCTGGTAAGCCAGACACAGCTCAGGGTTCCTACCATGTGCATGGGTGAGCCCCATGGGGAGGTTGGGGTGGGTAGTTCAGGCATGGGTCTATAAAAAACATTATTAACCATTATTTTATTTCTTGTTGATTACCTGTAACACTCAGGATGTTTTATTCACCTCTTGTTTTTGCAATGACAGGGAAAGTGCATATCCAGATTGGTGGTTTTTTTGCTACTCAACTTTAAAAATTGTTCCCCTTGTTTCTGTAGCATGTGCTGAATTTGATGGGAAACGAGGTGATAAGGAAAATTGCTAATTATAGGAAAACACTTACTGTTCGACTAAAACAGCTAACATATCTGGATGACAGACCAGTTTTCCCAAAGGACAGGTGAGAAACACAGCCTTCTTCATTACACAGCAATAAAGATCAAATGCTAATGATCTCTCACATATTGCTTGTCAAAGTTGTCATGGAAGGAAAGGAAGACCGACCAGTATCATTTATTGAAGGTGGGTGATTTAGAGAGCAAGTGCATTGTATTACAGAGTTCTACATCTAACATACCTAGAAAAAAGCAATCTATTTTTTCACAAAATAATTCCTGAGAATGCTTTTATGCCAAGTAGAGCAGAGGCAAATCCTGATTGCAACAGAAACTGAACAGGAGCCTGGAAGGGCCAAGCCCAGATCAGACCAATCTCTGGTGCTGTGATCACCAGCATTGGGCTATCTCTATGTTTGTTTGTTTCAGTTCCAATACAAGATGAGATACATGTTCATCCCTGTTGCATGAGGATTGTCACTGCTAAATGCTTTTTTTTCTATTTTCAAGCTCTTTTAAATTTCTCTCTCGTTGCAAAGATGGGCTTCTCTAGCTGTATTACAGTGAGCTTTTGTGTTTTCATTAGAGCCTGTGCAGAAGCCTGGGCTGTTGGAGGGCTTGAAGCTGAGAATGCAGAAAGGGAAAAATGGGAAACCAGAGAGAGAAAAAAAATCCAAGATAGCATTGATGCATTAGCAGCCATCAGGCAAAAAGCAGAGGAAAATAGAAGGCAAAAGTGCATGGAAGAAAGAGACACAAGTGCAAGATGTGGAAATGGAGATGCAACAGATACCCTAGAAGGTTTGTGCTTACAATTTTGGAAGGTGTCTGTGGCCACTTCAATTTGAATGTGCAGAGAAGTCTTAATCTGGGTTTTTTTGGGGTTGACTAAGAGTAAAATTTTTAGAATATTTATAGGATATTTAGAATGAGCAGTGGTAGACTGACTTAGCAATTTTAATGAACCTGTTTCTTCTGTAGGAGCACCTGAAAATTCAAAAGATAGTGATGGAAATTCTAAGACATCAAAGCCTTCAAATATATCAGAAGAGGAAGGAGCTCAAGAGAAGACTGAGAAATTTAAAAATGAAGGTTTTGATGTTAGTGATGAAGTGATAACACTTCTACCAAATAGGGAAGATAACAGAGATTTCACAGCTGGAAATATTCCTGCTGGAGTTCAAGAGGATGTGCAGGAACCAGACTTTCAGAAAAGTGCAAGTCTCAGCCAGGAGACAAATGGTAATGTAGACAGTGAGGAACCAAACCAAACTGAGGGTGCAGAGATGATGAGCCAAACTGTCCCAGTGCAGCCTCTGCTGATGCACAGATAGGAACATTCCATTGGATTTCCACAGTGACTAGGGAAAATCCAGCAATGCTGGATAAATATCCTTTAAATACAACAAACAAAAAAATTCTGAGGGCTAAACCTGCAACTTCTGCAACCTAAAGGTGGAACTGCACTTGTCAAACGTGCCAGGTTTAGTGACAGGACAGGCTTCCCTTGGGGCCACTGAGCAGTGTGTCTGCCAGCAGGAGCTGGCCATCCCTCCAGGGATGGTTTTGTACCTTCACACGTGGGAGAATGCTGTTATAGATTGTGGAATACATTATTGCCAAATGAAAATATTAATTTATACAATACAGGATATAAGAGAGACCAAGAATGTGGTGGAAAGACAAAGTGCTGGGTTCAGCTGTGAATTCTGCACTGGTGGCCAGGTCCCCAGCAGTTTGGTTCTGCAGTGCTTGCCCTTGCAACATGGACATTTTTGTTGAGTTAGTTCTCTCCAACTGACTGTTTGTTCTTTAGATCTCCCAGGACAGAAGGCAGCCACTGCCAAGGCCGTGCTTCCTGCAGGGGATGAATGTGCTGAAGCCCAGCAGTCCGTGGTGGAGACACTGGAGAAACTTTACCTTGATGTATGTACTGGGCTGAGATGTTGAGAAGTTCTCGTGTGGGTATTGTCTTCTCCAAGGTCATTCTTGTAACATCCTGGCCAATAAACCTGTATGGCCAGGTTCTTAGAGAGCTCCAGTGTTAGGAGAAGCAAAAGGAGCCCAAAAGGTAAAGTTGCAGAGGCATTCATTCTGTCCAGTGTAGCATATACAAAGAATTTACCTCTGCTTCCAAAGTTTATTTTGTCCTCAAAATTTTTGTCCTATAAGTGCTTTTGTCCTATAAATCAGCTGAAGTTGACCTCCTATCTCGTTGATTTCTCTGGAGAAGCCAATGAGGGTTCTCATTTAAAAACAAATCACACCAAAAAGATCCAGTAGATACGTTTGTCCTCTTAAGCAACACTTGAAATATGCAGTTGAAAATGTGAACTATTCCAGAAAAAGCATAAGGAAGAAATGGCAACCCCATCATTGTCAATGTTACCCACCAGTACCAGTATTATAAATTAATTCTCAAAATAGAACCTGGAGGTCTATTTCCATGAAAAGCAGGATTATTCAGGTATATAACAAGTGATTGACATCTGTAATATGGTCCTGTATTATCTAAGAGTGCTATCTGATGATGCAACATTGAAACATGTTCACCACACTTAACCCTTGGGAGGACATGGACAGCACTGAAAACCACAACCTGCCTGCAGAGAACTGCTCAGGGTGTCCTGGCAAGGACTCTGACAGTGTCACACTGGGACACAGCCAGCAAAACAAACTTCAGACCTCGGGATTTCCCACAGCACTTCGTGAACCCTTCCATACCCTACACTGCCATGGTAACTACTGGCAGAAAAGTCTCATATCTTTGCCATTCCCCAGGAAAAAATCCTGTGGCATCAAAGGGCTCAACCCACTGCTTCAGTAGAGGGTTTGCTGCTGCCTCCTCCTGTGTGGCTGTCTTTAAAAATAGGTTTAAAAAACCAAGTGGAGAGAACTGACAGCAATTCAAAGTATATGCAACACTATTTTAAAAGCAGATCTTGCAGGGTCTGAAATAAAGGCTTTCCATGTGTAGTGGCACTGTAGGAACCCACAATGTGAAGAACTCATCAGGTCAGTGCTTGGTTTTGCCCTGGTGCTCTGTGGCACCACAGGAAGCTCCTCTGCACAAACTGTAACATAAAGAACTCTTCAGCACGCAGCCATGGGGTTCCTTTAGGCTCCTGAACAGTGGGACTATTTTAATCCTACAGAAGAAAACCAGACCCAGATCACACCCTAATGCACCTTTCAGTGTCCTTTGCTACCTTGTTCTCCAGCAATGTTCAGTAACAGCAGGAGCTCCTCCCAGCAACCAACCTCCTGTACTTACAGTATTGCAGCTGTTCCAAGGAGTCTTAGCGTGGACATGGCAGGGAATGGCTGGGGAGGTGCTGGAGCTCTGGAGCTGGCCTTGCTCTGACTGTAGATGGTCTCAGCAGTAATACAAGGGAGGAGAGCAGAGAGGGTTTGTAATGTGGTGGTTGTGACATCCCCTTGTCAAGCAGAAACATGCTCATGTTGCTGCACATGCCTTGTCAGGGTTTGAATCACATTCCATGTACCTGAAGCAGGATAACTTTTAGTAAGTGATTTTGGTTTGATCTGCAAGTGCACCCTGCTGATTGAAACAAGACTAACAGCTATTCCATCTCCCTACTGGTACCAAATTCCACCCATTAAGATTAGCCTCAGATCTTCAGCTGCACTTTTTGAATGCTGTTTTATAACCTGTGTGACTCCCGGACACGCTGCTCCCGTGAGAGGAGGCCAGTGTGGTGCTGCTGGCTGTGACCTCACACCCCGGGGTCATGTTTCATGGGCTACAGCAGCTAATCCCTGATTCATGAGCTGTCTTTGTTTGCAGGAGCTGCCTGATTTAGAAGATGTAGATGTAACTGAATTTCCTCCGGAAGAGGAAATCTTTGTTCAAAAGGTAACATTTGTATCAATTCCAGGAATGAAACTTGGCTAAACACACGCACACATGTTTTGCAAAGTCAGGATAATCTAAGTTGTGAAATGCTGGTTTGGGAGGTGCAATCAGTTTGCATTTATAAACTAAATGGATGGTTTCAGCAGATCCACTCGTAAATATTTTTTTGATTTTTGTATTATTGTATAGCAAAAATAGGAGAATGAAAACCTAAGATCAAGTAATGCACCAGTTACATAGGATTAATTTCTTAGTAATAACATTATAACATGTAATGTTACAATGAAGATTACTCTTAAAATACACTTTACCAGTACTAATACGCTGCAAAGGACTGAATAGAGGGAACAAAGCACCTGCTGCTGAATAAAATCTGACATTTCAGCTGAAAACACAGGAGATTGAACCTCCTCTGCTCCACTGCAGGCCAGTCCTCGTCCACATTAGCCCTTTGCTTTGCTCAAACTAATCTTTTAGGCAAAAGCCCAGAAACAGAAGGGGCCAAAAGAAGGCAACAAGACTAAAAGCACAGTTTTGGCTCTCATGCCAATCAAAGAATCATCCTGGCCTTGCTGGAGACAGAGGCTGGTACATGTTCCTACAAGTCTCTCCAAGATAACTTTTCCAGGAGTCAGCATAAGGCACGGAATTTATTTTCTCTCTTGGTCACAGACTGATACCAGCGTTGCAAAATGTCTTGGCCAACAAAGCCTCCAATTAAAGGAAGGCAAGGGAAGGGAGCAAAGGATTAGTGAAGGAGTGTGTGTTACAGCTGCCACGCTCCCAAGGTGCTCAGTGCTCAGCTGCAGACAGGTGAAGATCCAAGCAATAGTTACCCATCCTGCAGCTTTTAGATCTGAGAATAACATACTTTCAATTACCTTTCCCACCTTTACAGCAGGACTATCACCCAAAGATTGAGATAATTTCTGAAGTGACAAATGACAGCGATCCTGCATTAGAGGAAAACAATAAAAGCATGTCTGAGAAATCACTAGAAGAAGTTCCAACAGCAATATTTTCAAATGTGTGTAAGAGCCATAAAGAGCATGAGGAGGAGGAGCACTTAAGACCCCTTCTTGAAAGCTTCTTTACAGAGCCTGCTAATTCAGAAAGACACCTGGAGATCAAAGATACAAAAGCAGCCCCCTTGAAGCCCCTGATACAAGAGGTGGTCACTGAGCCCAAGGACCATCTGCTGTTGTCACCAGTCTGCCATCAGCCAGAGGACCCAAGCCCTTGGGAAGAGGATGGTAAGTTTACAGTGCCATTACTAATCACAGAGCAAAAGGTGGGTGGCACATGCACGCTAAAAGTAAGGATCTGTTCAGCTCTCGTTGAAGATTGCTAGTTACAATCACCTCTTCTTTTTTTTATGTGGGAATCCTAATAAATTAGGAATTAAAATGGTATTTTCTCTTTTTCTACAGAGGATTTCTTGCTGAGTTTCATTTAAATGGTTTTAAGAAATTGGGCTCTCTGTTTCTTTTCTCAGTGAGTTTTATTTGTCTGGTCCCTTTGTGCCCTGGCAGGGAATGGCAGCGATGCAGAAGGACAGGGCCCGGCTGAGGGGGAAGGATGTCCCCACAAAGCACCAGCTGCCAAGGACACTGACAGTGGATTGGATTAATCCCTTTGGAAAGAAATGGACCAGACCTGGAGCCCAGCACCTGGCTGACTGCACGGGAGTATCCCGAAGTGTGGAGCCCAGCAAGGGGCCCATTAGTTAGAACTGACATCACCAGGGACACAAACCCCTAACCCCGGCCCCTCCTGGGGCAGGGGGCTGTTCACTGCTCTGCAAACCACTGTTCTCAGCTTAAATCCCACACTCCTGTTCTTTGGGCCTTTCATCCTTCTAGAAATTACTTAGTTAATGTTAATGCCTCAGGGTTTCATTACAGATGTAGTTTCAAAGCAAAGTGTTCCATGTATTTGTGATTTGAGCTAAATAAAGATTCTGCTTGTAACCACACCCTGTGAGAGGTGGCCTCATCATCAAGGGCTGACAGTGTTTCTGTGACACAACAACCACCACAACAGCAGCAAGGGCTGAAGCTCTGAGTGACCTCACCTCATCAAGCCCCACCCAGTTTAGGTGTGTCTTTATTCATTTGTCTATAAATCCTTAATAATTCGTGATAAATAGAATTGTAGATGTGCACATGTAAAGAAATAAAATATTACTATGGGCTTGTTGAAAAGATGTATTTCCAATTAGCTGGGCTGAGGTGCCATCTGGTGGCAAGAGAACTGGATCTCAGGGTGACACAAAGTAATTGTAAAAGCCCTCAGGGAAGACAACACAATTGCTTTGGATTTCAGCCATTTTCCACTCTCCATGGATTAAAACGTGCTGGGAAAATCCTTGGCCTCCAGGACAGGGTGGGAGGGTGAGCCAAGGGCCTGTGGGGAACAGGCTTGTCTGAGAGCACCAGCAAAGGGATCTGAAATTTATCACTGGGAGCAAGAAAAACAGGACATTAAAAAAAAAGGCAGCCAGTGGTTTCAAGAACTGTAGATTCCTTTACTCTGATCCTGATTTCACCAAACATACCCACCCTGACCAGCTCTTTTGGGGAATTCAGCAGCTTTCTGAGCTGTGTTTGTCTCCAGCTCCTGTGTGTGCACAGTGACCACCACCCAGCAGCAGGGCCTGCTGAGCTCAGGGGTAAATCCCGGAGTGCTCACAGCAGATCTGCCTTTGGGACAGAGAGAAGGAGTGAGGGGTGCAAAGGAGAGAGAGAAATGCCAAAGCAGGACTAAATGAGAAAAAGGAAACGTGTTTAATTAGTGTTTCTGTAAAACTTTACAAATGTACAGCATAGTGCAAAACGCAGTCTCAGCACATCACCTTCAAGTAAAATGAACAGAGTAAAAAGCCGAGGAACACGAGCTTGGCTCTTCACAGCAGTGGCTCCCAAACTCTCTTCCTGGAGGTTCCTCTCTCCCTGTCAAGCTCCAATCCCACATTTCCAGTAGAGCAAAAAGCCTAAAGGAAAGCCCAGGAAGCCTCCCCAGAGGCTGCTCCCCACGAGCCAGGAGGGCACTGAACTGACCTCCCAACCTCAAGCACGCCACAGGCCTCGTAGAAACGTGGCAAAACTGCTCGGGAGCTCCAAGTTCAGCGTGTGCTTAAATAGCTTGTTGGATCAACACATTCAGGGTTAACATTTCAGCAGCCTAAGGTGGAAGTTCAGAGAGGGATGTGAATCTTGAACACTCGCTGTCGGGTGTCAGCAGACACCAGACAGGCTTCAGTTATCTGTGAGAAAGGATTAAACAGAGTGCAACTCAACGACTTCCCATCGCTGGAAATGGCAAAATAGCGGCAAATGGGCTGATCTTGGTGAACTCTCTGAGCACAAATCCCTTAACAAGGAAAACCTTTTCCAGGGTACACTCAAGCACATCATCTAAATACCAGGCCAGTTGGGGCTGCCAGAATTTTCCCTTAGTCCTGAACACAAAAGCAGTGGCTGGGTTAATTCAGAAGCTCTCACCCCCTGCTCCTGCACCACCAGGGCGGTGACAGAGCCCAGCACACAGCAGGGAAAAAGGGCTCAGAAGTGAACGTTTCTGAACTAACACATCTGCTCACATAATGATCAATGGATGGAGGAAAGGGCTGTGACAGGAAGGGCCATTTAAAACATGCTCATCTTACTGTGATTTTGAGCCTGCACTCCTCTGATTGATTGGTGTGGATGCTGCTTGACCAAGATGCTCAGAAATACAGTTTATAACCAAGAATTGTCATGGCAATGAAAAGGGGCAGAGCATGTCTTCAAATGACACTGGCACAGCTTACACCTCCCTGTCTGAGCCCTTAGGAGGCCTGAGTTAATTGAATTTCCTGGGTCTGTTCTACTGCATTTGAGTAGCTTTCCTTAGGAAAAGCAACTCAGGTAGAGGATATTGAGATAAATAATACGTTCTCATGGGAACTACTGCATAAAAAACAAAGCTCTGCTTTGTTGAGGAACTCAGTCATCAGAAACCACATGGAAGGGGAAGGTCAGGTCAGCCTTTGAGGCTCTCAGATGCACAAAGGACAGAAGAAAAGTTTGTGGGACATGGTGGACTAACCCTTCTGCTTCTCTCCTACACTGAGCAGCTGAGAGTCCTTCTAAAAAGGGGATCCAATCAACTGAACTGTTTAATCAGATTTGATACATCAGTAAACCAACAGGCACATCTTCAGAGGAAATAGAACAGGTCAAAGCCAAGGGAAAAAAAACCATTGGACTGGACATGGAATACTTAGCCAGCACCAAAACCCAGAGTGTGCTCCCTCAGTCCCCTCTGCACAGGAAAAATTGGGTGAGCAGAGGAGTCTCTCCCTTTTTTGTGTTTTAAGCATGGAGTGCCCTGCCTTTATCTAAGGGAAAAGAAATCTGGGGCAAAACAAATCCAAACAACAAACGCTCTCAAGTCAGCGTGGGGTGGTTTGTGGCCTGTGATGATCTGGAGCTCCCCTGGGAGCCACAGTCCTGGGGGTCACTCAGGAAATCATCTTCTGCACACCCTGAGAGATCTGTTTCCTCCTCACCCCAGGAGGACAAGGGACAGGCACAGGTGCATCCCATCACACCCAGAAAATGGATAAAAAAATATCTGTAGAGCATTAGATTCTTTTCCTATTCCAAGAACAGGATCAAGAAGGGTCAGGCATCTTAGCTAATCTGTGCTGCCCCTATAAAGTCCCACAGTTTTAGCAGACACTAGTCAGGATCACTATTTTATGAAGTCCCAGATGGACTTTCAAGCTACTTTTCACTTAAATTTTATTAGAAGTTTTGAAATTTCTAAAAGCATTTTCAAGAAAAAAAATCCTGCCAAGTTCTCACTCCCCGAGGAGCAAGCACCAGAAACAGTATTTTGTTTTAAAAAACACTGGAAACCAGGTGCAGGGAGAACAATGCAACAGCTACCAACCATTTCCATCTACTCCGAAAAAAAAAAGGCAGAAAAAGAAACTCTCTGTTGGGTTTCTGAGTCACTTTTGTTTCTTTCCATTCAAACCTTGGATGGGAGGGAGGGAGATGGTGGTTCCTGGAAGCAAAATCACTGGCTGCTGTCTGTTGAAGAGCTGAGGTTTAAAGGCAGGTCCCCTTGGGCCCCCCCAGAGGACAGGTATGTGGCCATATTTTCAGCTGGAACGTAGAGGGATGAGCTTTCAGGCAAGCCCAGGAGGTCGTTTCCAAACAGGGACTGACGATCGAGGAGGAACTGCTGGGCACTTTCCAGAATGACATCTTTCCCTGGGGATGCAAACACACAGGAGAAAACTCAGCTTCTGCAGGGCAGGGCACCCAACTTTACTGTGCAGAACTGAAAAGTGACAAATCCCACTGCACCAGCAGCAAGGAGCCTCACTCCAGGCAAAAATCACTTGGAAACACTTGAGTCAAACTTGGACTCCACCAAAAGCCTGTTAAAATCGTGGGAATCTCTGCAGGTCACCAGGTGGGTTCTGCCTGGGTGCTGAGATACCTCACAAGAAGTGAAGGAGGGATGACCAAATGGTTGGAGACACTGGGAAATGGATGAGAGCAGTTTCTTTTCTCCTTCACTCAAGAACTGTCTGGTTTTCCTCCTCTTTGTAGGACACCTCTGCCAATTGTCCCGTTATTCCAGCATCACCCCATGCATGGGCCAGAAAGGCTTTGCAAACAGGGGATATCAACTGTGGGCTGTTCCTCCCCTGGCAAACAGTGCTGGTACACACATGGTGATAACCCCAACCCTAACCTGTTCCCACCTACCTGGGCAGGTGTTGTTAAACGGGGCGTTGAACACTTTTGGGGGCAGCTCAGTTGCATTCTTCTCCAGATCCACTGTGAGTCGCTGCATCTTGATGCAAAAATACAAACTACAGTGTACAATCATACAAAGACAGGGCAGCTTGTTAGAACTAGGCCACTTGGGTGCCTCAGCACGCTCACAACACCCACCAGCACCAGCACCATCCTCCCTGCCCTGCCTGTGCTCCAGCCTCACCTGTGCCCCTGAAACACCAAAGACTTTCTTTCCATTTGCCTTAAATTAAAGCAGCTTTTACTTGCACAGTGCACAGGACCTGCTGCAGGGATTGCTCCCAGGCTTCTCTGTGCTCGTGACTTTCTGCAGGACCAGCAAATCTGAGGCCAGGCTGGGAAATTCAGCGGCTCCAGCACTGCACTATTGAATCCTGCAGCCTCCTTTCCTGGCCTTTCCTCCCATGCAATCCCTTTTAAAAGGGAAGAGCCCTTGCTTCCAGGAGTTGCTAATATTAACTATCTCTTCAGACACTCTCCTTCATAGCTCAGGAAGTGGAATTACCTAGGAAATTCAGATCATTAAATCAAAACCTAACAAGGATGTCGATACCACAAAGACCTTTCACACTTCATTAGAGTAGATTACACTTGGCCTGTGCATCTGTAGAGATGGCAGAACCATCCAGCTCTTCATCCAGCTTGGCTGTCAGCGAGGGCTCTGAAAATTCACCCTCTATCATGCAGGAAAAACACCCCAGCCATGAAATGTGCTCCCAAGCTAAACCCTTCTGTGAGCCCATGGTTCCCTCCACCCTTTGTTAAATTCCCACATGCACTTCAGAAGTGTCTGTGTCAGTGGCAATTCCAAACAAATGCTGCCAAACAACTTCTCCTTGTTCTTCATGTACAGGAATGCATGAACCTCTATTCTAACTGCACGTGGTTTGCACTGCTCCTGAAATGCTCACAAACAGCTGCACTTTACAAAGGCATATTTTATAAAGAGCTTTGGCACAAAGACACTTGAAGGCTCTGTGGTATTAGTGGGATGTGACACTCACACCAAGAGAAAGTTTAGAGCAGCCAGTTGCAATTAAAGGCTCCGGGACACCAACACTCAGTCAGAGTTTGCCTCTAACCAAAGTCTGGCTGAGTGGGAAAAACAGGTCAAGAGTAAAACACAGCCCTCTCAGGCTGCCTTTGGGAGATGTGTCCCTGCTGTGCTTTACCCCACCCTCCCCTCTGGCTGTAAAATAACCTTCCAGCTATGCACAAGCTCTGCTCTGCAGTTACACTGTTATCTAAGCACCCTGGTGTCCTGGAAGGTGTCCCTGCCCATGGCAGGGGTGGAACCAGATGAACCTCAGGGTCCCTCCCAGCCCAGGCCATCCCGTGGTTCTGGGGCTGTTATTTGCATACCTCAGAAACACTCATCTCTTACCGGGGACAGACTGGCTTCCATCTCAGTCATATTCCACTCACTCAAAGACAAATTGGGATTGAAGACCTGTTGGGAGACCAAGACAGTTAGGGCTGGAAGGTGGAATGGTGAGGGTTGTGGCCCTGCACCGAGTGCACCACAGGCCAAGCTCCCCAGGGCTGGCTGGACCTGCAGCACCCCCAGGAGAGCTGGGCTGAGCCAGCCCACTCTGCTGGCCCCCAGGCCCTGCTGCTGCCCTGGAGGGACAGCACAGCCAGCCACGGGCCAGGGCAGCTCCTTGTGTCCCTCTGTCACTGCTCTGGGGCACTGCCACGTTCACAGGGGCTTTAAAAGCACCCCAAACTAGCAGAGGGCAGGACTGCTGCATCATTGCTGCATGGCAGTAAGTCTGAGCAATCTGGGAAAAGAAGCTGTTGAGC
Organism: Lophotriccus pileatus; assembly: GCA_035583135.1. Classification (NCBI taxonomy): domain Eukaryota; kingdom Metazoa; phylum Chordata; class Aves; order Passeriformes; family Tyrannidae; genus Lophotriccus; species Lophotriccus pileatus. Next base: position 11,902,775 of record JAWWES010000021.1, read on the forward strand.
TGGGGCAGAGTTTTGTGATTCATTCTCACTCTTGTGACGTCAGTGCACAGAGAGAGACAGGAAAATGAGAAACATCTCCTAATGAGAAACAAGAAACAGGAACCAACAGGGCCAGTGATAGAGCAGGCCATTAGAAATGCTCTCTGTAAAGACAAAGTCAATCACAGACACTTGGGAAATGACTTGAAGAGAATAAGATCGATTTTTTAAAATGATTTTTCATTCCTGTTTATCCATTCAAGCTTAAAATGTGCCTGTATCTGAAGCACCTCCTCCAGGGAGCACATCTCTGACATACAGATTCTTTCCTCATGTACAGAGTTATTTGATTATTGGCAAAAACCTTTCATATGCACAACAACAGAGAAATGAACAAACCTTCCTATTTCTGTGTGTGCACCCCAGGAAAAAGCCACCATTTCTAAGGAAAGGTGACCCCAGCAGAGAGAGTTTGACATCAGCTACACCTCCCAGAATGTGGGAAGGGGGAGAGGGGAAGGCAGTAAAAGCCAAACACTGTCTAGGAGTGTCTAAGATGCAAAAAATAAACTAACCCACACAAAGTAATTACCAACCTCACTAGAGAGTCACATTAAACCTATTTTACATCCATTTATGTGGATTTCTTTACCAAATGCACTGTGTTTTGTGCTCCAAAAAGTTCAAATATGTTTATTTGCAGTATAAAAAGAAAAAGCACGATTTAAATCTGAGATCTTGCCAGTCCTTGTGAGCAGGTCAAGACAGGCTGTGACTCTACAGGCAGATGAAGTGCCACACCAGAAGGGGCAGCACCACTGATTTCCAGCCCAAGGCAAGCCCTGGCTGTGGCACAGCCCCACACCAAGCACAGCACTCACATCCAGCAGGCTGGCAGGCTCCAGCCCGTACTGCTGGCTCCTCAGCAGCAGCTGCAGCCCCTCCAGGCTCCAGTCAGTGCCCTCCAACGGGTCTGGAATATCTGTTCTGAGAAAACACAACGGGAAACACTGCCACAAAGGAATTTGCATAGATGTGTACAGAAAGCAGGACTGAGCAGCCTTTAAATCTCATTTTGAAAACCAAGAGCCCACTGTCAGCCTGGTTTATGCCATGTAACTTGGTTTAATCCCAGAAGTACAACCCAGCAGAGCACACAGGGGATGGGGCTGACAGTGAGACCATCCCTCTCCTGGGTGACACGTGTGGTCTGGGGATGGATAGTGTGCAAACATCTCCTCAGGACTGGGAAAATTAAAGCTTTGCTTAGAAGAAATCCTTTAAGAGGCACTTGAAACCAGAACAGGCTGCATTGCCATCCTTGTGGGGCCAAGAATTACTGTTAACTGATGCTTTTTTAAGGAGTGACTTTTAGCTGCAGGCATTCAGCCTGCAGGCTGCATTTACTTGAAATACTCAGCTAAAGGAGCAACAGTGAGGCCCTGCTGGGTTTAATCCCCCCAAAAGCTATAAAAATGTTTCTTAAACTCAGGTCTTTAAAAAAGGATTCTTTTTCCTCTAATAAAATGTTTTGAAGTATCCAGTGGATTCAGAAGGAGGATTTTGGTTCTCTGTAAAGACCTAAAGGATGTGCTCTGATGCACATCCTCTGACAGCTCTGCTGGGTCCTTCAAGCAAGTCACCCACAGACCCCCTACCCCTGTGAACTGTCCCTGGTGCTTCAAGGGTCCTCCAGCAGGTGCCACAGGTACCAGGCAAAGTTAGAGTGCCCTCCCTGCCTCCCTCCCTCCCTCCTTCCCCCCACGAGCGGGCAGGAACAGCCTCGCAAACAGGCAGGGCCTGACAGCAGAGCTGGCCCTGCTCGCCTCACCTGTCCAGCAGTGCCCTCCTGGCCCTCCTCTCGGGTGGCTGGGAGGTCCCTGGGGGGGCTGAGGCACAGCCCCCTTTGCCCTCCAGGACAGACTGGACCATGGCCACCGGCAGCACCGGCGGCTCGGGGCAGGCGCGGCAGCCGGGCAGGGGCTCGGCCGCCTTCACGCCGGGGCTCACCGGCTCCTCCTTGATCAGCAGCAGGCACTTCTCTCTGCACAGAGACAGGGCTTAGCACCACACACACTGCTCTGCACCACACACACTGCTCTGCACCACACACACTGCTCTGCACAGGCTCCTGCCACTGGGAAGGGCAGCAGCACAAGGGTTTGCTCCCACTTCCCATCAGGCTGCCCCAGAAGGGCTTTCCACTCCCCTCCAGGAGCAAAAGAAACCAGCAGCCTTGTTTTCTTTTCAGCAAGCTCTAGAAACACGCTCAGCTGAGAGATCTTCAGTCACTTCACTGGCACAGTTGTAATGAATTTACCCCATTCAATTGTTTTGCAAATGTGGAAAATGCACTTCCATGGGTTGGTCACTCCTCGGATGAGTGTGAGGTTAGAGGGTCACCAGTCTCCACCCCAGAGATAGGAATGGGATCAGTAAGACCTTCCCACACAGGAGTTAGGTCTGGACCAGCAAGCACTCCAGAGATCCCAGTGACACAGTCAGGATCTTGTGGCCCTCCAGGACTTGGAACAGAAGCTGTGAGGATCTGACAGTCAGTCAGTTTTACTTGTTTGCAGGTTTGCCTCCTTCCAGTGGGAGAGGCACTTGGTTTTATTCCCAGATGGACATGTAACAATGAAGTTTCTATTAGGAGCCTTTTGGATGTACAGATCTACTCTATATTGCTTACAGGACATTGCCCAGCTCCCTGTGAACCTGCAGAGCTGCTGCCAAAATGACAAAGGCACAGATCAACAGGCACAGGGCAAGGAAAGCCACTCTGACAAACTGTTACCACACAACACTCACAGCTCTGCTGTGAGACACCACCATGTCACACACACAGCATGTCACACACACACAGCCTTCCTCAACAGCCCTTCCTGATCATCTCCTCACCTCGTGGATTCACAGCTCCCACCAGGAGCTTTAGCAAGTACCACACCTGAACTGATCAGGGCAGGGCTGGCTCAGGGTCTCAGCTCGTGCAGACACAGCACAGACCAGAAGCCACCAGATGGCATCAGTAATTAGCAGAAATAAGCAACTTGACTTGAAGATTATATTTAAGTTTAGAAATGGCTTCCAGGGTTGGTTGTTTTTGTTGTTTTTTTTTTAATCTGAGGCTCTTTACATGCTTCTAGTTAATTTTATGGCTGTAGTTTCAATTATGTGGCAGATTTACAGGCAATTTCTAGAGTATAACTGCCTTGCCTCTACGCCTCAGAAACTGTTTCCATGATTCATCTGTCTACTTACTTTCCACTGACAGAGCTGTAGCTATTGTGCTACTAGCCCCAAACACACTGCATGTCTGTGGCAGGAAGAGATAAGCACTGAAATACCTCTGCATTCAGTTCTTAAGTTATGGGGCCTTTTCACAGAAAAGTTGTCAAAAATCGGAAGTTGTTGTGATGTAACCCTTCTGTTCTCATTAGCAGAAAGATGTTCAGTTTGATTGTTCCTTCTTTGTCAAAGCCAAAAGGAAACATCATTTCTCTCTCTCAACAAACCCAGCAAGTGTTAGTATCTAATTATTTGATTAAGTCTGAGACAACCCCTGTCTTGAGGACAAAATATGAAGAAACAGAACATTTCTCAAAGAGTGGAAGCTCTCAGCATGAAACTCTAGACTTTTTTCTGAAAGTTATGTTGTTATTACCCCTCTCTAATTCTGAAAATCTGACCCACTTTGCAAACTGGAAAAAGTATTTCATCTCACCACCTCTATAGAGATTTGTGTATCAGACAAAAACTCTGGTAGAACTACAGCAGTGAAAAACTCCTGTGAAGAGTTGCACCAGTGTGTCCAGACCCGACTCTCCCTGTTTTTAATCACAAACAAAGATGTTTACCTGTCATTTTCAGGAGGGGGCTGCATATTTATTATGTTGGAGGGTGATGCTTCAGTGACGTCAGATATGATGGGTCCTCCAGCAATTCCAGGGCTGTTTAAGCAAGAGGCAGGTTCTGTTGATGGCTGAAAGAAAGCAAAAATCATGCAGATCTATCCTGCTGAGCCCCAGAACAAGTTCCAAGGCCCTGATATTGTTAGGATTAACTCCCTGGGACCTCGAGTCTGCCCTGTATGGAAGCCGAGCAAGCTTTGACCAACTATGCAACATCATAATTCCTCTCACCTTTCCTCCAACTGCACCAAGGTACAGGTGTGGAATGAGCACTGGGACTGAAGTGGCAGCTGCCAAGAGGTTTTACCATGTCTGACATTTTGCCTGCTCAGTTTCCTCTGCAGGGGAACATCCAGCACAGCCCAACAGGGTCTCTCATGCCAGCCCACATATTTTAACTGTGTGACAGAGGTGTCTGTCGTCTGCTGTGGTGGGTTAGGGGGGTGGTGGGGATCCCTCAGCAGCTACAAATTCTGGCTCTGGTCAGAAGGATCACAGTACCCACTTCCAGAACACACTTCTTCCTCTTTTCCCCTGAGGTGAACCAGGCTGGGGTAACACCCAGGACAGTTTGGTGCACAGGGTCCAGCCTTCCCCCTCCCACAGAACACGGCAGCACAAGCACATGCAGGCACCCCTGAAACTGGGGAGCTGAGGAAATGTCACTCAGCTTTGCAAACCTCTTCTTCGCTGCCAAACTCTTGCCAAATTACTCCTTAATCTCTGTTATTGCTTCAAGCATCCCCCCCTGGCCAGAGCAGTCCCAGCGAGCCCCGAGGCCGCGGCAAACCTACCGACTGTATGAAATAGGGGTCGTGGAGCGGCTCTGCAGACAAGTGCCGGCTGAACTTGGGCACGGGGGGACTCGAGATCCCATTGTCCAGCATCAGAGGCCTGGGAGGACAAACAGGTTTGTTTCCCAGCACATACTGACTGGCTCCTGCTTGCTCACACAAGAAATGTCTCTCAGCCAAGGGCTCTTTTCCCCTGAGTACTCTGTTATTCCTCACCCGTAAGGGCCTTTCTTGTCCAGTTTTATAGGAGGTCACCATTAAAAAAGAACATTACCATACAGAGAAGGGATGGTCCAGATTTTCTAGATCTTATTTGAAAGATGCCAGTAAAACAACAAATTCAATTCATACCTCCAGTTGCCTGTGGTTTCAAGCTCTAGGTGGATCCTCAGCTTGTTTTACTGGAGGTAGTTATGCTGATATGATTAGTGCAATACTGGGAATCTGGCCTTCTTACAACCCCCTCACACTCAGGGCCCCTCTGGCAGAACTGCATCTCCATACACAGCACTTCATAAAAGGAACACTATTGCCACTGCTGTGATGACCCTACAAAACTGCCTAGAAAATTCCTTTTCTCCACAAGCACCACAGGCACAGCTGCTTTCCTAGAAGGAACTAAGCTTCCTAATTCAAGCTCCTCTAGTCACCTGCCTGGAAGAGCTTATCTCAAGACACCCCTTGGCTAAAATGTTTCCCCACCTTCCTCTCTGTTGGTTACATGCCACCAAACCAACACTGGTATAAAATGCACACCACATTCAGTGACTGTGGGTCAAACTGAAGGTGTCCATGGGCTGGCTGGGCCCAGCCCTGCTCCTGCTGATGGCAAAAGTGCAACCTGTAGGACCAGCAGGGGGGTCCTGCCCTTTTAGCCTCCCACCAGTTAGCACTGCCATCTCCCATCACGCTCTGTGCTCCCCAGATAAAGGTCACAGCTGACACGGTGCTTCTCTAAAGAGCAGTGAATGGGGCCTGTCAGCAGGTCTGACTCTGCAGTTCAGCCCATTCAGTGCCTCCCCCGTGGAGGCAGGTCCGGTGACCGCCCGCCGGGCAGCTGAGCTTGTGCTTTTGGTGAGGGGCACATTGTGAGCCCAGAGCGGCTGTGCTGCACACAGGGGTACTTACAGCTTCCTCTTTATCCCAGCGCTGCTGGGGCTGGATTGCAGCTGGCCAAACAGAAACTGAATCAGCTGTCAGGGGAGATCAAAATCCGGTGTTAATCAGCAGGGTGATTCAGCACTCCCCGCTCCCGCAGCCGTTCTTGCCTCACACATTCCTCCCTCCCAGCAGCACCCAAAGCTGGGAGCAGCCATGACATACAGGAGCCAAATTGCACGAGACACTGGAGCCTGAAACAGAAATAACCTGTCCAAGGACTCAAACAGCCTGCCTGGCTGTCAAGGGACACGGCCAGGTGCCTGCTTTGTGCAAAGGCTGCTGGATCCACGTGCTCAGGGCTTTCTCTCACCACTTCTGTGCCAGCAGAACTCCAGATGGTCCTATCAGACCTGGGAATATGCCTGTGGAATGCACATGCAAACATTCCTAGGCCTGAGTTAGACTTGGACTCTGGTAAAGTCTTCAGAGATGTTTATAAGAGGCGCTGCAAAGTCTGACAAAGATTTTGCACATGGAAGAGGCAACTCACGAGGGGAGACCCCGGATGGAGGTCTGAGCTCTTTCAGTTGAGTTTTTCACTCCTGTGAGAACAGGACACTAAAAAGGATGCAGAATGGCTTTGTAGAGGAATCACTTAGCAACATATTCCCAGGTCAGCCTGAACATAATGCTCTGCTTTGACCTCTAAACAAAGAGAGCATTATTATTATATATCACAGCTGGCTCTTACTCACTGCTCAGCATTACAAAATAGAGTTGCATAAAAGCCTCCACAATGAGCTGTGGGGCTGGTGCAGCCTCAGAGCTGGAGGAAGGCTTTGAGAGCCTCATGCATTTCTGGCCAGTCCTGTGACCCCGTGATGCCACGTGAGGGCCAGAACATGGCTCTCGGGCTCCGGGAAATGTGACGTGCTCAGTCATGTCAGCACCGTCCAGGAATCACTGGGGAGGCCTTTTCCATACTGGTCATGCCAGATTTTAAGGGAGGTGGCTCCACAATCTAAAAGGCTGTACAGTAATTCCTTGACACCAGAAAATGTAGTGGTCCCAATGGGGAAATGGCCAACGTGCCCCTTGCAGCTTCGTGCTGGCAGGAGGGGGGCTCCTCTCCTGCACAAAGGAGAGAGGAAGCATTTGGGAAGCTCAAAGGCATTGGTACAACCAGAACACAGCTCATACAGGGCAATTAGTGACAGTTGGGCTCTCTGCCTCAGGACTTCAACATAAAAGGAGTTTCTAATGCCACAGCAAGGACTGGCAGGGCAATGGAAATCTTCTGCTCGAGGGGGTTGTCTGTGCTTTGTTAACGGCCACTTTCCACAGGACACATAAAAGCATAACACAAAGAGAGGGGAAATAAATATACTGTGATATCAGAGTGTGGAGACCATGGGACAAGAGGAAAGGATCAGAGGAGGACCCAGAGCAGGCAGGACAAGCGAGTTTGGAGCTCCTGTGACCACTACCTTGTTGATCACCTTCTGTTGCTGCGAGTGGTTCTGCCGGAGAGAAACAACCTCCCGCCAAAGAACTTCATTTTGCCTGCAAGGGAAACAGGAATTTTCTGTGAGCACAGAAACGTCCCAACAGCCCATCCTGCTGCCATGACCCATCTGTGCAAAGTCTGCCTCGCTCTGGGGCTCCTGTTGTGCTTGGCTCTTTTCGAGTGTCCCAAACAGGGCCAAACAATTGCCTTCCTTGTTCTTCCTTGACCTCAAAAGAACTACAGACCAAAGCATGGAGGAAAAACCAATAAGGAAATGCCAACATTTATAGGGGAAGGTAACAAGAGAACATGTGTGTTTAGTTTTTGTGGAACATTTGGGCCAAACTCAGAATTTCAGCGAGGCCTGATTTGTGACTGTAAATGATTTGCATCACCAAGACTATCCCTCCCCAAGAGCCAAGAAAGTCCAACCTCTCCACAGCTGCCCCACTGACAGAGATCCTCTGGGCAGAGAGACCCTGCAGATTCTACCTGCTGGAACCTCCTAACATGGTGCTACAAAGGCACGTTTGGGAGTGACTGGAGCAGCAGCTGAAGAGATGCTTCTGCACCTCAGAGCCTTGAACCAGGAGGACTGGAATGATTTGATTAGTGGGAGAGACTGATTTAACCCAGAACTGGGAAGATAAGGTCCAGGGCTAGAAAGAGCAGAGCAGGGCAGCTTGTACACCCAGAACCTCTGCAGTGAACTTTCTGTGCTGGTGCTGACAGGATTTTCAGCACAGCACTGTTCCTTAGTCTGACAGCTCGTACTGGAGTTATGTCCTGATGGTTCTTCACCAGAGTAAACTCCTTAACATGGTTCCAGCCTGGGATTTCTCCTCTCTCTTAGTTTATAAAAATTGTATTCTTTTCATCATTTGAATGCAATGTTTGCCTTCTGCCAGATGGAGGGAGGGAGCAAGCAAATCAGAAGGGAGAATAAAATAAAATCAAGGCCAAATAAATGATACTGGAATTCCTTAAAAATTAAAACAAGTTCAGGCCTAGAAACTCATTGCCACTGTACCTGGATTTCACAGTGCCATCTCATGCATGTGCTAAGCGTGGGAGTCATTAAAAATTGATGTAGGATAAAAATATTTATCCATTGCTGGGCTGGAATGAGGTTCCCAGGATGGCAGTGTCAGGTGGTGCAGTGTGAATATCAGCTCTCATTATAAGGGAAAGGTTTGGGGTCTTTTTGATTATTCAAGTGCTTTTTAAACAAAGATCTCTGTAAAGATTAAATTTCTGGAGGCAAATAAAAACCTCTTCAAGTCCATGATTTATAAACCCTTATCCATTTCCTAAGCTTCCAGTGCCCATGTGTGACTCAGAAAGTCCCAGAGCCTCAGACAGCAGGAGGTCTGGCAGCCACATGCAGGAAGCACTGCAGATGCTGGGTTTGCTCTTACACAACAATTCTGGCCCTGTCAGAAGACACAGTCTTCAGGGATGAGTCCACGGACTGGACACTACAGCAGTTCTTGTATTATATATTATAAGATACTATATTTTTTAGGTCACTAAAGCAGATACATTTTGGAGGTGGAGGATGGCAGAGAGTTATATTTTTGTCTTTTTAATAGCTGGAATGGACTCCTCCACATCTCTGCCAAGGACTCTTCTACATGTGAGTGAGTTCCATCTTTACCATCCTTTCTATCTGGAGGAAATAGCTATCTGAGTTAAGTCCCCAGGTTATACACAGATTTCCTACATGACCTCCTTGGTACCCTCCTCATCTGTAAGGGGAAAACGTGAAGACAGAGAGGCTGAGCATTAATCCATGTTTTGTAGCTCAGGTGTGCACAGACACTGTACATGTTCTGTCTCTACAGAGCTGTCCCTGGGATCAGTCCTGGCTCACCACAGGCTCCCAGGAGGGAGGTGTGTCAGGCTCCTATTCCAACCACTCCCCACAATCCACAACTCCAGAGAAGCAAAGGTAAGAAGCAGCCTGAGTAGGATTCAACTCACTGCTTCATGTCCTGCACTTGACACTCCATGTTCTCCTGCTGACTCCTCAGTATCTGTACCTCGTATAGCAACCTGCTCAGGTCCTCCTGGCGCAGCTTGGTCTCCTCACTTTTCACCACTGACACCTGAGGAGGAAAGAGCAAAGGTGGATTTTATTAGTGCAAGGAGGGCCGTGGACAGAGAGAGTCCTGTGGGGGCTCAGGTGCAGGGCTGGCACCACTGGGCTGCAAGGGGCTGGAACACCAGCACAGGCAATGAGCACAAGAGCCTGAACTGCCCTTACAGGAGCATGGCAAGGGATAAAGGGATAAAACAGAGCAAAGGGCAGGACAAACCTAATCGTACAGAGCATCTGCTGGCAGCAAAACATTCCCTGCCAGACTGGGGGCCTCTTTCAAATCAGCCTGGGGGGAAAATAAAGTATTTTGAGGAGCAGGGAAGAACTGGACTAGATTGTTTGATTTAACTTTCTACTCTACAGAGATACCCAATCCAGACTCAGGGATGAGTCTGAGGTAATGCTTCAAACTGACATATTACACTAGAAGGCTTTTGCTGAAGTCTCTCTCCTGAAGTTCCTATGCTAATTCAGTAAGAGAACAGCCCTTTGCGGGCATTTGTAACAGGTTAAAGACAGAAAACAGAGGGCAGGTGTAGGTTCTCTCTTCTGTAAGAAAAGGAGATGGCTGTTAGGGTCCCTGCAGGAGTTATGCCGTATTTGTCTAGAACAGTGGATAAAAATGCAAAGGCAGAGGGGTGGGAAGTGCAGCACTGTGTGAAGGTCCCATGATACTGAGCAACAGAGCAAAAAAGCACAATCACAGACACATCAAAACTGTGATGAAAGCCCAGCCCTGCATGCCAAGAACCCCTGCCCAGCTGCACATGCACGTGGAGAGGGCAGAATGAGACCACGGGGTGATGCTGAGTTACCCTGAGCAGGCCCTGGCAGGGCCACGTTCCCCCTGCCCCCCCAGCACCCCTCACCTTCCTCTTGATGTGCTCCAGGAGGTGCTCGTGGCCCTGCAGGAAGCAGAGGTGCTGGAACTCGGTGTCGTCCCGCTCGGGCTTGACCAGCCCGCCCTGCTCGATGTTCACCACCTTCCTGAAGCCATCTGCAGGAGAGCACAGCCTGAGGGGCCCCACACCCGCCACTCCCTCTGCCTCCCACTCCCAGGACATTTCTCTCCCTCTCCACACTCCACAGCCGTGCCCCCTGGCCACAGCTGGGCGTGTTTTTGGGCCACAAGAACCCCAGTGTGAGGCAGAGCCCTGTGCACGCCACTGTGACAGCCACCCCACACCACCATGGGCACCTTGGTCTGTCAGGACCCAAAATGCCAGCTTTTAGGGAACTTCCAGTTCAATTTGCAAGCCAAAGGGATTCAGGGGAATGGTTTTCAAAGGACAGACCATCACCAGGTGTCACTTTTGGAAGAGAGAGTCACATGCACATTTGGAAATCTGCTTTGAGTATTGCTCTGAAATCCTGGAAAGGTTTCTAAGCTGCATTTAAGGACTGGCCTAAAATTTACACTGTACAGTGAAATAGCAAAATTAAAAGTTGACTGAGGAACCTTAAAAAAATTCCAAGAACTAGCAGAAAACAGCTATATGTAATACAGTCATGGTGTAGAAGTGGCTGAAAACCACACCTAAAACTCCTTTAAGGGGTGAAAATGTCTGCTCAGCAAGGCCAGGTTTGCAGGCAGAAGTACTGTGCATTATTAGTTCAGGAATCTGGCTGGTGGAATGGAAAAGCTCTGGGCACACAACCCTCAAATGCAGCAGTTCCTGGGGGAGGTGGCACAGTGTCAGGCTGATGGAAAAACTCCATATAGAATAAAATGAAAAATAAATAATAATAGGTCATCAAACTGATGCAAGAGAAGCAGAACACCCGATGGCTGAAAGTTCTTAGCTCAGAGCTTAAAATGTAATCGAAATTTCATGCTGGAATTCAAGGTAAATGAGACCTCAGCTCTTTATCCACAGCTCTCTCCATGTCCCCTGTGCCACCCACCCCTCCTGCCTCTCCCCGTGCCCGCAGGGCCCGCCTGGCACTCACACATGTTCAGCTGCCGCACAAAGCTGGCCATGTTGTTGTGCTTGAAATACTTGGGCAGCACCTCCTTGGCAAAGCGCCCCTGGTCGAACACATGGAAGCTGGTGCCATTCTGCAAAGGAGACAGGGACAAAGGCGGGGTCAGAGGAGCATCCCTGGGCACAAGAGGGGCCCAGGAGGAGTCCTACAGCGGGGAAGTCATGCTCCCTGAGTTGCCACCTTGAAGCTAAGAAGGGTGACAACAGCCCTTGGTGACAGATGTGCTCCTTTCAGTGCTGGTATAGTACTGCTCAGTCCTCCACAGCTACAGGTTTTCTACTAAGCTTTGCCAGTGCTAAGCTGTGAGATGTGGATGTGAGAAAGAAACCACTGTCCAAATAGCTGGTAGTCTGTGATCATCCCCCCTTGTGTGGATCCCACAGAAAGACTCTGGAGTCTTAAGAAGGCCCTGGAAAGTGGGAATTGCCATTACAACTCCTCCATCTGCTTGTTCAGCTCTACTCCAACCCATCTGCTCCAGAGCATGGCAGTGCCAGGGGGAGCACTGCTTGGAGACATGGCACAAGAAACACAGCAAGGCAAGAAACAAATCGTCTCTGGAGACACCACACGAATCCAGATGCTCTATGCACTTTTTCTTGAGTATTTTTGAAAGTACACGGCCACAAGGGCAACCCACAAAGTGTTGACAGTCATGCTCTGCCGTCCAAACTAGCAACACGCATGCTAAGCAGATAAAATATCCGTTTCTGGGGCTGCATCGCAAAGATCCGTGACTGCAGAGCAAGGCAAACTGCCTGGGATTGCTGTCAGAGACACACTGCAGGCCATGTGCCTTCCCTGCCTGGCCCTCCACCTGCTGACAGCTCTGCCAGTGCACAGACATCAGCAGGTATGAGGGAACTCCCAGCTCAGCTGAGGTTTGAGGGACAGCTGCCTGAAGACACCAAGGCCTGCAGGATGGCAGGGAGGAGTCTGAGAGCTGCACACCAAAGGGTGCCAGTGCCCCCCACTCGGGTTCATTGGGCAGCTCTGACACTGAACACCACAGACAGGCCACTTGGGCTCAGCTGCACCTCTTGCTCCTTGTTCACTGCTGCAAACACCCAACATGACTGTGCCTCAACGTTTTCAGTGTCTTTTCCATCGCTCCTTACCCCACGAACCAGACCAAAGGTGGATTAAGGATACAGCTGTGCATCCCACTGGACCCACTGATGGAAAATGAGGAGCGCAAGGGCTTTCAGTACCTCAACATCTCACTGTGGCCCCTCTTGAGAGGTCACTCCTGTGAACCCAGGGCTGCAGTGTTCTCAGAAGCTGGCACATCTGAAAAGGTTCCTGCAGCAGAGGAGGCTTGGGAGTTACTGTGTGTTCTCAATGAACTGGGGATGTGCCAGGTTGTTCCCACACAGCAGCTGGGCCTTGTCTGTCTGACACAACCTGGGACAAACTTTGAAAGTCTTCTCTGCCCAAAGCAAAACTGACTCTGCAGCATGACAATTGTGGCAGATGCTTATCTTAACTGCTTTTGACAGTCCCACCATGACAGACAAGTGCTCTAACCAGACAAGTGCTACTCCAGGAATTTACCAGAAGTTCTTCCTAACTGCATCTTCCATTTATAAAGTTAATTGAATTATTTCTTGTCTGATCTGCCACAGACACAGAAAGCAGACTTTTCCTTTCCACCTAGCAGCCTCTAGTGTATATATAAACCATTACTACATTTCCTCTCAGTCTCTTCTTCATGCTAAGAAACAGTTCATAGGTCCTTATAAGTCCTATTTTCTGAAAGTTCTGATTACAACCTCTCAGCTCCAACAGCACTGACATATAGAAGATGAAGAATATGGGAAACATGGGAACCTGAAACAATGGGAAATTTAAACACCTAAAAGCCTTACCAAAACCTCCAAGAAGGTGTTTGTAGCCTATGTTAGACTGCAGGAAAGCAGGGCATGGGGTGGTCAGTCAAAAATAACAATGTTCTAAGTGTAACAGAGAGGGGACTCTTTATACAGGTTAGAAAATCATTCCTAGTTTGAAAATCCTTATTTAAAACACACAGTACCAAAACTTGGTGGTTCTCAGAGGTATGACCATGTAATACCAGCATCAAAGCACAGACAACAATGCAGCTCACACCCTTTCTCAAGTTTTGAATGAAAAGTCTCCTGGACACAAAAATAGGACAGAAAGCTGCTTTAGACCCTTTTTTAGCCCTCCCCTTTACAGCTGATTTTGTTACAGATTCTTCACACTGTTTATGCACACAGCTTATCTGATAACTCCATACTGAAAACAAATCATGCTACTGCAGCAAGTCTCAGCCAGGTCAAAAGCACAATGTGGTGGTATCAAAGTGCTGTCTGAAGGGAACAGATACATCATTTTAATTCTGTGGTTGCACTTAGTATAGTAATGCCTCAGTGACATATAAGGAGCCAAAGCAAAGCAATCTATCCTTATGAAGCTGTACAATATATACACATGTCACCAAGATCATCACACAGACTCATTGAAAAATCAAGTACAGCACTTACAAAATGAAGATTTAGGGTGCCAGTCTGAGATCTGTTTAAGCTCTGGGTTTGAGTCTGAGATCTGAATACTATTTATCTGTCCCCAGACATTTGTGAAAGGCTGCTAAGAAACACGTGTGAAATAATACAAACAGCATTGAAATCTTTAAGGTCTTTGCACCTTCTCTAGAAAATTTTAGGGAGCAGCAGGTTCAAACAAGGTGAAAAACCTCTCTCACGAAGAATCTGGAATTTTTAGAATGGGAATACCAGACACCTTTTAAGCTGTTTCAAGTGACGTGCATAAACATTATTATTAAAACACTCCCCAAAGCGTTGTGCCTTTGAAATAGAAAAGCCACAATATTGCAGGCAAATAATAGGAAGTACACTTAAAAGGGCCTGTAATGAAGTGCCAGTGGCTGCACTCTGGGCAGCACCTGCACAGCAGGGGCAGTTGCTGGGCCAGGCACTGCCTGGGCTCTCCCTGGCGCTGCAGCGTCAGTGACACCCCACGCTGTACTCACAGAACTCCAGCAGATGAGATGGTTTGTTTCAGGATCTTCCACCAGCGTCCAGAGCTTCGTTAGGAAGGCTGGCACATTGCTGGAGTATCCATCCATCACCAGGGAGCTGGGGGAATCCTGCATAGCTCCTCGGGGTGCCAGCTACACTGCCCCCATGGCCCCGGCGCGCCCGCCTCGCCGCACGCGCCTGCGTCCCGCACAGCCACCCAATTTTATCCCAGGCCAGTGGAAAGTAGGCGTCCAGGGAGTCACATCAGCAGCGCTGCTCGCACTCTTAAAAACTCAGCACAAAGCGGTGGCATCACCAGCCCGGAGAACAATGCACAGAATGAAAGTGCACGGCAGCCGATCTGGAGCGCGGTGAATAAACACGCCACGTCATGCACAGGGAACACGTGCCGGCCACCTTGTGCTGGGAGGGGAGCAAGGCACCCCAGGGACCCCTGCCCACAGCCTGGGGGGTGCCCAGACACACAATGCCAGCTTTGGGAAGGCAGCTCAGTCGTTACTTGGGAATTTTCTTGTCCTAAGCTTCGGCTGGCATGGATGGACAACGGCTGGCTGGGCCTCAGGGCTGTCAAAACTGTAAGCTGGTTTGGCTACAGATCCCATGTTATTTGCCCACAGAAACTATTTGTCTCTTGAGTGAGAAGAGAGGGTGCAAAAAACAGCTATATATAAAATCCAATATGCTTTTATTATTAATATAATAATTAATATAATAATAGGTAGCTCTAAATACATGCTCGCAGTGCAGCTTAGTGCCACGATCATTTCTACTCAGAAACTGCTCTTCAAATAACAATAAAATGTAAAAATCAAAATTTAATTTTCCTGAGGTCCTTAGCAAAAACTTGCAAAGGCTAAGCTTAACATTCCTGCTAAAAAATGAAACAGAGTTCTTCTCACCTGATGCCTGCAGAGTCCCTTAAGGCCAAACACCAAAGGAGTCAGGAGGTGAGAAGAATCAGCCACCAGAAAGACCCATTAGATAAGTAAGATACAGGACAACAATTCAGTAACTTTTCTTTGCCATTTTCAAAAGGCAACTTGGAATGATGTGTCCAAGAGTGTAATATTTCCCCTAGAGCCCAAATCAGCAGCAGCAACTGAACTGGGATCCAGTTCCACAGTCCTGGAACCGGAGCAGACAAACAAAAGAGACACAGACACACATCAGGATCCACTCAACAAATCAAACCAATGCAACTGGACTACACAGGAGGTAAAAAAACATTCAAACTTAAATTTCAACAAATTTTGAATCTGAACACAAAAAATCAGGAAAATCTCTTGGTCAGTTGTTTTACATTTTTCTTTGATCAATCCTAAGAAGCTGAGTGATATTTATCAAGAGTTAAAGATGTCAGAACAAAGCTTGGGGGGAAAAAAGGCCTTTTTTCCTACAGTGAGGTTTTGCTACCCTGAGTAATAAAAAATGCAAGGGAATTTTCTAGTACTGCTGCACTGGTATTCAAAAAGCTGAGACAGATTTCTCAAACTGTGGGGGAAAAAACCTCTTTGCAAGCAGAAGCTCTGAACAGAAAACAGCCCCACATATCCATTTTTTACTGATGGTGCAACACAAGGCCTGGAGTAGAAATCAGCAGCTTTATGACAGTGGTCCTTGCCTGTGATGAGATGTTACAGTTTGGAAAAAAAACCCAAACATTTTATAACTGTGACTCCAGTTTGTACAAACACACGTCTGATATAAAAAGGGAAAAGCAGATTTTGATCAGCCTTTCCTGTGAACTACAATGCAGAAGAACAAGCACCTGGAAAGAAGGCTGAGGTTCAGAGCATCAGACCTTCCTTATTCATCTTCCAAAATGTGTTGTATCCATCTTTTGAGATTTCTGCACGAACAAAACCACCACTATGACATATTTTTTCAGCCTTCTCATGACCAAACAAGGGATTTTTAGAAGCAAACTTTCCCCTTCCTAGACCAGCACCGGAGCATGGGCCAAGTCTCACAATCTCTCTCTGAAATTCATGGCATTCCCTCTCCCCTGGGAAGCCCCAGGTCTCAGAGTCACGGTGTTACCTCAGCATCACAGGTCTCACTGAAATGAAAACCTGTGCATCCAGATATCCTCACGGTAGGGCAAGAGTTGACAACCACGAAGCAAGTATGGAGCAGTGGCACAAAAAGTGTAACACAGAGAGGAACACAACTGCACATTTTGTAGAATCTGGGGCTTGAAGCAAGACTGGTTATTCTGAGTGTGAGCAGCACAACAGCTCTGCTATCTTATCAGCCATCGGATCAGCCCCTTCCACCCAGCAGGGCTCAAGCAGCCAAGTGACACCGTCCTGCTTCCTTCCTGGGGACGCAATACTTTCTCTGACAATCACCTTGACTGCTTGGACCCTGCTTTTCTACTTTTAGCTGCTTTTAATACCTGCTCTAATACTCCTTTGCCAAAATGTCAAACCAGGCAAAGGCCTTACGTGAGGTCTCATGTGTTCAGCTCCTTTCGTTTTACGATTGCTTTGAAGCCTTTGGAGCCATTAAGAAGGACCCTGAATCTCTTAGACAGCAAGGGTGTGTTTTTAGCTGTGCTTGGAAAAGCTGAAGAGCATGGCCTGAGCACAGGAAGGGAGGCAGAAGGGCAAAGTTAACAGTGTTAAAGTGGCTGAATGGGCTTGGGTCAGCCCAGCTTGGGTCAGCAGGTTCATGGTCTCTGACCCCTTCAGAGCCCACTCTGGCTTGGGCCAACTCTACTTCCCAAGTGGGAAACAACAGGATAAAACTCCAAGTGCTCATTATCCCATCCCATGGGATGCTCCCTGAGAGCACACACTCAGCGAGGGTTAGCAGAGGAGAAACTCAGGCCTCAGCTACCCTCTTCTTTTTTATCCCCACAGTATGCAGCAAACAGATTAGCCTCAAGGAGAAGAAGTTTACAGGACACGGGTGATTCTCCCCACAGCAACTCAATCTGTTGAGCCAGCACTGCTTCGGGTTTGGGTTTTGTAGGGGAAGGTTGAGATGTCTGGGCTCATTTAATCCCATCAGCCCTTAAACTCACTTGCTTAAACTGTTAGCAAGTACCTGCCAGGCCTGCTGACCCTGGAGGGGTCTGGGGTGCTGTTCTAACACTGTAAACCACAGCACCCAGGAGAGCCAGCCTAGATTAACCCCTTCCCAGATCTATTTCAATCACGTTTCTCCTTTGGCAAACAAATGCAGTTTGTATTGTTAAAATAATACTGTTGTAAAACAGTATCAAATGCATAGGTATTTTTAATCCTTTCTAATGCTCCCTGCATTGTTTGAAGTTCAGATCCCCAGAGAGTTTGCACAAATCGCTGCCGAGCCAGAGTGACGATGGCAGCTTGCATGCACAAAATGTGGCCCCAGGTCCATGCCAGCTTCTTGCCAGCTGGGGACAAACAAGGGGGCTGCTGTTACCCCTCTGCTCACAGGACACCCGTGCAAGGTAAAAGCAGCCTGGGCAGGGAGCTGTGACCTGAGGTTGAGCGATGGAGACCCAAATCTTGCTTGGCTTAGCAGGGACCCCTCACGGACTGGGGAAAAGCTGGTTTGTTCTCTGCACCTGTCCGGCTCTCCGCAGCAGCACTGCCGGGGAAAGCGGGGCGCTGCCAGCCGGGCCCAGCTCGCCTGTGCCCGCACCGGCCCGGGACATACCGCGGTGCAGGCCAGTGGGCCACGGACCGGAGTGTTTCTGACCAGCGTGACACCCTCAGTCACCTACACGAGTGACCGGGCACCGAGAACGCGTGTGCGGCCGACGAGCCACGGGGGACCGGGGCCGGGCTGGGGTGCCTGCCCTCCCTCACCCCGGGCTGGGGTGCCTGCCCTCCCTCAGCCCGGCCCGCCGGGCCTGCCCTCCCTCACCCCGGGCTGGGGTGCCTGCCCTCCCTCAGCCCGGCCCGGCAGTGCCTGCCCTCCCTCACCCCGGGCCCGGCAGTGCCTGCCCTCCCTCACCCCGGCCCGCCGGGCCTGCCCTCCCTCAGCCGGGCCCGGCAGTGCCTGCCCTCCCTCAGCCCGGGCCCGGCAGTGCCTGCCCTCCCTCAGCCCGGCCCGGCAGGGCCTGCCCTCCCTCAGCCGGGCCGGGCGGCGCCGCGCTGGTGCGGAAGTGCCGGGCCGAGGCCGAGCGGCGGGAGGAGGTAACGCCGCCCGGGGCTGAAGCGGGGCCGGGCCGGGCCGGGCTGGGGTCGGGGTCCGGGGTCCGGCCGGGTGGGTCCTGTGGGACAGGCAGAGCCGGAGGGCCCGCCCGGCGCGGGGCTCGGACACAGCCGGGGCAGCCGGGGGGGCTCGGGCGGCACCGCCGAGGGCAGGGGCTGCTCCTCGGGGACAGCCCGCTGCGGGAAGGGGCGGCAGCGGCCTGAACGCGGCCGGGAGTCGGCGAGAAGGGCACCAGCGATGGGCACAACCGCGTCACACTGCCCGGGGCTGGTGCTCTAACACGAGGGTGCAGGGTGGGACTGGGGGGGCAGCGCTCGCCGGGCTGCACAGTTCACCTGCACAGCTCACCTGCACAGTTCACCTGCACAGTTCACCTGCACAGCTCACCTGCACAGTTCACCTGCACAGCTCACCTGCACAGCTCACCTGCGGGGATAACGCTGCAGGGGCACGGCAGCAAAGCAGAGGAGTAGCCCTGAGCCACAGGATCACAGAATGGTTGAGGTCGGAAGGGACCGTTCAAGGCATAGTCCAACCCCTCTGTGGTGGGCAGGGACATCTCCAACCTGACCAGGTTGCTCAGAGCCCCATCACACCTGACCTCGAATATTTTCAGGGATCGGGCACCCACTACCCCTTTGTGCAACCTTTGCCAGTGTTTCACCACCCTCATTGTAAAAAACTTTCTTCCTTATATCCAGTCTCAATCTACCATCTTTTAGTTTAAAGCCATTATCCCTCGTCCTGTCTGCATAGAGTTCTGCTACAAGAGCTCTGGGCTCTAACATATCCTTTACTGAACACAACCAGGGGACTGGGACCTCAGGCAGAACACCTCTGCCTGCAGGAGGGCTTCAGTCCATGGGAAGGGGCCAGAACCAGGGCTCCTGGAACACCTCAACTACGCATCTTCAGGCTTTGTCAGCTTGGCTGGTCAGTCAGAGATATACGAGGACTTCTTGCTTTGTAGTATATTTGGACTATGAAATGAATGGACTCCAGTGGAAAATGAAAGCAAAGCTTTGTGAGCTGCTGGTTTTGGGACACCATGTCCCTACTGTGCTGTGCTTTGCAGAGTAAAAGTAAACTCCTCAAAGGTTACACTTGCTTTAACAACATCAGCACTTCTCTGAGAAATAAGGGTGAACAATTCCGTCATGCTTGTGGTTTACTGTTTGCTGTAAGCACTCCCCTGGCACCAGGCCATTTTCCCTCTGGTCTCTGAGCTGCCTGGGTGATTTTGCAGGGTGCTGAAGATGGCAGGCAGCTCCACTCCTTGGACTGGCAGCGCTTACCTCTTCCTCCGGTCGACGAGCAAGACCGTCGTTCTGCCATCTCTCTACGAGAGCTCCCAGAAGAAGCCCAGTGTGTTCAGGGCACTGAAGCTGGCATTAGCAGGTATCTGTTCTCTCTCACATCTTGGTGTGCTGCCTCGTCTCTTCACACATGCCTTTCGTTAATCTCACACTCATGGGTAGGGAAAGCTGGTCCTCACGGTTTAGGATAGACAACAAAGTGGAGTAAGTTCAGCAGAGGTTCACCAGGATGGTTGAGGGCTGGGCACTTGTCCTGTGAGCAGAGGCTGAGGGAGTTGGACCTGTTCAACCTGGGGAAGAGAAGGCTTCAGGGGACCTACCAAACAGCCTGCTGATACCTGTGAGGAGGGGGAGATGGAGCCATGCTCGTCATAGTGGTGCTTGGGAAATGAGAGGGAAATGAAATGAAAAGGGAGCCTGGCAACTTCTGTTGTCCACATTGCTCCCGCTCCTCCTATAGCAATGTTGGAGGGCACATCCCTGGCTTCTCCTTGCCAAGATTTTACTGTGAATTAATCCTCTGTGCAAAAAAACATAACAAGTCGAGTCCAAGTCTCAAGCAGCTTAATTTCTGTGGCTGGATCTGTCATTCACCAGCCAAATTACCCCTAGGCACAGACTGGAGAGGAAACACTGGGTCTCTTTCGAGGACCTTCATCACTGCATAAAACTCCAGTCACAAGGACTGAAGACTGACTGAGCTCTGAGCTGAACTGAGCTTTCATCTCACTACCAATTTCACATAACCATCTCAGCCCTGGAAATAGAACCTCTAATTTAAAACTTCCCCTAATAAACAGTGTTGATATAATTACCTGGGATGCAGTTCCATACATCTTCAGTTGGACACCATACTTCATGGAGATCCATGGTGGAAGGGCAGCGAAAACTTAGTCCTTCCCTCTTGGTTTCACAAGCAGGCTCTTCATCCCAGAGAACTCTGTCACAAAGAGAATTTGAAAGTCAGACTTGGTGGTGGGTGGGAGCGGGTCTGGGTGGGCTGTCTCAGGCCTGGACACTGACTCTGCTGACTTCTCCCTGCCAGACTCCACGGGCAGCATGAACGGCGTGGACATGCTCAAAGTGCACTGCAGCCACCCCCAGCTGATAGTGCAGCTCAAGTTCTGCAGGCAGGAGAACTGCCGCCGCTTCCTGCGCAGCTACCGGGAAGGGGCGCTCCAGAAGGCCCTGCAGAGCCACCTCCAGCTCTCCCTGGCCACCACCACAGTGCCTCTTGAGATGGAGCTGAAGGCTGGCAGTGAGCACCTGGACAACATGCTGAAGGATGAGGATCGTTGCCTGGAGTGCATCTACAGAGAAAAGGTGAAGGGGAGGGGGAGGGAGGCCAGGCAGCAGTGAGGAGTGGGGGCACAGGGCTTTCCCCATTACCTGCTTTTTGGAGGTCAGACTAGTTTTCTCTTGGTTAGTGAGAAAAACTGGCTTGGCAAGGACCCAGGAACAACAGATCTTAGGGAACAGAGGGACAGAGAGAGACAGAAGGTGGTAACAGGAGCTGCCTACTTTGGTGGCCACGAGCCATTGGATCAGCTCACCCTGTTCTGGGGGGCTGACCCTCATATGGAGTTTGGAGGAGCCCTGCTGCTTATAGTGCACCCCAATTCTTGCAGAAGGCTGCTGACAATAAACATGGAGTGGCAGCAGTTTTGTGCAACTTGTAAACACTGCACAGGAGAAACCCAGGAGGGGGAGATGGTCTATGTCATATCACGTTACACATTCAAATTCACACATTTACAGCCAGAGCTCCATTAGGCCATCTCACTTAGCTGGTTTACAGCTCATGCTATAGCTGTCTCATTGCTCCTGTCTTGACACCATCATCTTAAGCTGCACCTTCCAGCTAAGTGCCCAGAGCTTTGCAGGAAGGTGAGCTGGCAGAGCCACTGACATGTCTGCATTCCAGCCCGACCGCCTGCGGGATGAGGAAATCACGGAGCTGGAGGAGCACCTCAAGAGCCTGACCGTTCACCAGAGCACCACCAACAACGTGGCTGTAAAAGACTGTGCACCTCTGCCTTATCCTTCTGCAGGCAGCTCCCTTCCCCCACAAGGCACCTTCATCTTTCAGGGCCAGCAGTTTGGTGAGTAGTTAGAACTAACCAACACAACCCTTGGTCTTCCTTGTCTCAAAGCCTGAGAGGGGGGATTAGCATGACTACACACCTCAGGTAAATCAAGGATTTCCCAGCATCCCATAAGGAAGGAATTATAATAGTCTCAAGATATTGTCATAGTGCTTCAGATCAGGCCCCAACCTGTTTTCTTTTCTGGGGTGACACAGGACCAGATGCTTTGGAGTCTGTGTCCCTTCCAGGTTCCTCACATTTTAAAATGGATACTGAAAGGATGAATATATTTTTCTCTTCCTCCACCTCACTGGTTGAGATGAGTTAATAGCATAGGTTGGATTAGACTGTGGAGATTACTGTGGACACCCTCAGCCCTGCTTTTAGACAGGACTGATTTGCTCAGCTCCCTGCAGTACCAGCTGCCTTTGGGGTCTGTCCCTGCAGGGAGCTTTCACACAGTCTGACATAGCAGTGCTAGCTTGAGATCAGCTGGATCACTTCTGAGCTGTGTGCATCTCCAGTGCTGAACAGCTGAGGAGAGAGCTCCTGTCTAGGTTTCAGTATTTGGAGGATACTTCAGTAGGGAACAGGGGACTTGGACTTGCCAACTTGCTGCACGGTGGGCAGGGAGGCAGCGAGCAGGGAGGCTCACCCCTGCTGCTTTCCCATTCCCAGTGCTGGGGCAACTGCTGACAGCAGGACAGTCTCCTTAGCTGGGACTGCATGCCACCAGCCAGGACAGCTCTGTGCTTACCTGCCCTCTGTGCCTTGCAGACAACAGAACCATCACCCTGGACGACCAGCAGAAGTTTGCCAAGCTGGTGTCCAAGAAGTGGAAGCAAGTGGGTCGCTCCTTGCAGAGGAGCTGCCGGGCCCTGCGCGATCCCGCCATCGACAACCTGGCCCTGGAGTACGACCGGGAGGGACTGTACGAACAAGCCTACCAGATGCTGCTCAGGTTCATCCAGTCAGAGGGCAAGAGGGCCACGATAGCGCGGCTGATCGCGGCCCTGGAAGAGAACGGCCTCATCAGCCTGGCCGAGGAGCTCCTGGGCCTCCACTCCAACGAGGACTGCTCCTAGAGGGGCAGTGCCATGGCTAAGGGCTTTCCTGCTTTAGCTGCTGTGTGGAACTGCTGCCAGGTTCTGGGAATGGGAAGCCCTGAAAGTCAGCACGGGTTTCCATCTAGGTTGGAATGTCCAGGGAGAGGCTCTGTGCTCACAGAAGCCAGCAAGGACCTCTTACATTCCCGATTTCATTGTGTTCCCAGAAGTCAGCACTACCTTCCTGTGAGCTGGTGAGAGAGGCTTTCAGCCTGACTTCCTTCAGGACTGTCACAAGGAAGCAGCCAGACAGAGAGCCCTAGGGGAGAGTGGGGGAGAGGAGAAAAGCAAGCAAGGCATCTCAGAGAATTTTTCTGGGAAGCAGACAATGCCACCCTCTGCTTCTCAGGCTGTGTCTCAGGGCCATCACCTGGGGAGCTGCAATATATTTTTTATATCGAAGACATTTATGCCCTCAGCATGACATCAAGCAAAGACAGAGGGGAAATTAAGGAAAAGTCAATCTTGCATTATTTTCCTTCTTTGTTTGAAAAATACCTGTGGCAAGTGCATCTGTCCTGCCCTGCTCTATTATAGCTCCTCCCCACCACTCACCACCTGAAGGTTTCCCTTCCAGCTGGAACAGCCATAATCTTCCACAGGGCACAAGATTGCTGCTGGAGAACAAATTTCAGGCACTGACCAAGCAATGTGGACAAACTCAAATTCAGACATGACTCTCAGCTTTTCTGGTCTGTGGTGGACAGTGATACATTGACTGCATCGTGCTCAGCTCCTGCAGCTGTGGAAAGCAGCCCCTGAGCCAGAGAGTGCCCAGCATGGATTGGAGCTGCTGCTCTCAGGTTGGCACAGGTCTGACCCACAGAGCTGACAACTGCCCTGCCCAGGGGCTGCTCCTCCTTCACTCACTCCTCACCCCCCTGGGCCTGCTGATCTCTCTGGAGGGGCAGTCACATCCCACACCCCACAGGGTCTGCACAGAGCCTTTCCCTCCTGCTGCTGGCACCGTGGGACAGCTGAGCAGCAGCTGCTGGCCCTGGATTTACCAGCACTGACTCTTAGGGTAAAAATGAAGGGACAAACCTCCCAAACCCAAGGCTGACTCCTGCTTTCAGGTGCAGGGGGAGAAGCTGAGTGCTGGTGTGGCTGAGCAGGCTGCAGCAGAGCAGTCTACACCTTTGCACAGGGCAGCAAGTGTCTGGTGTGACACGGGCCCTGTGAGGCACAACAGCAGCTTGATTACCTTTGACATATCCCCAGGACTTTCCTGATAGGTTTTTATTAACCCTTTTCAATTAATTCTATCTCTTCTTGCCCTTCCCATCTGTGGGAATAGGCAGTGGAAGTTATTTGAGGTGCAGAGGGTGGCTCTGGCTGCACACATAAAGCCTGTGTGCACATGTGAGTGTCAGGCTGCTGGCAGTCATGGTAGGACCAGCTTTCAGTCAGGCCCTGATGGCCTCTTAAACCACATCTCGCATCTTAATCCTTCCCTGGAGTCAAAGCTGTAATTCAGAAGGAAGGAATGCAACCTCAGGTTCAGGTGTGGGCCCAGATCCGAGCTCCTGGGGCTGGAGCTGCTCCCTCAGCCTCTGCTGAAATGGAGACCTGGATGAGCAGCACTGAGATGTCCAGCTTCTACCCAGGTGGGATCCACAGGAAAGGGATGACAGGGTTAAGGATGGGGAAAGTGTTTTCAGGGTGTGAGTGAATCTGCTTCCATCTTGCCCTTAGCCTCAAAGGAAGCAGGACTTCATGCAGGCACTATCTCTACAAAGACTGTGGCTTTTATCAGTCTCATCTCCTCCACTCCTGCCTCACATGCTCCCCTCTCCTTTCCAGCAGTACCAGTGCTCTTCCCAAAATGCAGCAATTACCTCTGTGACAGTTTTGCTTTCGGGACCAGCACAGTGATGCTGACCTGAATTAATTTAGGCTGCTGTGGAACCATACCTCAAAACATTTGGCTTTCTTGCCAGATCCCAACTGGGGAACTCTGTTTGGCAGCAACCCACCCGACAAATGGTATTTTAAAAAATGTTAAAAATCAGAAACGGGAAAATTAACAGCAAGAGGGTTTGCTCTTGATTTTGCAGAAATGATTTTTTAAAGAAGACAAGGTCATATGCATAGACTGCTGTCTTATTTGTAGTAAGTTTTTCTAAGCTCTCAGACTAGCTGTTCATGCACACAACTTTCACAATAAGGCAGCCTCTGAGTAGTGAGAATTACTAGTTTTTGTAATATCTGTTCATGCTTAAAATGAGAAAGTCTTATTAGTCAGTATCTACTTCAAGTCCAGAAAGGTTTTTTGCAGCTCTGACTGTTTTAGAGAGCACTGAGCATGAATGCTTTCTCCTGAATGCAAGCACTGTGCCTTTCCTCTCTCTGCCAGCGACCAGCGTCTGTATTCCCTCTTACTCACACGTTCCCTCCCAAAAGTGCCATTAAGTGCTGGAGCCTCTGGCAACTTTTCTGGAATATCATCATCTTTAACAGCATTCACAGGTGCCTTCATCGCAGAGACTCGAAGGAAAAGGTTTTTCCAGGGATATTCCAGGGTGGAATTGTCTTAAGCACTCTGCATGTTTCAGGAGCACAGCAGTGGCTGTTTCTTACCTCCTCTTCCACCACCAGTCAGCAGCATCAGGTGCAGTGAAGGCTTCAGTTCTGCTCTCAAGGGGACTCCTTCCTGCTGAAAGAGTAGCTTTTGTTAGTCCTGTCTGGCACAGACATAGATAGAAACAATTCTCCAGAGGCCTTGGAGTGGAACAGGAGGTTGGATCGTGAGGACAGGATGTCGTTTGCCTTGGCTGGGATTTGGCTGGAGCTCAACTCTGAGATCACTTCTGCCTTACCAGGAGATTCTCCAGTGGTTTCACACCACTGTGCAAAAACAAGGGAACTCTTATCACACAGGGGAGGAAGAAGCACTCACAGAGGAAAAACCCTTAGCAGAGATTGAAGAAATCGGGGACATGCCTTTGCCTCGGGCAGCAGTGGTGGTGGTGTTTCAGAATCAAAGCAAATAAAATGCTAATCAGTGGCATATAAAACCTGAAATAGATAAAATACAAACCAGCAAAAAACCAGCCCAAGATGTGCTTAGAGGAAGGGGATCCAAGAGAGCTTTTTTTGTGGTGCAGATTGTTTTTGTAGTTTTAACCATGTTTCAGATTTGAAGGAGGCTCCTTTCAGTCTGCCAGAAGGAATAAAAGACCCATCCAAAGGAGAATTTGAATGATTTGTTTTGGCACAGCTGAGCTACAGTGTTCAAACAGAGGATAATAAGGAAGAGAGTGAAAGTTGAATGTTCACCAGATATACTTTGACATGAGGCATCTGATAGAGGCAAACCTGTCAGTATACCCTGGTATAAAATTGTCCTGCCTATTTCACATTCCTTTCAGGCCTGGGTTTGGCACTGAGAAGTTGTCCTGGAGTGTGTGCAGGACACTGCTGATCCTTGGCTTTACACCAGGCAAGGTCTGGCCACGTGGCTTTTCTATGGACTCAGACAGTGAAGCAATTAAAGGCCTAGAGTCAAAAATTATATATTATTTTCTTCTCTGGATTGAATTCTAAAGTCACTGAAGGGATCTGGCCATACATCTCTAACTGAAACCTGCAGAGATGTATGGTTGAAGTCCCTTAGTTGTCAGGGGGAAATCACTTGCAAGTCTTCTCATTCCAAATTCCCATGACATTCAGCATCAGATCTGGATCAGCCATCTACAGCTGTGGACTGCAATGCCACATATCCTTGGGGCTAGGACATTTAACCTCCCAGGAATTGTCTTTTGTAGAAAAAAAAACACTGGTATATTTTTTTCTCTATTCTTTTTTATAAATAAATACATACTTTTGATGATAAATGCCTCAGAGACTTTCATGAAACACTCAGGGCAGTGTAAGGAGGGGGTTCACTGAGGTCCTGGCCAGGCTGGTGATCCCCAGCTCTCAGAGGAAGGGTTGGATGCACAGCAGGGTCCTGCCCAAAGTCAGATGTTTCTCCTGACATCCCCAGGCTGGTTTTTCACCTGCAAGGAGGTGGCTCTGACTGCCAGTGGAGACCAAGCCAAGCCACCGTGCCTGTTCAGCTGCCACTGCTCTGAGGAGCCTGTTCTTGGCCAGAAGGGGAGGTTTCTCCCACACCTGGTACCTGGCAGAGCTCCCTGTGCTCCCTTCAGTGCTGAGGAGGTACCTGGGACCCCTGGGTGGGCAGCCAAGGAGCTTGGACATGGAATCTCCAGCAGCTTTACACTGGCTGACCTGAGAGCTGAATCCAGGGAATTCCTTTAGCCGCGAACTTCAGTGGAGCTGTTTTTCACCCTGAATCCCTTAAATCTCAAACACTATTTGAAAATCACAAGATCAGCCCTTCTTCACCCACCACAGAGCTGTGTTCCCAACTGCATGGCTTGATGCCTGCAGGAGCACAGGGACAGAGAGCAGGGCTCTGCTGATCACCAGAAAGGGCTTCCCCAGCCTGCAGCACCCGAGTGTAGGGCCCGAGGGTGTCCCATCGGGAACCCGCTCTTCCCCCTAACACTGTGTTCAGTAGAGCAAAACACTGGAGCTCCAATAAAAAGCACATCACAGAAGCATGGATGCTGACAAAAAGAGATTTTTACGTTATGTTTAGAAAACAGTTGGGTGTTTGTGAAAACAAGAGTAGATCAAAACCTGCCTTTATGATAAAGTTCACTGTAAACAAAAAACTTTGCTTTCTAAAGAGACTGTGGTCTGGGCACTCTCCAGACACTTGGCCTCTGTTAGAGGAATGAGGGTCACTGTTTATACTGCAGAGACAAAGAAACAGCCACAGAGGCTGGAAGTGCTGTGGCTGCACTCAGCTGGCAGATCAGGAGTGATGGCAACTTAGATTTGGCTCCAAATAAAAATGTTTTGGTTTGAACTATCTCAAATTAAATGGAAAAACAAAAGAGGTGGGGTTTGGTGTTTTTTTTCAGCGTTTTGGGAGGGACCCTCGAATCTGTCTTCAGCCTCTGTACTGCTCAGCTCTCACCTCCTCCCACCATTTCCCTACCAGGAAAAACAGAAACCAGCCAACAATTGGATTTCACTTCTGAGCTGAACCCAAGCTCAATATTTCAGTTTGACTTCTTTGCAGAGGTAAACAGTGAGAAGGGGGATTAAAAAACAAACAAACAAAAAACCCCCAAACTGCAGACCGAAAAAAGTCAGAAAAACAAACAAACAAACAAACAAACAAAACCCAACCAAACAAACAAAAAAAAAAAAGAAAAAAACAAACAGTGCATTTTCTATTGTAAAAAAGTTCTGGGGGCAAAGGCCCCGCACCTTTTGGCGGACCGAGGGACTGCCCAGCGCGGCTCCGCCGCTGCTTCGACGCCTCCGCCCCGCCCTGTCCCGGCGGAGCCGCCGCGCTCCCGATCCCGATCCGATCCCGCTCCGGGTCCTGCTCCCGTTCCCGATCCCGCTCCCGCTCCCATCCCGTGTCAGAGCCCGGCCGCGGACCCAGCGCTCCGTCCCCGCTCCGCCGCCGCAGCTCTCCCCGCACGCTCCGGGCTTTCGGAGCCCCGAGCGGCCCCGCAGCGCTGCCGGAGCTGCCCCCGGCTCTGGGAAGGGCTGGGAATGTCTCGCACTAACTGCGTCCAGATGTGCCTGCTTGGCAGCCCGGACCGCGGGGACAGGATCGGCGCTATCAAATGGGCTGTGAGTATCTGTTATGTTTGATCAGGGTGGGTCGGGGACAGTTCTGCAGCGAGCAGGGTGAGCTGGAGACTGTCCTCACTGCTTCCCTTCGCCTCCTGCCTGCGGCTTTTTTAGTTGCCTTGTTGCTGTTGGATGTTGTTACGTGCAGCATCCTGACCCGCGATGGTTAACACGCGGCAGGGTCTGAGCACGCAGCCTCCAGCCTGATACATCTGCCTGACTCTCTGCTTTCCAAACAACTTTTCAGTTGCTTTTATAGCAGCTTGGGGTTTCTCTGCACAATGCCTCCACTGCTCTCAGACAGGGTTTCCTCTCAACCACCAACATGTTCCAGTAGTGGCATGTTACATTCACAAGCCATTCCTCACCAGTAAAAGGACACGAATCTTTCCCATGTTTCAGCAAAACACAGGAATTTCCAAGCTCTCTAGTGTCACAAAGATAGAAGGAAAATAATTCAATCCCTGAGCTGCTGAGCTCTCCCTAATTCTGAAAATCAGGCTACCAGCACACAAGACTGCATCTGAACTTAGGGAAGCAGCTCTCGAGGCTGCTGAGCCTCCTTCCTGGGACCCCTGGCTGTGAAAACAGACACCTCAACATGCAACTGCTGCCTTCCCACACAGCCCTGCAGCTCCTCTTTGAGTGTGTGCCCTCCCAAAGGTGGGGTGGGAGGAGGGAGCACAGCAGCCTGTTTGCCGAGGTGCTGTGGCTGTGGCTGGCCCTGGAGGGGCAGTGCCAGCAGGAGACACTGCAGTGAAAGGGGAGCAGCCAGCTGGGAAGCTGAGCAAACCACGTCTTGGAGGACTGGGGCAAGCAGATAAACAGGCACCCTGTGCTGGAACAGCAGGGATTTCATCCCTTCCTTTGCTCTGGCCTGACAGAAAAAAAGTCTGAAAAGCGGCTCTGACGGGGAAGTGGGAAATTGTCTTTGGAGCAGGGCCTGCATTTTTGTTACCTGCTTCTGCAACACAGCTTTTGCCTCCAGGTGCTGCAACAGCAGTAAGAGCAGCAGTGCTGGCACACTGCTGTGGCTGTGGCACTGGTCACAGGGGCTGACAGGACCAGGGTGTGCCTCTGCCCCTCTGCACTGTGTCCTTGGGCTCTGCTTCGTCCCCAGCTCCTGGGACAGCTCTCAAGACATTCAGCTAATTAAATCCTCCAGCCTGCTCTTGCTTTGTTTAGAGACTTCAGAACTTCTAAGCAGCTGAATGAGATGAGCTTTGTTCTGGTCAGGCAGCACAGCAGTTGTTTTGGTTACTCCATTTTTAGGGCTTTGCACTAACCAATGTACCCAGGGGTGTCTCTGTATTTCAGCCTGCTCTGTCTTCTGGTGCAGAGGATCAAATCATTCAGCATCAATTTGTAATCCTGTAACTCCAAATGTGGCCTCTTCACACGCACCCTGAAGTGCAAGGGGGAGTTGTGTGGCACCAAAGCCACTTAAAGCAGTGACTTTGAAGAGGTTACTGACTCTGCCTAGGGGGGTGTGGAAAAACAAAGAAACAAACAAACAAAACCAAAAAAAGAAACCATGCAGGAATAAAACCCATTACACGACACCCCAGCATAGAAATGGAAGACAGCTTTGTCCTCTGCTCCAACACACAGAGCTATTTTGCCCCTTAAATGCTTCAAACACATCTTAAATGGTCAAAAAAGTGCAGACTTTTGAGGTCTCTCGGCCACGCAGGCTGTGCCCCACTCGGTTCTTGCAGCACACACCTTATTTTTGGGCTGCCCATCTTGCCCCCTCATGGCCATGGGACCTGTCAGCCTTTTTCTGCTGCCCAGCTCAGCCCTCCCCTGTCACTGGTGCTCACAGAGCTCACACCCGGAAAATAACGGAGGGTATCTCCTTCCAGAGAAAGAAATATCGAACAAAGGCTGGAAAATCCATATAATTAGATCAAGGAATCGCTTCAAGGGCTGGCAGCTTTGTTTGAAAATGTCTCTGTTGAGCACTGACCTGCTTTATTTCAGCATGGAAATCGCTATTTCAGATCCTTTACTTTCAATAAACGAATACACAGAAGAAAACCTGGGCTATCAGCCCAGGCTTGTAACAGTTCAGGGTTTTTCTTGGCTTTTCCAAGGGCATTTATTGCCAGAGTCTGAGATGCTGGCAGGATAAATCTGTAAGCCATGGAAATTACGAGTTTCATGACACACACAATTTATTCCAAACCCTTGACGATAAAATTAAACACAGGAAAGAGCCAGGACTTTCATCCAGCTCCTTAATTACCATCTGGAGTCTGGCAGCTGAAATGAGATCAAACTTTTCTATAGAAAAGGAACAAGAAGTTTGCTATGGCAGAGAGAGAAGAGATGGGACTTCACAAGGAGCTCAGGTGGAGACACAAACATCCCAATGCAACCAGGGTTTATCCCACTGGGGACACAGATCTCCCACTCCCTGCGGAAACTGCACTCCCAGAGCTGCACAGCCCCTCAGTGAAGCTCATCCCAGCACAGCAGAAGGGGCAAAAACACCTCACCTTCAGTTCTTATGAACTTCTTGAGACAGGGACCTTGTTGTAGGTGTCTCAGTAGCACCAGCAAGAGCTCTTGCTCGCGGTTAGGCTGAAGGACAGTGGCACGTCCTGGGTGTAGTGGGACCATCCCTTCATGTCCCCAGAACTTCTGGAGAATTACGGAAGACAACGTGAGGGAAAGCCTGCAGGGAACCACATCGTGCAAACTCACACCCCCTGCGTGTCAGGGGGGCCGAAAAGAGAGATCAGCCAAGTCACGTGGCAGAAAGAACATGAACAGGAAACAGAGCCTGGATATTCTAAACATTTTGACAACAATTTACAAGAGGTCTGAGAAAATTCTACAGTCCTGCTGTTGGAATCAAAGCTGTGCCAGTGAAAACATCTGCCCAGCCTGGGAGAGGAGCGAAGGTACAGCAAAGAGAGCCAACAAATGATGAAAAGCCCAGTGGTCTCTAAAAGAGGCCAGAAAAAGGCAAGAAGCAAGGCCTGAGGAAGAAACCATTGTCATCAGGACAAGGAAGAAGTGATTTTAAATCCTCCAGAGCCTTGCACCACGGCACAGACATGCTGTTTGCCTAAATAAAGGTTTCAGAATCAATGGAGACAAAGCAGATGAGGAGCTGCACTTGAGAAAATGATGCTGAAATACTCTCTATTCCAACAGTAACTCGGAGGTGCAGTTAACCAGTACTGAAAAAGCACAATATTAAAACTATGAGCTCTGAGTAATGTCCATCTAACAGTGTTAAAGGGGCTGGCCAAGAAATCAACCAGTTTTTCTTCCTCCTCAGCCCTGCAATGTTGCCCAGACACCGCAGGTGCCACAGGTGAGCATGACACTATCAGGGGATGGATAAAAGACTTGGGGGAGAACGTTTGGGTGGAGCTAAACCTCAGAAACGTGCTCCTTGCTGCTGCCTGCAGGGATTGTGACTGTCCCTGCCCTCCTTGCTGCCTTCTTACTGCCCTTTCCTCATTATTTTCTGTTTGCAGTTGAAGAACTGATCGAATAACACAGAAGATCACCAGGAGAAGTGTAAGTGAGGAGTATCTTGCATTTCACAGGGCAGCCTCATCTATCACACGTGAGCAAAACGTTCCTAACACCAGGCTCTGTCCTGCTTCTGCATATTGGGATTTATTTCCCCACCTCTTGCTTAGGGTGACCTGGCAGAGAAAAAACACCTAGGCCCCTTCTGACCTTATTAATGGAAGTTATTTATAATGGTTTAATATTTTATAAAGATTCCTGGCAGGAAAAGGGCCCTGTGTGCTTTTGAGAGCATGCCTGAGGTATTCCCTTTGAATACACATCACTGCAGGTTTAACAAGAGCTGGCTCTGCATGCAGGGAAACACCAGGAACACAGTGCCACTGAAGAGCCTACCCCTCAGCTCTGTGCCTCCCTGTCCTGGGTCAGAAAGGGTAAAACCAGCAAGTAACAGTTAAAAAGCTGGGGGGAAGAAAAGGAAACAGTGATGACTTATGGAAGAGTGGAACTGTTCATCATCTCCCATCTCGCTCTTCCCGGAGCAGGGAAACCTCTGAAACAGCAAAGGAAGGGCTGATTTTGGGTTGTGCTTAGAGAGTGGCTTTCAGGATGAACAGTGACTGAACTAACCAAGCCACAGAGCTGGAGTGCCGGGTCAGGGTTAGGTTTGCAACCCCATGTGCCTTTTGGCAAGCTCCTCAAGGTGTCTCAGTGCCTGTCTGAGTAAAACACACTTGGCTGCTGGTTTTTTTAGTGCTCTTTCAGTCAGTCTTGCCTGCATTCCTCAGACCTGCCAAATCCTCGCTGCTGACACACTCTGTTTGTTTACAGATGGACCTTGGTGCCAGGCAGCTCAAACACAGCTTTTAGCAGTCCAGGAACACCACAGGGACAATGAGAGTTCGCCTCAAAGGGGATGTGATCTGCACCCTCCTCCTGCTGGCAGCGCTTTGCTCTTTGCTCTACTCCCAGCTGGAACATTTAGTCCCGGCAGGAAACAAGGAGCCAACACAGAAGAAGCCTCCAGGAGCCCCAAAAATATCCTCAGATCCCCGAGCACCTCAGAGACTGACGCCAGCAGAGGCAACAGCACCCAGGCCCCAAGTTACCCCCACCATTAGACGAGCAGAAGTGGCCAACAACAGGGTCCCGACTCCAACCCCACCCCCGCCGACCGCTCCTGCCTTCAACTTCGAGCACTACCTCCTGAGCAAGGACAGCAGGAACTTCGACCTCCTCGTCAACCAGCCCAGGAAGTGCCGCAGGACGCCCGCGGGTCCCTTCCTGCTCATCGCTGTCAAGTCGGTAGTCGAGGACTTCGACAGGCGCGAGATCGTCCGGAAGACGTGGGGCAGGGAGGGTTTGGTGAGCGGGGAGCAGATCCAGCGCGTGTTCCTGCTGGGAACGCCGAGGAACAGGACGGCGCTGGCCACGTGGGACACCCTGATCCAGCAGGAGAGCCAGGCGTACCGGGACATCCTGCTCTGGGACTTCGTGGACACCTTCTTCAACCTGACCCTGAAGGAGATCCACTTCCTGAGCTGGGCCGCCGAGTTCTGCCGCGGCGCCAAGTTCGTCTTCAAAGGCGACGCCGACGTCTTCGTCAACGTGGAGAACATCGTGGACTTCCTCAAGAGGCACGACCCCGCCCAGGACCTCTTCGTGGGGGACATCATCTACAACGCCCGCCCCATCCGAGCCCGGAGCAGCAAGTACTACATCCCGGAGACCATGTACGGGCTCAGCGTGTACCCGGCCTACGCGGGCGGAGGAGGGTTCCTGCTGTCCGGCCGCACCCTGGGCAGGCTCTCCAGGGCCTGCGGCGAGGTGGAACTCTTCCCCATCGACGACGTCTTCCTGGGCATGTGCTTGCAGAGGATCAACCTCAAGCCCGTGCTGCACGAAGGATTCAAGACCTTCGGCATCGTCAGGCCTTCTGCTGCCCCGCACCTGCAGACCTTCGACCCCTGCTTCTACAAGGACCTCATGGTGGTCCACAGCCTGAAAGTGGCCGAGATCTGGCTGATGTGGAACCTGCTCCACAGCCCACGTCTGTCCTGCACGCAGAAGAAGCAAGTGAAGAAGCCTTTCCAGTGGAAAAGGAAAGCTCAAACAACAGCACAGGCAGCCCCCCTCAGATAACGCTGCAGCACAAACACACAAGGATTTTAGCACGTCTTATTGGTAAGAGAACACAACAAACAGTTGCAGGAACGTGCCCAAATTCCACATTTGCACACACATGTCATGGAGGTCCTCCCGTATTAATAAGTCCAAATAACCGTAGCAATATATGTAATTTATTACTATTTATTAGGATTACAGCAGTGCTTAGTGGGACAATGCACGTTGAAAAATGCAGTCCTTGGAGATTTTTCAGCATTGTTGGAAATGTGAGAAATGAAAGATACAGGTGAGAGCACAGACACCAGGGAGCAGAGGGATCATTGTCAATTGCTACTTGGCTTGGACTCTGAAAAGGACATCAAGTCACCTCAGCGTGGGCTCAGGTGCAACCACTGCTGCCTGGTTGGTTTCCTGTAGGCCTTGTAAGGAGAGAACAACTGAGAGCTACTGAAATGGGGCCCTACATGTTGCAGATTGGCTGGATCACACGAAATCAAACTGGATGCTGAGGCTGGCTGAGCAAAGGACAGGGACACAGGTAACTGGGAAGGAACAGACTTCCAAAGGGCCTTTAAAGAAGGACAAGAACTTTGAGCTGATTCTTCAGACCAAAGAACAACTTGTCAGTGGACTGGGCTGGTTTCTCTGGACCTCTTGCTTGGCACACAGCACACTGCAAAGAGCAGCCAAGGCTTTTTGTGCTGCTGTGGGTGTCATATGAGGGGAAAAAGGAGTTTTCAGAGCAAAGGGCTTCAGAATAAAAGCCCATCTAAATTGATTATAAGAAATCAAAACCACACAGCAATCTTTCTGTTGGGCTTTCCAAGGTCCAGTCAGTAACTTAAATATTTTAAGCATCAGACAAGAACACTGGATTACATCCTTTTTCAAAGTATAGTCAATACTCTGTATTTTGTTTCTTCCAACAGTAGACTACCTTAAAAGAATATCCTCTCTTTAGATATCAGAGCAGAAGTAAATCCTCTAAGTTAGGGTTAAAAAGCTAAGAAACTCACGGGGAAAAGAGCCTGAATTCACATTTCACACTGTGTTTGTTAGTTCTTTGCAGTTTTTTCCCCTGCAAAACCCTCCTGTCCATCAGAGAACCCCCAGTGCCATCCCTGCAGATGGCACACAAACACAGCCTGAGAGGAAATGACTCTCAGTCCTAAACATCCAGGAATCTGCTTTCCCTAGAACAGAGCCTGCAGCACAGCTGCATTTCACCTCTTGTAGAACCTTCCTCCCCCCCAGCAGCAGTTCAGGCTCAGGACTTGGACCAGCTGTGCACACCCTGCAGACAGCAACCTGCTGGCATCCACTGGCAGATTGTTAGCAACAGCCTTGCAGTTTCTTAATCTTCACCATGAATTTAAGCCTTGCAGTAATGTGTTTCCAAGGAAAGGTCAGCTGTATAGAAATCAAAGGATTTCTACATCTGAGATCTTGTCCAGATGTGATGTTGAAATACCAAATGCTCCTGTGAGCGGCACGGGGAGCTCTGCAGGCTGTGGAACTGAGCCAGAGCCTTGGTGGTGGGACAAAGTCACCCTTGCCCCTGTCTGCCAGCATGTGTCATACTTGTGTATTTATGAGCTTGTACAAGAATGTGTTACCTGTGATTAGTTTACAGTTTGGGAAGTTATTTATGCCATAATTAAAGGACAGCATGCAGACGTGCCCCTAGATGTTGGAGTCTGTCGAGAACACCTGCACACACCTTGTAAGGCTAACACCACAGGGAGTTTTCAGGAAGACATTAACATGAAAAATACATCAGGCATTATTTTGGATAACTTGGTCTTTCCTCGTGCTGGATTTAATTTAATGGCAATGATAGAAAAATAAACAAGGCTTACCTTACCATTTCCTACAGGCAGCTCTCAGGTTCAGCAGTCTGCATTAAGGTCTTCCTTTTAAGCTTGGAGATGCACAGATTGGCTCCTCCCTCTGTCATGTCTTCAGATCTGCAATCTACCACAACACAGCATCAATGAGTGCATTTTGTCCCAGATCAAAGTTGCTGCTGAGCATCTGTGTTGACACAGTCTGTGCCAGCACACACCCCGAGAGTGGCAGAGCCCGAGCCAGAGCAAACTGTTTACTGCATTGTCTCAGCCTGTGGAACAGATTCTTTTATCCAGTGAATACTAAATTGAGTCTCTGTTAATGGAAGATACAGCTGCTTTTGTTCTCCAGCCTCTGCTGCATGGCCTCTTTGGCCTGGCTCTAAGTCTCCATTTGCTCCTGCAGAGGAGCAGGCAGTTCACAGACCCCGTGTGTGAGCACAGACAGCAGTGCTGCAGCCCCTGCAGCTCATCCCACTCTGCTTACTGCTACAGCAGGCAAAGAGTCTCTGACTTCACGCAAGCTGGAGGCTGTTTCCTAGAAGATGAGGGTCTTTTCAGAAAATCCTAAACCCTTTCTGATGCATCTCAGAAAACCAAAACCACCCATTTCAGAAGGACATTCTGAGAAGCTTTAATTAACTGGCTGATTCAACACACCAGTCATGTCTGCTAAAAAGCCTTGCTTGGGAATTTTTTTCATGACTAACTCATGATGAGAAAAGCATAAAAACATCCCAAGTGGGTTCCGCCAGTAGCAAGGAAAGCAAAGCAGACTTTCTCAGGACAGGCATCAACTTCTGAAATTAATAAAGTACAGTAGGTTTTATTGAATCCCAGGGATCCACACAGAGTCATGTTTTATTCCTACTGTACATAAGGAGCCAGATTTGGTCACTCTAACGAGCAGAGCTGGCTTGAACCTCACATTCAACACCTCCGAGTGCCTCTCTGGCCACAGAACCGGCAGCGAATGCCAAGATCGGTCAGTCGGTCAAGCCACTGCAGACTCAGCATCACCAAAAAGAGAGCCAAAGAGGGCTGAAGCAGTGCAGTGGTAGGATCCTGTTCCTCCTGTCTGCAGTTTAATTATTCATCTTTCTGCAGCAGGTTCTCGGGAGCAAACCCCAACTGCAAACTCGAACGGTCCCAAATAATCAGACAGCTCAGAGAATCCTCACTGAATATTAGCACAGAGACATTCCCTGGAGAGTGCTGCAACACCAGATCAGAGAAAAAGAGTCCAGAGGCCAGCTTGAAGAACTGCCAATCTCCTGGGCTGTGCCTCTTCCAGTTGGAGCCCAGAAAATGCCCACTTTTCCTAACAATGCTACTAACTCCATGCACAGCTTTAAAAACCAGCAGGACTTCTAAATACAACTTATCATCACTTTCTAGATTATGGGCAGTAAGAAAACCAGACTGAGAAATGAGAGGGGAAAGTAAACCCCAAAGAAGGAGCACATCTGAGTCTCTCCAAGAGTGGGAAACAGCTCCCCCCACCCCATTCCTGACCAGCCTAGTGCTCCCTCCAACCCATCCAAACCCAGCTCACGGATCTTCTCTCTCTCTCCCTCACTTTCCCAGCCCATCTGTGGAGAAGCCCTGTGCTAAAAACAGGGAAAAAGTATAAAATAACAGGTCTGCAGTGACAGCCTTGTCCCAGGGGGCTGACTGAGCTGAGTGGGAACCAAGGTGTGGCATTAAAAACAAGGGGTGTCTGTAGCCATGGAAGCAGAAGAAAGAGATGAAGTTACCTCCACAGCCTTTATGCTTGGGGATGCACCAGAGCTACCAGTGAGGGACAGGGTAAACTCAGCATTTCAGGGCTGCAGCTTTTCTAGGAGAGACGAGCAGAGGCGAAAAGGGAATACAGTGAATCAGATTGTTTTGATTATTTAGTTGATCAGACTGCACATTGCATAACCATGCAGGGTTTTTTGTGACTGGTATTTACACTAAATGTCTCTCTGAAGGACAGTAACACTGGAATGAAACTTATGCACTCAGTGGAATATCTAGTGTAGGTGTGAAACATTAAGGCATTTAACACCAGCTTCCAGAATCGCAATATGCAGTACTTTAAACTAAAGGAGTAACATTTAAAGAGGAATTCATTAGTATATCAAAGAGGAAAGATTACATGAAATCATTGCAGCTAGCCCAAAACATGACTGTTATAATGCTATCTTACACCACAGTGGGTGACCTACTCTGCAAACTCCAACTTACCTTTCCTGCTGCTTCAAGCACTTGGTATTCCCGGATTATGAGAAGGAATGACTTTGCCTGCTGGAAAAACAGACATCCCCACAGACACCACAAAAGCTTTGGATGTAAGATCTGGCAGATAAAACATTTAAACAGTGACTGTACTATTTACAGCAGAAGTTCACACAGGTAAAGAAGATGATATTTAACTTGAACCCAAGCCCTCCCAGTAACACAGCCCAGCAAAACCAAAGCCCTTGGTGGGAGCAGCTTTCACTCTGAACTGGTTCCAGCACGGCCCGTGACAAAGCCCCTGCTTCACTAACTCCTACTCTCTTCCCCTTGTTTTGCTTCAGCCTTCTCTCTGAAACATCCTGGGCCACTCAAAGAACCTTTACACAAAAAAACCCAACCAGAACTAACTTGTCCTTTAACTCCCCAGGCACACAGAGTGAGGTGCTTGTTTGGCTGCACGTGCTGTGTCAGGTTATGTGACAGAGTCACAGAAGAGGCTTTGCCCTGGTGTGCTCAAGGTAAAAAAACAAAAGGAAAAAAAGGTGTTCATTGGGCAAAAGTTGAAATGGAACACCTGTAACTGGCATGGAACAATGTTTCTTACAGCATGACACCAAAAATTATTCTGAACTGAAAGGCCTATGAAACACAACCAGCCCATGTGAAATTGTGCCAAGTCAGACAAGCTGGTCCTTGCCCGAGTACTCTGAGGGCAGACAGCACTGAGGGCTTGGACACAGCACTTCTGTCAGAGTAAGAGTTGGCTCACCTGCAGGTTCACTCTCAATACACATTTTGAGCCATCAAACACAAATCAGAAGTCTGACTGAGCAGTTAAGTGACAAACAGGCTCTAACAACAGGTAGAAGGCCCATGTGAAGTGGGCAGCAACATCCCAGCCTTCCCTCTGCAAAACACCAGCTGGCACCTCACCTGCAGCCACCCCAGGGACAATGAATCACCATCTTCTTGTAATGCTGAGCCACAGGGGAGATTCTGTTTTAAACAGGTTTGGTGGGAGCTCCGGAATACGAACGATCATGAGCGCATGAATCAGTTCTCACACGCCACCTGACCACTATTTCAACAGAAAGATCTGTTTAGAACTACAAGTGTGACAGTTCCCAGCAATAGCAGATTGGGTTTTGTCTACAGGAACTGCGTTTTGGGGCACAGAGGGTTTAGAATTACACAGCAGCACTGATCTATGTAGCACTGCCTGTGGTCTTCACAGGAGCCCAGGGACTGCTTGCAGGCCGAAAGGATACGGGAAGAAATGTCAGCTTCACCTCCAAAAAGAAGGGCAGTTTTATTAGGTGTAAACAAATGAGTTCCGTGGAAAATACTGCAATGCTCAAGTTAAGTAGATACACACACATAAACTCTTAATTTCTTTACAAAGGAAAAAGGCACATATCAAAATATGCATCGCGTGTTTTATTAAAAATGCAATTGTACTTTATATCAAACAGTTTTATCATATGGAACCAAAATGATGGACCAACACACATGTTGCCAACAGGCAGGATCTCTATCAAACCACACATAATTCTAAGGAACAAGGGCACCTCCTGAGATGGGATCTGCTGCAGCCCAAACCTCTTGTTTCCTGGGGAGGGGAAAGTGACGATGCCCTGGCAGAGCTGGAGCTGGCACACCCCAAGCAGCCCTGTGCACAGAACCCCAGCCCCTCCTCCCTGTCATACTGCCCTCCTCACCTTCTCCCCCAGAGGTCCTCTGGGCCCTATGCCCTGCTCTCTTCTTTCTGCTGATTCAAAACTGCCATCAGTCCCCTCCGCCCAATCCTAAACCTTCCATGCCAGCAAGTCCTGAACTGCTCCACAGCAGCTTCCCTTTCCTTTAGCACAGGAACAGCCTGGCTTGGTTTAGTCCAGACAGGAGCAAACATCTCAGAGGAAGGAGCTGTGACAGCTGCATTCACAAAGCCCTTTGGTGCTGCTCCTGTCCTAAGGCTCGGGGTGCATGCTACAGCAGCAGGCTTGGCCTCAGCCCTCTGAAGGATTTCAACTGAGTATGCTTGAGAGAAGGATATTGGCAGCATCTGCACAGCCATTAGTCACACATTGCCATCAAGGATTTATCTCCTCTGGCAGCTTTTGTGGAGCCTTTATTAGAAAAGGATTAATTCAAATTAATTGCAGTTAGGATCAGGATTGCTGTCGTGTTTTAGCAACAAGAATAAGCACGCACACCCTCTCAGTTCAGAGATCCCAAAGTTCTGCAAGAGCACCGTGAGCCAAGCACTGAGCAAGGGCATTTTACATCCCAGCACTGACCACCTCCACCACACCAGTGGAAGGACTGCACTGCAGAGCCCACCGGGCTTTGCTTCCACACCTCAGGGCCAACAGTCACAGAACACTGTAAGTGTATCTACCAGGAAAACAGCTGCAAGTTGTTAGTTACTGTTTCTTTGAAGAACATACTCTCAGTTGGCTACAAAGGAGGAACACTAGTCAGCTACTTCAAATATGATCTCTGAAAGACAGTAAAATAAAAAGAACTATTCGATAAGAAAAAAAAAAAACAGGCAAGAGCATCCATGATTTTATTACAAAAACACCCAGCAACTGTATTTAACACAAAAACAGTAACTGAGAGTCTCTTTTTATTTTTCTTTCAGTGTACATGCTCATTATTATTCCATTTAATTTACAGAAGGGCTATGTAAAATGAAATTAAAATTAGAGAGGAAACAAAAAGGAAGGTTGAGGCATAGAATTTTCTTAGCAAGCAACGATCACGGGAGACAGCACAGATTGAACAGGGATTCAACAGGAGTGACACCTAGGGATAAAGGTAAACAGTAACTTTTTCCTTATCCATTAGATTTTCCACGGGGCTTTTTTGTTTTTGTTTTAGCAAAACAGTTTAGAGTATCACAGTATACAGGAAGACTAAATGGCAAAGAACATCTCACACACGCACACATTTATCCCTGCTACTGGTCCAGGATCCAAAACTTCAGTTAACATTCGATTTCCTATCTCTCATTCATTGATAAACTATACAGGATTACACTGTACATGGAGTTAAAATTACAAAAATGTCATATTTACAAAAATCTGTACACACATAGTAAAACTCACAAAATTGTCATCTATGTATCACAAGTTGCGACACCAAAATATTAAAAATGGGATAAAATTATACATTTCTCTTGTCCATTTTTAAAAAGGGTTCATTGTTTCAAAGACAGACCACCTATTTCTCCCAAATAAGACTGGTAAGAGAACTAGAAACCTAAAGTATCCTCCTGGGATAAAATGTCGCGAGCAGCATCTCCCAACTAGAAAGAAGCCTCTATCCTGTCTGCTGGGGTGGGGTGTGCAGTTAGCATGTATGTACAGAAACGTGGGACTACAGCAAGGATGTCTTTGGCTAAACCTTTGGCATAAATTAAAATCACACGTCAAAAGTTGCAGAAAAGGTTTTCCTGGTGATGGCAGAACTGGGGAGTTTCTGTCTGAGATACCATTATATACAGCTCCTCTTTCTCTAAGGAAACAGAGTAGGAATAAAGGATTTTGCAACAGAGGCAAATGAGGCAACATTATTTCT
The DNA here is from genome assembly GCA_035583135.1 of Lophotriccus pileatus. NCBI lineage: Eukaryota > Metazoa > Chordata > Aves > Passeriformes > Tyrannidae > Lophotriccus > Lophotriccus pileatus. Next base: position 11,944,770 of record JAWWES010000021.1, read on the forward strand.
TTGTTAAATTTTTCACTAGTATGAAAAATTGTATCAAATCTTTTCGCTAAAACATAATTCAATCATAGAAATAACTTCTTCCAGAATGTTTTTTTTTTTCTTTTTCGAAACCGCGTACGAAAAAAATTAGTAAACCAGCCATGAAAGAAAAAAATTGTATCAGCATATCAAGTACATATTAGTGCAGGAAGGTGGATAAATCTGATCCACTGTATAAATAAGCTTTATGCGCAGTGTACATTAAATAACCATCACACCCCACTCACACCCAGTACACAGATGCTCCTCAGTGAAGATAAAACATTTATCAAGTAATTAAAGTGTATGTAGTGCAAATGTTACAACCAAGTATTATGCACATGCTACTTGCTTGGTTTAAAGTTACACAAAGATGTGGTGCCTGAAATCATGGACATATATACATCCTCGTCACACTTGGTACAATGTCCTAAGCCACAGAAATACCGAGGTGTTTATATCTATATATATATACACACACGTTTTTCTTAAAATGTGACCACCACATCGATACAGTAACACAAACAGACTAAAATCAATACCTGCTTCCAGATGCTCCAAGGCTCAGAAAGTTTGTGCTTCTAACTCTTGCAGTCATTATGTGCCCCTCTTCCACTTCCCCCTTCTGCCAGCTGAGAAGGAGGGACAGTCTCTTCAGGTCTGTGCTGCATAGGATGAGGGCAACGGAGAGGAATAAACGACGGCACAGGCACCTAAGCTGCTTTCCTCCATCAACAGTTCCATGCCCCATGATGAAGGGTTGAGAGAATTCCCTCTCCACACCGCTCCTGGGTGGAAAGGCTTATTGAAAAAAAAAAAAAAAAAAAACCCAAAAATCATAACGTGCTTTCCATATTATAAGTGGCAGCAAATCAAGGCACGCTGTACTAATTGTGTAGCATTGAGATTAGCTGACTTCTGCAGGGGAGGCTCACTGGGGAAGGTCCGACGTCCTCAGCTGGCTGCTGGGCCGCGTCGGGCCGTACAGGGTGACAGAGGCTATGTGATTGTTCTGCATCACCTGCAGGAGCACAGCAGGACAGGGAAGTTAGAACTGGTACACTGAACAGAAACCCTCAAGTGTGAACACGGTGAATGTGGAACTGATCCGCCCAAAAGAGAAATCCCAACGGCAAAAAGCAAGCGCTTGGCCGGCTCCTAACAACGGCCTCTAGATTTCTATGACACCAGCATGCTCCACCACTGCTCAGAGCCATGGACATGTGCCTCAGAGCCATGGACATGTGCCTCAGAGCCATGGACATGTGCCTCCTGCTAGCCCAAATTCCAGGTGACAAAGTTCCAGCTTTAACATGCAAATGTACAACCTCAGAGAAGAGCTCGGAAAGCTGCCTCTTTCTGCCAGTAGGCACTAAAAATGTAGCCACTCCCAAGCACTGGCTGTTATCACCATGAGGAGGGAAGAGACCACTCATAATAATAGCAAACTCTTCGCTTTCCCGTGCTCAGACAAAAATAAAGAGGTTTTTCCTAACCTCAAAGATCATTCGCTGCAGTCCAAAGCAAAACGTTGACCCAAACGGGTTAGTGTTGTTTGGAGATGATGACCTGAACAGGAAAGAGAGAGGGAAAAAAGAATTTAACACTGGATGTGTGAGGATCAGGAACCCCTCAGAGAAGAGTAAATTACAGCATTTTCATCATGCTTTCATCAAAAGAAAGTAAATCCACATTACAGCACTGCTGGACTGCAAGTGAGCCAGAGAACAGCTCTGCCCGATGGCTGAGCCATCAGTAATACTCAGGAGAAAGTAATCACAAAGCTACTAGTGACCTCTACAGGAAGACTCTCCAGCACCTAACTTGAACAGGAAGAACCCTAAAAATAAACAGATACACAGGAAGAGAGAAGCACCATGTAACTTATTACACATATCTTTTGTGCAAGATCCTTCCCTTTGTGTCTCAGCCCCTACCATACGTATTTACCACATATAGTCTATTATTTATATTTACTATATACTGGCTATTAATCCATGGGTTTCATTACCCTGTAAGATGCTGAAATAGAATAGACCAAGTTTTATTAAACAGTATTTTTCAAGATCACTTGTCTTTCAGCTATTTCTGATATTTCTGGATCATATATTGACAATAGCAGACTTCTGATTGCAACGAATTTTAGATTACAGCCCAAAAAAACCTCTAGAAAATATTTACCTTCTGTCCTTTCTTGTAAACTGGTCAGTTTTTCAAATTGCATTCTGAGCCATTTGAGAAGTGCTCAGTAAAGTGCTCTGTGGTTGAACTACTCTCTACAACACAGATGGAAAAACTAGAAGTGCTCTGTGTCATCACTATTTCACCTCAGCTTTACTTCACTGACACGGCTTCTGCTCTAATCATCTCACTGGCATAAGACAGGAGTAAAGGGAACAAAGAGCACAATGATTAAGGGGAAAAAAATAAATCAAAACCATGTGAAAGTCAGATGAAAACACACAGTTTGGTTTGTTTGAAACTGCCGCAGCATTTTCACAGCACCCAGTGCTTACACTTGGCCTGAGACAAAAATCATGGTTTCACAGTGTAAAATGATAGCTCTGCAAACAGAAATGCCCATTTAACTCAATATTCAGCTCAATTCCTGCAGAAACAGAGTGAATTTAAGGACTACTGTATTTTCAGGCAGCCTAAAATAACTGTGGAACAACCATGTCTGTTGTTCATAAAAGCAAAGCTTCCTCAGACAGACTGGTATCACATATGCTACCATATACATATAATGTGCTCTATAATATATTGTTGAAATGCACAGAAAAAGTAAAAAACCTCTGCACTATTTATTACTCATAAAGAGAGACTGTTTTACATGCTGCTTAGCTCTTCTCTGGATTTAGCAGTTCAAAGGAATTTTGGAAATGCTTTCATGCAGCATGTCAGTTTATTTCCTCTGAGAGCAGCTATCAAGTCTGGTTAGTGGCCAAAAAAGCCTGAATCTTTAACCAGCAAAGCAGTGCAAGAGTAACTAATGCAATAAACACTATTCCTCATTCTCTATTTATCAGCTCAATCCCTACCAAGCAAAATAAAGAGACAGATTTTTACCTGTGAAGTACCACTGGCTTCTCTACAGGGTGCCCCAGTAGATCCTGAATACTGTCCCACTGTAAATACATCAAGAACTTCGTGTTAAATTGAGGCACAGCAAAACTCTTTATGTAGATAGAGTGTTTTGCACATTTGTTTGTGACATGCTCGTCAGCCAAATAACCTCAAGGTTGTATTTACAGAAGTCATTTGTGACTGGAGCCATATTCAGTAATGGAACTATCCATCACTAAGGCTAGGAATTTCTCTCAGGGTATTCCTCATTATTGTCTAAAAATAGCCTGGAATTAGAATTATTATTATAAAAAATTCTATGAGTCTTATAGGTAAAATGTAGCTGGAGAGTCTTGCAGCATTTCAGGAGCACCTCAGAGAACAGAGCAGCTGTGGGAAATGCTGACAAAATATCTCCTTACACACCTTCACAGAAGGGAAAAATACCCCTGTTACTACCTCACCCAGTTCCTCACTCTACCCAGAACTAAGAAGCTGCACTTTCACACACAAGACTGAAATAAGTCACAGCACTCTGAAGGGTGTAAGTGATCACACCAAAAAGCACAGAATGGCAGCTTCCTGGTTGCTGACTCCAATTTTATTTCCCAGTATGGGACCCAAAATTCACCAAGGCAAGCCTTCATTTGGCACCCCAGGAGCCAAGAGAGCAACACTGACCTTGGCTGAACGTTAACTGCAGAGACACAGCTGAACACAGTTTTTGAGAAGCTTTAATGCAGCTCTCAAATATGCAGCAGCAGCTGCCCAGCTGGGGATTTCGTTTAGGTGGTGAGGCTAAACGGTCTTCAAGGAGTCTGCTGTCATCAGGAGGTGTCACACTGACATTTCTGTCACTGCTGCCTGAGGAACATCTCATTACTGGCACCCTTCAGAAGAAAGTGGAAGGGCACTGGACTGTCTTGTTAACACTACATGTCTTCAAGAGCTCTCTTTAGTAGAACAGCTCTGAAAATTTTGTTTAGAGACATGTCTTCCAGCTAACACTGAGCCACTGCTGCTGTCATTTCCCATTCACTTATTCCACTGCTCTATTTCTACCTGCAGCTATGTTAAAATACAAGCCATGCCATAATGCAGTAAAATTTGCTTTACTTGAAGAGTGCAATGTCTCCAATCCCTAACACAGCAAAATATTTAAATCACAAAACATACTCTAACTTCTGGCCTTCAGCTATTCCATTTTAAAACACGATACCACTGCTGTACTTTTTTAAGAGTGTATTGTAAATTTGGCATAGACAATTTACATGTCTAAGAAAATAAGGAAAACACTGAGTTCTGCAGACGTACCTTGCTGTATGTTGTACATGTTTCTGTCTGTGAGTCAGCACTATCTGTTGAAAAGAAACAAAAAAGCCTTTATAGCTTGTGCTTGAAGAGTCCCCTATATAGTCCTTTATTTTGAGACATTAGTTCAGCCTTAAATCAGTTAATATACAAATTTATTAGCAAACAGAAGTGTCAGTAACGCTGATTAAATGCCAGTTAAGGTGATTAAACAAACCTGCATTGCATTTACACTTACACCTTAAAAAGAAACTGTTTGCTGGTGGTTTCAAGCCCTTTCATACATTTGAGTACTCCTAAATACTGAAAGCACGTTCCCACACACTAAACAAGTTGAACATAGCTTTTGATCAAGTTTAAAGACCATCTGCTCCTCTTATTTTCCCCCTGCTAAATAAACATGCTCCCTGTGCTGAGAGTTCAGTGTCTGTGCAACCTGAACTCTGGCTCTCAATTTATCGTCAGAGGTTGAACTACAAAAGGGAGTTAATAAACCTGCACCAGGCACTGCCACCAGAGGGAACAAGTTGGGCTTGTCACAAAGTTATAACATCTGTTTACAACTTGTTACATGTCCTGAACATAAGCTAGAGACCAGAAAGGTGAGTTAAAAATGCCAAACAAACAGAAAACCTGACACATTCAGAAGAAATTCATGATGCTGCTTGAGGTGAATGACATTAATCAGAAATGAACGCTTTGAAGTACTGTACAATAACCCAAGGCAAAATAATTTAAAAAGTGGGAACTGCCATGCTTATTCTCTTGGCTGAAGTACAAATCAACTTTCATATAAAGCTTGTACACAGAGACATTGCTTTTTCAGGTTTCTAATCCTCCATATGCTCAAACTGCTGTGACAGCCACAGGAGAGCTGCACGTCACACAGGAAAGTGCTTTCAGGGAAAACCAGTCAGAACAAAGCAAGCATCCCTGGCCAAAAACCCAGCCAGCATGTGGTATTCCCAGGATAATCAACACACATACCTTCCCAGGACACGTTTGTTCTTACATTAAAGAAGTCAACTTCAATCACTACAATCTTCAAACAGGGCTCCCCTGCTCTGTTGAGATTAGTTACAAGCACAGAGCTGAGGACATCTTAGTACCCTGCCAAATCAGCACTACTGATTATATAAGTATTTTTTTCAAGTAGAGATTTTCAGGTGAACAACAACAGCTATATTCTGTTTACAGCACATAGAGCCAACGTATTCTGGTTGTTTATTCTCATTTCCAGCTAAACCAGTTTATATTAAATATCACAAATAAGCCTTTCAAGAGCAAGCCAGCACTAGATCAGTGGACGGGACAGTTGAGCTCAGACTAAAACTGCCTTACAGATTTTGAGCCTGCAGGTACAAGGCAGTTGATTTTATCTGAGGTGGAGTATTCCAGAAAATTAGTGATGTTGCAGCTAAATATTTGTGTGAGCCAAATAACTAAACAAGGCAGTGTAAGTAAAATCAGGGAGCTGAAGTATCTTTTCCACTTAAACAGAAACCTAGTCCCAAAATTTCTCCTCTGCCTCAGTGGCTGAAGCATCCTCTGCCAACAAAGGACATACCAGACATGAAAAGTGCTCATCCCTCCCCCTGGTGCATTTTGTGGCCCGTGCCCCTGAGGCAGGACAGAGGGGAAATACTCACCTCGCTTAATGACGAGGGGAATCTTGAATTCACAGCGATGGTAACTAGAAAGTGCAAATGGTAAAGCTATTAAAAACACAGAATGATGAACCAACATAAACTGCACAGCCACAGGCTCATGGCTCCTAACAACCCACTGCTCTTAATAACCCGCTTCATGAAGAGCCTCAGGAATAATAAAATGCAAGTGAGGATCTATGATAGCAGATTAAGTTCTCACTTCGATCTTCTACATCAAAAAACGCAGCAGCCTGGGAATGTCCTGACACAATTTTCTGGAGGACACAAGAAGTCCTCCAGCACAAATTACTCTGCTGTTACACAGAGTGGATGGAAAAATATTTAGCTTAGAAGCAGCACTATAGATTTCTCTGTCACTAACTGCTTTAATCAGACATCAAATCACTTATTCTTTGACTCACACCCTTCTTCTAAAGAGTTTACATTTAAAGAGTATTGAAAACATCTTCAGAAGCATGAGAGAATTTTTTTAATCACTAACTGAAATAATGTTAGGAAATAAACCAGCAACACACCTACCAGTAAATGGATACTCCTGCTAATATGAAGTTTGCCTCTAGCAAGGGTTAGCCCGTTAGAGCTGGACCAAGAACTACCTTACCTCATTCACTGCTTTGAGACATACTTGACAAAGGCATTTAAGAGTAACACGAAAATATTAATAAAAAGTGTTACTAATGATGTCTGAAACCTCCACAGGTTACTAGATACACCAAAGACACTTAGGAAAAAAGACTGGAATTTCAAAAAGAGAATGTAAAGAGTACGTTAAAACACCTGAAAGGGAAATCTTAAAGAGACCAGTTCTGCACACTCACATGTTAAAGTTGTAATGACCAGGATAGTTCGTATGCAGGACAAATTTCTTCACCTTGTGAGTGTTTGCATCAAAGAGAATATCCTGTTGAAGACAAAAAAAAAAAGACAGGTGAAGCAATTTGGATAAAGGAAGCTGGTTGAATATTGAACTACATCCCACAGCTCAGCAAACTTCACACATGATGTTATGGCACATCTGTGTCAGTTCTGTGGGATAAGGCCATGGATCTCGAAGCAGAACTACTATACTTATGCATCAGGCACAGTAGAAAAAGGAGAAAACCTAAGAGGATACAAAAGTGCACCATCCACTGGTGGAGATAAAATGTCCCTGATGAAATTTGTGTTAGAGAAAAGTCACTGTAGCTTTTCATATCAAGACATTCCTAAGGCAGCAACCAAGAGTTTTACAGTCTCTCATTTCCCACAGCCTTTAGCCTCCTGAGAGGATTGCCGTGTAACTAAATCAAAACTTTATATGAATTGTTTAGGGAAACTTCCCACTCACCACTCCAAGGGTGAAATAATTGAAGAAGTAGTCATTGCACTTTGATGGGACCTGCTTATGGGGCGAGGGCGAATGGATTTTCATCTGCAAGAAACACATTTTTCAGATATACTCAATAGCACTCAGAGATGAATGTCATTAACCACATCCCTACACTTAAACAAACTGCCATAATGTCATTTGAAGCCCTTGTTCAAATATGTAAAAGACTGTGCCTCATGACAGGATCATCACCTGCTTGAAGCAGCACAATGACACATCAGCTTATTCAGTTATCTGAATTAAAAGGTTTGCTTACATGCTGCTGTGTAAAAACATTAGGAAAGGATCAAAGTCTATGCTGAAGTTACTGTACATAGACTTTAATTGAAGAAACAGGCAGCACACACTTGCTAAGGCACGTCTGGATTCAAAAGTGCTCCCATTTGTATTAATTCTTAAACCAGTTAAAATGATGCAGTTAGATATTTTCTAAAAAAATTTAAACAGATTGGCACCAATTCAGCTTAAAAAAAAAGCTTTTTAAAACCTATTATATATTGGTTCATCCTGGTCTATCGTGTCAAGTGAAGCACTTGTGATTTGTGCTACGTGGCAGTTTATCTTCACTGACCCTGCAAAACACAAGGCCTGTGATGAGGCTGAGACACCACTGATCAAAGTCCCGAGCCTGAATGAATCCCCTCACCTTGTCTTCGGACTTGTAGAAGACTTTGTGTGGAGACCCCAAGGTGCTGAGCACATCCTGGCACGAGTCGCCGAAGAACACGCAGCGCTCGAATACCCGCATCTTGGCATCGGCCAGAACACCTGGGCCACAGCCTGGGGGACAGAACAACCACACTGCAGCCTTCCTCACCACACACTGCACCACCAAAAGGCTAAATTCCTCTACTCAGCACAAACCAAACAGCTGCATTCCTTAGACAACAGTGCCAAACTCAATTTAACCATTTACTCCATCGCAGTTCAAATGTTCCTCATCGCACCGATAAATGAGCTGACTGCTGGATGGTTCCACATTTTAACCTCCAAGGTCAGCCACACTATCTTCACTTAGTTGCCTTTCAGATTTTACATTCTGAGGATATATGTTCCCTGCACTGGACAGCTCTACAAGTGTTTCATGGAATCATAGAATTAACTGGGTTGGAAGAGACCTCCAAGACCATCAAGTCCAACCCTTGATCCAACCCCACTGTGATGACTCGATCATGGCCCTCAGTGCCACATCCAGCCTCATCTTAAACACCTCCAGGGACAGAGAATCCACCCCCTCCCTGGGCAGCCCATTCCAGTGCCTGATCACTCTCTCTGTAAGGAGAGATATTTCCTCAATATCCACAGAGCTAGGAATCAGAACAGGTCAAAAGCTGAGCCCCCTAACGAACATTGTCAAAAACACCTCAGTACCTTTTTTTCAAAGATATTGTCAAGTCTCAAGTAATGGTGACTGAACCAGATCCTTTGCAGCTGTCATATCTTTCCCTAATTTCTAAGCACCCTCCCATCTCTGACAGCACATACAAGGAGGACTCATCAGCTGCTGTCACTGCCACCACTGTCTCCTACAGCAAATGAGAACACAACTGAACTGACAGTGTAGCTTAAGGCTGGAGCACTGATGCAGTCACTTGTGGGCATTTTTAAAAGCCTTCCAGATTTAATCACAAAAATATCAACATCATACAGATCCCTGGATCTCACAGAAGACGTACACATACACAAGGCTTCTGGATTTCTCATGTGTTTTTTCAGTGATGTACTGAAAACAGGGATCTGTTTTATTCTACACACACATTTAGAGACAAATCCAATTTCTGTAAACAGACTCTAAGGAGTTGGAACATCTGAGCACAGGACTACAGTCCCATGACTCTCCAGGGCCAGGAAAATGTGGCAGCAGGCAGATTCACCCTCACAAGGGTTTTACTGCTTTTGTTTCCAGTAGTTCAAAATAACAGAGATAGAACACTTTGAAATCACCTACAGAATCGTGACAAATATTACCCATGCTTAATTTACACAGGTCTACCCCTGTTTTCCTGAGGAAAGCAGCCAGTCCAACGCTGTGAGTGCCTCCAATACCTGCAGTGAGTAGGCGAAGCCGTAAACCTGAGGGTCCAGTTCCATCGCGCAGGACGTCGACGTTCTCGGCGTACACATTCCCAAGGAAACAGCTGAGAGGCATCAAGGGAGCCCTGGAACCAATCACACAAACATGCACAAGGTTCACTTCATCTGCAAATTATCCAGGAACAAGCTGGTGCCAGTTCACTGGAACAGAGCACATTAATTTGGACAAAGCTGCGTTTAACTGAGACTAAAGATGAAAAGTTGTATTAAACAGAAGGATCAGAAAGTCTGGGGAAAAAAAGAAGAGGAACAAGACAGCACTTAAATGCAGGATCTTTACTGTTAATGAAACAAACAGCAAAGGCTTCTCCATGATGCTCTCACTGCCCTTGGGAAGGTACTTCCTAGCCCAGAACATGAAATCAGTTTGTACAGCTACACCAAATGCAATTGTGCTGTTTTACTGGGTAAGTTCTCAATTTAATTCAATACTATATCAAACTAATTCAAAATAATATTATTTTAGAAAACAGAATTGGCCCCAAGTAAGATATTTCCAATGGAAGGCTGTTTTTCTGTGTGTTAGTTTGCACATGCTCCTTAAAATTCACTGTTCTTATGCGAATTCCTCCTCCAGGTGACTGATTTGAGCTACACACCTGGCTTTGAGCTCTCTCACACACACAGAGCCCCATGTGACAATCAGTGCTTTCTCTAGAGCCCACCATGTCACAGATGGGTACAGACAACAGCATTTTTCTGAAGTGCACTTATTTCTAATTAGGAGACAATGTGCATAAACAAGGTTCCCCTCCTGAGATGTGTTTCTCTCCTGGCATTCAAACTCAACTGTCTCTGCAAAAACTACCACCTTCTCACTTTGGATATTTATAAGCTGAAAGGAAGAATTTACAGAAGTGCCTTCAATTTTTCCCTGAGTAAGGAAACAATGTTTTCAGAAAGAACAAAACATCAGACGTTGTACAATAAGTCACTGCTTAAAAAAAAAAGGCAGAATACAATACCAGAGAAAACAATCATAGTAAAATATAACTACTCTGTTAGTATTAAGGCATGAAGATTAGTTTTCTCAGAATCCTCGAATGGTTGGGTTGGAAGGGACCCCAAAGTTCCAACCCCTCTGCCACAGGCAGGGACACTTTCCAAGAGTTGTGGAAATGTTGCTCAAACACCCACCCAGCCTGGCCTCGAAGACAGTAAGCTCAGACACATATCTGCAAATGGCACATGGCACAGTTTATTATTTTTGCATAGCAAGAGAGTTTAAGACCCTTGTAGGACCCTGGCATGACATACATAGTACCAATACACTACACCTTCCTGACTGCCTACACCACCTTTGATTTGCTTAGGGAGAGGTCATTAACAAAACAAAAAACTAGGCTAAAAATAGCCTAACCACATGTCTTACTTACTTGATTCATTATGTTTCCTACTTTATTTAACTAATTCACTTTCAGGCCACCTGAACTTGCCTACTGCAGCTGAACCAAGCTGATTTTATAGCAACATAAATCAAATCAACATTTGATTATAAGCTCTGAGGACACCACCTATGGAAATTTGAAAGAGGTCGGTATCTAAAGGCTTTCTGCACATGACCAAATTCATAAAAGACTCAAACTGAGCTGAAGAAAGACATGATTATATTTAGCAACTGCAGAACAGTAAATAAATGATCAAAGAGCAGGCCCAGCTGTACGTACTTGGTGTCCTGCAGGCTGTTTCCGTTGTAGATGTACATACGTTTCACAGTCGCCCCGTGTGGAATTTGCAGAGAGGCCAGACCATGGGCAAAGTTGGGCTGTGGAAACACAGAATCATTCTTGTTACACAGCACTTCAGCTCAAAGTCAGAAGTTACCTGACAAATACAGCATATGCTTGCCAATTCAAGGAAGCCAAAGACAAGGGAGGGAAACCAACGAACAACCCCAACCTTCTAGATGGTGTTTCTCTACATTACACCCCCCTGGATTCCCAAGCTGGGGTGAAATGCTGGCTAGGTTTATCCATCAAAAGATGGCATTGGTCTGACAACCAGCCATGGTGTGTACTGAGAACTTCAGCTTTTTCCTGGGTTGGTCACTGGCAGCCAGCACGACCAAGGTGTTTGTACTGGTACGCTGTGTCTGAGGTCTAAGAAGTCATCTGTCTGAACAGAAAACTGCGGGGTTTTTTCTCTCCCACTCCATTAATTTCAGCCTTTTCACATTTTTGCTGGTTTGTGAAATGCCTTTATCTGATGAATGGAAACTTGTTCATTAAACAGATTTTCCGCTCTCCTTATCACTGCACTCTCACACATATTGTTTTGACAGGGATTTTGAGTGCTCTCAGCAAACAGAAAGCGCGCTAAGGAAGGCAGGTTGACTCTTACCACACCAGAAGAATGAATTTGTTCCAGCACTGAAGATGACAGGACAAGTAATCATCTTCCCTGTGGACTGTTTTATACTACTATTTTCTAAACAATCCTACTTCTCCCTGCTTATATCCCTGGGAAGACTTTGGCCTTTCACTCTGTGTGAGCATTTTATAACCTCACCAGAACAACTGAATGAAAGACTTGGAGAATGCAAAATTATTTTCTTACTGTTCTAGCAGTTTTATTTTAACTTCTTGTACTTTTAGGTAGTCCTGCAAAGAGCAGGGAGTTGGACTCAAAGATCCCTACAGGTCCCTTCCAACTTGAGATATTTTATTGTCTTTTCAAATCTCTGCTATAACAATGGAGTTTTTCAGTGGCTTGGCCCTTTCATTCATCAACATCCTGGGAACTCCTGCATGCAAAGCAACCACTCTTTGTTGGGCCACGCTTTTTGTTTGGCTCAGTCGGTTTCTATTTACTGACCAATATTTATGGAACCCAACTGACCTTCACTGCTGCTAAATAATAACTTCCCCTGGTTACCCCCTGTTTTCTCACAGCCCAACCACAACCACTAAAATACAAGGCTGTGACATAAAACATGTGTCATCATGCTGGTTTTTTCTTCCCCTTTGTTTTGGCTCTTCAGATGCTCCTTTATTTTCAACTGATAAGCCTGGATTATACAACAACTCCTTCTCACACAAAACAAGTTATACATGCACACACCACAGAGGACCTGATCTTGTTTCTGCCTTAGACAGTCATTTCCAAAGATTTCAGAGAACACAGTAATATGTTCAATTATTCAGTAGCTCATCCAAACATTTGGTGAATATGCAAACAGGCATTACAACCAAAGCTCATTCATTTGGCTTGCTAAAAGCACTCGCACTGAAGGACACTTAAGATGAAAATGTATTTTATGAACCCTATCCTACTTTAGTTGCATAATCACTTTGATGAGATTCAAAAATATCTGATAAAAGAACAGCCTCCCAGTGGATTCCTTAATATTTATGTATTTGCATAGCCAGCACTCATATTTTTAGAAGACTCCTTTCAACAACAGGATTGCTGGTCCCAGTTCATGATGCAAGCAAAACCTCTAAGCACATGCCTTCTGCTAACAGGAAGCAAGTTTTTAACTTTGAAATGGTTACACAGCATGAATAAGAGCACAACTGAGGAGTTAAATTCCTTTCAAATGACAGGTTTCTTTTGCTTGCAAAAGGCAGTGAGACACATTGTAGGTGATACTTTGCAAGTACCACAGAGGCAAAGAGACCATCCACTGACTGAGAATGATTGCTGACCTCGTACTTCGGAGTTTCAGTCCAGGAGTCTAACTGAAAAGAAAACGACAGTCCTCTGAAATTGAGGTGAAAGAGCTGCTCAGCTGAGTTATACACTAAAAGGGAAAAGAAAGTAAAAGCAGAGTTACCAAAATAATCTAACAATTCTCCAGTTCACATGTAACAACTCCTTCATCCCCTCAGTGAATTTGCTACATCTCAAAATGCAGGAACACAATTACACAGGACAATAACAGTTTTGCATTTCATTTGTTGCAGTAAAAACAGCAATAAAGAACCCATGGATTCATTACAGCTGCCTCCACAAGCCTGCAGGCACTAACCTATCCCTAACGATACAATTACACAATATGACACAATCAATTATACCTTAATATCTCTAAAGTAAACAGCCACCATTAGCACAAAACAATTCTGTCCATTGTTATGTAAATCACTGTACAACATGAATCAGGAAGTCTTTCAGACAGATGTGCACAGAGCAGTGACAAATCCCCCGTTTCACAGCGCTGGGCAGCTCACCCAGTGACCTCCACTTGCACCTCTCCTGGGAGAGCAGCTGCCCAGGTCAGCTGAGTGCAAGGAGGAAATGTTTCAGACACAGGGCCCAATTTATTACAAATGACATCAGCAGACCCAGCAGCCCACTGGGCAGCTCCCCCAAAGAGCACCAATGAAAACTAGAGCATGCCCAGACTTCCAGCAGCCACCACATCACGAGATGTCCTGATTCGCTGCAATCGATTGCACAACATCAACTATAAACAACAATAAATGTCATCCCAGCACTTGGACTCTGACAAGACATACTGTTTGCTGAGGCTGTGGAAAGATTAAAAAATAATCCCAGAAGACTGGGAGCCTGGGAACTGTTCTGGGATTGGTGCTACAAACTTCAACCTGTGCCCGGTAGCCTCCAGGGGAACAGAGTGTTCTTGTAACACACAGGAGCTGACAGCTTGAAAACAGCAGAGGCTAAAAACAATAAAGGAACCCTCCAACAAGAGGAGTTGCTTTCTTCCACTTTACCAAAGGAAATTGGTTCAATAGTCCCTTTTTTCTTACAATTTTATATTTAAGATGACATTAGCATAGAGACAAAATGCATATAAATAGATGTTTTATTCCCTCCCTCCCAAAGCATCTTTCAAATGTTCAACTTGAGAGACATGTTACAAGGCATCTGGACAATGCCAGGCCATCCAGAATAGAAAAACAATAGCTGAACAATAAGCATTAAGCTTTCAAAAGTCATCATTTGCCTTTCCTGCAGAATGGGCTGGTTAAGAGTCTCTTCCATGCATGTCAGTCAAAGGAAAACGTGTGGGGAGAGGGAAATGTTTTGATCGGCAGGAAAATTACACAAATCTCTCGCATGTGATAAATTATGATACATCTTTTCCAAAGCCCACAGCCAGCTGGAGAACTGTTTTTTCCCCTAGTCATGCCAAGTGCGATATCTGATTATACAAATCACACCAGTTCCCATCCCCACGTTTGCTGATGCTTAGGCTTAAAGGGCAAGGAATGCTTTTATTCTTGGGAAGTCCTCTCATGTCTCCCTCAAAACCACGGGTCACAACCACATGGCTGAACAAGGTAAAGGGGTTTTTTCATTATTTTTCCTTTTTCTTGCCAACTGCCACATCCATCAGCATTCGGGACAGGATGTGATTTCAACACAGCCACTGGCAGCAGCAAGCACTTCCCAGCAGGAGGGCAGGTCACAATCATGGAAAAGTGGGATCCAAATCTTGGCTTTCACAGAAGTGTTGACCAACGAAGTGGTCATATTTCGGTAAGCCCCATGACAAAGGTAGTGCAGTGTTTCAAACCAACATCAGCCAA
Organism: Lophotriccus pileatus; assembly: GCA_035583135.1. Lineage (NCBI taxonomy): Eukaryota > Metazoa > Chordata > Aves > Passeriformes > Tyrannidae > Lophotriccus > Lophotriccus pileatus. Next base: position 11,959,793 of record JAWWES010000021.1, read on the forward strand.
AAAGTAATGAAGCTGGTTACAGTTTTTTCTGACTCTTCTCTTGTAACACCAGTGATCTGGCAAAACCAAACCTGCTCCTTGAAGGTTGGTTTCAACACAGAACTGTTGCTAACGTTTTGAAATATATTTTGAAACTATCCTGTTGCAGGAAAGTTTGCTGCAACCACCTTGGGTTTAAGTTAAAGACATTTTGTGTCTAGTGGAGGTGAACATAGAGATAAACAACAAAATACTTTCCAAGTGCTTCCACTGGAGTTTTGGAGGAGTATTAGTACAGAGAAAAAAGAAATCCTTATGTCCCTTTCACTCATCAAAACCAGCACTTTAAGAGGAAGGTTTCTCCTCCCACCCCAGCCCCAACTTTTGTGGGACATGAAAACACCACCACCATCCACCCCACAGTCTGAAAACTATTCAATGTTTTTTTTTTCCCCTTTTCTATTTTGGAAAACACAAATAGAAAAAAAAGTTATCAAAGGCTTGTGTTGCATAACATTGTTCAAGCTGTTTCTGACAGGCATCTTAATATAGAGCATTTACTTCTGCTAAGTAGGCTGTTAATGGAAGAAGCATCTTTCCAATGAGGAAGCTGAATAAGCAAATGCACTTGTGCAACAGTACCAGAGGCCAACATTTCAATAAATAAATTTTCATACCTACATGTCATTAGATGAAAAGATGCTATGAAAAACTACCATCAGATGAAGCAAGTTTTCATAATTAAACGTGGCAGGTGCACGAGCCTGCAAATTCAGCACAAAGATGTGGGGTGCCAAACTATGTTTTTAAGCGTCTGCATGTGATTTTAGGCAGTAATAAAATAACAAATACTACCACAAGCAATGCTTGTAGCTGGGTATGTATTTTTACAGTTCACACTATCACAATTTTAAAAGTGCTTCACCTCTAAATATTTGCAAATAAGCCATCATCAAATAACAGGTAAGAATGATAAGCTGTGCAGGATATGGAACCACTTCTATGCTTCTTAAATTCTACAGTCTCTTGTACATACTATTTCCATAACAGATCTAAGCCTAGATCTCAATTTCTGCCCCAGAGGAAATGTTAAGGTCATGACCAAAGTTTCAAAGGCTAATTCTGACCCTTGGAGTATTATGGCTAGAAATCCTCCAAGCTTCACTTATCTCAATCTGATATTCCTGTGCTACTGCAGGCTTTTATGCAACGATACTGCTCTAGCCACATGACCCTCCCCAGCTAATAAACCCTGTTCTGTGATGTGCAAGAGGCTGTCTGCACAGAACAGAGACAAAGACTGGATATGCAAGCGCCATCCATCACAAAGAACACTCGCCTGTTTGGGATCAGCCTGACTGCTGCAAATGGACTGGCTTCAGCTAAAAATAGAGAATGAGCCTCTAAAAGCGGTATCTTGCCTATATGGAGTTGATGTTCTCTCTTGTTGTGCCACTGGGCTCCATTTCTTGAAGGTTCCTGGGTAAATATAAACATCCTCCTCCAAGCTTCACCACTGCCTTACTCTCATCACCTAACAAACCCCTCAAACACACTCTCCATTTTCACATATAAACAAAGAGTTTAGAGAGTCTTTCTCCTGCTGCAGAGTTGGTGAACAGCCAAGCAGCAGTGCAGGAGCCAGAGCAGGTTCAGCCAGGTTAAACACACGTGTCCTGGCTGTGCTCATCTCACGCAGGCTGACCTCACAGCCCAGTGCTCCCAGTTACAGGAGGGAGGCACAGCCAGATGGAAACCAGTTCCACACAGGCCCAGCTCAGAGCAAACAGCCCTGGCTGACTCTGCACAGAGAGCAGCTCAAATGTCTGTATGTTCGTGCTATACACAGTCCCTGGGGACACCTGAGAGCTGGCCATGCACAACAACGTGTAAGAACAGCAACAACAACAGGGCTCACGGTTTTCTGGCCCTGGCAGCTCAGAACAGATCTTTAATGATATCTGAGTACACCATTCTGTGCCAGTGACTCTCTGCCTCACCATTTCACTGTAAAACAAGTCACAACTGACACGCTTTTCCAGCTGCACGAACACAGCCACTCTGGAACACAACTTCAGATCATATGACAGCAGAGCTGCCCACACAGCACTCCAGGCACACACAGGACAGCTTTCCTAGAAAGAAGGCTGTCAGTCTAGGTGTGCTTCTCAGGAATATTTTGGCTTACCTCCTGGATGTGTTGCTCCAAATGACTGATCAATTTGTTCTATGGTAGGAGCAATTGCCTGAGAGTTAAAATGGACACCACTGAAAAAGGAAACAAAATTAATCTGAACAGATGCTACAAACATTTATTCATGGCAATATCACATTTAAGCTGTAAGAAGTCTCCAAGACTGAAGAAAAGAGTAAACTGCTAATTTGATCAACTGCTATGTTCAAGAAAGGATAATTATGTAAACTCCTCTATGACAGCTATTTTGGTTTTTTGAAAAGAATAACTGAAAAAATGAATTCAGAATTTTAAAAATCGAGCCTAACCAAGAAATCGTGAGAGGTCTTAAATCACTTACCAATATTTTAACTTCACCTTAGTCAAGTCATAAACTTCAATCACCTGAAACACAAGAAACACAAACATTACCATACTTCACACACTTGCAAACCATTGCAGAGGCAAATTCTTGTCAAAAGGCAAGACTAGCCAAGCCTGCTCAGTCCCCTCACAGAACTCTGCCAGGATAAATCACATTGTCAGCGATGGAGCCACGAAAACTGACTCAGCAACTGCACATGTGACCCAAGTGCTGAACACACGTACAGCACACAGAACTGCTGTAAAGAAAAAGTAAAGCTCTTTTTATTGTTTTGTATAATCTTCCAACAAATCATCAGTAGATTTAGAGAGGACTCACTCTCCAGCTAAAGAATAAAGCAGTATTTCCCAGGGAGCTTGCTACCAAATGTGGCTTTAAAGCCTAAAAATATCGCCAGCTAAGAAGGAAGTCTTGGTTTTGGGAGATGCCCAGCAAATAACCCTAAATAAAACAACTTGCCATGTTTAAACCACTGTATCTACATATATTTGGAAAAAGAAATAAATCAACATTTAACAGCATTTCAGAATATAATCAACAAGTAGTATGAAGGACATATTGAACAACAGGCAATAGCACTAAAAAAGGTTTTCTTTTCTAAGTTACAGAAGCTACACTGACAAAAGGAGTAAGGTGATTCTACATGCAGAGAACAAAAACTGAGAACACCAAGGACTGGTCAGTGCTGGGTTTACTACACAGCCAGAAGGCAATTGGTTTAAATGAATAAAACCTGATGTTTCATCACACTCCCTGTGTTGACAACCACTACTAAGACTCCAAAATGTTCAGGTGTCTCCTAAGCAGCAGGAACAGATCAACACTGTGAAATCTAACTCTTTCCATCACAGAGGGAGCACATGGGAGAGACCCTGATGCTAAAATTCATAGCAGTGTTTTCAGACCTGCTCCTGGACCTACCAATTCCCACTAGCCCACATCAGTAACAACTCCTGCCGTGCTTTGGCTGCTGAAGGTGAGTTGAGAGACTGTGCAAGGGCTGTTCCCCACTCCCTGAAAAAGGAGGGAAGCTTCTTAGGAATACTGCTGTGACTTTATTCCTGCACCAGCTTCCTTGGACCTATCAATACTTTCCATTTCAGCAGCCTGTATCTCAATCTCTTTCCACAGTCAAACCTAACAGCAACTGTGTATTAAAAGCAAACACACAGAGGAGAAAAAAAAAGGTCTCCTGATTTTTCCAGTTTTGCTGCTGCTGAGCAACACTGAAAACAGTCACACCATCTTAAAAACAGGCCTTACTTCCTCTACACCTACACTATCCTTCACCAAGGGCTGTGCCTCACTGCTGAACTGATCCCACTGGGTTTCTTCTCAAAAGCTTTCTGAACACTTATACAAGTGTAAGTTTTCATGGCACTGGATGCATTTACACAGCTTGACTTCTCACAGTTCAAACAAACAAGAGGTACCACCAGGCCACTGAACCATAACATACCAGAAGAGATTGGTTTTCCTGCACTTTTTATTTTTGAAACAAACCTAAAAATACATACCAGGAGAATTTGAGTTTTGTATTTTTAGTTTAAAACGAATTTTAAAACATTATGGAGAAAGACATGAAAAGCTCCTGCTTAGTTTCAACACTGAGTGTTGAAATGACAAAATCAGATCCTCAAAAACTGGAGCTGAAGAGACAAGGCATACCCTAGTTACAGCATTTCAAAAACACTACAGGACTGTAACATTCCCAAAAAGTCAGTAAGCAAGTCATGGACTTGAAATGATTATGCCAGTTCTGAGTTCAGTCTCCTCCAGAATTAAATATAATTGGAAAGATTATCAGTGTAAGCTACATCTGCTGTACTACATATATATATATAACAAATTAAATGTCTAAAAGAGCCACATAGTTATGCTGTGTTAAGTGTCAATATATCCTAGAAGTTTTGGGTTTGCATGAAGGGTTTTTTATTACCTTAAGTCTCTGATTGAAAGCATCAAACAGCAGTTTGATTCCATCCTGAGTCAGGTTAAGGATGAGGTCATGGCTAAGAGGGGACTGTAAAACAAAAAAAAAAGCTGTTAGGCTTTTAATTTCCAGGCTTCTTTGTTAAGATATATATCACTGTGAAAGTCTAAATGGGTTACTTTGGAAAAACAAAACTGCCTCAGAAAATCAGCATTTAACTCAACAAATAAGCATAACTGAAATACATTTGGCCAAACCTCTCAACCCCTTCCGTTCCCTTATGGAATAGAAACAGCAGTGCCCGAGCAAGATCTGCATCTGCAAGAACTCCCAAGGGTGCTCTGACCATTACTTTAAGTGGGAGAAAACCAAAAAACTCAAAACAATCCCCACCCCCCCATTAAAAAAACCCAACACCTTGAAAATTAACATTCCCAGCTTCGCATCAGAGACATCCTGCAGGGAATCTGCTGCTTTCCTGGCACACACGAATAACAGCCCACCTCACCAATCTCACATCAGAACCAAGGGTGTGCTTGGCAAAGACACGGTGAGAAGGCTCTGCACTTCAAAAATCAAACTGTCACAGCCTTTTTCAGGCCTCAGAAGGAAGCCTTCAGACTCTTAGGTTGTGAATTTAGGTTTCCTTAGTTACTGTGAATCATAACAACCAAAGGCTTAATTTGCAGTCTGCTGGAGTCAATAGGAGACATTCCACTGGCTCTCCTGGTGTCTGTGAGGGCTCTACACCCTCTCAGCCTGTGCCTGGGGAGGCTGCTCTCTGCTCCACCAGCACAGTCCTCACAGGCAGCTGGCCCCACTGCAGCTCCTGGATCACACACCATCTAAAGCACATTTGCTTCAGAAAGCTCTGCCCTCCCCAGCTGTCTCCTCAGAGGAGAAAGAGGGCTGAATGACAGGCAGGCAGCAACATCCATGCCCTAGAACTGCAGCCAGCAGTTATCTAGCAAAAGACAGAATGGGGATGGGACATCTGGGGCATATAAAGGCTTCTACAGTGGCAGACACACCCTTTTATGAATTAAGCATAAGCCACCTTATTTTGCTCTACCAGGAGAGGCTCTGTCAGAAGTCCAATTTTCATCCTAAATTCTCTCACCTCTTTGTTCTCACACCAGCACTATCTTCTAGCCTGGATCATTTGGAGCATTTTCACCTGCATCTCCCACCCCTCCCCACACTGTGTACTCAAGCAAACAGATCCCAGACTTCACACCACCAGGACAAAACAAGCCACAGGGCTTTCCATCCCCTGTGATGCAGATTTCCCAGTCCCCTTGATCTGTGCAGCAGCTTTCCCTGAAGCTGGTTCAGTCTGAGCTCATCCCTCTCAAACAGCTGTAAAGTGTCTCCTCAACGAAGCTTCCACAGCACTTTGCACCCTGGCACCAGTGCCTCACTTGAGCTGGGCAGAACTGAACCAGCACTGAACTCACCTCCAAGCTTGAGACAAAAAGATCTAATGGGGATCCTGACAGTCTATTTTAAAATGCCTTATGAATCTAATTTGGAAAGGCTACAGATAGAGCAAAACAACCTTGGCATGTTGCATTCCAACACACCAACAGAGCTGTTCTGACACGATCTGCATTTCACTGGTTTCTGAGCAAAATTTTCATAAGGTTATTCCAAAATTAATGAGAGCATTACAAGTACTTTAGAGTGGGTGGAAAAAAAAAACCCCAAACATCTAAGGAAAAGCTTGATAATTAGTACAGCAAAGATCTTCTGTTCTATGCTGGCACATTTGCTAATAGAAGAAAAAGTTTGAAGGGTGCAAATTTAGTTCATGTGACTTCTAATACACAAAATAGAGGCTCAAGCATGAAAGATGATGCCAAGAAGCAACAGGAGGGTCCTTCCTGAAGGAAGCACCGCAGATGTGCAGTTATACTGCTCATCTCCATAAGGATGCAGGAAAAACTGTTATCACTGAACAATCTCATCCACAAAAATCCAGAGGAAGCAGCTTAGGAAAACAAACAAAGGCAATGAAATACCCTGCTTAAACTGACCAAAAAGGAGTTACAATTCTTTTACTCACAGAAAAGGATTCATCAGGCTTTTCTGGCACAGTTTGGGCATCTCATTTATGTCAAGTTAAAGAGAGCACCGTGGGCAGATCTAATTGCATTTAATTGCCATATAAATTTTTGAAAGGAAATACTCACTGCTGGAGTTCCAGGATCAGAAATGCAGTGCTGTAGATGCAACAGCTTTAAATAACACTTGATCACTACACTCCAAGGCATTCTTTTTTGGAAAGCAAAGAGGAAAGACATGGAGGCTGTTCAGGTACAGTTTAGCTAGAGAGAAGCTGGGCATGGTGAAGTTTATTTAAAGCTTCAAATCTTCTGAGAACTGAGCTCTTTGTGCTAATGAAGGGCACGATGCTCTGCACGAGGGCAAGGATGGAGCCAGACAATCAACTGCGGGCCCCGAGGGGCGCGTGGAGAAAACTGCACCAAATCAGGCACTGAATTGCAATAAAAGACAGAAAACACAGAATGGGCTCAACTATTTCAGGAAGCTGAGAGCTACTATTTCGTTGGACTTCGCAGATGTTAAAAACATCTTTACCTTCATTACAGTTTGGGGAAAAAAAAGCCCTAAAGCTGCCCTCTGCAGACAGAATTGAAGTTCAGTGTACACAGTCTAGCACAAAGTATCTTCCCAGGAGGTGTAAGGAGCCAAGGAGTGGTACACCTCACTTTCTAGCACTGGACCACTAATCCTGCTGTGATTCTACAAATCTGAGCGCAACAGGAATCCCATCATTTACCTAAACAAACCCAGAAATAATTTGAATGCACTGTGGTAGGAAAAACTGAAAACCTCCAAAGAATACAGAACACAAGGAATGCATTCCCTGCCAGACAGATGCTCCCATGTATTAAGTACAAGGAGCCACATTTTCCACTTGCCACTCATCACAAAACCCATAAATCTACATAATGTGAAACAAAAAGAGGATAATTCCTTTAATAATATGAAATACATATGCAGCAGTGAACAGAGTCCACGTTGTTCTCAGCCACTCCATATTCCCTGTGAGCACAGAGGCCTCAATCTGTATTTTGATACAAACTGACATTCTACCACAGTCTGCCCTTTTCTGATGCCAATATGTTATTTGCAACAGATGAATATCATCTTCTGATTAGTGTGCATTTCACATAAAATACATCTGGAGAGTCCCAATCCTCCTTTGTCCCATCTCCCCTTCCTAAAGTTGGGTGCATAACACATTTTACCCCATCTACCAGAGAGGTTTTACTTCTAGTGTCCTTTTTGATGGAAGTCAAACATATTAGGAACTTAATGCTTACTTATGAAGAACAATTAAAACATCTAGAGCTGGTTTAAACCATTGCATCCACTTTCTCCAGACAAAATTGCAGGTGCAGCGAGAAAGTGTGGAAGCCTTTTTGGGGGTTCATCACCCCTGAACCAAACACCAAAGCAGGAAGTAAGGAGTGATTCAGTTCTTTAAAATGCTGCAACACTTGACAATGATAAAGTAAATAGACCAGGATTAAACTATCCAGCTAATTACATAACATTTCACTTCTTAAAGGAAAAGCAATGCTACCCCAGGACTGCATGTACAGAACTGACAGATGTTCAGTCACCTCACTGTGATGAGGATTATTACCCCTAAACTGTTACAAAACCTACATCTCTGATGCCATGGCCACAACTTGGTGTAATTCAACTTCAAGCAGCCCCACAGCTCCCACAGCACACACATGTCTTAATTCTGGGACACAAGGAGGTGTCCACCACTCACCTGCTCACTGTAGAGAACCTGGACGTTTTTGATGATGCGACAGTGCTTCTGAAGAATTGCTACAGCCTGAGCCAAAGGCATTCCTGGAAATAAAAACAGTTGGATTTCTTCAGCATAGACCCCAGAACAGGGCCTCTGGACAGCAAGGTCACTGCTGAGGTGACCAAACCCCCAGGAGCACACAGTGTTACAACAGAAAGGTGTGCAGGCCATGGACAAACCCACTGGAGCACTGACCTGGTGTTTTGAAACAGGAGTCACTGTTTACCCACCACTTTGTTAGATATATGGAAACAGTATCTCTAGCCAAAATTAAACAGCAAAGTTCAGGCAGGAAAAGCAAAGATCTTTCCACAAGGGGCACACAGACCTTTCTGCTCCGTGGGGTGATCAACCAATGACTGATTATCACAGCCTGTATCAGACTGCTCTGCAGCTGGGGGAGCACTCCTGCACACATCCAGGAGCTCCCAGACAGCAGTTTATGGCACACACTTTTTATTAACCTTGATAAAGCACTGAGTATTTGCACAAGATAGCCACGAACAGTAAAACAGAGCAACGATTCTCCTTAGCCCTAAAAGGCCACATTAGCTGCTGATATGGCTATATTTGTGTCCAGGAAGAAACTTTATCTTCTCACTTTACAGACAAAATAAACATACTAACAGTTTGATTCAACCAAAGTAATACACTTCAATTCACCCTCCCATACATTTTCAAGGGCTTTTTTTTTTCCCCCTTCAGTGTATATCTTATCTTAACAGCTATAAATTTTTGAAAGTGGAATGAAACAGCTGATTCTGCAGAAAGAATAGCACCACACCATCTCATCCTTTATCACACTTAAAACCTTTGTTGCCTGTCCAAATGAAATGTGATCACGTTCCTGGATTCAAAGCAGGCATTTATGAAGAGGTTATGAGCTCCTAATTGTGAAGTTTTATTTTCCTACTAATTGCTGCAAGTCAATTTAGATTAGTTATCTGACATTTTATTTCCATTCCCTGCCCCGTTCTTTTGTTATTTCTAGTTTTTAAACATCCAGAAAGTTGCCTGGACTAGGGAAAATTTACCTTGGAACTGACATTTTTATTGCACTCAAACTTTCAGTTACTGGCTACACCTCTCAGACTGCACATCATGTTCCAAAGGACCTTCCAGACTCTACTAGAGCATCAAAGGCAGAAAACCCTTTCTCTCTTTCCATAAATATCTATACATCACACACAGGCCTGGCTCACCACAGGCACTGCTTTAGAGACTGGCACAGCACTAAAACCCCCAGAACACCACTCTGTGCTGCCCAGGCATTGCAGCTTCCCCCCAGTTATCAAACCCAGTTTGGGTAAAGCAGCTGGACAGGTTAGAACTGCAGTGATCCAACTGGTAAACTCCATATCCAGATGTGTCTGAGAGACTGGTTTCCACCTTAGCCCATTATCCTGCAGACAATTTGTTTTGCAGCTAGAAATTATACATCAGGAGATGATATAATATAAAAGAGTTATTATTTTAATGACAGTAATGCAATTAAACACAGAGACACACAATAAAGCAGCACTGTTTCCTATTATCTAGGAAATAGCAGTTGTCTTGTAGTCTGAGCAGCTGAGTTCTAAGATGACAGTTATTATGTCTTAGATAATATTTTCAAAACAGAACAGAAACATGAATTAGAGCAAGAAGCTAAGATCAAAGATGCTGCTGTACAAGTTTCACACTTCTTAACCTAGTAAAAAGTATGGTTCAAAAATATAAGTAAAGATGATTTAAACTATCAAACCCATTTCCTAAGGCAGGATTCATGTAAGACTCACAGAGGCAGTGATTTAAAAACCAAACAAGTGGCAAAGGCCGAAGCAAAGGCTGTGAGTGAGCTGACAGAACCCAGACACCAACAGCAACGCCTGCAGCAGCTCAAGGGTGCAGTAAAAACCCATTTGGCTAAAAAGAGTGCACAGAAACACCAAGCTGGGTCTGCAGCCCGCTGTCAAGTGATGCAATCTGGGGCTGGTAAGTGTGCAAACACATGGCTCATGTGACTCTCTTACTCACAGCTTCCTCAGCAAGCGCACACCGACTGACTTTGGTCGGTTTTCAGCAACCAGACTTTGGCACACAGCTGCTCAGCAAAGCTACAGGGAGCAACCCAAGCCCTCCAAGGACAGCTCACAGAACCTAAAAACACGTGGGGAAGAGCCAGTATGCTCCTCCACGAGCAGAAAGCCAAAGGAGGGGTGAAAAAACGGGTTATTTTTCTCCGGCCTTCTCACGGACAACACCCCCTTTTCCTCAACATTCGTCAGCCTTTGCAGTCCAAGAGCAAAACAAAGAATTCTTTTTCCCCTGCTCACCAGCCAGGGGGAACAGGGAAGCAAACGTGGTTTCCAGTCAAGCAAGCTGAGCCATGGCAAGTAACAGCCACAAAGGCCAGTGCTGGGGCTCCTGTCACACACCTTCCTAACTGCTGGAGAGACACAAGGCTCTCCTGTCCCAAACACTGCTCAGGAACATCACAGCTGCAAACATCAGCCTGTGCTGGGACTGTGTCCTGAAGGGGAAGGGAGGGTACAGAAGTGAATGAAGATTAAGAAAAGGATAGAAGATATATTAAATAAAGATATGTGAAACTCGGTAGGAAAACACAAAAAGCAAGAGAAATGCAAGTGTGCCTGAGAAATTACACATCTCAGGCACTAATAACACAGCTATAGGCACTCCAGAATAAGTATTTAATTGTCCTCCTTTAAAATGGCAGGAATATAGCCCGAGAGCTGCAGTGACACAGGTATCTAAACTCAGCCTTGGTGGAGTTTTTTGTGCTCTACTCACACAGTGAGTCAACACCGGAGCCAGAAACAGAATCCAAGAACTCATGTACAAAATTTTCCTGGCATTTCCCCTCAGTCATCCCCACTGTGGGCACAATGCTGGGAGCCAGAGCCAGCAGCAGTTCAGGAATACTGCCATTAGTTCTGCTGAGAGCAGAGCTGAACACAGCACGAGGAGGACACCGCTGGCAGCAGGAATGCCATTTACACCAGCCACCAACCCTGGTGCCACCGGCCCAGCCGAGCCAGCCCTGCCAGCAGGACAGCCCTCACACAGCACCCCTGGTGCAGGGCAAACTCAAGTCTCTCAGTACCTAGTCATCCTGCTGCCCTGCCCCAGCAGGTCGTGCTAATTATACCCTGGACACATCACGTGGGGCTGTGTTTACTCCAAGGAACACAGCCCAGCTTCCTCCCTCTCACATCTCCTGTGTGTGCACAGGCACTCACAGCACAGCTTTAACCCTGAGCCTGCACTCACAGCCTTCCCTGGGGGCTCCTGGGAACGGGAAAACCCTCTTCTCTTCCCTCTTCTTGTTTTAGTAAGGGGTGGGGGGCAGCTGGTGCTCTGTATTCATGGAGATTGTCAGGCTGCAGAGTTGGGGACTGCTTTTTCCCAGGTAACACGGGCTCCAAAGGGGGGCAGAAGGTCACCCAGGGCTGAGAGCACGGCACACCTTGGCAGGACAGGGAGATCACCAGCATTTCAAAGGCTGGGACCTGAGGTGCTATAATTAGCCTGCAACAGCCACTCTAACTCCCTGCAACCATCGGGCTGGACTCGACCCTGCAGCCAGAGCAGCACAAACAGCCCTTTGTGCCTGGTGGCTTTCACACAAACAGCTGCAGGCCCAGCCCCAGCGCTCTGCTGTGTCCCCCTCCAGCTGTCCCACTCCAGCAGAGCCCACCCCGCCAGTCCCAGCCCAGCCTGGGGGTGCCCCGGGCTGAGCACCCCCAAACACACCGGGCTCTGCTCACCGAGACCAGAAACACAAACGGCTGAGGGGGCAGAAATACTTGTTATCTAACCCTGAGAAAACATCTCACAAGTTTACTTTCGGCGCTGCGTCGCAACCCAGCACCAAAACAAAGAAACTCCGCTCGTGTTGATGCAGGGTTCGTCCGGGAAAGCACAGCCTTGGAGCTGAGCACGAGGGACAGGAGGGGCTGGAGGGATCAGCCCGTGTGTGTTCAGGTGACGGCACGTTCGAGCTTCCCCCTTTCAGGAGTTATTTACAAACATTACCGGCCGGAGACGGCCAAGACAAAGCAAGGCAAAGGAGCAGGGGCGAGCGCACAGCCGATAAACAAAGCGAGAGCCAAGCGTGAAACTAAACACTGCAGGGGGATCCTCGGAGCTCGCAAAACAGCACTTCTAGCCACAGACAGGGGCAGGGGGAAAGAGCCGAAGCTTTCTCCCTCGAAACTCGGCGAGGGCCGCGGGAGAGCCCCCGGGGCCGTCCCGAGGGCCGGGGACACACTTACCTAAGGTGAACTCCCATTGCTCGTTCCCCAGAGAGCGCTCGGGCACCACCTCCAGATCGAGCATTGGCTCCGGTCGCGGGGCCGCGGGGGTCGCTCGGCGGCTCGGGGGGGCAGCGCCGGACCCTGCGGAGGGAGCGGGAGGGCAGCGGGGGCGGCCGGGGGTG
>JAWWES010000021.1:11977515-11994049 GCA_035583135.1 Lophotriccus pileatus
TTACAGTCTTCATTGGCTGATTCGAAAAACTCAAGCATGAGATTAATTATATCTGTCACTAATTCCTCTGATCCTGGGCAAAACTTGCATAGACAAAGCAAAGGCAGCAGAAACTCATCTAACAGGGCCATGTAACAGATGGATTTGGGGATTCTATAGAATCCTATGTGTAATTCTGTGTAATCCCCAAACCCCGTATCCCCAGGGGTTTATGGGGCCAGGAGTGCTGCGTGGGTAGCAGGGCTTTCCCATGGCTGAGTTTCACCTGCAGAGCTGTTTCCAAAGTGGGTGTCTGAGAGTCAGAGCAGATGATGAGGAAGGGCCATGGGGTAGAACACATGAGGAGGGGGCAGAGGGGTCAGTCCCCACCCCAGGGGCTTGTCACTGAACGGGAGGCGAGTCAGGGCTGCAGGACCCCAACCCCGGAGATGCTGGAGGAGCCGGTCCCGGCCGTGCTGCTGCCCCTCCTGCCGGGGCAGGGCTGCGGGAGGAGCCGCTGACTCAGCACCGCACAGGCTGCACAAAGTCCCCGGGACCACCAGCACCGGGTCCCAGTCACACACCAGAGTGTCTGCAGAGCAGAACTGAAAGCAGAACCAGAAAGAGGATCTGTGCTGCCCTCTGTGTGGGAGCATCCGCACCCGGGGACTCCTCAGCAGCAGGAGCTGCTCTGAGCCGAGCAGGAGGGCAGCTCAGGAGCAGTCTGTGCATGCAGCACTGCCTGGCCCTGCCTCCCTTCCTCGCCCTGGCCCCCAGAGCCCAAGCACAGCCAGGGCAAATGACCTGGAAGGTTCCCAGTTTGGACTGGATGCTCTTTAAGATCCCTTCCAACTGACCATTCTATGGTTCTGTGACCTGGAGCTGGATCACAGCTGGCTCCTATGCAGGGTGGAGCATCCCCAAGTGTCCCCCTGCTCCTGGACTGCAGCACTGTGGGCACGGGCTCCTGGCTCTGAGGACAGGCTGCCTGAGCAGCTGCAGGCTGGTGGCAAGGCACAAACAGCAGCCAGAGATCCTGGGGCACCAGGGAAGGCCACTGAGGAGCAGATTGAGGCTGGTGTCGAGGGCAATTTCAACATCCAGATGGACAGGACTTTAAGAGGCACTGACATGTACTGCAGGAGAGAAACCTGCAGCTGGACATCGAGCTGCCACGGACCTCTCCTGCCCCACATCCTTCAGGAGCAGCCTGATGTGCTCAGCACCTGCTCACATCCCAAAGCCGGAGCCTTACACCCACCCTACGTGGTCAAATCCACCTTCCCATGAACCAGCTTACTTCTCATGCCAACCTCGGCTCTTCATGCCTGAGCTCTGCCAAGGAGCATGGCCTGAACAGCCACGATCTGCATCACTGCTGAAGCCCTGAAATGCTTCCAAAACCCTGCAGCAGCAGCAGCAGCACAGCCACCCCAGTCACCTCCTTCAGCAACAGTCACACAGCAAGTGATCGGGGCCAAGGGCATCCCACAGCCAGAAAGCTCCAGTTCCCTTACACTGCTTGTTTCCCCACACCTGTACTTTGATGGGTTTTTGTAAGGCATGAATAGCAAAAGCTGAAAGGGCTGGGGATGCAGCTGGGAAAGGCTCAAAGGGAAAGACCATCCCAGCAAAACAGCGGGTAACAGCTGGAAAAGGCAGGAGCTTTCAGGAGCAAACTTTGCTCCAGCTCTGGAAGGACTTGTTTTCAAGCTAAACCCATCACCTGCTCTGGGGAAGAAAGAAGATTGCAAAGGGGGAAAGGCAATAAGGGCAGCAGTTCCTGTGAGAAACAGAGAATCAGCCTGTGGAACAAGGGAAAGTGGAGCACTGGGAAAAGCCATGTACTGGGAAAAGCCATGTACTGGGAAAAGCCATGTCTTCCAAGCACACACTGTCAAGTCCAACAGGATGGAAAACAGACATCAGAAGAGTTGTGGGGAGCACCAAAGCCTTGGCAAAGGTCTCAGCAGCTGTGATAGAGTGTGGACAAGGCTCAGTGAGAGGCACTCAGCTGAGCAAGGAGCATTTGGGTTCCTCCTCCTCCCCCAGCCACCCTCTGTCCCAGGGGACAGCACCAGCCCAAGCAGCTCTCGGCTCTTCTGTGCTACTTTTTCCTTCTCTCACTCCTGAGCTTTAAGAAATGAGCCCAAGGCAACTCTGAAAATTCACTTATCTCAACCTGTAATTGAGAAACCTATTTAATAGTTACTTAAACCCCGAGCAGCTCTGAGCATGCAGCAGCTGATGAATATGCATGGCCTGGGATTTGCATTTCATGGCAGTGTGAAGACAGGATGTCAGGCAAATGAGCTGCGAGAAATGTTGCCCATGCAAATGTTCACTCTGCTCCAACTTCTCACTGTAATGCTCATCCTCGAAGCCATTTTTGTCATTCTCTTATTTGCATTGGAAATGTAGTAAAAAAATTAATGTAACTTCACAGAAATGGGTCCTTCTCTGCAGACAGGATGGATTCTTTACTACATCTGTGATAGAGTGGAGACCTGAACTACTGACAAGCAGAAATAAATGCAGAAGTCCTGCTGACAGTGCTGGGCCACGCAGTTCTGGAGTTCTCCAAACCCACATCTCCTTGATTTAACTTCCCAGCCTTCACCTGAACAAGGCCTGTTGTTAGACAAACCACCATAGATCTTCAGGAACAGAAAAGAGGCTGTTTCCACCCCCAGTTTCATTCTCTGTTTTCTGCTTTCAGAGGGGTGACCATGAGCACGGGACAGCTGCTGTTCCCCGTAAGAGAGAGCAGGAAACCTGCTCTTCCAGGCTCTGAGAACTTCAGTAAATGACTAAACAGACTCCCACCTGCACTGCTGCATCCAGCTCTGGGGTCCCAACAACAGGACATGGTCCAGAGAAGCTCAGAGGGCTGGAGCACCTCCATGTATAGAGGAGTTGTTAGCTGGGAGAAGGTTCCAAGAAGACCTTAGAGCCCCCTCAGCACCTAAAAGTACTGCAAGAGTTTGACAAGGGCTTTCAACAAGGGCATGAAGTGACAGGACAAGGGGAAATGGCTTCAAACTGACAGAAAGGGGAGGTTTAGATCAGATATCGGGAAGGAATCCTTCCCTGTATGCCTCATTTACAAGCTGCCTCCCTTCCCAAACTGAAGAGCATCTTCAGGAAAGCCACAGGTCACAGCAGGGCTGCTCTCATTACTTGTTCTCTGATCTGTTCACAGATTGTGGAAGTACACAATAAGGTTACATGTTGTCTCTCAAAGCAGACAGCAGCTCTCCAGTTATTAAGCAATTCTCTACTTGATTCCAGCACACAACCACCAGCCAGTTATTCAGTG
Source organism: Lophotriccus pileatus (assembly GCA_035583135.1). Taxonomy (NCBI): domain Eukaryota; kingdom Metazoa; phylum Chordata; class Aves; order Passeriformes; family Tyrannidae; genus Lophotriccus; species Lophotriccus pileatus. The sequence goes on from JAWWES010000021.1 coordinate 11,980,814, forward strand.
TTAACTATTTGAAGTCAGACCACCTACAATTTTAGCAGCTTCAGGGTAGCACTACAACAAGAATTTTAGGGCAGCACAATCCCCATTTTCCCCAGTGCAGACCTTTCATTAAAGGTTCCCACCTGGAGAGCTGCTGGACACGAGGGAGGGAGTCAAGTGACCACTGGATGTCACTGCTGCTTTATCCACGGGCTGCAAAGTCACCCCCCAAACACAACCCCGCCAGCCAGGACCTGCCAGGCAGCCAGAAATAAACTGACAGCACCCTGTTTTCACTACACAGAAGTTTATTATGAAAGTTAAACATACAACACAAAAAAAGTAGCAAAAGCAATCCTGTAGCTTAAGGCAACTCTCACAGGAGATGGATTCAAGAAAGATGATGCAACTTCGGTTTAAATAGAAATTATGAAAAATATCAAATTGCATCAATAACTTAAAATGCACTTTAAAAAGTCTGCACTAACCAGCAGAGGGGAAGGGCTGTGATCTTAATGCCAGCATTAAGATATGGGAAGCAGCAGAATGCTAAATGATGATAGGGAAAGTTCAGTATTTACACAGAGAGAGCAACGTTAATATCTGAGCGCGTCATTTCCTGTGTACTTCTGGTTTAAAACCACCGTCTGAGACGTTGGGAAAACCCTTTAAAATAAATCTTCAGACTCTTCCATCAAAAATACACAGATGGCAGAGAAGATCCCAGGCTGGGCTGCGTGCGTGTGTCCCTTAAATAACTCTTTGCAGAAACACTTTAGAAAAATTACTTCTTTGGGGGAAGAAGAGCAAGAAGAGGACGTGGCCACAGAGTGAAAAAGATTATCTTCCAGGTGAATCACATTTAAATTGAAGTATCAAAATATTTCTGTTTGATGAGGTTCTCACAGTTTACAGTTAATGACATTTTTAGGTGAATGTTAAATATTCCTATTATTAACATACAAAGATTCTCCTTCACATTGATATCTGCTTACGTTTTTGCAAGACCTCTTTTGCATCAATTGTTCTGCCATTAATGAGGAATGTGTAATTGTCTTAATTATAGAATTTAATAAAGATTTAACTGTTCTAACCATACAGAGTTTCTAGCTTTAAAATGATTCTTAAAATACTGAAGTCAGATCACCTATTTTAGAAAGGTACTTAAGTGACATTTTAATCAATCAGGCTGTACAGGAAGCACCACATTTCAACAAAGCCAAATGACATCACATTTCCAATCAATTTTGTTCAAATATTGGATGCAATGAAAACTTTGGAACAAGTCCATTCGCCATCACCCCAAATAAACCAAGATTAATTCCCACATTAATTCATCTCAAATCTTACCCTGTTAGAAAATGCAACATTTACTGCAACGTGGTCTTAACTTGCATAAGAATTAACAGAAGTGGCCCGTGTGCTGTATGAGGCTTCTGCACACAAGCTCCTCTCAGCTTTTCACCATTCAGCACAACTTTACAAAAAGCCTAAGATATAAAATATGCTGAAAGCAGTTTAATCTTAAAGGTGATTTCATACGTATCACCTCGGCAGCCGATCTTTGCCCCCAGGTTAAACGCTGTTGGGTCTGGCTGTGGAGTTGCAGAATCCCTTCTCAGAGCCAGTTTAAAAAATCCCTGAATAAAACAGAAGCCAGCCTGCGACTTCTCTGAGTTTCAGTAAAGCACTATATACAGGGCATGAGCCTCCCAAACCCACGGGGGGCAGAGTAAAACCCGAGGCAGAGACCGGGGCAGAAAACACACCTTTTAAGGGTTTTATCGTTTAAAAAGTGGAACTAATGAATTGTGAGCAGTTAAAAGGATACTGCAACTGTAACATTTACAAACCCACAAAAGTTTGAAAACTGATTCCAACAGCTCTGCTTCACTGGGTTTAGCTTGGAAACAACGCAAAATAATGTCAGCAGTTTGAAGAAGGTCTTGCAAATTCAGGAAAAAAGAAAACTGAAAGGAAGATAAGAATGCATAGCTAAAATAAAGCAGGAGCACAGTAAGGACCATCAAAATTCCAAAAGCCCATATTAAAAAATTAAGCTTGGAATGCATTGGCTTCCAGCAGTTTAGAAAAAAAAAAAAACAAAACCAAACAAAACAACCAAAAAAAAAAGTTCTAAATCTGCAATATCTTGACCTATTTTTAAGTGACAATTTTTATTACAGTCGAGAAAAACGGTTTTATAGCTGCATAAGTTTCCATTTCACTAAAATAGTGCCAACAAAAATAAGTTTGCATAGAAAAAACACAAAATCTCCAATTGCCACTGGCTACATGCTTCAAATGGGAAATGCAGGTATTGTAACACAAACATAGTGCAAACCATGGCAGCTGGCGTGGCTTCGGCTGCCGCAGGTCGGGAAACAGACCATAATATACCCAGTTATCACAGTTTCTGGTCTTTTATTAAATCCTTTGCCAAGTAGAAGCAATGCAGGTGTGTCTGCTGCCGCTGACTAACGGAGCTTGAGGTCGTCTCCACTGCCCAGGTTGGAGCCAGGACTAGGGTCTTGCTGTCTTCTTGCCTGCACCAAAAACACACACTGGGGATCAGAGAAAGCAACTGGGACGTGATCAGGTCATTCATCAGTGCATTAACATGACCAAAACCACAACCAGTTTAAGGCAGAAACTTCACAGTTCAAGCAGTAACCATCAGTTAATAATTTAATTTATAATTAAATAATTGAATCCATAGATTGACACAAATTTTAACCCATTCTTTCTTTTTCAGTGCACCTGTAAAGTTGGCACTAATACCAAACTGAGGAAACTCTGGGACTGACAACTGCACCCCTGTATGAAAACAAAAGTAAGTTCTCCTTTAAAGAAATCATTCTGGTTTCATTCAACAGTTTGAGTTAATGGCTTTGGAAAGGGGAAATTAAGGATGGTCAGTCACAGCAAAAGAGGCTACCCATTTTCTCTACCTGTACACAGGCACAGCTGCTTTCAAGCAGCACAGACAAATACTGCAGGGAGAGACTTAAAAAGAAAATGTTAAAGTCATACTTCAACTCTGGGAACATCTAATAAATGCTGGCTGGTTGTTAAGACCTTTTAGTCCTGATACTTTACCCAAGGTTTACAGGGAGAACAGCTGGCACCAAGGCCTGTAACCACCACACCACCCAAACAGCAAAGTAAACTGTGCTGTAAAGATTTTGCTTAATATGAAATGGTTGTTCAACAAGTCCTGGGACAGCATCTGTTTAGAGTTCTACCAAGATTCACAAAACAGCAACAGTTCCACTTTGCAAACTCTTCTCCTATTGAACCGACTGCACCAAGGTTTGTTCTGGTGTTAACTGCTGCCTCCTCCTTCTGGAAGGAAACAAAGGCAAGCACTGTCTCCAAGAATTACCAAAGTCTTACTTCTACTAATCTTCTACCAATTTTGCACTGGATAAACATTTTTACACTTAACTGGAACAGACCAGCAAGTTAATTGCTCCACACTACTGCTCTAAAAGCAACAGCCTTTCTTCTTCAGAAAGCAAATCATACACACAGCAATTTTATTGTCAAATTTCAGTGAAGATTCCAAGATATGGGCATATGGTTGCATTTATGCTTTGCTTAAAGTGGTCTTTCCTTTCAAAACATATGAGAGGAGTTGCGTGATTCGTGACCTCGCTGCTGCTTGCGGAGTTGGCAGAAGCCGCTGGTGAACCACTACCAGATCTGCCCTTTCAAGTGATGCTCAGAAGGCATGACAAATGACCCTCCAGTGCACCAAAAGCAGTCATTACAATATCTTACACTGGTGTAGGGGGATGAAGGAGTAATTTTGCAATCCAGTAAGTGGGGATTTACACAAGCAGCTGTAACGTGCTGGAATGACGGCTCTGACTCGGACACCCTCCTTTCCTCAGGCTCTTCCACTCTGCAAGAGGACACACGTGGAACACTCACCCTGCCCAGGCACACAGTGTGGAACCACTGCCACTGTGCCCCACAGGAGAAAGGAAACATGCTCATTGGAAATGCAGACCTTCTGCTGCCATGCCAAAAAGCACTAGAATTACTCTCAGTGAATAATGAGCTCAGCTTCCCCAGGATTAAGGAGACTTGCTTCAATTAAGAAAGATGCATCTATCTCTGCCATTGGGAAATGGAATGCCCTGCCATGACTCATGCATAATGAGCCACGAGAAAACACTAGTTATTCATCTTTTCTCCACATATTTCATTTTTTTTTTCAGTCAAATGCTGATTTCAAGTTTGAAGGAGCCCTACTTCGCATGTCCCTCATCTGCTATTTAGTGAAAGGATAAAAAATATCTGCTAGTGAGAAAGACTTGTAAGTAGTACACAGATCCTACCAGAGTTGTAATGTTCCTAAAAATGAATGTATTTTAACCAACATTGCCAGTTCCCTTCCAAATATCCTGAAACTGAAGAGTTAAAGCCACGGACACGTGAGGAGTTCCAACACCTCAAAACACTGGGCACCAGCCATTCCAAACCTCCTGCACTGGAGATGGCCCACTGGAAGAACTGCAGGAACACTTTTGGCAAAGAACCACTCCAGAGCCTCCTAAACACGTGCTGTTCCAGATTTATTCATGCTGAGCTCCCAGTGCTGACACCATGGGGGTAATGATGTACTGACAAAAAAAAGAGTCACTAATAAAAACATTCTGACAAACAAATGTCCCCTGCAATACTCTTACACCTCTGCTCTCTTCAACCCTCTGGTGTCTGAGCTTTCTCCAAGCCTAATATATGTTAACTGGTATGGACTGAAAGTCATATGAAGAGTATGATGCAGTATTTGTATTATATTATTTTTTTTCTCAATAGATTAGATAGCCTGAAATCATCAAATCATTCATTTTTATCCCTGACTCTTTTGAAAAAGGACCGTGTTGGAGCCTTTCCATCTGCTGCTGGGGCACTCAGGAAAAACAAATCTAAGAATAATGGCAATTAAGGAAGGAGGAACACAAGCAGCTCCTCCAGCTGCCAAGGCAGGCAGACACCCTCCTCCTCCAGCACTCAATCCTGACCCAAACTGCAGCCAACGGTGCCTTCAGCTGTGCCAACAAACTCCTCAGAATGATTTTGAGAGAGCATCTGTAGCTGCCCCCTTCCTGTGTGTGCTCTGAGGCTCTGAGGAACCCAAGGAAGCCGAGCCCTGTCACCACAGCAGCTCCCCAGGAAGAGATGATGCAGTCCCGCCGTGCGGCTCACACGAGAGCGCCGAGAAAGCAGAACTGAGCAGGCTGGAAGTCAACTGAGCAAGGATGGAAGGGCTGCCCTCCCTTTCCATGAATCACTTGAAAAAACAGCAGGGAAAATTGGGCCCTCTGAACACCAGGCAGTGAAATGACAAGCACAACCATATTCACTGCACACAGAGCTTGGGACAGTGGGGAAGGGGAGGAAGGGCTGTCACAAAGAGTAGCCAAAATAAAGCCTCTTCATGGACAACTCCACTGCAATTCTTCAACTGGATTCTGGCAGCTCCATCCTGCTGCAACAGAGCAGATGCATTTTGTGCCTTGGCATCTGCCATCTATAGTTTACTAAATAAGTGAAAAATCAGGCTATGTTATGAGAAACACACCAGTGAACATTTGGATTCTCTTAGAAGGACTGTCAACCTCCTGAAAAGAGATTAAAGAAACCAACCAACCAACCAACCAAACCTGAGAACACAGGGCAGATACTTCTCTGAAAAAAGCACAGCCAGAGTGTGGGGCTCTGAAGGGCAGAGCAGAGACTGACACTCTTATTTTTGTATTAGAACTTCTTTTCCAAGGGAAAATAAAAAAAAAAGCTCGAAACGCTCCCTTTTAGAAAGTATTGTTTGAAGGCTGGTCTAAAGGTTATAAATTTATAATTAATATTGATTGCCTCCAGACAGTTTTCCTCTGGTGCTCAGCCCCCTTTCTAACCTTCATTGACTGAAAGAAGACGCTTATATTACAGTATACCCTGATTTGCAAGATTGATCTGCTCTGTCCTGCAGCCAGCATTGATTCTGGGCAGCACAAACTGTTTTTCTGAGCACTTTCACACAAACACCAGCTATCTAAGTTCTTGTGAAGCCAACTAGTCATAACATAACTGGCTTCCTCGTGCTGCAGAACCTCCTGAGGCAAACCCACCCCCCCTTTAATGCCTCTTTCTAAATGACGTTGTGTTCTTCCTGCAGATAAACAAATTGCATCTATTCACAGTTGCACACTCACAGAAGAATATACCAAGTGTACCCTACCCACTGAAAAATGAACAGTTCGGGTTTCTTTCATATCCAAAAACCTGTATCAAAGGTTATGCTGGTTTTATATCGTTTTCAGTTTGGAGAGTGCAGACAATAAGTGTTAATGAAATTAATTCCAGATTAATTTTTGAGGAAAATTCCTTAAAAAATCATAGAGTTTGATGAGAAAAACTTAAAAAATCCCAAACAACAGAATTTAAACAAAACCCCCTCCAAAGTTATTGTTATGCTCTGCTTTCTTCTGAAGCTAGCTAGATCTGACAAAAACACTTATAATTAGTTAGAACATTTATTCACACTAGGAGTTTCATCTTTAAAAAAGAATTAAGAAAGAAGGGAGAATGATTTTACCATCTAGAACCTTGGAAGAACATGAAAGCATGCAAGTCAGTCAGTCCTACTACCTGATTTTCTTTCAACCGTAAAGTGTTTACATTTCTGCAGCAAAATCCTGTTTGCTTTTGAAGAGTTCAGGACTTGAGCACCACTAAATGAAAACATTCCCCAAAAAACCCAACAAAAATGTGTAAAAACCTAGGGCAGGGCTAAGTATTTAAAATGTAGGTAAATTTTTCCCCAGCAGTTTTTAAAGGCTGGGGTTGGTGGGGGGCTTTTGGTGCTTTGTACTGAGAGGGATTGCTACTGGGAGAAACAAAAGTTTCAAACTAGGGTTTGTTTTTTTTTTTTCAGCAAAATGAAGGTTTTTAAAATGGGAATTTCATGCAGTCTCCCGAAATGGTTCTGCTTAGGCATTAATGTAATTTATATTTAGCACAAGACCACAAACAGACAGATTGCTAGACTAGACTGTTTCAGGGACGAGCAAACCGCTCTGCCTCTTTACTCCCAGTGTTGCTAAAACAAAGAGCACGGCAGCAACATAGGAAGTGAACACAAAGCAGAAAAACGTGACATTTCTAAAACAGGGGTTGAAGAAATTCCACTGGAAGCCTGAGAGCAGATCCAGGCCATCCCCAGGGAGAGCAGTCGGAGCATCCTTAGCCGAGCTCTGGAGCGGCAGTCGGACAAACGGCAGTCTCAGCTCATGTCTGTGGCCAGAGGATGGGATGACAGGCAAAGGTTTTTACTGGAAAATTCAAGCCCTTCTGGACAGCAACTTCACAGTAATTTCTGCAGAAAACTCCTGCTCTGTCACTGAGCTCTGGTCACTCATAGTGAAACCCAACAGGAGAGATCTGGCGCTGACTCTCAACCAAGACGCGAGGAGATCGAGACCCAGTGAACATGAAATACCTGCCTCACCAACGTCCCTGCAGTCTCCACACTCTCTTCTGGTGGTTTGGTAAAGGGGGTACAAACACTTCAAGTTCCTCTACCTGTTCAGAGGCTTCAGTGGGTTCCAGAACACACCCCTAAAGGAACAGCCTTAGCCCAAGTTTCCCAGGGGTAGCACCAGCTCATGGAAAGAGGACTTTGCCTTTGACTGGTGTGAAGCCATTAAATAGTCCAAGTCTGACAAGCAGCTCAGTGTTCCTAAACTTAATGAGCTTCCATCATTTATTCCATTTTTTTTACTATAATCTTTAACCAGGGACAAGGTCTTTCTTTGTGTGTATCATTAAACATTCACTGTCTCAGCACTCCAATGTTTCTGTAGAAGTAAAAGCCATTAGAATACATTATTAATTTTGAAAGCACTAAGAACACTCACTGACTTCAAAAGCATCTTTGAAACAAGAGAATCCTGAACAGGGAGGCAGGATTTACAGTATCTGATGCAACCAAGCTACACAAGTTGATACAAAAACTCAAAAGCCTCCTGTATTCAAAACAAATTATGTTAAAAATGTAACAGAACACAGTTCAACTCAGAGGTGCTTAAAAACTTCAATGAAAATTCCTAAATCCACTCACACCCTGTTTACGTTAGAGGAGTGCTGTAACTGCACAAAAACACGACCACCTTTGGAAATTCACACACAACCTACCTCAGATTCTGCCCTCAGATGCAAAGAATGTGTTCACTAAAGTAAAGATCTGGTGTGCTAACGTGGTCCTGAACGGAAGGGAAGAAAAGGGGGCAAACAAACTTGACAGCACTCTGAAGGTTTTTTGTTGGTGGGGATTTTTTTTTAATTGGCTGGGGTATTTTTAGGATACTTAAAAATGAAAATTAATAAAGTGATCACTTCTAAATTGTTACCACACTTCCTAGTTTTCCCCCTTTCAAAGTGTCACTAATATCCAGTTGCCACATACAATCCACTTTAACTCCTGTCAACAACCTATCACTGATCACTCCTGGGCAAGGATATACCACTTTAAGTCTACAAAGAGACTTAGAATAGGGAATCTTTTTTACCCAGAAAGCTGCATAAATAAAGAATTTAATCTGATCATTTTCATATGTGCCAGGCTTTGGATGGATAAATGTTTCCAAAGAGCTGGCGCCTCTGTTTTGGGTAGGAGTGGGTGGAATAGTGCAGGATTCCCCTTCCCTCCCCCACCGAAGCAGAATCTGGTCTCTATTAAAGGCATTTCGGCTGTAATTCTACTGTCAGAAGCATCCTGACTTCAGACAGTGTTGCAATTCCTAAAACCATCATTAACACTGATGAGATGCTGCTCCACGTCTGCCAGCTCGGAGTTTTGCTGTCCCTGCCAAGCTCGGCAGGAGCGACAAATCTGAAGTTTGAGAGCGATGAGAGCTGTGTGGAGATCACATTAAAGAGATTGGGAGGGCAGAACTTCATCTGTGTGGAGCACAACAGCCATAAAAATTCACTCAGCACACTGAGAACTGACCTTTCCTATAAAAAACACCCTTCAGTATCATCTCTGTAGCACAACCAAAGACACTGTCTGACCTTCTGAACCACACAAGCAGTACCCAAGGCAGGCTGGATTAGGGTTTTTACACCTTACCCCAAACACACAAATGAAAACTGAAATGTGAAAACCAGTTATAGTACCTGCAAGTATTTGAGGCAAAGATCTCTTGGTTAGACATATTAAACATGTACAGCAAAACAAACAGCAAAATATGAACAAAAATGTATTGCAATTATTAAAAATCTGTATTTGCCATCATGTAAATTTGAAGCACATTTTGACAATGTTTTTATTCTTCTTAAACATATTTCAAGTCATTAATTTTCCCTTTTCTTCCTTTCTGTAGGTGATCTACACCAGTGCTTTAGAGCAAGGACAACAGCTATTGTTGTTTTAAGAGAAAATGGGTACTAACAGCTCATGAGGACATCACTTAATGACAACTGCTTGCTGCCTTGTTAAGAGCAAGGCTCTTTTCAGAAGTTACTGAATGCAGCTCCTGCAGACAGCCAGGGATGTTGCTTTTTGTGTCTCAGTGTCAGGAGTTTTGATGTCTGTCATGAAGCCCCAGATGCTCAGAATTACCTCAATCTCACTGTTAACTGAAAGAGCTTTTTTGCACAGCTTAGCTGCAAGGAAGTGTTTTCTACACTTGGAGGAAAAATCAAGTCTCTCAGAACTCCAGAAGTTATTTCATGGAGCTTCATCCTTTTTGAGGCTCCAACATTCAGTGTGCACACAGCTTCTTCTCTGCAGTACCAGGAGTGGGGATGAAGGACACAGTAAGGAAAATAAATCAAGGAAAGATTTAAGTAAACTGAGATCAAAGACATAAGGCCAGACCTCAAGTTCCTACTTTGTGTTGTTAAAATTAGGCTGCCACAGACCCTGATGAGCAGCTTTAATTCTACCTTCCTTCTGAGCTGACCCTACAGGCAGGTTCCAGCTCTGCTGGGACAGAATCACTCAGGGGATCCAGCTGTCACTCCCAGGATCCAGTGGCAGGGAGGCTCCCAAGGCAGGGATTTTCCCCTTGTTCCAGCTGACATCTGACCTGGCTGTGGTGTTTGCAAGGAGACATCCTCCAGCCACCCCTTCAAAGCGAGAGAGAGCATTCTCTGTCTGCCTGTTCCCTCTCATTCTCATGCTCAGTGTCTTCCAATTGCACTTGGAAGGGAAGAAAGTCTGCCTCATCACCTCAATTAGCAGAAAGGATGCCAAAAGAAAAGTAGCTTAGCAATAAAAATAATCAGATTTTCTAAAAACCGGAGAACCAGCAGATTGATCGTATTTGATTACAGCAAAGCCAGGCTGCACTGATGAAGCAGGAGGTAAGAAACAGCATTAGTAAGGGAGAGAAACTCAGACATTTCTGTGTTCTCCCTATTCTCTCCTGACCTACAGCCTGCCTTAACTTGCCAACTCCCCTTATGTATTATTGCTCGTCCTCTTACAGCTCTTGCCTTTCTGACATCTCAGAGCAGCTGGTTTCCATTCCCTTTCCTGGCTCCTCTTTTCTGCTCAGTAATTTCTGCTCTCATCAAGAAAAGAACAAGATTCAATACTGTGGGGCCCTGAAGAAGCAAAGAACAACAGAGGGGGAACTACCCCAGTGAAACAGAGGAGCAAGGCTCCCTGCCAGTAAGGAAAAGGTGAGAGGACAATAAAACCAGCCTGCACAAGAAAGCAGACCGTGGCATCTGATTAAATTCACTGATAATGTTTCCCACAACATGGGATAGCAAGCTCCAAAAGTATGCCCACAGCTTCCAAAGCCTTTTCTGTGTTCAGGAGAAATGCACGGGGCAAAAGATCTCTCTCCCTGCTCTTAAAGTATTATTTGAGAGAGAAAGGGCAACTCTGTGAATAAATATGTCCTTACAGCTGAAGTACCCATAAAAAAGGCCACCTACAGAAAGGAAAAAAGGGTAAGATCAGAGAATTCTTATCAAAACATTAAAAACTTTAAATCCATTTTTACAAGAGTTAAAACCAATGCATTTTGCAGTTTCTACATGACAGCACTTAACAAATAGAAAACACACAACATTACACAAACAGACAAATAAACAGAAACAGTCTAAAGGTTTGGGAAAGTACTAACCAGTTACTGACAGCAGCTGTGAAACCCTCACCTCCATTTCCTCCCGATGAGACCTGTCTCTATCCTCGAACTCGCGAGTTCTCCGTCGAGCCTCTTCAAAGGCTTGTTGTGCCAAAGCATCCTCCTGCTACCAAACCAGAGGACACACAGTGACACACAAGGCAACCCTCGTTTCCCCCAGATCACATTTCTTATGCACATCAAGGATCACTTGGCAGCAAAGTCAGGAATGTCCCACAGAACCTGCTGGAACACAGACGAGTTCCAGAAATGCCAGCCCAGGTTAATGAAATAACACTCACCTTGACTGCAGCAGCAGAGAGAGCCAGAGCTGCTGCAGCTTTGGCCACAACACACTTTCAAACAGAGCTGCTTTTCCAAAGTAGTTTAAATGCTGCTGTTTTCTTAAAAAGATAGGAATTCTCAGAAGTTGTATGAAAAGGGCAATACATTTTATTCTCCTTAAGAAAACAGTTCTGAAGGCAGTATTCACAGCTATAGCTAGTCAGAGACCACCAGCATCACTGCATAAATAATGCTAATTTAATTCTCTTGCATCTAAAAGAAAGTATTACCTAAGTTACAAACCAAACAAACCCTTCATTTTACCAAAAGCTGCTGCAGGTGCATCAGTATGAACATTCTTAATTCTTATGTACCACTTATATTATTTAAATTTAGGTGCATAAGAAAGTGCAAAGCAGAAATTATTCCTCCACTCATTAGCACACATTTCCATACAATGGGGGAGAAACCTGCAGCTTTTCAAATAAACTGTTATTAATACGTATTAATTGGGTTAGAAGTTATTTCTCTTAAAGAGGCCTTTTAACTCCTATTTTCTGTTGCCCATCAGAATTTTTACATTTTCAGAGCGGGGGAGTCCAGTCTGAAGAGGTTGCCCAAACAGAGAGGGATAAGCTGTGTTGGTTCTCTCACCTCCCAGCTGTGACCACGACTGCCCCTGCCACGGTTCTCACACATGTTATTTCAAAGCTGATCACTTTAAAAGCAGCTAACCTTGACTGGTAGAGGACACCAGCACGCAGAGAGAGCCCAGCTCAGTGTGAGCATCCCAGGGGGTGAAGCACATAAATGTTTTAATTTAAGACAGAGCGTGCCCAGCCCCAGAAAGCAGCAAATTGCCTTTTTTGCCGCGGGCGCCGTCGCGGGCCCCGGGGCTGCTCTGTGAAGTGATGGCAAGGGGCTCCCTCCGGCCCAGGGCAGGGAAACACCACCACTGCCCCTCCTCTGCTCTGCACGCAGCTCCCCAGAGCTCCAGGGCAGTGCTTAATGCTGCCAACAACATTTTAACACCACCTACTATTTTTAAGAGAGGAATTCGGCCCTTTATAGCCATCTTAGCGTTCATACAAGGCACAGCAATCAAGGTCAGACAGCAGAAAGTAAGTTTGTTCTTAATAATGCAGGAGGAGAGAGAGAGAACAGATAAGCTTGTCTCCCAGATGACTACAGGAAAGCTGCCTCCTGGTTTACAGAAGAGAGTTATGTCTTTATTACCCTTTTCTTAAACAGACTTAAATAGAAGCAGATTCTTTTATCATCAAAGATTTCTGCATTTTGCCATCATTTACAGTGGTCACAAACTAAAAGGATGACACACAGCCTCAGCCAGAATATTTTAGAGAAATGGTCATAACCAAAAGAAACCAAATTAGAAATTCATGGGGGAAAAAAATCAGTATGTTGACATCCAGGATGAAGACGTGCTGACAGCTGAAACACTGCTTTACTCATGTCTGAGAAAGTGGAAGAAAAAAGCATCAGAACATTCTTTTTTTTTAGTAAAAAACAAATTTCTGCTCTACTCTTGGTGATACATTCTAACAAATTAACCAATGTCTCGATCTTATACAACAGGAATTGAACACTTTTTAAAATGTCACTCAATTCCAGGAATTACAGCCTAGTGAAAGCAGCTGGCTGAGACCAAATCATTTACACATCTTAGTTTTATTCCATAGAAACACTCCTGGTATGAATCTAGTAAGAAAAAAAAGAATAAGCACAACATGAGCTATATCAACACAGCAACAGAATGAAAACAAACCTCCCAATCCAGAAAATAAAAAATAAAAGAAAAATA